>FR997798.1:2500-1202500 GCA_905475355.2 Clostera curtula | reverse complement strand
ACTAGGAAGATTGATAGGTGGCAATTTTATCGGTTGAACGGTAACAGCTTTCGTCGCATTATCGGAGCCAGATGACGTCATCGCTGTTTTGTCTATCCTATTGCGAACACGTTTTACCCGACAATATAAATCCTCAAAGGAATCTAAACAACTGTACGACGGAGTAAAATCCGTATTTAATGACATATTAATCTGGTTAATTTGGTCAACAATAGTTTCAAATTTGTTACGAAGATCGTCAATCGTTTCCGATTCAGCCATAAAAAGTTCATTTGACCTTGAATCAAAGGAACTTATTTTGCTTGATGATGCATAAATGCGATTCATTCGTTGGAAAATGATTTCTTTCTTATTTTCCAATAAGCGTAACGTATTCTCACTTGAATTTGACATCTTTTTATAGGATTACCCTCCTTGTATGAATATATTATTATAAAATTAGCCAATAATTTCAAGCTCGAGAATCGTTAAGTTTTAATTAAGTATGCAATAAAGATGGTAGGTATCAAATAATTAAGGGTTCCAAATTACTGTGTTTTACCAAAAAATACGTAGAAATACACAACAAGGAACAGATTTACCGATAAATTACGTAAATCTATGAGTAATTATTAAACCAGACCGTTTTAAGTAATTTTACCAAGTGTTACGTAAGCTACTATTTAACGGGAAAGAGATTTTACCAAAATTACGTAAATCTTAAATTGCTGATCCGGCTCGAAGGACCATAAATTATGGTGGGGCGTGTAAATAGCTCCACCATAAATGAAATAGAGAGATGGGGGGTATATAGATTACCTATGTCTGAAGATCTGTATATTATCAGCTAGCTATTTAAACTTAAATATGCGGAGTGTCTCTGGTATGTGTGTAACCAATGAAGCCTCTTATATCTTACAATGTCACTATGTGCAGAATTAAACTGATTAACTGCCTACCTTCAACATCCAAGGTTGCCTTACTGCTCATCCGATTCAATGGTTAGGCTTCTCGTCGATAAATTCGATCTTCTGTCTTCGCCAAAACCACAAATATGTTCTGATGATCACTAATTTGAAAATACAGCTTCAGGTAATCAATTTATAGGGAATATACGTGAAAATTCCGACTTGTTCACTGGGAACGACCGTTAGCAATCACCGCGCGTCCCGAACGTTCTTCTTCTTCATTCCTCGCTCATGGCAGCGCTAGCGCCATCTCTTCATCGGAAGGCAATACTCAGCGAACCTTCTCAGTCTTGGCAGTACAGAGAATCTTGCACGACACCATTAAGACTAAGAGGCTTGGAGTATAATGTTTGTGTACTGGTGTATGTACGTGTGTAAATATAAGTTAAGATTATATTTATTTTATAACATTAATTAAACTAAAAACGACTTTATCGCCTAACCAAATAGTATTTTGCTAAAACTCATTAGCGGTTTTAAAGAGCATGACACAAGCATTGTTACGATAAGATAGAAGATATCATCATCATTTCAGCCAAAAGACGTTCACTGCTGGACATCCCGCATCCATTGCTTCCGTTGCTTACCGGCGACCTTACCAGGTCGTCGGTCCACCGTGTGGGAGGCCTACCAGCACTGCGCCTTCTGGAACGCGCCACTCGGGAACTTTTCTGCGCCATCGGGCGTCGGTCCTGCGAGCTATGTGCCCTGCCCACTGCCACTTAAGTTTGAATTATAGTTTATAGTGAGTTGTAGAAGATATACTTATCATGATCTCACTTTGCTTTAATTTAAAATCATGATCAACAAACTTTTCGTCAGCTAGTATTCAATACATCTACTATAATAAATCATCATGCTTATCCAGTCAATAAATATGTCTGATCAGCGTAGCTCACAATGATAATTTCTTTTTATGACATTGAAATAATATGTATGATAATTGACTGCTTTATTGGTTTAGGTTAGCTGCCTTTAGATTACGGGCTCCCGGTTGGATAACTGGGTCGGGTAAGGTTTTTTGTGTAAACTAGAGGCATTGGTTCTGAGTCTGGGTGTCATTTATGTTTGTGAATTCCATTTTTGTAAAATGTCCCCACGTTACAGGTTATACCTAGAACAAAGTCTTGTATCTTATTTAAAAAAAAAAAAGTTTCAGTGTTCTTTCAGTGTAGAACAGTCTATACGCTCCATGACGTTGAGGAGGAGGAATTCATCAAAACTTAACTTCACGAGTGTACAAATCTTAATGTGGTTAGACGGGTACCAACCATAATGACTTTGACAAAAAGGCTAGCAAGAAAATTGAAGTCAATCTTAGTAATAACTATAATCTTAATTTTAAACTGGTATCAAAGTGCAATAAGGGCGGCGTATTTTTATTTTCCAACTGAAAAGAACTAAGCGAAAAATCCTCGACTAAGCAGCAACATTTCTTTTCAAAGCAGTAATTCTATTATAACTCGAGTTATATCACTAATTAGTTTTAAAGAGTCTCTAACAGAGACTGGGAAGCAAATATATTAAGGATGGGTTCTGTAGAAATATGAAGATATGATTTGAGGTCAGACATCTGAAATGTTTGGTACAATCTATCTATCTACCTACTTGCTTAACTTACCAAACGGTGAAATTTCTTTTGGGGCGCAATTTTGGTAGGTACTCGTAATGAAAGAAATTGTGATAAATGCCTTTTAGGTTTCAATGTAATAAATGTAAGATATACATACATAATAATCACGCCTCTTTCCCGTAGGGGTAGGCAGATACCACTTCTTTCCACTTACTACGATCCGTATATACTTGTTTCGCTTCGTCCACTTTCATTATTCACTTCATACATGCTCTTCGGTTTAGGAAACTCTTGACTTGGCCTCTTTTCAAGACGGCCCCGAATCGGTCTTGAAACGTCCGTCTAGGTCTCCCCTTCCAACACTTTCATTCACACTCGCCATATACACTTTTTAATACGCTTTTATTAGCTTCGCTTGTATGTATGTATGTATGTAACGGAATCTTTGAACATGATTTTGACCCACTTCAAAACGTGGTATTAACTCGAAATTTGACATACTTAATAAGGACCGATGACAATTCAATATTTTGAACATTTTGTTTTTGATCAAGGTGTTTTTGTTGTGTTGGTGATCAAGGTGGAATACCGCTCTTCGATGCAATAGCTAATAGAGATGTAAATGTCATAAAGCTATTGCTAATTTTTTTGTGATTATTTAGCAATAGCTTTATTATGTGTCAACTAAAAAATAAAATATAGGTAAAGGTTTAAAAAAAATCTAAAAAATAAAATTAAAAAAAAATCGAACTAAAAAATTGGAAATAAAATATATTAAAATTTATTTTCAATTTTTTAGTTGGTTTTTTTTAAATTTATTTTTTTGGATTTTTTTTAAATTATTAATTTTTCGTCAATATTACGAGTCCCCAGTTCGATTCCGGGGTCGGGAAAGTGTATTTCTGTAAACAAGAGGCACTTCCTCTGAGGCCGGGTGTAATTTGTGTTCGTGAGTTTCATGTTTGTAAATTGCCCCCGGATAAAATCTTAATAATAAAGGAAAACATAAATAATTTAAGATTTCTAATCTATAAAGTATGCCATAAAAATATATTTTATTTATTCCATAAACACTAACTTCACTATCACTACATAGTATAAAACAAAGTCGCATTCTTCTGTCCGTCCCTATGTATGCATAAATCTTTAAAACTACACAACGGATTTTAAAGCGGTTTTTTTAATAGATAGAGTGATTCAAGGGGAAGGGCTTTATGTATAACCCACCCCCGCTTTGCACGGGCGAAGCCGGGGCGGGCCACTAGTAAGTAATAAAACAAGACTAAAAATACCAATTAACCTAAAACTTAAATACTAAAATATATTATTTAAAGGAGTCCCTTTAGGCAAGGTTCCGAAGATACTGGCAGCGTTCCCCCTTTGAATCGCTAGACTGATTCTTTGTCCGAGGTAGCTACCAGCTCTTCGGTCTCCTGTGATGTCGACTAACCTTTTTGCTATTTCTTTAAAAAGGCTTATAGCGCTAGGACCCCACGGACCAAGGGTCTCGACACCGAATGAGACAAATTCATATTCGGAGCCTAGACCCCTATATTTGTATGCTTTAGCTTTTTCAGCCGCTTCACAAGCCGCACCAGCTCTGCTGTTGATTCCATGTAGATGGGAAGGGGCCAGTGTGTCTGAACAGGTTGCATCCCACACCAGCACCCGACCCATCTTCCAGGAATCAAACTCATACCGTCCGGTCTCTTACCATCGTCTATTGCAATGCCAGTCGGCTCAAGTAGACTGGGCACGTTGACGGAGGTAAGGGACCGGCGTATGATATAGTTAAGTGCGGCATGTCTCGAGAAGAGGCCTGCACTTTTTTGGCATGACAGTCCGTGATGTCCTAGCTTGTCGACATCAAAATAAAAATTGCCATAAAAATCTCTTTGCTACATTACTCGTATAAATTAAATCGCCGTATTAGGTTTTATTAGTAAATAATTAATGACTTCTTCTTCCTCGCGTTTTACCAATTCCATCAGGTCACAGAGCCCGTCCGAACTAATTTAGCTAACTACCAGTATTTACACTGTGCGATTGTCTGCGATCCTCGACTCCTCTTAGTGGGACGATTGGTCTTAATTAGGGTACTAAGTAAGTAAGAAGGTAAGTAGACTAGCGACCCCCTCCGGCTTCGCACGGGTGCATTGATGAATATCTAAATTTACAATGTTTCTCTACAATATTATGCATGTATTTTACATACAAACCTTCCTCTTGAATCACTCTATCTATTAAAAAAATCGGTTCAATATCCGTTGCGTAGTTTTAAAGATTTAAGAATTTAAAGTTTTATACTATGTAGTGATGACTGCCATAGATGAAGCCTGCAATAGCAGAATGGCAGCTGGGAATGACTGCTGGATCAGATGTTACAAAATGATGGACACATTATCCGCTAGGCAACGACCTACTCTTGCGGTTTTAAGGATTAACTGTTAAATTTTAAAGTTCATAGTCAAAGTGTCCAGTGTCGTCGTGCTATAGTCAAAACAAAGGGATTTCACATAACAGTCATTAAAGTGAGAGGGACCCTAAAATTGAGGCGAACTTATAAACATTAAATACAATTAACTCAGAGTTCAAAAGCGAGGTAATGATCCCATTTCGCGCCGACGGAGTTATTTTTCAGTTTTATTAGAGCTATTAAAATGCATAGCAGTTAAGGACTGTAACTTCTTTCTTGAAAGAAAATTTGAGTTATTATATTGTTTAATTTTTAATCTTCGGGTTTTCCCGTGGTTTATAAAGAAAATATTATAGTAGTATATTTTACATATTAAAAATACTTGGTAAAGAAACGTTGGTTCTTTGGCTAAGAAATTTGAAAATAAAATAGTTGTTTTTACCTAATAATTTATTTTTAAACTAAATGTAAATCACCGTGTGCCATTTACTGGAGATATTGTGTATACAGAATATTTTTTTCAAAACTGCCCAAAACGAACATAAATACTGTATTTAGGTTCAACAAAATCACTTATTAATAAAATTGTTAAAGAAAATATTTTTAAGGTAAAATTATTAAAATTAGCAAAATTAGTTGTGTATATTTTACTAGTAAGTATCTAACTTTTGCTTCACTTCAATGCTATTTGAATGCATGCTGATGATTTTATCATACGAAGAAATAAATCACTAGTCAAAAGTGTTAACCCTTCTAATAATTACCTTGTACATCAATTATACCTCTAGAAAACCGCGTAATTGTCGTTTTTAAGCTGATATGCTACATATATGTAGATGCACAAACACGTCAGACCCAAAATATCTCAACATTTCGGACACCTAGGAAATATTCTTGTATTTTTCCTAAAAGTAAGTGCAAACTAGAATATATTTCTTCACAATTCTCCTGTATCTTAATGAAAAAAAGTTATTAAACAGGACCGCTCTGAGCCCTCTGATTTCCCTTGAGGTCCACAACATACAGTCTGAAAAATTGAAAGTGAAGGCAACGTCATAACGATAACATTTTTCAGACACTTTCGAGTAAATTAAGTTTATTATTTCTTTTGGGATTATTAAGAAAATTGTTTTACTGTATTGTTAGTTGCATTTGTTATATAATACCTTTCATAAATCTATGGTACCCTTATATACAATTACAAGTTATTTTAAGAAATCTAGTAGTTATGAACATAAAACACTTCCGGGAATGGTCGAATTAATAATGATTTATATTTTGGGTGTCGGATTTAGAACACATAATGTAACACATAAAACTACTAATGATTATAATACCGATCGCTGGAACAGTCAGTTATATTGATTCAAAGCTCAAAACTCAAAAGGAACTTTATTTACCCTACGTATCACAAAACTGTTATAAATTGTCATATTTATAAAAACCATTATTATCTTACGGCCCCTGTCCCACACTAGGTGGTAGTCTCCACACACACCTATCAGTCGTCATACCTACATTCACACCTTTCACACACAACTCTTCACTCCTACAATCCCTGCGTTCACTCACATTCATGCCGAAACTACCACCGGTTCGGAAGGCTGCTCTACAGAGAAGAGCAGACGAGAAACTCTGTAGTTGCTTTTTTAAAATTATTGGTCTTGTTTACAAAAAGCACTAAACAGCATAGTGAGAGCAAGTTCGCAAGATGAGAGAAACACGCTACACGTTTACGCAATGATTTAACATTATTAGTGTTGTTTCATGTGCTTTCGTCCCTACACACACTAACTACCCCTAATTCTCTACTTAAACAATTCTGTGTGTACGATTCACTGAAGCGGTATCATAACGTAGACTTGTAAATTAACGTATGCTAGATAAGTCCCCTAAATTTAAAATAATAACATAAACTTATCCAAAAGATAATGGTATGGTAATAATAGAAAATGGAAGTATGTATTACAGTGTGTAACAAAAACCCCATAGCCGTTCAAAATTAAGGCATAGAGCTAATCAAAAGAAGACATTCTGTGTTTAAAATATTGTTTAAAGAATCAGATATTGAGGTTTCGATAAACCAGATTGTTCGCGCTTGTATCAAACAAACTAAAGATTGTATTTATATGGTATATTGCTTATAAATTTGTACAGTTTGTGGAAGATGTTCTATTGAGTTCATTAATGTTTTTTCGTTTTTAAATTAAATTTAAATTAAATTATTATATAATAAAAATATAATAAATTATTAAATTTAAATTAAGACCTGTCAAAGGATTTAAAAGTTTAATAGTTTTATTTTAAATGCTCAGTTTGTAATTGCAAACTGTACTTCAATACAATATTATCAGAATCTAACTTATAACTGAGGAAAGATCATAATTACGATTATGAAACCTTACAAATATATCAACACCTATCACCACCCCGTGGCAATAATCATTAATGTACAAACAGCCCAACTAGTAAAACATATATCTTTGTATCATTCGCAATATATCAAGCTCTTGACGACAGTTCCTAATTCAGCAAACGCTATGAATGAGCTTTGAGACCACTAGCACAATACGAAGTATCAGCACTTAACCCTTGCGACTATGAGCTGTGTCTGTGACGTTGGAAGACAAATTAATGATATCTTAGATGTTTATGTGGTCCTGGTCCATTGCACATCTATCTATATGAATATAAAAAAACGCACAGATTAATTAAGAACCTCCTCCACCTTATGTAGTCGGAAACGGATGCGAAACAACAATTTTGCATAACTTTAAAAAAAATGTAAACCGTCTTCTAAATAGGCTTAGAAACTAAATATAAACAATCAATTGAAGTCGGTGCCTAAAGCATACATGCGTACGTAATAAACGTCAGTGTCAATTTACTTTAACTTTAATTAATTTATTTAAATTATAGTTCTATTCTTAATTTGACAGACAATAAACAATAGATTATATATGCGTGCGCGTGTCAAGTACATGGGTCAAAAAACTTTACACACTCTATGTGTAAAGTGTTTTTAAATCTAGTTTTATGCATAATTAATAAAATAGGCATTCTGCATTCTCTATTTATAAACTATAACACAATAGATTCTGGTATTAATAAAATTGGAGTAAGGTCGGAGTTAACTAATCAAAATTTACTCTCGGAGTAAAAGTTACTCCGCGGAGCCCCATGGTTTAAAGCTTGAGTAAGAATAGATTAACACGCCAAGAGGAAAATCATTTAGCCGCAAGAGAAGGAACACTTAATCCAAACCCTGTGCCAATCCGTCTTGCCAGCGTGGCACAGTAGGCTAATTTCCTTCCATGAATTTGGAGGAGGTCCAACTCAGTTAGCGAGTCAGTAATGGGCTGAAACGAGGAAACGAGGAACGAAGCATACATTTGTATTGTATTTCCAACTTCCATTGAGATAATATCTAAACTAAACTTATCCTTAAGAACTGAGCGAAATAATTGCTAAAACAATAATTATGCATTATTAAAATGAATTGTACATACAACTTTATCTAAAATTATGAATATTGCCACGTGTGCTTCACTTTTCCTCTTCATTCCAGTTAATGGAACGAATGCGTTTTTCTTTTAGGCTCATTTTCAATTAATAGATAATATTCTGCTAATAAAAATAGCACATAAGACTAAAGCCTCTTTTTTGAATCAAAAAAGAAAATCAAAATTTTGATTAGTGAATTCCGTCCTTACTCCTATTTTATTAATACCAGAGTTGCCTAATCTTTGCGTAAGTCTTGGAGTAGATAGTTGCTATTATTTGTCAAATAAAAGTGTCAAATTTCAAAATTGACTTCTCTGTCAGTGCCTTTTTATTCGGTCAGGTCATTTTGTTCGTTCTTTTTTCTTTTAAAATCAGTGGGTTGCCATAAATACACCTTAATCCATTGTAAGAATTGTATTGTTACTCCGAACCTACTTCGTATTTATTAATACCGTAATTAACACGTAGCTACTCCGTGACTTATCTAGAATTAACTATTCCCGGTGTAACTTTGAAGTAAGAGTAAAAATTTTTATTAATAAGACTGTGATGTGTGGGAAATTTCATAATCCTCCGTCCGCATAATTATCGTTAAGAGAGGTTCAAAGTTTTTGCTTTACATATCAATATCTAAAGATTCACCAACCTCAAATGGTTGTTTATTTTGATGTCGGTTTACATGTTTTGTTAAAAAGTTTTTATTTAATGATTTTCTGACTGAATGGATTTCGATAAAATTTACATAGAAGATTTTTTCGAATTGATTAATCACGCAGTCATGCGATAACAAACATATAACCTCTGAATTTAGGAGTTCCTCGTTGTTGGAGTCAGTTGGGAAAAATGAACTTCAGAGTAATGTCGCATTTATGACTGTTTATTGCTAGGCCGTAATTGTATTTATATTCAACCCGTGTGACGAAATCAAACACCAAGCTTCTGTGAAAAACAAACACTACAGTTGGATAAATATTTTCGAAACCTCAAATGTCCATGTCCATGTCAGTCCATAAATGACCCAACATTGAGTTGGGTCTCCTCCAAATTCATGGATGGAAATTAGCCTATTAGGGTACGCGGGCAAGACAGGTTGGCACAGCTGTGGCTAGGTGGTCTTTCACGTTCCCTTTGTGGGCTCTACGTTACGCTCTGGATCGAGTGGATTGGTGATATTTTGTTTTCTAAAAATACACACATTCCTAATCAATTACGTGAGATTTCATATTCATCTCCAAATAATTCGCGTTCGTCGGATAACAAAGCAAAGATCGTGACGCACTCTCACCGTGATTAAGTAGTTCTGTGCCGAACCGAAACAATGTTCTGATGTGCGGTTAATGGAGTTATACACTATATCGAATTTCAGACTAAACGGTTCATAATTTGAAAAAGATTTCCTGTTTTAAACAGCATTTGTTAAATAAAATTGATCTAGGCTATCCTGTAAGTTTCGACAAGAGTATTTAATTGGGATTAAATATTGTATTTGATTTCATCAATGTTTCTTTGCCTCGTTCTCGCTTTTCTCACTTCGCTGTTCCTCTTCTATTTAAATAAATTTAGGCTACTGTATTAGTAACACTCACTAGATAGGTCACCTCAGGAATTCCCCTAAATTTAAATACTTAGTCACATACAAACAAACAGTACCTATATTTGACATGAAAATATAGAAAAAACGTTAAAATTATTATATTCATCGTCTTTAATTTTTTTATTTTACCATGCTTATTAGAAACAAATATTTGTTCATTTAATCTGCATATATTTCATTAAAAATAAAAACACAGCAATTTAAAAAAAAAAAATACGGAAGTTAAACAAATTCAGAACATAAACGCAACCAGCAGGTAACCGCAAATGTGAACTAGCCATTACAGAAATATGCGTGGCCAATATGCCTACCTCATCAAAACCAGTAGACAGGTATTCCCAGGGTGAATCGGACCGGTCAGCTCTTCATTTTGAACTTCGGATTAGTTCACTGTTTTGAGGGTTCGTGGAAACTTCATGTTCCGGAGATGTTATTAAATTAATCAGACATTATTATGATTGGCTTACTATTATTCTGTTGGGAATAAAACTGATATGAATAGGAAACCTAATCATATAGTGTATCCTATTCGTTTGCTTATTTTGGTCTTATTATAAATAAATAAATAAATATCCTTGGACATTTCACACAACGCCATCCTGTCCCATGTTAAGCAACTTAATGCTTGTGATATGGTAACGAGATGTATGATAAACTACTTATATACATTTTTTTTTTGTAAATACATAGATATTATAGATAGAAAACACCCAGACCCGGAACTTGTAGGTCGTACAAATATTTCTTCCGCGCGGGAATCGATCCCGCGACATGCTACGCACCAATGGAATGAAATAACAAACCCGATGATCTAGCCGCAAGAGAAGGAAAACTTGATACGAAACCCTGTGCATACCTATATGGCTAGCGTGTCACAGAAGTCTAATTACCCTCCGTGTGATGCGAGGAGATCCGACTCAGCAAGGACTCATTTATGGGCTGAGTAGTAGTAGTATTACACCAATATTTTTTGTTGCCTTAGATGAAATAAACCCTCAGATATTTAGTTACAGTGCGTGTTCCAAATTTGTCATTGACACATAGATTTTTCTCAGCACCAGCGCAGACTCAGAGCAAAGTGCGCCCCGACCTACCCACTAAAACCGACAGCGATCTTCGACTGTCCGAACCAGGGCCACGGGATTCACTCCCCGACAGGAGAGCATGCTCCGGGACACTGGGGACCTCGGCCCGCCGCGTTTAGTGGAGCCCCAAGCTCCAAGGCGGGACATCTAACCCCTAGACTAACGAGGCAGTCGAAACTGGATTAAAATGAGAAGGTCAGAGCAACATACATAATTATCAAAGGAAGGACCCCTGCTCCGTCTGTCTGTATGCATGTGTGTTCACAATAAACGCAAAATATCCTGCACTCATTGGCATACGATTATCATCTATCAGTAGTGTGGTTCCTGTTGTCTTTAGTTCAGAAATTTCCGGGTTCCGGGATTGAAATTCAGGAGGTGAAGCCGAGCACAAGCTGGTTTGGTTATGAAAAGAAAACTAGGTCAGACACGAGATTCAAAATAATTAACGCAGGTTTAAAAAAAGTACATTTTCTTGACTAGATTAGAATATAGCTAAATATTTAGCTTACAATGTTTGTTTTGATACCAGTTATGTTGCTAAAAACGTACAAACGAAAAACCGAACTATAGGGCTAGCCCACAGTTCGGTTTTCGTTAAGGTTTTCGTACAAGCGGAGGAGGGTGTCATTAAAAAAAGCCTTCGTTACTACTTGTTACAACAGCTATCTACCCTTAGGCCCTTAGGAATAAATTAGCACAATAACAAATGACAAGTACAGAACAGTAACGAAGCTCGACGGAAAACCTTGAATAACGTAAATATCACCCAGAGATCTAGGATTTATGTGCGACAGAACTACAATGGCGTGAAGCTCTTAAACTACATTGTTGGTTTTATAACGTGAAAATGCCCCAACAAAAACAGAAATATGGACGAAAATCCCTTTTAGCGGGCTAGGGCACATAAATAACTTGGCTATTCACCAACTTTTCCAACTAAAGGTTGCCACCCTTTAAATTATGAATAAGTGTCACCCCTGAAATACGGAAAACGTAATAATTTACGGGGAGACGTCGCGAACTAGAATTATTTCATGGTTTCAGTTGCTTATAGTGTAGTGTAGTGTATACGTGCGAGTTAGATTACTGGTTCTGTAGTTTATTTTTTAATTTAGTATGAAGTAAAGTCTATTCTCTCTCATCCACTAGATAATAATATATACAGATTGGCGAAATTAATAAATTATAAAATTTTGCACTACAGTTCGTTTGCGTTATGAATGCAATGATTCGGCATCGCAGCCACCGGGTAAAAGACATGTCGACATTGCGTTCAAAAGTATGCTCCTTCAACTGGTCTCTGTGAACTTGACTATGTAAAAAAATTATCACTTACTGCATTCTTAAAGTGAACGAAGTACAGTTCCTGCCCATGATTTTTCTTATATGGATGTGTTCATGTTTATTTTTACTTTCATGATTATATTTTTGGCGACTTAAGTGAAATTTTAAAACATCAAAATCAGTTCACAAACTTAGGTGTACAAACGTGAAACATTGAAAGACAGAGTTCATTACTATATTATTATTTGAATACTAGCGGCCCGTCCCGGCTTCGCACGGGTGCGATGTTACCCGCGGGTGACGCCGTGGGGCGAAAATAGTCAAAAACATTGCTAAGTTACTCCTTATATCATCAGCTACCTATCACCTATCAGTGAAAGTCCCGTCAAAAGCGGTCCAGCCGTTCCAGAGATTAGCCGGAACAAACAGACAGAGAGACAGACGGACAATTTTTTTAAAGAATGTTATTTTGGTCTATTTGGTAGTGGTTATTTTACGATTACAAACAGACACTCCAATTATATTTATATGTGTATAGAGTATAGACTTTATTGGCTTAGGTAAATACTTATATCCATAAATAAATTACTCATTTTATCGAACCTTTAAAAATATCTCTGTCGTTTTCAATGGAAAGCGAAACGAAAGAAACAGCAAAGATATAAAACACAATTTAGTTATTGAAACATTATTAAACCCTATTATGAATAAGGGCGTTATTCTTTAGTAATTGTCACTACATAGTATAAAACAAAGTCGCATTCTTCTGTCCGTCCCTATGTATGCATAAATCTTTAAAACTACGCAACGGATTTTGAAGCGGTTTTTTTTAATAGATAGAGTGTTTCAAGGGGAAGGTTTTTAAGTATAACCCACCCCCGCTTTGCACGGGCGAAGCCGGAGCGTGCCACTAGTTTAATAATAAACGTTTGTCGTAGTAATAGCGGTATTTTTTTAAAATCTAGTTCGGTTATAAGATAAACAAAATGGTGGTTCAATAGAATCAGGTTTAATTAAATTAGACTGAACCCTAAATTTATGCGGAAAAACAAACTTTTGTCAAATAGAAATTCAGCTGGAATTGTTGTGATACTATTTTGTTTCGAACAAAAGGACTCAGTTTTCATTTGTTCCGATATTTGTTAAAGTTTTGTTATTTGTTATATTAGTTACTAGCGACCCGCCCCGGCTTCGCACGGTCGCAATGATGAACATGAACTAAATTTATCAGTTTTCCTCTAAAATACTATGCATGTATTATACATATAAAACTTCCTCTTGAATCACTCTATCTATTAAAAAAACCGCTTCAAAAACTGTTGCGTAATTTTAAAGATTTAAGCATACGTAGGGACGGACAGATGACAGCGACTTTGTTTTATAATATGTATTGATAGTGGAGTGATAGTGATAGTGAAGTGACAGCGATAGTGATAGTGAAGTGACTGCGACGGGTCGTTCTCTTCCCTGCAATATGGTTGAGGAGGGCGATGGCTGCCGCATGCGTCATGCTTGTGAACAGGTGCCGTTGCTGGGGGTCGGTTGGCTCGGGCGTTAGAAGGTTAGTATTGTTGATTAGATCTGGCTGATGTTTGGCCCTTTGCGACTATTGCGCGCGTTTGCTCTCACAAACTGTCTTATCACGGCCTTGTACCTAAAAATGGCGATCTAAAAAGAGCAACTACAGAGTTTCTTGCCGGCTCTTCTCTGTAGAACTGCATTCCGAACCGGTGGTAGATGGTAAATTTTAAATTAAATATTATTTTGTTGTTTGACTTGTCAAAAGAGCTCTAATGAGCCAACTTGATTAAATGAGTTTTGAATTTGAATTTGAATTTGATACTGATATAATATGTAGTGATTGTTTCAACGCTATTGTGTCGCTTAACTGATTAGTTGCCAGCAATTGTGGATCCATCCAAATTCATGGAGGGAAATTAGCCTACTGTGCCATGCTGGAAAGACGGGTGCCTTTCCCTTCTCTTGGGGCTAGGTAATCTGCCTCTTGCGTTCTTTTAGTCGCCTCTTACGACACTCTAAAGATGGTATGGGTTGGTGACATTGTGTATTCTAAATCCGTTACTACACGGACCCCAATTATATGGAAGGAATTTTAGCCTACTGTTCCATGCGGGTCAGGCAGGTGACACAGGGTTTCCTATCACACGTGTGTCTCTTGCGGGTAGGTTTTCAGCATCGAGAGTGAAATCATGAATATTGAGCGAATGACTATGGTTCATTCCCTTAAGTTTAAAGTGTACACATAACCCTTCTAAAAATTGCTTTGTGAGACACAAAGAAAACAAAACATTTAAATGTAAGCCCCATACACCTTTGTTACGAAGACAGAGATATGTAGTTATCATAATGTTATGAGTTCCTTTTTTCTTTTGGAGACGATCATATTTTCGGACTACATTAGATGAAGTTTTACCGAAACTCTTATTACAGCCATATCCCTAAACGTTAGGACCTTACATAGTTTACGTTATGAAGACTCACGCAGAATTACTTACAAGAACTCATACTGATATAACTTTTTGGAGACCTCAATCAAAACTTTTGATAGACATTTTCTTTTTCTGATGGAAGATGGTCCGTGTGGCGACGGATTTACAAAACACAATGTCACTAACCCATACCGTCTTTAGAGTGTCGAAAGAGGCGACTAAAAGAGAACAAAAGGGAGATCACCTAGCTGGGGCTAGGCTAGTGAAAGAAAACTTAATACAAACCTTGTGGCAACCTGTCTTACCATCGTGGCACAGCAGGTTAATTTCCCTCCATGAATTTGGCCGGATGGAGGAGGCCTGACCTAGTAGTGGGTAATTTATGGGCTATAACGACGGTGGGAGATTAAAAGAGTTTCAGGCAAAGAGATAGTCATAATTTATTTTGTTCTAATAACTTCATAAAAACGCGTTCAAAAAGTCCAATAATAAGAGATATTATTTAGTTTTTATCACTGGTTCAACCAATGTGCCACTCCACGGAGAACAGCCGGCAAGAAACTCTATGGTTGTTCTTTGAAATAAAAGTGCTCAACGCCGCTAAAGAAGTTGTCACTTCAAAAACTATGTACCGTTGGTACAAATAATGCTGACTGATTAGTTAGAGCAATTACACATATAAACAAGTAGCAAAGCGAAAACAAAAAGAATTTAACATCATTTAATGCTATGCAATATACTACTACTCCTATTCATCTCATACATGCTGAGTCGTGCCTCATTCAACAGCATGGAGAGTAATTTAGCCTTCTGTGCCACGGTCGCAAGCCGGGTTGTCGCAGGATTTCGTATCGTGTTCCTTCTCTTGCTGGTCTTTCGGCCATTATATTTACTTCTGTCGGTCTTTACGATACCCTCAGGATGGTGTGGTGATGTGCATGTGTGCACTTATAGGATAAGTATGTAGTAGTATGTATTAGTTAAGTAAGACAGAGAATATGTTCTTTTAGCACATATTCGTGATTTGGAGGTTCTGTGCGATTTCCCATTAAGAATAACACAGTACATTCACTCAGGAGTAATAAAAATGTGTCGAGCTACAGTAGAAAAGTTGTATTTTTAAATTTCACGACTGTTATTGACTTCGTTCGATGCATCAAAGATCGCTAATTCGGATCACAGAGGATATTAAAATATTATGGTTATACATATTTATAAAAATCCAAATGAGCCTACAGTTTGCTAGATGAACAGAATTTGGATATATTATAAAAAAAAAGATAACCCGGCGTTCGTTTTAAGAGACACAACCTTTAACGCAGGGGCAGTTTACAAACATGAAATCCACGAACACAAATTATATTCAGACTCAGAGCAAGTGCCTCTGGTTTACGCAAAAACACTTGCCCTAACCTGGTATCCAACCTGGGGGAGGTACCCGTGATCCTAAGGCGGCATGTGTAACCGCTAGTTTAGCAAGGCATCATAATCTTGTTCTCATAACCTTCTCCATGAAGAAAAAATAAGCCTACTGTCACAGGTTTTTTTTTTTGCCTCTGCGACAACCTTAGTTTGGTTTGATCACATTATGTATTCCAAATCCGTCCCTTCAACACTCGTATAGAATTAAATACTGAAATTAACAACCGAACAGTGGTCAAAAAAACCTTTTTGTGCCAAAATACGGCGACCACCCGAAATCGGTAGGCAGTCCTTAACCCAGAATTCGTTTCAAATGGAAATCTGGGTGTGAATTTTCATGCAAATTTCCAGAGGTGTTATACGTGGAAGGTTCCTACGTGATGCCGTAAAAATGCCGACTAAATTTCTTTTCATATCCCCATAATAAGGTTTTTGTAGCTGGTGTAATGCACCAAAAATTGATTTTCGACACCAGGTATAGTTACAATATTAAATAAAGGTTACCTTTTCACCACTATTCAGAGTTTCCTGTGATATTGATTAGATGATAACTTTCAGCCTAAGGATCCACTACTCAATACGATGCTGTGCAATCAGTCTAATATACCACGATGACTAGATTGTTTTGATTCAACGAATCTCGTTTAATGCGATTAATATCTTCGCTTTAATAACTCTTGTGTCTAGGTCTCAGCCTATATCTACATATAGGTCAACAGTCGCGACACTTTTAAGCAGAGACTTCGTAAGCATTTAGTATGTAGTGTACTTAAATACAATATACGTGAAAATTTGGTACTTGTTTAGCGTTACGACAATATTAACTAATTACTGCCTTAGAACCAAGCCACAAGAGTAGGAAAATTTCATATGACCAGCGTAGCATGGTTGAATATATTTTCTCAATTAAATAAGAGCGGTTGGTATTCTATCATTATCATTGTACTAGCTGACCCGGCGAACTTTGTTCCGCATTATAAATATTTAAAACAAAAAGAAAGTTGGACATAGGATACCTGAGATTTTTATCCCGTCCGTATAAAACCTTCTTTAACAAAACGCAACTGACAGCGAAACGTTATGTTGTCTATAGTTTAATATGGCCGAAAATTTGACAATTAGAAATTTTGAATTGAATTGAACTTGTTTATATTGTTGTAATTCACATAATATCTTTATAACTTGTAGCCTATGTGTTATTCTGATGTATAAGCTAAATTATTGTAAAGTTTCATTAAAATCCATTCAGTAGTTTTTACGTGAAAGAGTAACAAACATCCATCCATCCATACTTACAAACTTTCACGTTTATAATATTAGTAAGATAGGCCAAAAGACATCTACCAAGCATTTCCACGAAAACTGGTCCTACATCATCCGTGTACATCAAACTCCAGCGACCTAATCCTGCCCATTAGTCCACGTGAGGTCTGCCAGCACTGCACTTTCCGGCGCCTGACTGGTAAGAGAAGAAAATTCATTCCTTGTGTCGTGACTATGTTCAAAGAAAAAACGTTCAATAAAATATCTTCTATGTACACATCGGTAGATTTGTATCTAATAGGTTGTATTAGTACCCTGATGTGCTTCTGATGGCCTTCCCAACGCCCGAAGGATCCTTTATCATTCACAAGACCCTCCTAATCACGCTCACGGTAGGAGGTAGTGATAATCCATTTGCGTCTTTTCCGCTGTTGCAATACCTGCTATAATTAATGGCTCCCCTTATTGTAGGAAGGTTTGGTCGTGTCAAAGTGTGTTTATCGCAAGTCACGTTTTATGGGGTGACAACACGTCCATTTTATCTACAGGCCGCAGTGCCTTCAACCCGTAGTATCTAGATAAGTTACAAGGCGACTAATAAAAGTCCAATACAATTAGATGTGATGACGGATTTAGTATATATACTAAATGTTTCCATATCATACCATTGTGAGGATGACATAAGAGGCGACAAATGGAATCCAAGAGGCAAATCACCCAACCGCAAGACAAAGATAACTTGTTACTCCCCAAGTGCCACTTTATATTGCTAGCCTTGGAGAAGGCTAGACTTAGTAGTGGGTCATTTATAGGCTGAAACGACGACGATGACGAAACCCAAAATAGACTTGTCCGATCCCGAAATTCAACCATGAACCCGTGATCTAAAGGCGGCTCATCCAACTACTAGACCAACAACGCAGTTTGAGTTGCAGCAGTACACTCTATTGCTAACATTATAACTACTATATTATCTCTTATTGTTGCCGTAGTTTTATAGTGCACGAAGCACTAAACAAATTTACGGAGTAAATAACAACAGTATGTCTCTGTCTACACACAAATAAAGGTGCCCCTACTCGTGTAATTAATGTGGAAGCGAAAGGTGGCTTCCTTACTATCAGCGACTATAAATCTTTCGCGGTGCGTCGATATGGTTGTGTGTGGAGCACTGACGTAATGTTTTGTGGTAAGTTCGCAGTAATGTCTTATAGAAACTATGTTTTCTTCTCAGCCTTTTAATGACCCCTGCCTTCTTTTCACCTCATAATTGTACTGTGTTATCTATAATTATTCAAATCAAAGGCACCTTCACACGGCAGGAGTGGTGCAACTTATGTATTTTAATAATTTACCATTTAACCAGGTTATACTTTTCCCTTCACAAAAGAAGAACGCCTTGCCTTGAATTGATTCGTTGAATCTTCCTCGCTTTTTCACTTTATTCAATGGGGTCGACTACCAATGTAATCAGTGTTTACACGGAGCAATTTCTGACTGTGCTCCAAGATGTCCTATGTAGTGGGTCAACCAGGAATAATTTTGCTGATCCAGTTCTCAGTGTTTTCACATTACTGCCTTAGTATGAAGACTGCCATAGATGGTTATACGAAAACGGATACTCATATGATGGACACACCTACGGACGTTTGTTATGCCGAAGGCGCTACTCACGTGTTGCCGAATGTGTAAATATGATGATGATGATGCCGACAGCAGCGCAAAAGTGAATTCCTTCCAACTTTTTCCTCTGCTGCCAACACTAAGCTTCCTGATAGAGTTCTGGTAAGCTTACTCACTCGTAGAAACACAATCACGCGATGGTGGTGTTATTTAACTGCGGGTTTTTTTTGTTTTTGTGTTTGAAATCATTTCTTAGCCACGCAGCTTTAGCGATCGGGTGCCTATCTTGAAATACTACTAACCTTACCTTCCTAACCTTACCTTCTATCGTAATGTGATTGAGCTAGAATCGGTAATTGGTCTAAACTTTCGCATTATAATATTAGTTACCATCGCAACTCATAAATTACCTACTGCTGATTCTTCAAGCTTCTGTAGGTAAACTAGACTAGAAACTAGACGGATCGGCAAAGGTTTTTGTCAAAGCTAGATGGTCTCTTGCGTTCCTCTAATCACCTTTAACGATGCTTAGAAAATGAAATGGGTCCTATAATAAATTTGTCATCACACGGACCCTATATAATATTAGTGAGATAAGGAAATATTCACTCCCCTCATCTTGAAGGCACCCTTACAAGGCATTAATTTCGAAACGTGTTGCCAACGATGTATTTTAATTTAGATACTTCAGAGGGTGACACTTAGCTCTTAATTAACTGCAGTTTATTACCTTTCACGCTCCCTTTGGTCTGCTACCGAAGGTAACAAAATTACTTTCGAGGGTTCTCCAAAATAGGAATCCATGTGCTGTGTTGTTTTTCCATTATGATGTAAATATTGTCGTTGGGTTTAGTAAGGAATAAACTTTTAATAATAAAATATGTAAAGAATGTCCCATATCAGAATATCGTAAGCAAATGTTGCCTACATTAAATAAATAAATAATAAATATCCTTGGACATTTCACACAACGCCATCTCGTCCCAAGCTAAGCAACTTAATGCTTGTGTTATGGTAACGAGATGGATGATAAACTACTTATATACATATTTTTTTTTGTAAATACATACATATTATAGATAGAAATGACACCCAGACTCCGAGCCAGTGCCTCTGGTTTAGACAAAGACACTTGCCCGACCCGGGAATCGAACCCGGGACCCGTTGATCCAAAGGCGGCACATCTAACCACTAGACCAACGAGGCATTATTTACTATAACGATAAAACTTTACATATCTACAATTATTATGAATGATGTAAGCCGTGGGATACCCAAAAGGAGACGTATAGATAATGTGAATGAGGACATGCGTATCAAGGTTATAAGTATCATAGCAGCTGATAGAATTAGGGAGATAAGACAAGTTCCAGAAGCCGAGGATGAACTCCTAACCTGATGAGTCATATACCTAATTACGTTATACATATAACTGCTTCTTTTCGGTCACTACGGATGACTGTACTGTATAATATTATATATTTGGAATATCCAGAAGTGGATACAATACAATGCCTCGTTGTTCTAGTGGTTAGATGTGCCGCCTTTGGATCAACGGGTCCCGGGTTCGATTCCGGGGTCGGGCAAGTGTCTTTGTCTAAACCAGAGGCACTGGCTCGGAGTCTGGGTGTCATTTCTATCTATAATATGTATGTATTTACAAAAAAAAATGTATATAAGTAGTTTATCATCCATCTCGTTACCATAACACAAATATTAAGTTGCTTAGCTTGGGACGAGATGGCGTTGTGTGAAATGTCCAAGGATATTTATTTATTTATTTATTAATTTCACCAAGATGCTTAGGTACTTTTTCGGTTATTTTTTTCCATAAACGTAGACTTTCTTATTGCATATTGAAATTAAACACATTTTAACGGATTTATCGCGTGAATGTTACATTATTTAATTGTAGTAGTCCAGTATTCCATTAGACTTATCCTAAGACCACATCTATATCTAAATACTGACAAAGTAATTAGAAATATAGTTCTTTTAATGTGATGTTTATACACAGTATGTGAGAGCGTCCTAACGCCTTATTAGTATAACTTTTTAAATATTCCGTTTTCTGGAGCTTGAGTTATCATGCTCACTTGAAGACGCATGGCAGTGGATGCGTCGTGCGACGGGTTGTTCTCTTCCCTGCAATATGGTTGAGGACGGCGATGGCTGCCGCATGCGTCATGCTTGTGAACAGGTGCCGTTGCTGGGGGTCGGTTGGCTCGGGCGTTAGAAGGTTATTATTATTATTAGCCTTTATTGCTGATACTAAACAATGAATTTACACACATTCGAAAAATTGTTTTAACTTAAATCTAACTTAAAAGAAATGGATGTTAGAAGGTTAGTATTGTTAATTAGTTCTGGCTGTTGTTTGGCCCTTTGCGCCTATTGCGCGAGTTTGCTATCACAATCTGTCTTATCACGGCCTTGTACCTAAAAATGGCGATCTAAAAAGAGCAACTACAGAGTTTCTTGCCGGCTCTTCTCCGTAGAACTGCATTCCGAACCGGTGGTAGATAGTAAATTTAAAATTTTATTTTGTTGTTTGACTTGTCAAAAGAGCTCTAATGAGCCAACGTGATTAAAAGAGATTTGAATTTTTTGAATTTTATAATCTAGATTGGTAACAAAACAGCAAACATTAATATAAATATACCTTATATCAGTTTGATATCGCTAAAATATTAGCTGCGTACGTACAAAATTATATTCCGATATGAATCCCAATTGAGAGTTTTCTCATAACCTTTCAATAAATGGAAATTGAAACTATTAAGGAATATGCAAAAACTTTCCAAGTTTTCAGCTTCAGCACCAAATCCTACATTTCGTACATGAAAAATTTTACATAACATATTACAAGACGATTCAAAGAAAAACCAGCTTTATGTCTAATGTTCTTAAAGATCAATGACGAATTTCTTCACTTGCTCGATAACTTGGTAAAATTGCACAGCAAAAATATTATGTCTGACAATATGTCGAATAATGAACCTTAACTTGTAATAAATAAGGATACGTTAACTTTGGCATGAGAGACGCTAGATGAGATCGTTAATAAATTTTAGAAAAGTTATAATGGCCGTCGGCCGCGAAGTTTTAATTTTTGATGGTGCTACTTTTTGCCTTGGCTTTGAGCTTTGGGAACATTCAAGAATGTAATAATTTGGTTCACTGATAAGACCGTATAAAAATGGTAATATCTTTTTAAAACATCTGTCGAGAACTAGTTAATATTATGAAATTCACAGCCACAAATGACCTGATTTTCTCTCTTGATTTCTAAATATACCACCACAAAAAATTGTGCTTCTGTCATAATTGAATAAGACATTCATGATGTTCAATGTTAACTGAAAATGTACAAACACTAAACTAAATCTTATTATGTTATTTAACTGGATTAGTTAATGGGGACAAAAACGGTGTGAAATAAAGGGAATTTCCTTCTTTATTTCATTATATTATTTTTTCTTGTAGCTAAACCATATTTATCTTGTCGGGCACTTTCAGTACGCAAAAGAGGAAGTGACAGAATTGAAGGAGAATACTAGTATAAGTTCAGTTTGATAAGTTATGTTCCGTGTGACGACGGATCAAGAATGCACAGTGTCACCACCCCATTCCACCTTAAGGGTGTCGTAAGACACGTTACAAAAGGAATTAACAGGGCCAAAACCTAGCTGCAAGAGAAGGAAAACTTGGTACGAAATCATGTGCCAAACCCTGTGGCCAAAGTGGCACAGTAGGCTAATTACCCTCCTTGTAATGGGAGGCGGGCCGACTCAGCAATGACTCTTTTATAGGGTGAGTAGTGGTCCTATATGTTCTTCATTATAACGATAGAAACTCAGCGCATCTGTGCATAGATTTTATCTATTCCTCTTTTACAAATAAATAAAATTGGAGTGTCTATTTGTAATAATAATAAAATAAATAAATAAATATCCTTGGACATTTCACACAACGCCATCTCGTCCCAAGTTAAGCAACTTAATGCTTGTGTTATGGTAACGAGATGGATGATAAACTACTTATATTTTTTTTTTTTTGTAAATACATACATATTATAGATAGAAATGACACCCAGACTCCGAGCCAGTGCCTCTGGCTTAGACAAAGACACTGGCCCGACCCCGGAATCGAACCCGGGACCCGTTGATCCAAAGGCGGCACATCTGACCACAAGACCAACGAGGCAGCAAAATAAACACTTTACAAAGTACATAGATGAAAATAATATTTTTTTTAATGTTTGTCAGTCTGTCCGTCTGTCTGTCTGTCTGTTTGTTCCGGCTAATCTCTGGAACGGCTGGACTGATTTTGACGGGACTTTCACTGATAGGTAGCTGATGATTTGACTAGCTTCGCCCCGAGGCTTTTCCCGAGGGTAATATCGCACCCGTGCGAAGCCGGAACAGGCCGCTAGTCTGATATAAGTGAAACTAAAGTTCTCTTATGGACCGGCAGTGTAATATAATATGAGGACGAGGGTAAATGTCGCGCTAAAACAGGACCCGCGTAAGTATTTTCGCATAATAAAGTATTATGAATGTTCCCCGGGGATTTGCGTTCGTGGAACTAAGAGAATAGTGTTTTTCGGTGTAAATTCACTGAAGAGTGCGGTTTCTTGTTTTTATTATTAAGCACATTTGAAAGTGGTGGCTATGTTCGCGTTTTGTCAAGATTCCTCTCTTATCTCCATTTTTAGCCAATTACGATTAAATATGATTTTGTGTTTTAGTTTATTCAATATGAATAATACGAAATAGCTAAGAGAAAGTTCTATACAAAGTAATCATCGAAGATTACAATATCATCACCATGGACACCGTTCAGGTGTTCATGGTGATGATCCTGAATACGGGTTGCATGCTTCATAGAGAATAAAATTCCTCTTGAAGAAAATCTTGAAATGGAGAAGTAGTCGCCATTACAGGTGGTTTCTGGAGATCATCATCTGGCGGAGATAGTCTCAATTTGACGTTTTTAAAGAGTTGATAAAAGCAACACGCTACACATCCACTTTCAAATTTGGCATCTACGTTACATTTTACGTACCTACATTACAAAAACTAATAAAAAGAACACAAAAACAACATCGTTATTTCTTTCCAACACTACGTTGAAAGCGGAAAGTGACATAAAAGTGTTAACTCATTTTTATCGATGAAATATAAACTTCCCGGAGATGTCGAAGCAGTTTTCCAACACTATCTTCATAGTCGCTCACGGCGTAATAAAACTTTATGTTGTGATGTCACTACGGGTGTTTTATAAACATTTTGCTGTAAGGTTATTGTTGCAGTGATGTGATAATGTGGCAACGATATTTTGTGGGAAGACAATGAAGTGTATGGTGGGATTTTTAAAAGCAATACATAAGTTGCAATCTAAGTGCAACTGGAGTACTGGATAACAGATCCAGTACCGCAGTCATAAGACATACAGCAGCGCGCTTATTACATCGTGGTGGATATACTACCATGTTCTTTTAGCTACCTTCCTATCCACCTTACTCGTCAGGATGCGCTTAGGTATCATGTTAATGTCTCACTCCGAGAACAGGAACACATAATATAGTTATAGTTAAGAAGATAGTTCTTAACTGCGGCTCACCGCTGCCCATATACTTGCATTACCAGATGTGCGTTGCCAAGCTTTCACTACATAGTATAAAACAAAATCGCTGTCCTCTGTCCGTCCCTACGCAACGGATTGTGAAGTGTTTTTTTTAATAGATAGAGTGATTCAAGAGGTAGGTTTATATGTATAATACATGCATAGTATTGTAGAGGAAATCTGATAAATTTAGTTCATGTTCATCATTGCCACCGTGTGAAGCTAGGGCGGGTCGTTAATTGAAAATAAAAAGGATTTTGCTGGAAGCAAAAAGGGGATGCTTCTTCCGCTGCCAGCACCATGGCGGCTCTGATGGACCTTACTCACGCGCAGGAGCAGAAAGCCAGCCAAGGATGGCGTTATTTTGCCGTGGTACTCTGTAATTCCCCAGTCAGGAAGCTCCTGTTCGAACGTTTATCCGCTATGCTCTACCTTTTTAATAAACGGGACGAAGTGATCAGAAAAAAAGAAGAACAATTGGTCGATAATGGTGTAGTGTAAGTTACGTTTGTTCGGCTTGACGTCCGTGACGAATCGCTGTTGCTTAACGTATTGCACCCAGGATAGTAGTTGTTGGAAATTGTATCTCTTGTCGTAGTTTACGAACTCTGGCAATTTCCAGTTGGTAGCAGAAAATAAATATTTATTTTCTATCTTTGCAATGTCATAGATTTAACCTCTAACAATAAGATGGGTGTATTTCTTTGGTGTTCTTTGTGTCATTTCTCTGTGACATCGTAGGTGCTAAAGAAATGGACCAATTATGATGCGGTTTTTATTTAAGTGCAGGGATTCAACCGTTTTAAGTCAATAGTTATTTCCTAGCCGTAACAGTACATGAAAGATATTTTCTAAAGTATAATATTATTTTAATAAGTTATTCCTGGATGTGATGAACGATGGAAAATCTTCAATAAATCTTTCATTATTCCATTTAACATTCCCTCTCACAGTACACAATATCTTAAAACAATAAATTCCAAGGAAAATATGAAAACGATAATGTTAAAAGACCTTTAGAGGCCACGACATAACATCTTGGTGAACAAAAAATATTTGATCGACAAGAAAATATATTGGACTTGACAATTAAAACCTAAATAGACTTTAGAACACATTTGCCATTATTGGTATTGACTATTTTGACTATTTGTATTCGGGAATTATACGTTTTTGAACAGCCCTCACGACACATGTTATAGGAGTGTTGTATTTAAACAAAAGAAAAAAGAAAGCATAGCAGGAAGGGGAATATTTCATACAAAAAAAACTTGCCAACCCGTTTGGCCAGCGCTATAGCGTGACGCAGTAGGATAATTGCTCTTCATGTTACAGGATGAGCCCCGACGTGATGATGATGATATTAGTTTACCGTGGCGAATTGGCACAGGATTTCGAGTTTTCCTTCTGTTGTAGAATATTATCTTGCCCGAAATAGTCACAAAATCGTGTCGTGGTTAAATGAAATAGTCCGCTTGCAAACCGCCGGGGAGCGTGAATGCCGTTGTTTTGGAAAAATATGAAGCGATTAAAGTAAATTCTCCCCGAATGCTGAACGATAAACCACTACAGTGAATATATGCTGACTTTTACTGCAACATCGGGTGTTTTAGGGATTCACGCAGTATTTACTAGAATGGAGTTTCCTTGTTCTTATTTAATGAAGACGTTTGAGTTATACAGTCTCTGCAGTTTATACTTCGTAACTGTTTAATTTAAATCGAATATATAAAATTCCGTGTGATATAGAATACATAGTGTCACCATTTCCACCCATCCCATCCTGAAGATTTAGTAAGAGCCGACAAAAGAAAATGACAAGGCGGAAAACCTAGCCGCGAGAGAAGGAAAACTTGTTATGAAACCCTGTGCCAACACGTCTGGCCAGCGTGGTACAGTAGGCTATTACCCTCCTTGTGATGAGACGAGGCCTGGCTCAGCAGTTGGTCATTGTAGTCTTCTGGATACGTTGGGGCCATACCAGCTCAGGGTCACCCATGCCAGGCGGGCCCACAGGAAGAGTGGCACACGGAGTTGTGGTGGGTTTTGAATCTGGGGACTCGTCTGTCTTCAGCATAGCAACGTAAAGGCCTGGCCAGGCGTTGAGGCCAGGGCTGCCGCCACTAGTAGCGGAGGTGCGGCCAGGCAGGCGGGCCACGGCTGCCGCCGTAACCGCGTGGATCGGGCGCCAGTTCATCCGGCGACTGACGGCGGCACGTGCCTCTCAGGTGGGTTGGGGAGTGTACAGAGCTCCCCATAAAAGCGTGGGCCCGCTTTTACATCAGGGTCGCGGTACTTGCTTCCCAATGGGGAGTGAAACCCTTGACCCTGTTTCGGGCAGTTGAGGGACAACGTTGGTTTTAGTGGGTAGGTTGGGGCGAAACTACCATATTTCCGCGCCCCGGAGTCCCACATAACCCGGCTGGCATTCAGCGGTCGGGTATCCATGAGGATTTCCAACGTAAAAAAAAATGGATTTCAAACTTGTTGCCATTTTATTATTGTCTCAAAAGCTGGTGAAGCTGTACGTTATGAAATATATTCGCGTGTTATAAAAATTGATATAATTTATTTCTATGTTAATTTCTAGACGCAGTTGGATTCGGTCGTGATGCAGACAATGGTAGGTCGTAATGTAGTCTATGGTATAGTAGTCTATTAGTATAAATCTAGCTTAAACCGATTCAAATTCATTGACATGTCATTTATGGTAAGTTGTTTCAAAAGTAATGAATTAATCTTAGTTTCGTTATCAAAAAACCACTTATTTTCTGTTAATGAAACAATATCTTAATTACACCAGGTCTATTTTACATAAAATTCAATGTAAACCGGATCACTGAACATAAATTTCCCAACTCTTCTGATCCTCCGTCAACCGGAGATTACAATAATTGTTCGAGTTTTTGGGCTTAAGCTATAGCGGAGAGGATCAGGGGTCTAATTGGCGATGACGGAGACCCTCAATGGAAATCATAGCCCAAGAATTACACTTGCAAACTTTGAGCCCGATAACGAAGTTAGGGTTTCACTTTTGTGACTGCCTATGTGTAAGTTAGGAACTGAAGAGAGCAAGTATTTTGCTAAAATAATAAAATATAGAACATATCTATGAAATTCATTATTCTTTATATGATGTAATTCAATAAGATTAAGTTAACTTTAACATGATTGGCACATAATTTATTTGTATAAAATAACTTCTGTTTTTGACTTCTGTTTTCTGTTAATATTTTTTTTAAGAAACCCCGTCACCTTGATCGCGGAGGCAATTTACAAACATGTAATTCACTAACACAAATGACACCCAGACTCAGAGCAGTGCAGACAAAGACACTTGCCCGACCCCGGAATCGAACCAGGGACCCCTGGATCCAAAGGCAGCACTCCCAACCCCGAGACCAACGAGGCAGTATTGCGCGATGGATTAGGACGATTTGTGTGTTTAACTTATTTGCAATATAGGAATTGACGAATAAAGTTATCTCTAAAATCATTGTAGATATAATTATGTATGTGTAATAATTTAGATATATTTTGATTTAAATAAGATGGAGCGGGTACACCGCTTCTTCTTAAGTCTCGCATACTAACTCAGATCAAAGTATTCAAGACATTCCAAAAGTAGCATCGTATTCAAAAGACAATAAGAGATTATACGATTCTGGTGAATATCGTTTAATACTTACCCCAGTTTTATTATACTGATCCGCTTAAGCTGCAGGAGGATCTTAGGATTTCAGTGAATCTTTTCTACTTTTTTTATAAAGGGACGAAAATCATATTTCTCACAGGTTAGCATAGAAGATTTACTCATAAATAAAGGAAATCAAATGTCTTTTATATTTCTTTATACAAATATATTTCTAAATGCATTTTTGTATACCTGGTACTTTGATACATGTGTAGGACTGGTTTTATATGAAACTTAATCTCTAAAACTAATAATTGTAAAGTCATATTCTGTGTAATATTTATACAGAAATTGTTGCAAAAAATAGCGTTATCATACAAAATTATTCTAAAGAGATCTTAAAAAAGTGCCCCCTACTACTACTACTACTCAGACCACTGCTGAGTCGGGCCTCCTCTAGTTACCTGGAGGGTAATTGGCCTACTGTACCACGCTGGCCAGACGGATTGCCACAGGGTTTTAGGTTTCGTATCAAGTTTTCCTTCCCTTGCGGCTGGGCTATGGGCCTAGTCATTTACTTTTGTCGGCTCTTACGACACCCTTTAGGATGGAATGGGGTGGTGACACTATGTATTCTAAAGCCGTCACCACACTTAAGTATAACCAAACTTTATAAAACAACTAAGTTCGCTCCTCAATTGTTTTATTTTATCACCTCAACTTTCTTGACAGTGCCTGTACTTGCTTCTGTATCGTTCGAAGAACCAGAATTTGAATGTTCTAGTTTGAGACTATCTTGTTTCTTAATATCCGCTCTTTTATCTTTAGAGCCTCTACCTAAAATTGATTGTGTTCTTAAACCCTTTTTCTGCTTTACTTTTACAGCTTTTTCAGGTGGCTTATGGATGCTTTCTGTTCTGCTTTGTAATTTATTCAAACCAAAATTCGGTTTTATCTGAGCAGTTTTTTCTAGGTCACTTACGTCTGGTAAAAGTAAATCGCTAATGCAAACATAATCTTCCTTGCTTTTAGGGACAAAATAGCCTGGGTTAATTTTTACTGGAACAATTTCTAGCTTCTTTTCAAATATTGTTTCCGGGCCTTTAGAATCTAAAAAGTCATTCATGTTAGTTGGGCTTTCAACCCCACCTACAAGTTCTTTAATTAATTTGTCTTCCGCGTCTTCCATGAAGTCCTCGTCTATTTCTTCCCCTTCGTCGTCATCGGAACAAAACGATGAAAAGGATGTTACTGATCCGGAGTGGAAATTTTCAGGTAACCTAACTCTAGGTGCATTACTTGGTATTTCAATTTGGCTTGCAGATGGTGTTATAACTATTTTAGGATCTATTAATGTAGGAATATTACTTGAAGCAATTATTACTCTTGGAAAATCTCGTTCTTTCGATGCAATTATTATAGATGGCTGCGGTTTTTCACCACTGCTTATACTTTTGTTAAAAGATACATTTTGACATTTATTTGCATCTAAATGTGGCATTAAGCTGTCAATATTTTCATAGTACTTACAACTATCAACTTCATCAATTTTCTTTGCATTAGAAGTTTCAAAAGATGACATTGGTTTTGTATTTTTATAAGCAAGTCGTCTATCTAAAGTTGTAGTTCTAGGAGGCGGCTGTGGGGGAAATTTTGCACGGTCAGTTTGGCTCTCCATACTTGCTGAATAACTGCGGAAGGTTTGCAATGCTGTAGGTTGTAGAGATAATCGTTTCTGCACCTTTGGTAAATCGGGAAGCACTTTTGGAAAATTTCTCTTTTTTATATATAGTAGTGCTTCCTCAGCTGTCATAGGCATTGCGTTTTTGGTTTCTTCCTGAGATGTCACATTTATATCATTTCGAAAAGTTACAGGAGGCAATATATTCATCACTGACTTACAATCCATTTTCTCAAGCAATTCATCATAATTGACATCAGTCACCGGGTCAGATGAGGAATGTTTATGAGATATAATCAAAGGCTTATCTTGCACTGACAATGTGATAACGTTAGTAAATATTTTATCATCATTTTTAGAATCAGGGTTATTTTTATCACTTTCAGTTTTAGACCTCTGGAGTTTAATATTATTGGAATGTGTTTGATCACCTATATCTAAAGATTTAGAAAATTCAATCGGCTCTTGGTTCAAAATGGAATTAGTCCTAGCAGATGGTGTAGCATCAATTGCTACGGATACTTTCTTTGATTTAATACTTTCTGTAGCTTTACTTTTGATCGAGTCACTTGATTTGCTGGTATGTTTTACGTTATTTAGAGGTTTGTGACTCCCTATAGAAGAATGAGATCCAAGTGCAGAAGTCGATGTCGTCTTTTCAGAAGTTTTATTCTTAGCGGTTATTGATGCACGATTTTGAGAGTTTAAATTCTCATTGATTTTCAAACTATCCTTTTTAAATCTTTTTGTATCAGAAAGAAGTTCTTCAGATCTAGTGAATGGTTTAGTTACACTCAACTTATCATCATTAATATCTGAATTGGATTTTCTCAAAATAGCTGGAGAGCATCGATGCATAACTTCATTTGCGATCCACTCCCTGACTTTGGTATGAGCATCTAATGTACTCGTTGACAAATGCCTTCTTAACTGGAATCGTTCTCTAAAACCTCCAGAGTCATCGGACTTTGGAGTTTTACAGACATCCGGTTTATTTTTATATTTCTTAGAATTGTGCTTCATTTTGTTGAAACTCATCGATTTAATGACACTACATCCATTTTTAAGACTTTTCAGAGCGCTTTTATCGTCTTTTGCGCTCTTTTGACCGATTACGTCCACTTCACCTATTTCGGCGCGCGGTTGTCGAGCACTCTCAAGAGTTTGCTCTCGCAATCTTAGCTTACGCTTTTTGAAGTACAGTATGGAACAAATACCGATGTTTACAGCTAAAAATATGATGCATATAGATACGATTAAAGTTATGGTTGCGCTAGATACTTTTGCTGGTACTGTGACTTTGGGTTTGATCGTAGTTGTGTGACCAGTCGTGTAGAAATTTTCCATTAAACCCGTTGGAACAGGACGTGATGGCTTGTCAATAGACATAATTTCTTTATATAGATCATTGGTATCGTGTCGACGAGTCGGAGTCGAGTAAGTATTTAATTGGCCGTAGATTGATGATGAATGATTTGGGGTATCTATGACGCGCGGGGTCCATATTCCTCGAGGCGCTGTGTCTAGAACATAGAAAATATATTTATTTAATATATTTTTTTTACGAAATCCTTTGACCGGTGATTTAAGTCAACGGTATCAACAACAACAAATATCCCAAATAAAATTATCCACTTAACTACTACCTAGTTGTTTTGTGGCTTTAGACACTAAAGCCGAGTACAAATAAATTATTTCATACAGATTTTGAAATTATTGAATAGTGAAATAATTTACTTAAATTTAATCCTAGCCGATCATGTTTACATGTATGGTCTGATTATACTTGTATAACACAAAATACTTGCACTGCTCTCTATAATCCAATTCTTGTTCCCGATAGGCTCACGTCGAAAAGGGAACAATTTAAGAGCTTATTGGTGGTGATATACTATTTATTCAATCATCCAATAAAGGCCAGAAGCGCAGATGGTCTGCGATCAATTACCCTTTGCTAACAAGTTAGGCTTGCACTTAATTAATGTAAGGTCAGCCCTTCAGGTTTAAAATAACAATCCCGAAGTCAATTTCGTACTCTACTGTAGTCTTTGGAAAAACAAAACTAAACTGAACTATGCCAGAAAACCCAAACACATTTCTGTTCAGAATCGGGGTTAATTTGTTTTGATAAAAACTTTATGCAAAGAAGTTAAAGTATGGTAGGTATGTCACGTAACGACGGATGTAGTAATATACGTTTAACGCGACGTATTCCATGCACCCTTAGCATGGAATACGTCGCGTTAATCGTCTTATAACGAAGTAGATGGGCAAAAATCCTGACTCATGGGAAATACTTTCTAACGCAGTGACACATAAACACATACCATCAGCTAGTATTGTATTTTTTAGGCGCTATTTGTTGATAGAAATCCATCAACACGAGTTATATTTACCAAAACGTTCCTGTGCATTCTGTATTGCGTCATGGTCGTTCATAAACTCTAATTACCTGTGTTCCTGTGTGTTGGTTTAGGTCTGGTGGAGGCAGGTGGCGGCGGGGGTGCTGGTGCGGGAGGAGGAGTGTATTCAAACAATGGATCCACTATGTACCGACTCATCTTATTCGGTAGTATATCTATCCAATACTTGGTATAGTTCGCACGATATTGGCGGTTCACTGATGGTGGGAGATCTGTGTATAAAAGGGTAATAAAGGAATCATCATCAACAGCCCATAAATGACCCAGTCGGGCCTCATCCAAATTCATGGAGGGAAATTAGCCTACTGTGCCACGCTGTCCTGCCAGGATTGGATTGGCACAGGGTTTGTAGCAAGTTTGCGTATAGTTTGCGTTGGTGACATTGTGTATTCTAAATCTTGCCCGATCCTGGATTCCGTGTGGTGACCACACGGAATCCAAGATCGGGCAAGTGTCTTTGTGTAAGCCAGAGATAAACGTATAAGCAGACCAACAATAAAAAAAGATACCACGACTTTTCAATCACAAGAATGAACTATTACATTTGGGAACTAGCCACCTACGTAGAAGACAGTCAGGTACGAACCACGGTGATGTTTTTGAATGCCACGTTGGTCTAGGGTTTGGATGTACTGACTTTGACCACAGGTCCGCGGTTTGATTCCAGGGTCGGGGCAGGGTCTTAATGTAAACCAGAGACACGTGTTCTGAGTTTGGTTGTTTTTTGTGTTCATAAATTGCATGTATGTTAACAGCCCCCGCGATACAAGTTGGGCTGCTTTTATATCTATCGGGCTGCTTTTATATAAAGGTTGTTTCAATATAAAATATGTATGTATTGCCCGTTTGGTGACGGATTTAGAATACCAAATGATTTTTTTTGTTATTGTATGTGCCTTTATAATTATTTAAAGTCATTCTGATTCCAGACTTCTAACATCACAGTTATCTAAGTAATATTTTAAAATCATTTAATTAGTTGCTAGTAGTACAAATTACTGTACCTGTATCTTTTTTAATGCCCTTTAGGAAGCAATGCAATTCAAGCTTAACAGTGAAAGCCTTGGCGCTTAATTTGAAACTTTGTGTATCCAACTCTGTATTTTCTAATACAAGTTTTATAAAAGATACAGATGACTCTGATCTCTGAACAAGTAATTCTGGCTTACATTTTGTGCTCAGCTGGTACATCCACTGTTCCCCAGACCCATAAAAACCTTCTAAATCATTAAGGCAAATTATGGACGTCCATATCTTGCCTGGCTCATGTCTATTTTACATTACTATTCTACAATTATCTTCATTTACAATTTGACTGAATTCGTTAGTGCTAGCAGAAACTTAATGCTATCATACCTAGTCTCAAGTAGGCCTGATCTTCAGCGTTATATTCTGGCCAGTCGATGTCAAACTGCTTCCAGTGTTCTTTGTCCATCGTGACAAACTTTGTCTGAATATCAGCATTAGGGGTACTGTAAATAAATTAAGAGATTTGATGACTATTTACAAAAATTTTGATATGTATACAGTTCGGAACATCATGCTGAGTTTAAAGAATACAAATGATTAAATAGGCGCCGAGAATTTTAAAGTGTTTGTATCAATGTTAATAATAGATAATAGTTTCTGTAATAATGCTAACTACTTTCCCACAGTTGATAGTCATATTCAGATTGCTAACTCATATAACTTCGATTACTATTAATGTTTAGTTACAACTTTAGACAATTAATCCTTATGGATCAATTTCCTTTGCATGTTTGTCTTTGAAAGCTGCGTGACTTTGAAACCGCCGAGGTGATTATAACTGGGCATAACTTCGGTAAGCCAAAAGCAGGGTATATCAAGGTATATCAAGTCTTACAATAGATTTCTTAGTCATGATCAGATTTACTTTTTATGTCATCTGTGGCCACGATTGTATAACATTTTACTTCCTTTCCTTTTCCCATTTTATTGGGGTCGGTTCGGTGATATTGTGTATTTTAAATCAGTCACCACCATCACCTATTGTAAATAATGCAGAGTGTTGAAACCAGAAAATCCTATATCTAGAATAACTGCAGTGATATTTTCAACGTTGAGAAATAACATGTAGTTTATACTTGAATGTCGTCATTGCAATATATTTACCCAGATTTCACGAAATTGGTCCACATCTTCATAAGAGTTTCGCTGAGTTGTCTCTCTTGTTGTGTGTAGACTTTATTAAAGTGGGAGTTAGTTGTTCCCAGTGGCACTCCAAAAACATATGGTAGTTCTTCGCCGCTGACGCTTTTATTGAGCTACAGACCAAAGAAATTATTTTTTTGTAAATTAAACAAGATCGAATAAGCATTCTCATGGAACTCGTCTTGAACGACGACTTTATTTATAACTTTTTCTTTCATGACTTTCATTCTACCACAAAACCATTTATACATTTATAAGTTTAAACTAAATAGTCTGTTCGATATTTCTACCTGTGTGACAGGAAAATAAAAGAAAACATTCACACTACATTTCAAAGCTGTCTGCTACTCAACTACACAAGCAAGGCGTTTTGACATTTTAAAATAAAATGATTGGTAAATATTTGCCAACGGAATATTTTTAGTATGAGTGTTTATAAAACATTTTGAAGTTTTATTTTAACATACAATATGCACTTGTGGTTTTAGAATAGATTACCAACATTTTATAAAAGTTATTATAGTTATTGTATCGACTATCTACAGATAATAATAATAATAATAATTTATTTCAGACAAAGTCCATATCGCACAAAATCAAATTAAACTACTTATAAATTACTAAACAAAACTAAACAGATAAGAATGTTCTTCATGAAATTTTAAAATTATATTCTATGAAAAGCCGCGGCCTTTTTTTTAAATTGGAATTATACATTTCCTTCATTACCGCCCAGATAATAAACTTTCTTAGAAATTAATTTATGATTTACCACTTACGATCAACCCAAAGGTTTTTGGGTTTCTTAGGTTTGTAGTTACGTTTCTTACTTATTTTCTAGTGATAAATTTAGATCTGAGATAATACACTGTCAGCAGCACATTCGATCCTGAGGATTTTGTTATAGAAGTTTAAATGCCGTTTAAGGCAGAAAAATTAGTATTGTATTTGTATTTTGCAAGGTGGTCTTTTTCTGGTCCGTCACATCCACCAAGTGGTGGTATATTACTGAGTGGGGCCTCCAACTCAGTAGTGGGTTATCATACGGCCACAAGATGTTGTGTTGTAAGAAGAAAAATAAATCTTACCGCAGCATAATCGGCGCTGATGGAGTTATGCCCGAAGACGTAGAAATAACACTGTTTGTTCGCCTTGGAGTGATAATTGGCGAGCCTGACAACTGGTGCCAGTGTTCTGGCGTCACTGAACACGTTCAAAATGACGTTACGGTTCATCTCTACAGTCCACCTTTGAGGGTCCAGCTTTGAAGGTGAGTATCTAATAAAAATGGTTTATAAGCTCGATGAGTTTAGAAAACAGAATATTTTATTTTTTATCAAGGGACTCCGAAACTATAATCTTGGTAACAAAACTAAAATTCATCATAAAATTCATAACACGACTTCAAAACTATACATCCATATGAAACTATACTTTTAGATTTGCCATTTATAACCAGTTGAATAATTCAGAATAAACAACAAAAATCGTAGAGTTAAGTTAGCACCATGTAAACCCTGCAAAGTGAATGATGGTTCCACATGGTCTAAAATAATTTGACCAAAACTCAAAATATCATAATGTTCCAATCTAAACTTACTCTTTCAATATAGACTTGAGTGCTTCTTTCTCAGCACCTTCGAAGATGATTTTGATATATTTTCTGATGTAATCATCTCGCTGCGTCTCTAATATTCCGTGCTCTAATTCTATCACACCAAAGTCGTGATATCGTTCTAGTTCTGTCACGCCAGTCAGGATTTGGTATCTTAGAAAATAGGAAGAGGAGAAAGTCAACAAGACAATAAATATTTTTTACAAAGGTATCCCCAGCAACAATTGTATCATACGTTTATATCGTTCCGTCTTGCCGGATAAAGAAAAAAACATAGTAATGCATGCAAAAAAAGAAATAATATTAGATATCTGACTGCCTATGACTGCCTCGTTGGTCTAGTGGTTAGATGTGCCGCCTTTGGATCAACGGGTCCCGGGTTTGATTCCGGGGTCGGGCAAGTGTCTTTGTCTAAACCAGAGGCACTGGCTCGGAGTCATGGTGTCATTCTGGGTCTGGGTTCTATCTATAATATGTATGTATTTACAAAAAAAAAATGTATATAAGTAGTTTATCATCCATCTCGTTACCATAACACAAGCATTAAGTTGCTTAGCTTGGGACGAGATGGCGTTGTGTGAAATGTCCAAGGATTATTATTATTATTATATCGTTGCATCAATTTAAAGAACGATACTACTACTCAGCTCATAAATGATCCAATACTGAGCGCAGATCGCACAGAGCATAATTAGCCTACTATGCGACGCTGGCCAGACGGGTTAGCACAGGGTTTCGTATTAAGTTATCCTTTTGAGCCACTAGATTTTAGGCCCTGTCAATTTCCGTTATCGGCCCTTACGTCTCCTTAAGGGTGTAGCGGTGACACTTTTTAATTTTTAATCCGTCACTACATATCGAAGACTGAAGGATACACAAAGAAGCAGTTTGAGAGCTGTGATAATGACATTGCTAATACTTTTTTTATTCGCAACAACAATAATACAAAGCGCTCAAACCCAAAACTTCGCGCCTTACCCAAAACTTCTTTATTGGCAACGTAATACACAACTACTGAAGTTGATCACCGCGATCAACTCCACGACGAACACTTGGAAACAAAACTTGCTCGCAATATGAGGAAATTTATCACTTTCGATACATTATCTGTGGACGGGTATTGATGGCATGTGTTCTTCATAGTCATTGTTTATGTAACAAATGTGATATCGTTATTAGTTCAAGTTTCTACTGTAGTTTGCTGAACAGTTTAATGTGACTGACCGGTTATGACACAAGCTATAATCGTACCATCTTATCAAATGCACAATAATTAACATCTTGTAGATGGATGATATTCGGTGTGGTGACGGATTTAGAATACATAGTGACGTCATCCCATTTCGTCCTAAGGATGTCGTAAGCCCAATAAAAAGAAATGATTAGGACGAAACCTAGCCGCAACAGAAAGAAACCTCTGGCCAGCGTGGCATAGTAGGCTAATTACTCTCCGACAACCAATAACAGACCAGTGGTCTTTTGTCTGGAAGCAGCTCAGCACTGCGTTGACCAACAGAGATAGTCTATTGACCACAAGATAGGAGATGGCTTTTGAAGTAACCGAAGAACTTCAACTCATATTGCCTCGTTGGTCTAGTGGTTAGATGTGACGCCTTTGGATCAACGGGTCCCGGGTTCGATTCCGGGGTCGGGCAAGTGTCTTTGTCTTAACCAGAGGCACTGGCTCGGAGTCTGGGTGTCATTTCTATCTATAATATGTATGTATTTACAAAAAAAAAATGTACATAAGTAGTTTATCATCCATCTCGTTACCATAACACAAGCATTAAGTTGCTTAACTTGGGACGAGATGGCGTTGTGTGAAATGTCCAAGGATATTTATTTATTTATATTTATATTAAAGTGCTGATATATGGAGAAACTTACTTGCTCAATAAGCCAGGATAGGCTTTCATAGTAGTGTAAGGCTCGTTCGGTATAAACGATCCAGTGACTACGGGCCCCAACGGCGTTTCAAATTCCCTGGACAAAACCTGCACTTTCTTTATTTCCGAAAGCCTGCGAAATAATGGTGAAAATTATTTCAAAGCACTCAGCGCTTAACGCTTTGAGCAAACACTGTGTTTCTACGGTTTAAATATTTTAACAGCACTAAAATGTTTCAACGTTATAGGTGGAAGCTTTTGTCAGGGAGTTTCTTTTTTTATCAGAATAATGAGAATCTGATTTTAAGGTAATGCAGCTCATGGAGTTTTAAAGACGAAATTTTTGGTGTTCATTGGTAGTCCTAAACTCCGGAATGTAAATCTCTTACACCGGGTCCTGGGCTATATCTATGTTATCTGTTTTTCATAATGGAAACTAATGGCTTTCCCCCTAATATACTATTTCTAGCATATGCGCGTAGCATCGTCCGCCTGAGCATCAAACTCGTACTTATCTTGGCTCAGTAGTTTATTCGGTACAAACTTACAAATCTTTCCTTTTTATAATATACTAGTGGCCTGCCCCGGCGTCGCCCGTGCAAAGCGGGGGTGGGTTATACATATAAACATTCCTCTTGAATCACTCTATCTATTAAAAAAAACCGCTTCGAAATCCGTTGCGTATTTTTAAAGATTTAAGCATACATAGGGACGGACAGACGACAGCGACTTTGTTTTATACTATACTAGTGATAGTGATAGTGAAGTGTAGGTGGTACTTCATACACTTCGTGTTCGAGGAAACTACACCATGTGTAACAAAAAGCCTACTGCTACTCGAAATGATGCAACGGTGCCTAGAGTCGATTACCGTCGTTTATTTTAATATAAAATTTAATGGATGGACCATTGTATAAACAATATTAGTCTTATGTAAACGTTGTCTATAGGGGAGGAAAAGTTGTGTAGGCTTTTATAGTTACGTGTATATGGTTACCGCACCTTTACTGAATAACCTAATCAAAAGGGCCAGCTCTAGGTATAAGGGTACAGCAACGGTTTTCAGAACCAACATTTTACTACAAAACTGAGGTTCCAGTGAAAACCAACCAATTACTTATCATCCCACAGGCTTAGTGATTTGAGTTTCATTATATTTCTTTGGTTTTTTGGGTTTATTTATCAGTTATGGCAATTTCGCCACCAGATGGTGACTAACATCTAAAGTCAAAAAATGCTTATTGTGCCTCAAATGTTGAACACACTTTTATCAGTAGTACTATCGATGTTGGAGTTTCATGCCGGCTCTTCTCTATGGAATGACATTCCGAACCGGTGGTAAAAATTATTAATTTTACTTTATTATTTTTATTTTTTCTCTTAAAATCTTTGACTATTTGAAAGCATTCGCAAGAATTTATTCGAATAAAAAACATTTTGATTTTGATATTGATCCCTTACCTGTGAGCGAACTGCGACCCTTCTTGATTATATTTCTACTCTCAAAAAATCTAAGCAATGGAAAATTCTGGATTCCTTATACCTTAGTCCCTAAATCGTTCGGAAAATGGTAATTCCTGAAAAAAGATTCTGTGCTATCGGCAAAGTTCGTTATTTTTAGATGTTTATTGTGTTGAATATGTTTTATTGTTAAGGTCTACATTAGCCTTAGTTCTAGATTAGCATGAAATTATTAACAAACACTTAACCTCAAATATCTGTAAGTTTACTAATATTTTAAGGAGCAAAGATTTGCATGTATGTTTGTAACAAATAATATTAGAGCCTACTGGACCGATTTCAAAGTTCATTCCATTATTAGAGTGCATTAACCTGCCATTGTGAATCGAAGCCACGATAATCACGGATAGGAAGCCCCAAATAAATGTAATAAACATTATAAGAAACTCACGGCTTCTTCTGTAGACAAGCCATCATGTTCTTTGAAGATGGATTGCAGCCAAGCATTTGTGCCACTTGCAGGGTGTAGGGAGTTGGGTCTTTCGTCATTGCCCAGTCTGACAGAGCTGAACCAGACATGAGAATGGCTCGATGAAATAAACCTGTAAAGAATGACTTTAATGAGCATCTATAACTGTGTCATTTTATGGCGAACTATCATTATGAACCACCACATTTCATCCTGAGGGTATCTTAAGAGACGACTAAAGAAATGTAGAGGCAGATCATCAAGGCGCCAGAGACGGGAAATATAATGATACGATCCCCTGTGCCAACCCGTCTGGCCAGCGTGGCACACTAGGCTAATTACCCTCCATGTCTGTATGATAATAAGACTCCTTCGTCTTAGGTAATGTTCAACACCGGGCTGTACAATCGTTAATACAAACACTATATAGTACAATAAAATATAACAAAACCTTTGTGGACAATGAATTGATTTACAATGGACAAACGTGGCACATTTTTTAAACTACCATCAGTACCTACGGAACGCTGCACTTACTGAGGCGCGGCCACGCGATGGAAATTCAGTGAGGTGGTCTTTTTACTATATTTGTATTTATAATTTAAACTATATTTTTTACAAGATAAAAGCTTTGTAACAAACTACTTGACCCGATAGACGTTGTTCTGTTTTAACTAAATATATATTTCCAAATCGAATTGGTATAATTTATTAAAAATAAATAAGTCGTAACTACTATCTCAGAAACTTTCGTGGGCTCATGCACAACACTTTGCTGAAGATCATCGCATGATCAAATGCATAGTTTACGATTCTATAAAGGATATACGGACAAACATTCATTTTCATAAATATAAATATAACCTGTTCTTTTTGATAAATACACTAAGGGTAAATTATTTTTATAAGTAGAGACTAGAAACCAAACAATGCAGGCGTGCGGGTCAAGTACGTATATTAACACGCACAATGATGATGATGGTAGAATAGTTAAGTAAGCCTTTACTTAAAATGGCATCAGAATCTAAAACCGATTCGATTTCAAGGCTATTAGCAATAATCTCTGGTAATTACATTGCCCTTGGTATTTGGAATACACAACGTCACCAACCCATGCCATACTGACGGTGTCGTACGAGGCGACTAAAAGAACACAAGAGACAGATCACCTTGCCGCAGGCTATCTTGTTGGTCGGTTCGATTCTGGGGTCAGACAAGTGTCTATGTGTAAACCAGAGGCACTTTCTCCGAGTCTGGGTGTCATTTGTGTTCGTGAATTTCATATTTGTAAACTGTTCCGCGATACAGATCTCTTTATGAAAAAAATCGACTAATTATAATTTACCATTAGATATAGGCGACAACATCAGGAAGTTCACGCACGCTGCTCCTGTCCCATGGCCCATTATGGTCACCGATGTTGGATCTCCATTGAGATCTTCAATATTGTCCTTAATCCACTGCAGGGCAGCGAGTTGATCCAGCAGACCATTGTTGCCGTAGTCATGTTCAGTTAGACTTGGCTTTACAAAACCTGTGGACAAAACGATAATGCTTCGTCAATTATTTCAACTCTAATGCTTCATTGCCTGGTTCTGGAGAATTACAAAAGGTAAGACATAGTGGATAACTATCCGCTAACTATTGTTTTAAATTAAAGCTACTATTCAGCCCGTAAATTACCCACTGCCGAGTCGGGCCTCCTCCAATTAAATTGAGGGTATGTAGCCTACTCTGCCACGCTGGCAAGACAGGTTAGCACAGGGTTTTGTATCAAGCATTCTTCCTCTTTCTAGGTTTTCGGCTTTGTCATTTCCTGTTGTCGGCTCCGACCACACCAACAGGATGGAATGGGGTGGTGACATCGTTGGTCTAGGGGTTGGATGTGCCGCCTTTAGATCACGGGGTCCCGGGTTCGATTCCGGGGCCGGGCAAGTGTCTTTGTGTAAACCAGAGGTACTTGCTCTGAGTCTGGGTGTCATTTGTGTTCGTGAATTTAATGTTTGTAAACTGCCACCGCGATACGGGGTTTACGTTTAAAAAAAAATCTGTATCCTTCACCACGGACGTTTGAGCTTTAATATTATATCACGCTCATGGCTGTGTGTCGCCTGAGCTCTAATAGTAGAAGGATGGTATTGGCTGAGAAAGCAAGGTATTGCCGAAAGTGTAACCACTTATTGGGCTGTGTGATGGTTAGGCTTACTTAACAGGGCGCTTTTAAAGATAATCGATATCAAGCTTCAATGCCTCAGAGGGAGAGTTAAGACAGATCAAGTTTTAGTCAGTTATTGAAAAAAGAAAACTACTTACCAAGGATTCCTAGCCTAAAATTGATGGTGATGACCATGACGTCACCATACGAAGCCAACATTCTCCCATCATAGGGGTTCCCAGAACTCCACTCGAAAGAGTCGCCGTGAATAAACACCAGGATTGAGAATTTATTATATTTCTGTTCTGCAAACAAAACTGGAATAAATAACTTTTCGTAAATGGTTACTTCCGGCCGAAGACTTTTATGTCGGGAAAAACCGGGGCAGTAGTTTGTAATTTATCAATTTACGAGTTTTGTAAAAGAGACGTTGACCGTAATTCATTAAATAAGTTATAATAAAAAAAACCAGTTAGGGAGATTTTTTACTTTCTGTGCAAATAACATTCAAATTAGAAGGAAATTAGAAATTAGGAAATTAGAAATTTAGGAAATTAGAAAAAAGATAAAGAGAAGATAAGGCTTCTATAATCTTATATAACTACAAGCTGTCCCGGCAAACGTTGTTTTGCCAAATAATTAACCATCCCCCGCGCAACCCCCTTCCCCGCGCAGCCCCCACCCCGCGCCACCCCCACCCCGCGCAACCCCCACACCGCGGATCTCCCACCCCGCGCAACCCCGCTTATTAAACGTTATTTTGCCATGTAATTAAATAGGGGTTGATCGTAGAGGGGTGAAAATTTAGGTTTGTTTGTATTTTTTTATGCTGAATCTTAAAAAAATAAAAGCAAAAAATTTTCTCTAAAAAATAAACAATTTTTTTTTGACACCCCCCCCCTTAAAATTTAGGAAAAGTAGATGTTGTCCTATTCTCATACCTACCCAATATGCTCACAAAATTTCATCAAAATCGGTCACGCCGTTTCGGAGGAGTTTGGCATCTAAAACTGAGACACGAGAATTTTATATATTACTAGTGGCCCGCCCCGGCTTCGCCCGTGCAAAGCGGGGGTGGGTTATACATATAAACCTTCCTCTTGAATCACTCTATCTATTACAAAAAACCGCTTCAAAATCCGTTGCGTAGTTTTAAAGATTTAAGCATACATATGGACGGACAGACGACAGTGACTTTGTTTTATACTATGTAGTGATAGTGAAGATAGCACTTTCACATTATTAGAAAATATTTTGCTAAATTGCTAACATGCTGACCTAACTCTATAGATGGGGGAGGTTTCCATTTTTAAAGGTAGTTACATACAAATTACTTGCGGAACTTCCAGAATTAGTATGAATAAAAGTACTCCGTATATATTATGGAAGCAAAATATTTTCATTTGTTGCTACTGATAGCGACATCTTGTTACTGAACCCGGAATCACTACTCTTTGGAGCGACAACTGAAATCTGAAACTTAAAGTGGCGTCGACACCAAAACGTCTGTTTCCAGACGTAATGGAAGTTTGTTTTGCTGAAAAATCAGAGATGGCGCAGTACAATAAACTTTAGCTAATATTGTCCGAGATGTTTGGGCTTTAGAATATCTTGAAACCGAACGGGCATCTAATAATTTCGTATTTAAAGCTGGTTTTATTAAAATTAAGTGAAATAATTATTAAAACTTACAAAGCAAGAAGTAAGTAACTTTCTAGATATACTATTTCCATGTCAACTAACTTTTTCTAGGTTTAAAAATACAAATCAAAATTAATCACTGAACTATTTTGTTTTGTTTAAGCTCATTGCCTTTGCCATCAAACAGATTATTCAACGCTATTTTTAACGTGAATTTATTATGCTCTTATGCCTTCATTTTATCTACCATAGCTAAGTAAAAAGGAAAGCGCGTGAATATAACGAGCGGAAATGAGGGAATGCCCGGTTGGCGTCGCTTTTAGCGTGGAATGTAATGTGTTTCAGTTTCTTTCACGCACTCATTCTTGAGTAACGTTCTTGTGAACACGATATGAGGCTTAGAATAGAATAGAATAGAATAGAATAGAATAGAATAGAATAGAAAAATGCTTTATTGTATAAACCAATTATGGCGTTCACAATCGTCATCGGATACATCACTTATAAAATACTACTACCAGGTCGGAACGCGGCACCAACCGAGAAGACCTGGCGGAAGAAACTCGGTGGGCTTGTCTCTTTTTTTAAACGCCATATTACAATAACCGTTATCTTATAATTAGTTTCGTTTGGTTCCGAAAGGCGCTCAACTGAAATATGAATTTTATAATAAAAAAAAGAATAATTAAAAATGAAATTATAAGTCATGAATCCAGTGAGTCGACCAACCCCAAACAGCGGCACCTGTTCACAAGCATAACGCATGTGGCAGCCATCGATCTCCTCAACCATATCAAAGGGAAGTGTTCGACCCGCCACATGTCGCTACCACTGTTCAAAGTATTTTAGTGAGCATGACAACTCACAGGATAGACGCACAAAAATAAATGAGGTTAAATTCGAATATTCATTTCCAGTAAGCTTGCCGCTTTGAATCCAAACTAGTAAAAATATATAATTATTTTTCTATTTTATATGTGGTAACATGAGCTCGAGCAGCTTAATCCCAGGCTACGGGGTCTGTCAGGTAATCAGTAACGCTATAGTAGCCTTTCTTACAAAGTTGAGATTTAGCTATCTTTTTGAATCTATGGATCGGAAGTCCTCTCAAATTTGTAGGGACCTTATTGTAGAAGCGAATACACTGACCTACAAATGAATTACTTATTCTATGGAGACGAGTAGCATGTAAAACAAGATTACTTTTATTCCTAGTATTCACAGTGTGAGTGTCACTTAATTTATCAAACTTCTCAATGTTTTTTCGGACATACAATATATTTTCATAAATGTACTGACCAGCTACGGTAAGAATACCCATCTCCTTAAACTTATCTTTGAGGGATGTCCTGGGAGCCAGGTTATAAATAGCTCTTATTGCTCGTTTCTGGAGAACAAAAATTCTGTCAATATCTGCAGAACACCCCCAAAGTAGTATACCATAGGACATTACACTATGAAAGTAACTAAAATAGACTATTCTGGCCGTAGCCACGTCACTTAACTGTCTAATTTTTTTCACGGCGTAAGCTGCGGAGCTCAATTTGCTTGCCAGCCTATCGATGTGAGGTCTCCACTGCAATTTTGTGTCTATAGTGATACCCAAGAAAACAGTGGATTCCACAGATCCCAATTCATCTCCGTTTAGTTGCACATTGGTTGCTAAGTGTTTAACATTAGGCATTGAGAACTTCAAACACTTGGTTTTACTGTTATTAAGTAGTAGATTATTAGTGTTGAACCAATGCATAACTTTGGACAGTGCATTGTTCACATCGTCATAGTCTTTTAGCTGTCTACTTATCTTAAATAATAAGGATGTGTCATCCGCGAACAAAACAATGTCATGACTATTTTGAACATAGAATGGTAAGTCATTGATGTATACAAGGAACAGAAATGGGCCGAGAATAGAGCCCTGAGGGACGCCAATGGTCACTCGAGAGCCTTGGGAACGCTTACCATTGACTTCAACCCTCTGGACTCTATTACTCAGGTAAGAACTAAGCAAAGCAAGAGCTCCATCCTTTACGCCGTAATGGTGGAGTTTTCTGACGAGAATCTCATGATGAACGCAGTCGAATGCCTTGGACAGATCACAAAAAACACCAAGAGCATCTTGTTTCTGTTCCCAGGCCCCGAATATATGTTTCATCAACTCAATGCCTGCATCTATCGTTGAGAGGTTTTCTATCGTTGAGAGGTTTAGCTTAACATGACTTAGCTTAACTGCTCCGTGGTAGTATACTAGGGTTAATATATAACTGTTATTGATCTTCGACTAACTGAGGTCTGTTCCGTGAGCTTACGACAGATATTATGTTAAACTCTTTTTTCACGTCTAATTATATAAATTTTTTATACACAAGATTATCAGGCCAAAGAAGATTCACCAATGTTTTGTCAAGAACACTGTTAACCTATTATTTCCAGTCACAAGCTATCTTGCTTATCATGTTTGCTGTCAAAAATAGGCGTTGGAGATATGTACCTATAATTATTGTAACACAATATGTAACAATGCATGTACCATATATTTCTCTGTAGTGCGCTGTGTTCTTTGCACAATAAAGAATTTCTCTCTCTTTCTCTATCTCTCTCATAAGAGCTTAACTCCATAATCTATATATATAAAAATCAATGCCACTTTTCGTTGTAATTTTGTAACTCAAGAACGGCTGAACCGATTTGAATGTTTTTTTTTTGTAATCATTTGGGTGGCACCGAGGATGGTTTAGATTCACAAATCAACCCGCCAGATGGCGCTGCAGTTGGTAAACGAATATCATGCAAGACAACGTCTGCCCGGTGAGCTAGTAAAGTATAGTTTGGAAGCTCAAAAGTAATGTAAGTATATTGCCATCTTCTTCTAACTCAATAAAAACAAACAGGGAAGGTATTATTTTATAGAGTGCCGCTTAAATCACTGCCGATCCTTTGTTCAAATCAAAGTGAGGTTTTCTTTGACGCGTCAGCGTTTGACTTTAGTAAACGATCTGGGGCTATTAATGAGTTGAACACAAATTTGTGAGGGTTAGAAGGGCTTTCATTTGCTGAGTACGATATTGTTTTGTCGGGTCCGATATTGAAGCACGGACTGTTCTCGCGATTTATGGGATAAGGGTCACTTTCGGATGAAACGCTAAGTGAACTACGAACATGGTTATTTTTAGTGTGTTACAAGCTTATTATAATTCATTAATAATATCTTTATAATATTTTACTTATTTTCCCTAATCAAATTTCATGCGTTAACAAAATTATTACTTACTAGCTGTACCCGCGACTTCGTCCGCGTGGAATTTGACAAAAAATCAAATCCGATTTGTCAAGGAGGCTGATTGAGGTCAGGGGGGAACTAAAGGCTGGCTAATATCTCGCACAGTTATTGGGTATCGCTATCCAACGTGGGAATGCAGCCACTGCCAGTCTTTTGGGAACTCTACCTTGCGACAGTGGTTTAGCACATTTATATAATTTGTAAATATTTATTTCTAAGTAGGTTATTTTCATCTCCGATATATATTTTAAGTTTTAATTTAAGTCTGCAATGTACTTTTATTTTGTATTTGTGTGAAATAAAATCATTACTGACAAAAAAGTTAATTAGTTCATTAATTTTTTTTTTGGTTTTTGCATTTATTTTAATTATCATTTATTTTCAGTTTTTTGTTGGCTTTATTGAAAAATTTCTTTATATACAATATTTGGTGTACGATTTTCTTGGGCTAAAACAACCACACTACTGGCATTCCTCGCACGTGAACATGCCACGTATAGTTGCCCATGGGTAAAGCAACCTTTAGTTAAATCTATACCAGCTTTATTTAAAGTTTGTCCTTGGGACTTGTTGATTGTCATAGAAAAACTGACATTGATGGGGAATTGCAATCTTTTGAATTCAAATGGAAAATTTGATGGTATTATAGGAATCCGTGGTATAAATACTATTTCACCTTTTCCGCATCCGGATATTATACGACCGTTTATAACGTTTCTTTGCAACGACACTACTCGCAACCTAGTACCATTGCAAAGTTTCGGCGGGTGTAAATTACGCAATAGCATGATAGGCACGCCAACCTTAAGTTCTAGTTTGTGGGGGGGTAGACCAGGCACAATTATACTGTTTAAAAATTCTGTTGGGTAATTAACTACTTCATCCGGATTGCAAACTGTATTGATGGAAAAATATGTTTGTGATTCACCAGATAGCTTATTTAAAATGTGCTGATTAAGCGCAGTAACCTGGTCGTTCGTAGGTGCTAAAATGGATCTGTCACACAACCACGAATCTTCTTTGATATTGAGATTGTGAATATCATCATAAATACTATGTATTAAAGTTTCAGTGTCCACCACAACCTGACAAAGACTGGTAGGTAGTTCTATATCATGATTACTATTAACTTCTAGACACTTTCCCTCTCCAACATCAAGAAGAATTTTACTAAATTCTGAATCAGCTGAATGTGCTCTCATGTTTTGTTTTAAATTAAGTTTTTTACAATGTCTCCAAAGTACAGAACGTTTTAAACAGGCGTTAATTTCATCCGCTCGCGTACCCTTAGTTACAACCGGTAATATTTGTCTAAAATCTCCGGCGAATAAGAATACGACTCCTCCAAATAATATATTATTACTTCTTATATCCTGCATCGTTCTATTCACGGCTTCTATAGAAATTTTGTTTGCCATAGTGCATTCGTCCCATACTACAAATACGCAATCTTGTAGTACTTTGGCTTTGAGACTATTTTTGGGTATATTGCAGACTGGATTTTCCGTACGGTCTAAATCTAGTGGAATTTTAAACAGACACTCCAATTTTATTTATTTGTAGTATGTAGTATAGATGTATAGATGTATGTATGTATATGTATGTATGTATGTAGTATGTATAGGTATGTATATGTATGTATAGATGTCACCCGCGGGTGACGCCGCGGGGCGAAGCTAGTCTAAAAAAAAGTAGCCTAAGTTACTCCTTATATCATCAGCTATCTATTAGTGAAAGTCCCGTCAAAATCGGTCCAACCGTTCCAGAGATTAGCCGGAACAAACAGACAGACAGACAAAAATTAAAAAAAATGATATTTTGGTCTATGTGCTGTGTATACATACTTATGCATTTAGTAAAAAGTTGTTATTTTATTATTACAAACAGACACTCCAATTTTATTTATTTGTAGTATGTAGTATAGATGTATGTATGTATGTGTATGTATGTGTATGTAGTATGTATATGTATATGTATGTATAGGTATGTATATGTATGTATAGATGTCACCCGCGGGTGACGCCGCGGGGCGAAGCTAGTCTAAAAAAAAGTAGCCTAAGTTACTCCTTATATCATCAGCTATCTATTAGTGAAAGTCCCGTCAAAATCGGTCCAACCGTTCCAGAGATTAGCCGGAACCAACAGACAGACAGACAAAAATTAAAAAAAATGATATTTTGGTCTATGTGCTGTGTATACATACTTATGCATTTAGTAAAAAGTTGTTATTTTATTATTACAAACAGACACTCCAATTTTATTTATTTGTAGTATGTAGTATAGATGTATGTATGTATGTGTATGTATGTGTATGTAGTATGTATATGTATATGTATGTATAGGTATGTATATGTATGTATAGATGTCACCCGCGGGTGACGCCGCGGGGCGAAGCTAGTCTAAAAAAAAGTAGCCTAAGTTACTCCTTATATCATCAGCTATCTATTAGTGAAAGTCCCGTCAAAATCGGTCCAGCCGTTCCAGAGATTAGCCGGAACAAACAGACAGACAGACAGACAGACAGACGGACAGACAGACAAAAATTAAAAAAAATGTTATTTTGGTCTATGTGCTGTGTATACATACTTATGCATTTAGTAAAAAGTTGTTATTTTATTATTACAAACAGACACTCCAATTTTATTTATTTGTATGTATGTATGTATAGATGTAATAACCTGGTATTTCTTCGTACAATAAAGAAGCTGCGAATTCGTCGTTATTACATAGATCGAAAAATGCCATCAACGTCGTGTTTCTCGGATTTTCTACCACTCTACGGGCGTTGCTTGGGTCAAAATAAACTCTCTGACCATTTTCTAAGTGTATATCCAGATGTGTTACTGCGGGGAAACGTTCGTGAATTGAAAATGATAACATGCGCCAGATTGCCTCGGAAGTACTAATATATCTTCCATTTTGATATGACGTCACTTCATCGTTAGCATTTTGTATACCAAATACCGCTAAGTCTGAACCTTTATTGACATATTTACAAATGTACTTTATGGACTTAATACTGCTACAGAGTTCAACGTTGATATGTGCTTTAAAAGTGCGCGATAGAACCGGTGAAAATGGAACAATCCAGCGATTGTCGACATCGAAAGAGTTAGTTCGTGATTGGATTGTCGTTCTTATACCACCATTTTCAGGTGAACGACGTCTGTAAAATGGATAACCGTCATCACCTGTAATAGTATCTGTGGTAAAAGATTTAGGGAATCTTTTGCTACAGATACCGTTCTTCATACACGGAGATCGGGGATTGTAAGAGCCACATGGACCATGCACCATGTGAGTTTTCACAACATCAAATAGCTCTGGATCAATTTCTTGATCTGGCAACTCTGCTCGAATCACATCATCGATTTGCTCAGCTCTTATTTTCGTTTCTAACCATATCAAAATGTGGGCATGGGGCAAACCACGCTTTTGCCACTCTACACTGTACATAAAACAGCGAACGCAACCGAAAATTTTTCCTTTCACCAGGAGATCCATCAATTTTTTTAATTTTTGTTTAAAAACTCTTGCTACCGCGTCATGCCGATCAGAAGCCAACTGCCCCGTAAAAAGTTCATTGGTAATTTCATCCCATTTAGGGTTGGTCGTGAACGTTATAAAAAGGTCGGGACGCCCATATTTCCTGACATAACAAAACGCATCCTGTGTGCGTTGATGCATATATCTAGGTCCACCCGTAAACGATGAAGGTAGAATAACTAACTGGCCCACGTCCTCTACATTCTCATTCTGATGAATTGCGTCTTGAAGGTGAATATAATTTTCAACTCGAAGCTTCTTTTGATTAGTTCGTATAAAAATAAGCCGTTCTGTTTCGATTTTAGCATATACGTCAACTAAGTATTGATTAAATAATTGTTTGTAATTATGCAGATGATTGTACTCATTTTTTCTTATCATTAATCGGTAACAATAATATTGTAGAGCAGATACCTTTTTTGGAAATTTGGTTGGCCTGTGTTGGGCTCTATTTGATAGACCGCAAAATTATATCCATCTTCCCCATAAACAAACATTAGAGGATACTGCAAAGCATCATACGATCTATGAGTTTCTGTGATTCTCTGCAATTGATTATTATGTCTGCGAAGTATTATATCTCGTTTATCACAATCTTGATTTGCCAGTAGCACAGATATTTCGTTTGTTGTTGGTTCATTATGGCGACCTGGATGCTCTGCTGCAGGTCGTCGATCAGCATTGATGACTATTTTATAATCATTTTCGTTTGAATTTGGTGGGAAAAATTGAAGAGCAGTTTTGAAATCATGGATGTAATTGTTATTTTCAATAAGCATACTTTGCAAGCTTTCAACTAACATAGGATTTAGATTTGGAAAATATTGTAACCTAGCATCCCTTTGTCGTACATAATCGCTAATGAAATATATCTGTAAAAATGATTCTCTTGCATTATCTACTGGTAGAAGGGAACCAATTAAATGATATACCTGTCCCTGTATTTTAAATGTGGGCATATAATTCCCTTCGTGTATTTCTTTCGCCCCAAAAGAAGTCATTTGAAAAGCCGAGTTATAATGTCTAATATTATTCAGGAAATGTCGAGATTGATCATGTTCGCCACATAACAAAGACTTAAGCGGCTCAGGTGGCAGTTGAATAGAGTTCAAGCGTACTTTTCCAGATGAACAACAAATGCCTTTTGACTCATCTTTCCACCTTAATGCTTTACAGTAGGTGCAACATACATTCATAGGGCCTATCTCAGACGCAGCAGAATAATTTATTTGGGCATCATAATTGAAACCACTGTTATGCTTTTCTCGCCATGCAATATTACGTCTATTAGTTCTTCTTATTTGGTCATTATTTAGTCGTTGTCGTCGGTTTTCTTCAGTTTCAATATCCCGCAGAGCACGTGTCGTTTGTCTAACACTATCCAGACGCCTTTCTCGATCAAAATTAGTTTCTAATTGACGAATGATACTCACACTTTCACGTAGCTGAGATAAGCGCTCGATTCGTTGTCTTTGTGACTCATGATACCGATCGCATTGTTCTGAAACACGGATGTCATGCTGTTCTTGACTTTCCAATTCACGTTGATTTTGGTGACGATGACGATCATTCTCTAATCTTTGCTCTCTAGAATCATCAGATTCTAGACTTCGCGAGACAGCGTGTCGAATACGATCATTTTCTAATCTTTGGTCTCTAGAATCATCAGATTCTAGACTTCGCGAGATGGCGTGTCGAATACGATCATTTTCTAATCTTTGCTCTCTAGAATCTGATGATTCTAGACTTCGCGAGACAGCGTGTTGAGATCGATCATTTTCTAATCTTTGCTCTCTAGAATTAGATAATTCTAGACTTCGAGAGACAGCGTGTCGATTACGATCATTCTCTAATCTTTGCTCTCTAGAATCAGATGATTCTAGACTTCGAGAGACAGCGTGTCGACTACGATCATTCTCTAATCTTTGCTCTCTAGAATTAGATGATTCTAGACTGCGCGAGATAGTGTGTTGAATACGATCATTTTCCAATCGCTGCTCTCTTGAATCGTTCGATTCTAGACTTCGTGAGATAGCGCGTTGAATACGATCGTTTTCTAGACGGTGATCTCGAGATTCCAAAGATTCTTGAGCCCTTAACAATGAATGACGCGTTCTATCTAACTCTAATCGTTCATTCATCTCAAAACTACTCTCATTCGACCTAGACATGGACACCCGTAATCTACAATTTGCAAGACGGCTTTCCCTATCTTGTTCAGATTCATTTTCACGTTGCAATCTTTGGATTTTGGCCTTTCTCGTGTTTTTAGAGAGATTTGACTTTCTTTTAGGCATAACTAATGGGGGTGCATGTAAGAAACCGAAAAATCCAACTTAAAAATATTTATTAAAAAAGAAGAACAATTATCTACGTTACTAACTAAATAAAATAGCCTATAAATAATTTATCAATTTCAATGTAAATCTGAATATTGAACACAAATTTACTTAATTTATAATTATTTATTTAATTAAAGGTAAAAAAAGAAAGCAGTTATAATGTAACAAAATATTTTGAAAATGGATCGGTGGAATTATAAAAGATACCTGTCAATCAAATCAACCTATCAATCGAAAGTATGATATAGGCACTGGAAATCAATTTCTATGAAGTCGTTGAGACACAACCGTCGGCAATAGCCCGCTCGCGCGTTCTGAGCCCGCGCGATAGGCAGCTTTTGTGATATTAATTCGTTGGTGGGAGGCGCGTGAGCTGCGCGCGGTACTGGACAGTACTTGGGCATTGCAACATTACTTTATTTTTCTAAAACATAAGTTTTTTTCTAAAATAAATGTAGCACAAGTTACTCCTTCTATCATCAGCTACCTATCAGTGAAAGTCCCGTCAAAATCGGTCCAGCCGTTCCAGAGATTATCCGTAACAAACAGACAGACAGACAGACAAAAATTAAAAAAAATGTTATTTTGGTCTATGTGCTGTGTATACATACTTATGCATTTAGTAAAAAGTTGTTATTTTATTATTACAAACAGACACTCCAATTTTATTTATTTGTAGTATGTAGTATAGATGTATAGATGTATGTATGTATATGTATGTATGTATGTAGTATGTATAGGTATGTATATGTATGTATAGATGTCACCCGCGGGTGACGCCGCGGGGCGAAGCTAGTCTAAAAAAAAGTAGCCTAAGTTACTCCTTATATCATCAGCTATCTATTAGTGAAAGTCCCGTCAAAATCGGTCCAACCGTTCCAGAGATTAGCCGGAACAAACAGACAGACAGACAAAAATTAAAAAAAATGATATTTTGGTCTATGTGCTGTGTATACATACTTATGCATTTAGTAAAAAGTTGTTATTTTATTATTACAAACAGACACTCCAATTTTATTTATTTGTAGTATGTAGTATAGATGTATGTATGTATGTGTATGTATGTGTATGTAGTATGTATATGTATATGTATGTATAGGTATGTATATGTATGTATAGATGTCACCCGCGGGTGACGCCGCGGGGCGAAGCTAGTCTAAAAAAAAGTAGCCTAAGTTACTCCTTATATCATCAGCTATCTATTAGTGAAAGTCCCGTCAAAATCGGTCCAGCCGTTCCAGAGATTAGCCGGAACAAACAGACAGACAGACAGACAGACAGACGGACAGACAGACAAAAATTAAAAAAAATGTTATTTTGGTCTATGTGCTGTGTATACATACTTATGCATTTAGTAAAAAGTTGTTATTTTATTATTACAAACAGACACTCCAATTTTATTTATTTGTATAGATGTATAGATATAAAATTATTGTATTGGGGGCGTTCATATGTAGTTTCAATATTGGCCATCCACGCCTATTTGAGAAATTCACCCAGTAACAGAATTTTCTCGACATCAACTACATTATTCAAAACGGGTACCTAATAATTCGTGTGTTCGTTCGTTTCAGCCCATGAATGACCCACTACTGAGTCGGACCTCCTCCAAATTCATGGAGCCTACTGTGCCACGCTGGCAAGACGGGTTGGCACAGGGTTTGTATCAAGATTTCCTTCTCTTGCGGCTAGGTGATTTGCCTCTTGCGTTCCCTTATCGCCTCTTATGACACCCTCGGGATGGTATGGGTTGGTGACACTCCGTATTCTAAATCCTTATAAAAAAGTAAATAATAGCATGTTTGTCTTTCACATTTCAATACTACGCCTACACTTCCAATCAGGTGCGTTGACTTACGAACTAATTCTTATTGCATAAAAAACCCCACCTTCGCTTCTCTTCCCACGTCAGTGTATTTTCAGTATCTCTCACTCTCAGCCAATAAACGACCCATTGAATCTGGGATCCTTCAATTTCATCTTAAAATATTACCATACTGTATCATGGTAAAAGGTTTCACATATTATAAACCACTAAAGTGGTGCTTAAGTATGCGGCCTGTCTGATGGTTAGCTGGTAACCTTGTACAAGTAAAGGCATACGTAGAGTTAGAGAGTAGAATTAGCAGACAGATTAATGTAGATGATATTTATGAAATAGTGGTGGACGAAGAGAAAAGGAAAGACTGCCTCGTTGGTCTAGTGGTTAGATGTGCCGCCTTTGGATCAACGGGTCCCGGATTCGATTCCGGGGTCGGGCAAGTGTCTTTGTCTAAACCAGAGGCACTGGCTCGGAGTCTGGGTGTCATTTCTATCTATAATATGTATGTATTTACAAAAAAAAAATGTATATAAGTAGTTTATCATCCATCTCGTTACCATAACACAAGCATTAAGTTGCTTAGCTTGGGACGAGATGGCGTTGTGTGAAATGTCCAAGGATATTTATTATTTATTATTATTTTCTAAAATACCCATTGAAGTTTCATTCACGTAAGAATGTGGAATTGTGTATGTAAGGTGTGAATGTAGATATGACTACATAGCTTGGGAGAAGGGCCGTAAGATGACATTCATAATTTTAAATATGACGATGTATAAGAGTTTTGTTTTAAACCCTACGTAAATAAAGTTCTTTTTGAGTTGGAGTTGGTGGGAAGGGAGAATGGAAGCACCATATTTTTGGTATAATGTGACTGTGTGTGTGCGTATGTTAAATGTTAATACTATGTTTTTACTTTTTAAAAAGTTACATGCAAAACAAAAAAACCGTTGTGCGTGTGGTGACGGATTTAGAATATACTAGTGTCACTACCCCATTCTATACTAAGGGTGTCGTAAGAGCCGATAAAGAGAAATTACAAGCCGCAAGAGAATGACAACTTGAATCGAAACCCTGTTTCAACCCGTCTGGCCAGCGTGGCTCAGTAGGCCAATTACTACCGACAGTAGGCCCGACTCAGTGCCTACTGTCGGTAGTCATGGATCAATGGGTCATCTGTGGGCGGAATAGTAGTAGTTATCGTAAATCGATATCGTTATCGGCCATTGTAAAATCGGCATAATTATACATTGCCCTGCTCAGAAATGCGGTGCACGTTTCTACTTTACATTGTAATTGCAAGGTTGGGGAAAATCAAACGACGATACGATAAAATGAAGAGTCAATTAGATTTGTTTCAATGTATATTCTTTTACTTTAATAATACGTAATGGCAAACATTAGAATGAAAAGTTTGAGGAAGTGGTTTATCTTTTTAGGGGCATTGTAAATAGAGAACTGTGTTTAATCATTTGAAAATGCTATGCAAGGTCAGTACTGGACTTCTAGAAACAGTTTAGTCAAAAACATACAGTGTAAATAGATGAAACGTTAGGCCGGCTAAAATTTGGCAAGAAAATAATTATTACAACAACAAAATCAACTGAAAACTATCCTCAAATAGATAAATGTTACGTTGATAAGTCATTTTAGACCATAACACTGTATTTAACTAGGTTATCGAACACTTTTAATTCTTTAACTTTAGCAGCATTGATTGGTACCATAATTGGCCTTGGTCTGCATTTTGTAATAACGAAATGTTGTACAACGAGATTTAAAAATGGAACTAATTTAAGACCCAGTTTTGTATTACGGTTAATTACCGTTAATGTTGAACCGAAAAAAGGAAACTCGGAAAACTATTAAGTTTAGATTAATTTTCCAGATCGGTTGTATGTAGAACAGGTTTATTTTGGTTGATTTTCCTAAAATAATATACGGTATTTATGGTGACGGATTTAAAATACATAGTGTCACCACCCCATTACGTCCTGAGGGTGTCGTAAGAGCCGACAAAAGGAAATTTATCATTTCCTGACATCATTTCCTGGCCGAAAACTGGCCGCAAGAGAAGGAAAACTTGACATGAAACCCTATGCCAACTCGTTTGGCCAGCTTGGCATAGTAGGCTAAAAACCCTCCATGTAGGTGGAGGAGACCCGACTAAACAGTAGGTCATTATGGGCTATGAAGTAGTAGAATATACGGTATTTATACGTGGAATAGGAATGACAGATAATTTCCAAGGCCTCCAAAAAGCCATGGACAGACTTATGCTCGGAGTGTCTCGGCACGAAAGACGACCATTTAAGATCATCGGAACCGGACAGACTTATGCTTGGCGTGTCTCGGCACGAAAGACGACCATTTAAGATCATCGGAACCGGATAGATAGGACAGCTTATGCGCATCCGTTGGCCGTTGGTAGTATTTTGTTTCGAAATATTTCTCATTACGTAACATTCTCATAGATAATGTAAAGTGAGCACTTCGTATCAGTGTCCAGATGAAAAACAGTCTCAGGCTTTGGGAGTGAAAAGAACAAGTACTTAAAGTCGTTTCTAATTTGCTTTTCTTCTGTGCAATAAACTGAAGCTTGCAAGCATACTATGGTCCAGAAATCGGAGCAGAAAGATAATTAAAGAATGTTTTCCGGGCGGAAAACAGTGAAACAATAGCGTTCACCCTTGCAGCTCGTCCGTTCTTTGTGTGCCGGGTTCTTTGTCCGATCATGTCTTTTGTTTTTAGCAAAATTACCGAGAATTTCACTTGGGAACGTAAAGTAGATGGACTTAAAATGTCAAGCCGCAAGCCTATTTAAATAATTGTATATTGTAATGATGATAACAAACATGTCGGGGCTACCAAACAGCCGATATATGCATTTGACATGTTTATATTGCAGTTTATTTGTCATGTCTTATGATTAAAGCACGTAATTTCGATGTGTTTTTACGATAACCACAGAAATTAATTATGTATAAATGACATCTGTACACTTAGCTTTTTAAGTCCTTTTTAATCCTACTTCCTACTAAATGTATAAACGCGAAAGGTTTTAAGTTATGTTTGTTACTCTTTCACGAATTAACTACTAACTGAATGGATTTTTATGAAAATTACAATAATATAGCTTACACATCAGAATAGCACATAGGCTATAAATTATAAGTAGGAAAAAATCTGACGCAAATATAATATTTTCTCCATCAACTATTAAGTTCATAACCGCAGGTACTTACATAACTTTATAAGAGCAGTTTTACTAAAGAACTCGGAGGAAAGGTATTTTTTGAAAGGATGTCAAAGTCAAAGTTTTACCATCAGTTTGGAATGCTGCGGAATGCTCTAGAATAGCGGCCCTTTTGTGACACGAAATATTTTTATGGTGACTCATTCTTAATTTTAGATCCAGCAAACGGATCCTCTGTTTCGATGTAGTTATTTTGAAGTAATAACTCTCTAACAACACGTTTGATTCTGTACATAGGACTGTACAATTTTGAGGTTCTTTAGGGCGACAGAGTTATATATTTATACTAGCAGACCCGGCCACGCGTGGCCCTGTGGCTCTGTGGCTAAGGTTTTTGTTATATACCATTAAACATTAACAAACATTAATTTAACTTTTATCATAGCGCCATCTATTAGAATCTTTTGGAGCTAAAATATAATTGTGACTGTCAAATAATAGACAAATAATTTGCCATAAAATAGAACTGCGACTCTAAATTGAGATTACAATTTGTTTAAAATTGAACAAGTTGTGCAAATTTGATTAAAATCATTTAAGTAGTTTAGGAGTCCATGGCGGACAAACAACGTGACTCGTTATTTATATACATTAAGTTATTTATATATATTATTAAATAGGTATATAATAGCTAGGGAATAAACAACATCGAATAATTTGGAGCAATATACAACAAGTAATAACAAATTTATTCATTCCCTGAACTTGTCCCTTCCTTACACGTCGTTTACCAAACATCCGTGGAATGTCTTTATGTCCCAAAATAATTCTATTCTTAGAAGATATTCCCATAAGCCCTGTCAACGTAGTTACGGTATTTCACGTATAGAGGGCGCTATTCTAATGGGCTCTTCACATGAACAGATTCTAGCTATTCCGCAATTACAATTCGTGTCAACTAAAATCCTTGCCAAGGAAAATCATTACATTCCAAGAATGATCCGCGAGGCTATTGAGATTAAAAAAAAACATCCAAATTTCAATAGAGAGGATGGTTGGCAAGTACCACCTGCATGGGATCCAGTAATTAAATTGATCAAATCTCAAGCAAAATACTACTACTGTTTCTTTGTACTTTTGAATACAACTGTCATCTAGTCTCTCCCGCGACCACGACTGCTGCAAAGCATTCGAAACGTCGGGAATTAAAATAATGTAATATACACGCGATAAATCCGTTAAAAAGTGTTTAATTTCAATGTGTAATAATCGCGAAAACCTAAGAAAGCATTAACTAAAGTATGCATAAATTAAAATTACTTTATGCTTTTTTAGCTTACCAAGGTGCAAACTAAGTAACTGTGGATCCATATTGAAGCAAATCAGTAATCAAATTGTTTATTTATTTTATCTATTTATTTAGGAAATACCAACAACGTTTTACAATTATTATCATAGAATAGATAAAAACATCATTTCTTTATCTGTGATGGCATTACTTATAGGTATACATAACTTTCAATTATCGTCTGATTGCACAATTTATACATTACAATACTGTTTCAATTTATAAATATGCAAAAATATGTTTAAAATTAATTGATTGAAATTAAATAATTTATTACCTATAAAAAATAGTAAAAAGTAATGAAATTCTCGGCTCAACTTATATTGAAAATGGAGTTCACACTTATCATTTAGGCTTACATATTGCCCAGTGTTTAGTCAGATATCTTTCAATTTCATGGAGGGATATTTATTTTCTATTATTGCTATATTAGTAGAGTTTATCTACAAGTGTATTATGAAATATTTAGAATGTAAAGTCGTTCAAAGACAAACAGTTAGATAAAAAAAGTAGTTATTTAATAAATAACACAAATTCCCAATCTATCATACCAGCACTCGCCACCCACTAAACATTTTCGATAAAGACATCAAACATATTTTGTTACTAAATAATTGGCAAATCAACCGGCGTTTTGTCAAGGTAAAATAAACTTTAGTCAGCTTATTGGACAGTTCAGAATCAGTGGCGACTAGAAATAGTTTCGGCAGTTTATTTATACAGAGTGTTAAGAATTTGGACACACAAACGGGACGGAAGTTCTTTTAATAGTTTAATGGAATGGGCTCACAGCTGACTTAGTTATAATGTGTTGCTTGGTGTTAGTCCAATTTAAGTTCACTTCTTCTTTTTTTTCAACCTTTCACCACCCAATGCTGAGTGTAGGTCTCTTCCAATGCACGCCATATGCATTAAGTTCACTACGATTTATAAATGCTAAATTGTTCCATTTGTGCCATTTTAGCGATAAGTAGTCCGCTGCTGGACACGGGCTTCCTCAAAGTATTTCGACAAAGTCTCTACAGAAAAGAGAAGGCAAAAAACTCTGTCGTTGCTTTTTTAAATCGCCAGTTTTGTACACAAAGGCTGATAAGACAGATTTGTGCAAAATATAAATAAATATAAATATTCTTGGACATTTCACACAACGCCATCTCGTCCCAAGCTAAGCAACTTAATGCTTGTGTTATGGTAACGAGATGGATGATAAACTACATATATACTTTTTTTTGTTGTAAATACATACATATTATAGATAGAAATGACACCCAGACTCCAAGCCAGTGCCTCTGGTTTAGACAAAGACACTTGCCCGACCCCGGAATCGAACCCGGGATCCGTTGATCCAAAGGCGGCACAGTCTGGGTGTCATTTCTATCTATAATATGTATGTATTTACAAAAAAAAAATGTATATAAGTAGTTTATCATCCATCTCGTTACCATAACACAAGCATTAAGTTGCTTAGCTTGGGACGAGATGGCGTTGTGTGAAATGTCCAAGGATATTTATTTATTTATTTATCTAACCACTAGACCAACGAGGCAAAAGAGGACTAAACATCAGCAGATTTTTTTCAGTATTTAGAACTGCCTGCCTGAGCTGACCGACCCGAAGCAACGGCATCTGTTCACAAGATTGACGCAGGTGACAGACATCGCCTCTCTCACTCATATTGCAGGGAAGAGGGTGACCCGCCCTACGACGACCATACTGCCACGAGTCTTTGAGTATTTGTACTTTCCGGTACGTGTTCACCACTCGAGGACCTTGCTGTCCCATGGGCCATCTGTGCTGCGGGCTTTGCCCTCCTCCCAATTCAATAGAGTCAAAATTGACAATCAACGTTTTCAAATCAACCATCAACCATTGTCGATTTTGTCAGTTTTGGTAACCTACTAATGAGTGTAGTGTCTCATCAGGAGGTACGCCTTGCGGTTGGCAAGTAGTTTGCTTGCGGACCTCTAGTAGCTTTGGTGCTTTCTGTGAAAGACGCCTATTCTTGCCTGTAGATCTTTTGACTAAAGATCTACATACAAGAATAGGCGGCTCTTGTGACACATTTAGAATAAAATCTGTTGGTGACACTAATACTCTAAATCCGTCACCCCACGTGTCCAATGTTAGTTCAACATGAACTCGCTTAAAAGCTTTCGGCCTCATTTTGAACTAGTTGGCAATGTTCGCTTTTTAGTTTACCTCGCGTTCAGATGATTGGCATATTTACTCTGTGGCAATTCGAGTTGTGAACTATGATTTTTAATTAGCTGGTGAAACTATTCGTAAGGAAAAATTCACTCAAGTTTTATAGGAACAATAAAACAACGTGGAAATAAGGATGAGGTTCCTAATTCGATTGTATAGTTAAATTTTAGTGCAGTTATTGAAGGCGGTTTGCATATTTACATTATCGATGTTGTATCCGATAACATAAACGAGAAACGAAACAATAGCAAAACGAGAAAGGTTTGTTTAAAAAAACTGCTGATAACGTGCTAGCCTGTGATTCTCACCAAATGCACTAGATATACTTGTATACCTTAGACCATTGCCGGTATTAATATTCTTTTAAAGCCGAGAATGATAAGAATTAAGTCTGACCGCTACACATACACACAGGTTTAATCCTAGTGTGTAGCAATCAGAACGTCTAGCTAGCTAATCTATAAACTCTTTCATGTCTTTCATGAAGTAAAAAAAACACTTTCGTCAATGGTCTCCATTTTTAAAGATATCGTTCTGGTAAATTATACAGGATATAATAAACCCGATAGCTATCCAAGATGAAGGAGAGACAATTGAAAGAAGCAGTTCTGTGATTAATGTCCTTTCCTACCTCGAAGAATGAAGAAGTTACCGACGGTTCTAGAAGCATAATTTTACTACAATAGAAGGTTTGCAATCAGAACGTCTAGCTAGCTAATCTATAAACTCTTTCATGTCTTTCATGAAGTAAAAAAAACACTTTCGTCAATGGTCTCCATTTTTAAAGATATCGTTCTGGTAAATTATACAGGATATAATAAACCCGATAGCTATCCAAGATGAAGGAGAGACAATTGAAAGAAGCAGTTCTGTGATTAATGTCCTTTCCTACCTCGAAGAATGAAGAAGTTACCGACGGTTCTAGAAGCATAATTTTACTACAATAGAAGGTTTGCACTGAAAACCAACTAACGACAATCGTTATCTTATGCTACACGCTTAGTAATTTGAGTTCCATTATGTATCTTTGGTTCTCTGTGTTTATCTCTCAAGTTATGACAATGTGAAAACGAAAAAAAAATGATTTTTTTACTCAGTATCTCTATCAGATATGCAGATTTGGGTACAGGGATTTCGTAACACTTGACGCAAAATAAGAAAGTTATACTACATCGTACTTTTGCATCAAGGGTAAAAACAATAAAGTCTTACTTAATTACTGAAGCTACATTTAGTCTTGATTGTCCATTTTTACTTGATCTTTCTCGTTTCACTAGAGCAAAACATCCCAAGTTCAAAATTAAAGCAGCCATTAAATCATCTGACGGATGCAATAAGATTAAATGTAAGTACTTAAAAGTTCTCGTCGAGGATCATTTCTGGAGCTAAATAGGCAATCCAACTTTTTGATGAGCACGCCATCTATTATGTCCCACTTTGTACGCATTAAATGTTTTTTCGGCAATTTTATGCTTGGAATAACATTGTTCGGTGACGACAATATAAATTGTGTTACTACTTGGTTTATCGAAACAACAACCAGGGCCGATCTTGCTAATTCAATAGAGATTCAATGTTCTTATATCTATTATAGCAGTTTTGCTAGCATACTAATACTACAGTCAGTGTGGTGACGGATTTAGAATACATAGTATCACCACCCTAATCCTTCCTGAGCGTTGCTGGAAAAGCCGACAAAAGGAAATGACATGGGCGATAACCTAGAAGGAAGAGACGGAAAACTTGATACCAAATCCTGTATACCAGCCCGTCAACAAGCGTGGCTAAAAAGGCTAATTACCCTCTACGTAACTGGAGAAGGCCTGAATCAAAATTTCAGAAAAATATAAGCTACTTGTTTTTATTTAAAAAATGTAAGAATGTGGTATAACTAAAAAACTAAGGACGTAAATCCTAAAACCCTTGCGGAACTCAGATTAGCAGCTGGTTAGTTGGTTTTTATTAGAATGCATGTTTTGTTTTATAAATCAGATTGAGAAAAATATCGATTATCTCACTCAGACAATCAGATAGACAATAATATCAACACAGAACAGTTTCTATTGATTGGCTCCATGCCCTCACTTCAGATGGCTAGCGTTTTTGATACACCCTATATATTGAATTGTTTATATCCAAATGGTCCGTGTTTTAGTATACCATAGTGTCTTAAACCCATTCCATTATGAGGACGCCGTAAGAATTGACTAGACCGATGACCTTGTCGCGAGAGAAGGAAATCTTGATACAAAATCCTGTGCCAACCCGTCTGGCTTAGTAGGCTAATTACCTTTCATGGATTGGGAGGAGGCCGGACTCAGTAGTGGGTCATTTATGGGCTGAGTAGTAGTATATCCAAATATCTGATTGTAGGTTTAATATTATATTCGATTTGGGGTAGTAATAAAGTACTTTCATTGTCATACAACGCAGCTCACATTCTTGATGATTCACGTAAATAAGAAATCGAATAATGTTGGCCTATCTGCCAATTTATTCGATACTACAGGTCTAATGTGTTACGTACATTATGGTTACGTAGTATAAAAATATGCATACAGAATGTCCGTCCTAAAGAACCAACATAATGGTGCCTTCTGAAAAAAAAATGCGAATTAAAAACATCTTCAAGCTCTCTTTAAGCAGAAGAGCTTTACAATAATACTAGCCGACCCCGCAAACGTTATTTTGCCATGTAATTAAATAGGGGTTAATCGTAAGGGAGTGAAAATGAAGGGTTTTAGGTATTGTTAAATGTGGTATAATAAAAAAATTACAAAAAAAGTAACTTAAAATTTTTGGACAATAAAATTGGCCAAAAAATAGCAATTAAAAATATTAACAAATTGGGATGAACCACCCTTAACACTTAGGGGTGTAAAAATTTGTTAAAAACCTTTTCTCATACCTACTGAATATACATATGAAATTTCATCAAAATCGGTCAAGCCGTTTCGGATAAGTATAAACACTAAAACTGTGACACAAGAATTGTATATATTAGACTAGCGATCCGCCCTGGCTTCGCACGGGTGCCATGTTGAACATCTAAATTTATCAGTGTTTCTCTATAATCTTACGCATCTATTAAAGATATAAACCTTCAGCCAGCTTCAAAATCCGTTGCGTAATTTTAAAGATTTAAGCATACATAGGGACGGACAGCAAACGACCGCGACTTTGTTTAATACTATGTAATGGTGATAAAACTTCAATGGATCATTATACTAGAGCGCTTATCACTGAATTGACTATAACTAGTGTCTTACAATTAAATTGATAATATTCTTGAATAAGTCGAATGAATGTATGAATAAGTAATTTCGTTTTCATCAATCAAAATATCACAGTGATCATTGTTCTCCATAATAAAAAAATAAGATGATTGTACAAATAAATTAGGGAAAGCCATTTAACTAATAAAAGTTAAGCATGAAAAAGTTATATGAAAAGGAAAAATTATAAAAGCCGATAGTGCAGAATGTGAACAAAGTACTAATACGGTTATGAATGTCTGAACTAATTTAATTAATGTATCTTTGACGACATTGTCTCTGCCAGATAGGCGCCAACGTCAAATTCTAGTTCAGTTATTGTACTGTTTTATTGCACTACCATTCTGTTTCTACGTTTCGTTGGTCAGTTACAAGCGTAGGTGTATTGTTGAGTGAGGGACTATTTGAGAGTTTCATACAATTTATTTAATTTTTAATGCTTAAGAACGTTTCGAGTTAAAAGGGTCAGAAGTCCATTCAGTACTTCTGGTGTCGGTACAACTTCCATATTATACTTGTGGATATTTTAGAATGAGTCGTTTTCTAAATCAAGCCCGTTGATAGATATGAAGTTCCTTGAAAAATGACGTTTATTTATATCGTCGTATCATTTGTAAACGTATCCACCATTGTTATTGTAATTAGCAAAAAAATATAAACAAATAAGCAAGTGCGTGAGGGTAGATTTTGATTTCCTTTATAAAATAGGAGGAGTTTTGGAATTGGAGAAATAATGTTGATGATAAACCAAATAATTATCTTACCTCTATAAGGAACATAAACATTCAAGTAAAGACAGTCTTCAGACTCGTTTGTTAGGAAGGTCTTTAGTAGATTCAGATAGTTCTGCCTCCCTGAAGATGGAGGGTTCCCCTTTTTTATTTGGGGCAACGCCTGAGGGCACACCGGGCCAAAACGGGTCGCCATTTTTACCCCTGGCCATGGTGGGGCACTTGCTGTAACAAAAACAAAATAGGTCTTTAATTAGCTAATTACAGGCCGCCAATTGTTGGTTTTATATTATTTCTCCTGGAAGCCATGTGTATATCGCAAATGTACAATAGAGAGTTATCTGCCTATTTATCTATCTAATTACCTTCATGTAACAGAAGGAGGTCTGACTTGGCAGTCATACATGATTATTAGTAGAAATTGTAGTATAATTTCTAATGGAACATAAGATTTTAAATGAAAATTAATAGATCAGAAACGTTTCATTGCTGAAATCAATCTTCTCAAAGATCATAGAGCAAAATTAGTGTAATGTACTACGGTGATGTTTTATGCAGTTTTCCATCTCCTACGGCTTGGTTGTTAACAGTTTTCATTCTTTTAGTCACCTTTTAAGGCAACCTTAAGTTGGTAGCATTGTGTTCAAAATTCGTTACCCCACGGTTTTTGTTACGTCTCTATTTCAAACTCTACCTTAACAGCCAAGAGTAGCACCTGAATTGTTATGCATGACTCTTAAAAACAGTAAGATGTTTCATTTTAAAACAATAGAAATGTCTTGTTTCATTACGGTTTCATGGTAAATCGTTCACTTGATGAAATTCCAGCATTTTACGTCTGAATGCAATTCAGTGGCGACGCTCATTCCACTTCGCATTTCATCTCTATGTTAATCTTTCTCCTCCGTTGTTATTGAAGTTGTTTTTCATGTTCATTTGACATTCTTTTGTTTTATTCATACAAAACAATGTTCGTTTATTCACTTCCTTGTTGGGTACACAATAAAAATGGGCTACTTATTTTCCTTAAATTTACTGATTTGATGAGCCGTCGACTCCTCTCACTTTAGGGCTAAGAAAATTATCGGTCGTTTTTTTTTACTAGTAACTTGAATGCCTTTGACCTTGCGTGGAGGCTTGCGTGATGGAAAGCAACGCCAGGGTCTAAGATTGAGCAGGTCATTCAAGGAAATGCCCTGTAGGGCACCGGCTCTCACATACACACGGAACACAGTAAAACTGCTTGGCGCTGGACTTAGATGTGAGGGTGGTAGCTAGCCGGGCGGACCATTAGATCCTACCATCAAGCAAAAAGTCGTTTTTGTAGGTATGCCATGGTTTTACACGTCGCAACTATTTTCTTCTTCGTCGCCCGTAAAAGACCCGCTGCTGACTCGGGTATCCCCCAAATACAGAAGACAAATTAGCCTCATGTGCCACGCTTGGCCCAGCGTTTTATAACAACAAATTACATTACCCTCAGGGTGGAATGGGGTGGTAACATTATGTATTATAAATTCGTCACCTTAAGCAATGAGCTATACAAGTATCGATTATTTAATCCAAAATATTTTCTGTTGAATATATTTAGGTAATTGTCAAAATTAAAAGGCCTTCAGAATGTACAGTAAATATATTATAATCTGTAGATATTTTTTTAACGTAAGGTATATTTTAGCATGCGTTGTTATTGCATTTTTTGTAAAATATGACATATTGTAACACATGTGTGAATATTTATATTGGCACCTAATTTGCAATATATCAGAATTTTTCACAGTGTTATTAAACCTTTACATGTATTAAGATTGAGAACTTGCGGCTTACCTGGTGGCATAAACCTGAAGTTCCCCACAGGTGGGGCTGCATAGGGTATGCCCAGAAACATTTCCACATACTGTAAATCATATTGCCTACTTGGCCTCACAATGAGGCCTCTCAGAGCTCCTTGCCTCAGGTGATACTCCCGCGTCAACCGCTTCCCTACGTCATCATTCGCGAATCCTCGGCCATCTCCGTACACCTTCGTAGCCCCTTCGTTTGCGATCGGCATCAAGAGCGAGACGAAAATACAAATAAACATTTTGTGATTTATAAACGGCGGCGCGTGCCGGCTAGTGGCCATTTTGTTTACGAGCATCGGTTTGCTCATTTTATGCTCGAGGTGCTCAAAATAGTTGCTGTTTTATTGTTTGTTTGCGCTCCGCTTTTATGGTGCACTGTTCACTATGAGTCACGCGGAGATCTCAATTATAGATAATAATAATTAAAAAATAAAAATGTCACATTTTTATAAGCGGGCAATATTTTGTCACAACACTAAAACATGTCACTATTGTCAACATTTTAAATTTTTGAATTCGGAGCGCATGAAATTGAGAGCGCTTGAGAGCTGTTTATCTCTATGATTGTTGTTTTTATTTATTTTTATGTCATTTGTTTATTATTGCGATTTAATCTCATTTTTTTCTCGCGATCAATATTCGGCGTTTGCGCAAACGCGACGTAAGCTACTGACTGGATCGCGTCCAAAGTTGTCGCCGCGAGTCTCTAATACCAAAATACTACGGTATTCGAAGCAGAGGGGATAAACATTCCTAGGATTGTTTTAGAGACGTGAAAATTCCGATGTGGGCTCTCTTTTGTCATCTGGATCTAAAAGTGGAAACAATTTAAAGGAAGTGAATTAATGTAGTTTTTTATATAAAAGATGGAGGCAAACGAGAAATGGGTCCCCTGGTAAGTAAGTGGGTAAGTGAACACAACCGCCCATGTACATCTGCAACACCAGAGAAGAATCATCTGCGTTGCCAACGTTTAAAAAAGAAAAGGAAACCATGACGATGGAACCAACAAGGAGACGTCCAGCACCATGCTCCCTCCAATGGAGCTCTGGTCTTTACTCACGCTAAAAACACGACACCAGGAAAGGATGGTTTATTTGGTGGCAGTTTTCTTTCAAGTGGAGATACTTCCCTAGTCTGAAAGCCCTGGAATTATCGTTCGTTCGTTCGAGGAATTATCGTTACCCTATGATAAACCCTTCATACTTCAACATCTTCCTTTCCACCCATAAGACTGAAGTGCACCACTTAGAATAATGGTGAGGCATATTAGCCTACTGAGCCACACCGAGCTTTAGGGTTGTTTCTTCTAGTCTAAGTTATTCTTAAAACATTTATTTACTAGTTTCGGCCTATCGCTTAGGTTTCAAGCATTTGCTCATCTCCACATTCGCGTTCAGTATTTTGAATTCAAATACAAAAAATGTTTCCACCAAAGAATGTTTCCCAAACATTCTTTGGTGGAAACATTTTTTGCGATGCAACAACAAAACCATGGTGTGTTTTATATTCAGATTTAAACAGAAATAATAAAATATCTTGTCTCGTCGTCTTATCCTCACGTGTATATCATGTTGATAAAGGCGCGCGCGCATTATAACCGTTGGACTAACGCACGAGTATTTTTATTCAACACAGCACGTGGAGAACAACATCCGGACGGAGTTATCCGGAATCGGATCTTATGTGTAGGACGGCTTTCCGGGCCGGTGTTCTATGATCGATGATTATTTATGTTGTTTAAAAACATGTATATAGGCAAAATTATAATGTAGTTTTTGACAAATAACAACATTCAGAGCAAGGTATTTTATTGTATGAACCATTCATTTATTAAGCTCTACTATGCTTCACTATCTTGATGTGGTGACTATGGTTTTGTATAGGCCCCAGAGATGGTTAACACATTTTGGACGGTTTTAAGCAAGCGGAAAACTTGTACATTATTTATCCTATATGACATGAAAATATAACTCAGAACTTCCGACTTATCTGGAGGAATCTGGACCTTCAATCAAACAGGTCAACATAATTGTAGTAAAAAAAATCAAAGCAGGCACTCCTTAACTACCGGTGGTTCATAGTAGCCCCATTCCCCCTAACCAGGTCTACCGTCTCCTGTTCGGGTAATACAGGAGAAGATCAGTTTTCAAAATGGCTCAAATACCTACCCATAATTGTCAACCATTTCTTAAGCCATATCAGCTTGAGCATATATCTTGTTAATTGAGTTGTTTCTTATGACACTTCTATACAGGCGTAGTGATGAGCATGGTGTCAACAAGCACAAATTCGCTTGTTGACACCATGTTAATCACCAGGCGTATAAAAATGTCTTAACACAGAACAATTTTTCATGAATGTGCCACTTAAAAAAAGTCTTTAAAAATTGCTAAACATATTATTTACAATACGTTTGCTAATTTAAGGAGCTATAATATCCACTTACCATCAGCTCAAAAGCACCAATTGACTTGGGCTTACCAAAAAAAATTGTCAGCGCTTAAATTAAATTATACTTCTAGTTTGAAAGTCTCGTCTGCAGAATATTGCTTGTCAAAGAGAGGTAAATAAAAACAGACGCGTGATAATAGATATATTTACTTTAAAATCTAAGATTTATGATTACAGTAGGCGTCAGTTCACCTAGTTTTATATTTATATTTCTTTGTGTAGGTATAATAGTTTGTGTGACACATTTTAAACTATTATAAAACATGTTAGATTTCCAATCCCACATCTATTTTAATCCCAACATCTAATTTACCCAAAAATATGTTTATGTCGCTCGATTAGATTTCAACACAATTTAAAACAAGACATCCATGTGCCATCTATTACGGAACGCCGTTGGTTTTAGCGGGCAAGTCGGAGCACTTCTATCTTTACGACCACACCAGCTTTTTCCCAACGGCCGGGTATCCTATTCATGAAGATTTACCACGTATAAAACAGTTTCCGAGCTAAAAAACAAGTATTATTTACTAGCTGCGCCCTGCGGTTTTACCCGCGTGGTGATGGAATTTATTTTTCCGTCAGTTTTTTTTTCTACTTGGCACTCATTGCTATATTTTAAATAATACACAACAGCTCTATAAATCCTATGTGTTATTCTGATGTATAAGTATATTATTGTAAAGTTTCATTAAAATCCATTCAGTAGCTTTTACGTCAAAGAGTAACAAACATCCATCCATCCATACTTATAAACTTTCGCATTTATAATATTAAGTAGGATTATAATAAATTCTTTTATTAGAAAGCAGCATCTAACGAACATAAATTGAAGGTTTTATGATTTCTTCAAATACCTACTTGAAAAAAACTGCCAAATTTAAGACAGGTGAGACGAACCACCAATAAAAGCTAGCTTTCAAATTAATAACCGCATTATAATCGGTCCATTTTCTTCAGCCCGCCTGATGTTAAGTGGATCCTTTATGATGAATCGTTTAAGAGCTACGACGCCACAACCAAATAATCTATATTGTAAACCCAATAAATTAACAAAGAACAGACTGTATATGACTTATTTGTACAAACGGCGGTCATATCGCTAAATGAGATTTCTGATAGAGTTAAACGACATAACTTAGTTTACATTTCGATATGTTACTACAAATTGTTATCTCTGTCTACAAATCATCTAAGACGCTTTGTCCATTTTTGGCTCTATGATCCAGATTTCCAAGAACACTGAAAATGGATCGCGTCGTCTTGGTACGCCAATTATGGGCCTAATCCGGCTTGTTTATTTTTAGTGACTGAAATAAAGTACTTGAGGTTTAGATGAAGCGCATTTGAATATTGTACTGAACTGAAAACATCCTTTAAAAAATTGTATTTTAATAGTATTTGTAGAAAAACAAAAAATACTGTAATATAATATTAATATTTTGATAGTTTTCCGTAAATTAATATAAATGTTATAGTAACAGGTAGTGCAGCGATGAAAATACATAAAAATAATAATTATGATAAACTTACATATACCGTGTGATGTGTAAATAAAATACAAGTTACGACACATATAATTATGTATAACAATGAAATGTGTATACAGAACCAACCAATATAATGCTTATATATATTAATTCACACTATAGATCGAGATTTGCAAAGCGAGATTTTAATCTTGACTCTTATGGATGTTCAGATTTTCTATGTGCGGACACTATTTGTCCGGCAAAGAACACAAAACATACATTTATTTAGATAAAAAAATTGTACTGACCTTTGATAAATGAACGGTCTGATTTGGACATAATGACGTCTAGACGGTATCGAGATAATGACATGAAATTGAGGTTATTAGTCAAATCTATTGTTAGAAGATATTATTGTTAAGGGCGTTTGCAGAATAAATTGTTATAAAACTTACCTGAACTGTAGATAGTTTTGGTCAAACATGCTATATTACAAAATTACATATTTGTGGAAAAAGGCTGTTTTATTAAAACTATAATTGCTTAATAAAATTAAAAAATCCTATGAAGTAGTTGTTGAAAAACGTACTTTATGTAAGGATTAAAATTAAATGTTGTTACACAAACTCGCTTTCACAATCAATAATCTGTTGAAGTTCTATTGACGCTCATCTGAGCTCTTTCACGTCAATATATATCATTTACGTAGGCACTCTTCAAGCATATTGCAGGGCATAGGGCTTTTCATAAATACATGGCTTGTTTTCGAGAATTAAGTGTACATAAACAAGTTATAGTTAGTACATGGGTTTAGTGATAAATTAATAAGTATTGGTCACGTGTAGGTTTCAAAGTACCCTATAGGTTCCAAATTGGCTGGTAATATTATAGTGAAATATTCACATTTATATAGGGAGCGGTGCTTATGACGCAGTGGAATAAGCCACCAGTACAAATCCAGGGTAGAACGCTAATGGTACATAATTGAAGACAAATCTCAAAACAAACAAGTCACAAGTACCAGGTGCGCATAACTTTAAAGAGATTCGAACGAAAATAGATGTAGGGAAGCAGCAAGCTCGAATTAGCATGCTTTGCACTCACGAGTATCGTTTTGCCTACTTACAGCCACAAGTTGCAGTGGAAATAAACATATAAGAAGTCAACCGACCGTACACATAGGGTGACGGATAAAGAATATGTCTGCAACCCATAATATTGTGAGGGTGTCGTAATAGCCGACAATTTTTTTTTTTAAAACGAATCCCCTGCACTATATACCTGTATCGCGGGGGCAGTTTACAAACATGTAATTCACAAACACAAATTACACCCAGACTCAGAGCAAGTGCCTCTGGTTTAGACAAATACTCTTGTCCGACCCCGGAATCGAACCCGGGACCCGGTGATCCAAAGGTGGCACATCTAACCCCTAGACCAACAGTCAACTTTCAAGGAAGAAAATCAATCTGCAATAAATGCCAATCCGTCTGGCCAACGTGGCACTGTAAGCAAATAACACCCCTCATGAAAAGGCTCAGATCTGTAGGATATGTAGGACAGATCTGTAGGTACAGGCCATGACGGGACGACAACGAATGGCACCAACTCATTATATTCTGTGAGTGTCGAAAGCGAGACAAGGAGAACTAATTCGGCAGCAAGCTTACCGCATGAGAAGGAACCCTAGATATGGCCCTAGATGTAGTCCTGAGCTTAATCTCCACCAAATTAAACGAACTAACTTTTAATTAAAAGTACTAGGCGCGCATAAGCGGAGATACACAAATAGATTTAATCTTCCGAGATTTGCGCATATGGCTTTTGATTGTTGTTTTTTACTGTTTTCGAGTGAATCATAAGATGAGTAATTTTATGTCTCTGATAGACGTCGAATCTGATCAGTACATATTTTTTATCATGACGCTTTTAATTGCTAATCTATACTCCAAACAAGAAGACTTTTGTCTTCAACCAATGTGTGTTGCCAGTGATGAGTGATGACATATGGAACAGAGACGTGGTCGCTCACTATGGGCTCCATCAGAAGGCTCAAAGTCACCCAAAGGGCAATGGAGAGGGCTATGCTCGGAGTTTCCCTGCGAGATCGAATCAGAAATGAGGAGATACGCAGGAAAACCAGGGTCACCGACATAGCCCACCGGATTGCCAAACTTAAGTGGCAGTGGGCAGGGCACATAGCTCGCAGGACCGACGCCCGATGGGGCAGAAAAGTCCTCGAGTGGCGACCGCGTTCCGGAAGGCGCAGTGCTGGTAGGCCTCCCACACGGTGGACCGACGACCTGGTTAAGATCGCCGGAAAGCAGTGGATGCGGGCGGCCCAGGACCGGCCTTTGTGGAAATCCTTGGGGGAGGCCTATGTCCAGCAGTGGACGTCCTTTGGCTGAAATGATGATGATGATGATGACTCCAAACAAATAAATAAAATTGGAGAATCTGTGTGTAATATTAAAATAACCGCTTTTTACTAAGCCGCTTTTCATGAGCCCATGGCACAGCCCATAGTACCACACAAACGAAGTCTCGGCTAATCTTTCTCTAGCTAATTCTTTGAAATTGTCTGTAATTGAAATAAATGTGTATGTATCATTGTAGACATAAACGGCTAGTCAAATATTGATGAAATAGGTATGGATACTGAGTATCCACGCAACTGAAGCTAGTCTAGTTTATTCATGAAATTTAGCTCCAAAAATCTCTAGATATTTAATTAAAGTAGGTACATTATATTATCATACTTTATTCAACAAAAATGTGCCTCATGGCGCTTTGATTAATAATAATAATATTATGTTGTTCCCATTTTCACAGGCCTGTCCAAATTCAAACCTGGTGACACTGTGTCACCTGTCAGCCTCTTGTCACACTTCACTTCTGTAATAAGTCCGGAGAGTGTTGGCAACGAATTTAGAACTGAACTTAAAATTAAACTAGCCAGAGTAACTAGCAGATTCTCCTCGAATTTTACTTTGTTTTGTTTGTTCACCGGTGGTCTGGCGGACAATATGGAACGCAATAGATATGCATTTAAGCAACGTGTATATTTGCCGGATTTTAGATGGGTGTCCATTATTGGTCCGTAAAGCCGTCGGTCCTAACTCTCAGTCTGGCATTATTTATGGCACATTACCGGTCGTCCAACTATATAAGTTGCGAAGGGCGGATGGTAATAATTCTGTGTCTACAACTACTATGTATTTAGCCCATAAATAATACTACTGAGTCAATCCTCCTCTAGTTTCATAGAATGTAATTAGCCCACTGTACCACGCTGGCCAGATGGGTTGGCATGGCCTTTTCTGGCGGCTAGGTTTGTACGACACCCTCAGAATCAAATGCGATGGTGAAACTATGTATTCTGAATTCGTCACCACACGGAGAATTCTGTTTTAATTCTGATAATGAGCAAATGCCGACCTAATTGAAAATGGTGAGGATAAGAAGTTTGTATGAGTAATTAAGTGTATGAAGTAATTCAAACTCAAAAGAATAATTACGTCGGTTTTATCATCAATTTCTTATAAATCGTCATAATATTACAAATTACTAATATCATTTTACGGCCCCTGTCCCACGCTACATGGTAGTCTCCATACACACCTATCAGTCGTCATATCAACATTCGCAACTTTCATACATAAATCCTTATTCTTACAATCCATACATCTCTTTTGATCACCCACAACCCTTGCGTCCTCCTACATTCAAGCTGAAACTACCACCGCTTCGGAACGCTGCTCTACAGAGAAGAGCCGGCAAGAATTTAATTATTGGACTTGTTTACATCTCATAAGCTCACTTCTCCGTCCGTTGGTGACTGATGTGGGATACACCGGCCACATCCTGAGGGTATCGTACAAGGTGTTGTAAGTAAGAGAATACATAGGTCGAAAACCTACAAGATAAATCAACCTACGAGGGTGAATCAAAAAATTCTTGGAATCAATATTAAAAAATGCAAAGATTTAAATAATAATATTTTATTTTTCTACATAATCTCCCTCCAATGCAATGCATTTAGAATAACGCGTTTCTAACTTCCTTATTCCTTGTGAAAAAAAATTATTTTCTTGACTCTCGAAAAAGTCCTCTACGGCAGCTATAACCACGTCATTATCGTGAAATTTTGTTCCACGAATTTCCTCTTTTAATTTTGGAAATAAGTGAAAATCACTTGGGGCTAAGTCCGGAGAATATGGTGGGTGGTCAAGGAGATTGAAGCCAGCACAGCGGATTGCGTTGAGCGCAACTTCCGATCGATGGGCAGGAGCGTTATCTTGAAGGAACAACACGCCCAACGACAGTTTTCCACGACGTTTTTCTTTAATCGCTTCACGCACTTTCGGGATTAAATTTGCATAATAGGGTCCAGTTATCGTCTGGCCTTTTGGCATGTAATCAATAAAAAGGATTCCTTCACTATCCCAGAACACAGAGGCCATAACTTTGCCAGCGGAAGGAGCAACTCGAAATTTCTTAATGGATGGAGAGGATGGTCGTTTCCAAGACATGCTTTGTCTTTTAGTTTCAGGATCAAAATGGTGGACCCACGTTTCATCCATGGTGACAAGACGACGGCAAAAATTATCCGAATCACGCTGGAACATTTCGAGATTACGCTTGGAAATTTCCAAACGTCGCTTTTTGTTTTCGTCGGTTAACATTCGTGGCACCCATCTTGCAGACACTTTTTTGAACCCCAGTGAATCAATTAAAATGGATTGAACGCTACCAAAAGATATCTTTAGGATCTCAGCTATATGTTTTATAGTCATTCTTCTGTCTTCCGAAACCAGATTCTCAACCTTTTTGACATTTTCTTCTGTAACGGAGGTTGAAGGCCGCCCAGAACGCGGGTCATCTTTACAGCTTGATCTACCTCTTTTAAATTCAGCCACCCAGTACGCAACCGTAGAATAGGGTACAGCATCACCCCCTAATGTCTGCTGAATGTCCAAAAAAATTTCCTTCGTAGACATTTTTTTCAAACTGAGATATTTTATCACCGCATGTAACTCACTTTTATCCATAATTTTGACTTTTTAGCAACTCGTTGCACAAAAAAATTTATTACATGCGAACGAACTGACAAAAACAAGTGACAGTCTGCATAAATATAGTGTGATAGACACTCTTTAATTTGAATATCGAACTTGATCCAAAAAGGTTTCATATATATGCACTTCTAAGAACTTTTTGATTCACCCGAGTATATTATGTACCCGCTTGCCAATGTATCGGGCCAACGTGGCAACACCAGCTGGTTTATTGCCTTAAATTGGAGGAGGGGAGGAGAATGTACGCTTAGATGATAAGCACAATTTCTTCGTGCCCAATTATACATTGTTAAAAATAAAGTCACGGAAAAGCGTATAAATAAGGGTCAAAATTGCGTGAAAGGATCTTGACAGTAGGCAAAATCCCTTCAGTTTTCATGCTGGAACATTTCACGGAACGAGCAAAAACTGACACGTTTTGCTTAGGCTTCTGTTCCACTTGTATAGAGAGAATTCAACTATTCAAAAATATATAGACGACCCGCAAAATATTCAATGTGAGTGTGTTTGCTAACTACTCTTGTGAGAGAGAAATGTTGAACAACGTTTTGACTTTTTAACTTTATTTATGTAATAAAAAGAAATGATCGTAAAATAACTTTACAATTAAAACACGTCATTGCTAAGCAAATAAATGTGTTACGAGAAACTAGGTGATATTGTTATTATTGTGTTTTATTATTATTTGTATCACCATCACATCAACTGAGTTGAAAATACCAAATTTAGGAAGCAATGGCAAAGCTAGAGTTTTCTACTCGAGGGAATTTTTAAAATTTATTTATTATAATGATGTGTTAGGTTTTCACAATATTTGCACATTGCAGGAAATGATTTCTTGACGGTTCTAATCGTGTATATGTTATTAATTCCCAACGTTTCAGACAATTTACACTGCCCGTGGTCGCAGGAAAACTGGATGGCGGTTGTCGATGTATTATTACAAAAAGGAAAAAAATATACATATTTCGTGTTATACCATCACTATAATATTATTTGTTAGTAAAATGAATACAATTGCTACCAGTCATTGGACTCTCGTCCTTATACGACACAGCTGCTGTCCAGAGATATCGATTGCAAAAAGGGCAGACAAACATACAAGCTAACGGTTTGTACACACGGATAGGATTTCGCGGGGCATTTTTTTCTGATCCTGTTGTTTGTTTTTCGTTTCCTTTGATCTTTGCAAAAACGACATTTTAAAAAATATTTCACATTACATCTACCTATTTCTAATGGTTTTTAACTTAACCATTGCTTATATTTATCTAGAGACGTGGTCGCTCACTGTCTGCTCCATCAAGAGGCTCAAAGTCACCCAACGGGCAATGGAGAGGGCTATGCACGGGGTTTCTCCGCGAGATCGAATGATAAATGAGGACGAGAGAAATGAGGAGAGTTACGACATAGCTCACAGGATTCATTTTGCTAACAGGCTTGAAAATGATTTGTGGAAATCCTTAGGGGAGGCCTAGGCCCAGCAGTGGACGTCTTTTGGCTGAAATGATGATGAGGATCTAGTAGAACCATTAAGACAGTCTTTCGTTTTTTTATATAGTTATGACACGGGATGGCATCGCAGAATCATTGTCAAGGTATGCTGTGGAAATAGCCAAGCGTCGTCTTCGTGAGGCCTGCATGCCTAACCTCGCTTGCACGTCGCTACTTCTATTTTTTGTATTGAAAATACAAAGACGATGCTCGGAAATAACGACAGTCCACCTGTGACCACGGCTGGTCTAATGCACGCTGAAACTTCAGGCAAACAAAGGTCCATACCTTCGAAATATTTCCGCCATCCAGGCCTGTGTCATAACTATAATATAATATGTGTATAAATCGCGTCTAAAACATGAGTCTTTCCTTGAGTTTGCATAAGCCTATAAATAGTAATATCGCGTTAAAAATTGAAGCAAACAAATCTATTTACAAAAAAGAAACTAATTCAATATAAAGTCTTTATTAAATTAACTCAATAGCTAGTTTATACAAAATTTAAAAAAAGCGGTTCTCTTAATTGTTTTGCCTTTACTTAAATACATTGGAGGAGATTCCAGTCTTACATGAATAATCAGTATTAGGAGAATACCGGCTCACATGCAATGTTTTACTAAATACATTGAACAATAAATTAAATAAATTATAAATCAATTAATTATTTCAAATTAATAATTGCATATCTACATATATTTAATCTAATATTAAATGTTCGTGTCACGTGTTGTTATTAAACTCCTCCGTAATGGCTCGACTGATTTTGATGAAATTTTATTTTCACATTAGGTAGGTCTGCGAATCGGACAAGATCTATTTTTCATCCCCCTAAATATTAAGGGTCCACGCCTACACTTTTTACTTTATTTCTTAGATATTTTTTTTTGTTCTCATATGATGTGATACATTATGTGATATGATATTTTTTTTTATACAGCATACAGAAAATCATAAAACCCTAAATTCCGTAGGGGGGGGGGTACGATCAATCCCTATTTTTTATAGCGATATTTATATGGCAAGACAACGTTTGCGGGGTCACCTAGTTGTATATAATATACATACGAGTATATTATATATTATATTTTTACTTGGATGGATCCTTTTCGGGTAAAAGGTATGCCACTTCTCTCTGTCTTTGGCGGTGTTTAGCCAGTCTCGGCCCGCCACTGGTACAATTTCGTCCGAAGGACTCATTAACCGTCCATATTTTGCTTCACGCAATTAATTATTCAAGAAGTCTGGCATTGTGCCCGCACTTAATATATCTGTATTCCCCCATGGGGCTTTGCCAAACCCCTAATGAGGATCCCATTATTTACACCACGAGAACTTTGGGTTTTATAGATTATGCTAAATAATACTTTAGGCTGCCGTGTTGGTCTAGGGGTTGGATGTGCTGCCTTTGGATCACTGGAACCCTGGTTCGGAGGCGGCCAAGTGTCTAGGATCAGCGCTACTGACTCCGTCTATCAACGGCCATAGATGTAAAGAATAACAAATACGTGGTTATTACATTAGTCGCTTCCCGTGACACACTCAGGTTGAAATGAGTTGGAGATGTCGTCGCCTGAATGACTCAGCATTTGATTTATTTGAAGTAGCTACTACTTAATATTTGGCAGCAGATGAAAGTAAAGCGACCGCGCAATTGAGTTTCTTTATGCTATTAAAAAATGTACAAGAGTATTATAGAAAGTAATATCCATTTATCATATTTTTATTGTTTTTATATTTAAATGTTATTCAGCAGATGCGCGATAGGGTATCAAAACCTGAAGAAACGAGGTGTAAACTGCGCCGAGAATTTTTGGGGTGACAAGAACCAAGTGAAGTTTTCGCATAAACGTACTTATTTCCGTCCTTTTTTTTATTTTTTACCATAAGAATGAAGAGAAGACTATAAAGCCGAACGTCCACCGCCAACTAAAATAAGTTAGTTTAGTTTAGCTTGCATAGTTGAACCAATTTGGAATGGATGTATTTTGAATGGAAAAAGCAAATCCTAACATAGTGTCATTTTAATGTTGAGGGCATGTTTTTTATGGCCGGCAAATCTTTTTAGAACAATAAGAGATAAAAGTATATAAGTACCCACTGCTGAGTTAGGCCTCCTCCAACTACATGAGGGTAATAAGCCTACTGTGCCACGCTGGCCAGACGGGTTGGCACAGGGTCTCGTATCAAGTTTTCCTTCTCTTGCGGCTAGATCATAACACGTCTTTTTGTCGGCTCTTACGACCCACCCTCAGTCGCCGTCCTACTGCCATCGCTCGCGCGATGATGCGTCCGTCCGACGAAAAAATATCGTGTGACCGTGTGTTCAAACATACTGATATCTACTGAATGTCCTGTTGAGGGTCGTGCGATCATGCGATGCGACCAAATTATTTGAAAGCATCGTATTGGACGCACGACCGCACGTTCAAACATACTGATAAATACTGAATGTCCTATTGAGGGTCGTGCGATCATGCGATGCAACCAAAATTGTTTGTTGAACGCATCGTATTAATCGCACGAGGGTGAGTTCAAAATATTGAATGTCCTATTATTCGACGGCGTGGATTCGTAAGATGACGTTTGAAGAAAACATAATTAATGAAGTGCGTGCTCATCCCGTTGTTTGGAATAAATGGAGTGAACATTATAAAAACAGGCCTAGGAATGATAAAGGGTGGGCAGCAGAAACTGTGCATCTCTGCTAAGAGCCATTTCGAGAGTAATCGCTCGAGGACAAACGTGTTCCTCATCTTCTTCGCGCTATCGGTTTCATCGCGCGATGAAATCGCATCGCAGCATCGCACGAGCGATGACAATAGGACGGCGCCTCAGGATGAAATGGGGTGGCGACACTATATGTTCTTAATCCGTCGGAGAATTTTATTAGTATTTGCCTTATACTGCCTCGTTGGTCTATTGGTTAGATGTGCCGCCTTTGGATCAACGGGTCCCGGGTTCGATTCCGGGGTCGGGCAAGTGTCTTTGTCTAAGCCAGAGGTACTGGCTCGGAGTCTGGGTGTCATTTCTATCTATAATATGTATGTATTTACAAAAAAAATGTATATAAGTAGTTTATCATCCATCTCGTTACCATAACACAAGCATTAAGTTGCTTAGCTTGGGACGAGATGGCGTTGTGTGAAATGTCCAAGGATATTTATTATTTATTTATTTAATAATGGAAATTTCCAACATATCATTATTTGAATGCTCTGACATATTTTATTGTAATCTAAGAAACAGAATACTTTTCGTATAAAACTCGGGCTTGCCCCGTTATCTTAAGGCCCCATTATGGATGGTGGTTTGTGATAAAACCGCGACAGAATTTCAAATGTCCCATTAGACCACGGTTTTTTGTCGCTCACTGTATTTATTCAAATTAATTGCTTTTTCATGGACCTTTGCAAATTTTCACGTTCTTTTATTTTTTCATGCTAACGGTACCTTGTTTACAGCTCTGTTTTACAAAATTATGTATCTATATTATTATAAGCTTACAAAAAATATATTATACTAGCACCCCTAGCCCCGGCTTCGCACGGGTGCAATTATATTATACCTATAAACCTTCCTCTTGAATTACCCTATCTATTAAAAAAACCGCTTCAAAATCCGTTGCGTAGTTTTAAAGATTTATGCGTACATAGGGACGGACAGAAAAATGCGACTTTGTTTTATACTATGTAGTGATAGTGAAGAGTTATGCAAGCAGATTCATATTAGAGCTGTTATCAAACTAAGAATGAATTACACCATTAATAACTTACAAGTTGTCTGGAAGAGATCGCATCGTATCGTATCGAACTTACACTTTGCATATAAATAATCCTCTCACTCGGTAATTAGTTTATTATTATTTAACAATAATTAAAGAAACTCGCTAGCTTGTGACGAGTTTTCATAGAAATATGTTTTAAAATTGAAGGCGAAAATATATCCATGTCATGTCACGAAATTATTTCAGTTCTTTGCACACACCAACGCGTTAATAATGTTGCTACAAATTTAAATTTCACGGTTCGCAGACTCAAAACCTAGCCGCACGAGAAGGAAAACTTGATTCGAAACCATGTGCCAACCGGTCTGGCCAGCGTGCCACTGTAGGCTAATTTCCTCCTTACAATTAGAGGAGGCCTGACTCAGCAGTGGGTCTCTTATGGGCTGCAATGATGATGATGATGAAGTGTTCACATAATTATCATTGAACTCAGCTATATTGACTGAGCTTCTTCACTATCACTATCATCACTATCACTTCACTATCACTATCACTACATAGTATAAAACAAAGTCGCATTCTTCTGTCCGTCCCTATGTATGCATAAATATTTAAAACTACGCAACGGATTTTGAAGCGGTTTTTTTTAATAGATAGAGTGATTCAAGGGGAAGGTTTATATGTATAACCCACCCCCGCTTTGCACGGGCGAAGCCGGGGCAGGCCACTACTAACATAATAATACTTTCTGCAATCTAAAATCTAAATTCCGTGTGGTGACGGATTTAGAACACATAGTGTCACCACCTAATTTCAGCCTGAGGGTGTCGTAAGAGGTAGATCACCTCGTTCCAAGAGAAGGAAAACTTGACACAAACCCTGTGCGAACCCGTCTGGCCAGCGGCACAGCTGGCACAGTAGGCAAATTACCCTCGGTGTGATTGGTGGAGGCCCGAGTCAGCAGTGGGTCTTCTATGGGCTGAGTAGTAGTAGAATCTAAAATCAAACCTAGGACAGAGAAGAATTGAATACAAAATTCTGCGTCTGTCGGCTCCCTAACGCAGCTTTGGGGGTTATAAATTTGGCGTCGCGGAAGCGGTCGTGATGAGATAGCTCGCGAAATTAAAATGTAACAAAATAAATCATGGCGCACTGAGCGCCACCCCTTGCCCTCAGGCTGTGTGTGTCACATAAATTTGCTGGCGAGACAGTTTGTTCAAACTTAAATTGCGGAGGTGTGTTTTCGGGTGTTACAAAGGTCATTGACCTTTTGTTGCGTCCGTTTCAACATATGGAGTTGGAAAATAGATCGTAAAAGCATACAGATCGTATTGCAGAACGGGTCCCGGGTGCGATTCCGGCGTCGGGCAAGTGTCTTTGTCCAAACCAGAGGCATTGGCTCGGAGTCTGGGTGTCACTTCTATCTATAATATACGAGTATATGTTTTTACAAAAAACAAATGTAAATAAGTAGTTTATCATCCATCTCGTTACCATAACACAAGCATTAAGTTGCTTAGCTTGGGACGAGATGGCGTTGTGTGGAATGTCCAAGGATATATTTAAAATATTTATATTTAAACGCCAAACCTTTACTCCATGCAAAAATACATAGGTCTTTGAATAACATAATAACATTTGAAAAAGTTAAAAGTACCAGCTAGTATTGATGTTATGAATTTTGATGATTAATCATATTTACAAAAAAATCATCAGCCACTGTGAGCTTAAATTACTCACTACAAAACTTGAGTGACCTGTAATTTAAAAGGATGAAACTTGTTAAGTATTACGGTGATAAAAAGCTCAACCTATAGAACTCGCTTACGAAACCCCTGCTCTAAGTATCGCGGGGGCAGTTTACAAACATGTAATTGCCGTCCCCGACGGAAGATCAGCGTTGGTTGACAACAACCAGCATTATTCTAAGCCTTGGTCGGTTTGTGGCAAGACTATAAAGTATTATACAACTGATGTCTATTTTAATTTTAAGATGTCATGTGTCTGTTTGTCATTTTTCTCTCTTGCCACAATTAAGAATATGTTTATGTTTAATTCACGAACACATTTGACACCCAGACTCAAAGCAAGTGCCTCTGGTTTACACAAAGACTTTTGGCCGAACCCGGTATGGAACCGGGGATTCGGGATCCAAAGGTGGCACATCTAACCCCTACTACTACTACTACGCAGCCAACATATGACCCATAGCTGAGTTGGGCCTCCTCCAGTTACATGGAGGGCTTGCGGTTAGGTTATCAGCCGACATTTACGTTAGTGCTCCCTCAAATCGAATGGTGAAAAAGTTACCGACTACCGATATAATACTAGACATGACATAGACTACTTTTTGAAGTCTCTTCAAAGGCAATATTGGGAAGGAATTAATTAATTCGGCTTGTGTAATTATCGGAGGGCATACGGAGGATATACAGAGGAAGTCTGTGGTGTTCGTGGTGACAGATTAAGAATAAATAGTGTCACCATTCCAACTAACTTCAACCCCTTTCAATGGTTATGTGGCCAATGGGCTATTTTTTGTTACAGGCTGTATAAAGATTGCGATTTCGATGGTGGCAAAGGCTGGTTGTGAATTATAAACGATTCTTTATAATTTACAACTAATATTTTTAACTGCCTCGTTGGTAGATGTGCAGCCTTTAGACGGTCCCGGGTTCGATTCCGGGGGCAGTCTTTGTCACCAGATGCACGTGCTCTGAGTCTGGCTGTCATTTGTGATCGTGAATTTCGTCATGTTTGTAAACTACCCCCGCGATATATCTAGTGCTGGGGTAGATTTTTTTTAAATATGGTTGGACCAATTAAGCAACTTTATATTCTATACCGCCTGTGGACCGAATACTTGAGTATCAGGGCCGTGGTATAGACATATAGGACTTTCAACTCCCCACGGACAACAAATTGTAATCAATATCGAACAGATAGTAATCAGTCGGATATCACAAAGAGTAAAGTTGCCGAGTGGAGCTCGCACGCGACTGGAGCATAACGTGAAAACTTTTTATTAGTTCCTACGTTCGGCCGTATCAACATTTTATTTGCTATTTATTGCAGGTTTATTACACCGTTATAGGTTCGTCATAAATCTTGAAGGAAAGAATTTCTAACTGACTCAAATCTAGTATTGTCCTATTTTTGTGGTGGCCACACTGATACTACTATAAATAATAATAAAAAAATAAATATCCTTGGAAATTTCACACAACGCCATCTCATCCCAAGCTAAGCAACTTAATACTTGTGTTATGGTAACGAGATGGATGATAAACTACTTATATACATTTTTTTTTAAATACTTACATATTATAGATAGAAATGACACCGACTCAGACTCCGAGCCAGTGCCTCTGGTTTAGACAAAGACACTTGCCCGACCCCGGAATCGAACCCGGGACCCGTTGATCCAAAGGCGGCACATCTAACCACTAGACCAACGAGACAGTCAGCCCATAAATGACCCACTGCTAAATCGGGCCTCCTCCAATTACAAAGAGGGTAATTAGCATACTTTTCCACGCTGGCCAGACGAATTAATACAGGGTTTCGTATCAAGTTTTTCTCCTCTTATGGCTACGTTATCGGTCTTATCATTTGCTTTCGTCGGCTCTTGCGATACCCTCAGGATGGAAGGTGGTGATGACACTATGTATTCTATATCCGTCACCACACACCGTTCACACTGATACTACCACCAACGTAATAACAGTATACCTCAGAAGAAGAGGTCTGCTGAGACCCGCTCTAATATTGTGGCCATGTCTTAGAAGAACATGGACCCTGACGATGTATGGGATGATAAAGGTACCATTCTGATGAATTACGTTGCATCTGATCCATGTAATAACGATAATTAAAAACACGTAAAATTTGCGTATCGAAAACAGTTGTTGCTGCCCATTTTCCCCGACTTTTTTTTAATAATTTAACCTAACAGACGATTCCTAGTAGAGTAGATTATTGCTAATAACGATGTGTTGTGGGAAATATTTATGACATCGTAACGTTAAGAATGAATAAATTATGAAAAGTATATCTGGGACGAATTTCGAATCCAAAATAGCACAAACCTCTTCCTGCCTAAGGGTATCGAGGGTGATTAAAAGAATTCTGAAGCAAAAAACGGTAATCGTAATGGTGGGTCAATAATAGACTGAGATTAAGAAGATGATGAGTCATCATAGTGATGAAAAATGGTGAACGGCAATGAGCATAATAAAGGTTTGATTGGGATCATCTAAGGTTGTTAAGGATTTTAATTATATTGACATGCAAGGTAATTAAGTGGATTCTTATCGTCAGTTAAGGCGATTAACTGATAAATTGAACATACCCCAATTAGAGTGACCCTTCTACGTCACAGCTCCCGTTGAGAATGTCTACTCTATTGCATTAATCCAATATTGGAATCACGATTTTGATTTCTGAGTCAATGCCAGTTTAAAAGGGGTTGGTGTCAGTTATCTTTCATCATTATTACCTTAGTCTTACTACTACTCAGTTCATACATGACACATTGCTGAGTCCGGCATCCAATCATGGAGGTTATGACTGCCTCGTTGGTCTAGTGGTTAGATGTGCCGCCTTTGGATCAACGCGTCCCGGGTTCGATTCCTGGGTCGGGCAAGTGTCTTTGTCTAAACCAGAGGCACTGGCTCGGAGTCTGGGTGTAATTTGTGCTCTGGGTGTAAATAAGCCAACCCATCTGGCCACCATGGCACAGGAGGCTAATTATCCTCCATGTACCTGGAGGAGGACCGACTCAACAGTGGGTCATCCATGGGCTGAGTAGTAGTAGTAGATGGAGAAGAAGGAGACCTATTCAGCATCTCAATATCCCTGGACATTTCACACAACGCCATCTCGTCCCAAGCTAAGCACCTTAATTCTTGTGTTATGGTAACGATATGGATGATAAACTACTTATATACATTTATTTTTGTAAATACATACATATTATAGATAGAAAACACCCAGACCCGGAACAAATACTTGTAGGTCGTACAAATATTTCTTCCGTGCGGGGAATAGAACGCGCGACATGCTGCGCAGCAGTCAATCGCTCAACCACTGCGCCAACCGTGTCGTCTAGTAAAAGCCTAGCAGTATACCCTCACACGACACGCTTTGTGCGCCACTGGGTCGCGTAAACTCATTCCTCTGTGACACCCCGACGAGTTGCCCGATGAGGTGCTGACGAGGCAAGCGACTGTCAGAGGGCGTCCCGGGCAACAGGGTCGCCCTCAATTAGTGAGGCTTTGGTCGGTGGCGGGTCCCCCGACCCAACACCGGGGCAAAAGGTGGGCGTAGAGTCGCTTCCTCCTCTACGGGCCTCTGTCTGCGGCGTGGGTCAGCCAGAGCATCCTCCTCCCTGACCCGCCCCGCCTCTTTCTGCGACATTGTGTTCCGAAGAAAGAGGACATCGTATCCCATTCCTCCGAGAGATCCCCTCTGACCCGAGCCAGGGCATGCCTCCCAGGCACCTAGGTGGCACATTCCTCCAGCGTGAGGCGCGCCGTATTACCTATCCAACATCCCGCAGAGTCAGACGTTGGTCTGATCGATTGCGATACTCATCCGAATTTAACCTCTGCTTAAAAATGAATAGACCCCACGTGTATTCATAATTGATATAGATTATCTTTTGTACTTTAGACGTGTATTCTATTTTTAGCTGTTGTATTACAATGGATTCATTGTAAAGCCATTTTGTAAACTCAATTAGGTCAAACTGAGCTTGATAAACAGTTTGATATTAGCTGATATTTTAAAGAGAAAATGCGGTTCAGTAAAATGTTTAGTATAGTAAGAATTTAAACTTAGTTCAGGTGTAAAAGTTGTTTGAAAGATTTGGATATAATAATAATACTACTACGCAGCCCATAAATGGCCCACTCCTGCGTCGGGCGTCTTCCCATTACATGGAGAGTAATTAGCCTACTGTGACACGCTGGCCAGACGGGTTTTTCTTCTCTTGCGGAAAGGTTTTCGGCATTGTTATTTTATTTTGTCGGCTCTTACGATACCCTCTGGATGGTTTGGGGTGGTGACACTGTGTATTCTAAAACACTATGCAGTATAGGAAAATAAAATATCGTATTAAGTGAATCTTATTGTCACACAGTTGATACAAATAATTTACTTTCATATCGTTATAATTATGCAATCTAGATACAACATTATGCAATCTGAAAAGTAACAAAATTGTATTTTTAATACAGTTGCTCAAAAAGTGGCGTATTGCAGGGACGTATAGCGTTCGGGAAGTGGGCTATTATTACACACGCGTGCTTTTTTTTTACCATTCCCGCACTAGTGCGTTCTCTTTCCCAACTGTCAAAATAATGTCTAATAAAAGGAAGAACCAACCATGAAGTTTTTACTAAAAAAAATTATAGAAGTTTTTATGATTCATGCAAATACGTATATTTCTAAAAAGAAACTACTTACTAATTTGTTTCAATATCAGATTTAATGATTTGATTGAATGAGTTAGGTTAGGTTTAATTTCACTTTCATTTCATATCAATAAAAAATGTCTACTGAAGACTTGGCTGTATGGGCATAGTTGCTTTTGCCTACTAGAATGTGTGAAAAAAAATCTGTGCTTATATTCTACGGTTGGCACTATTTTTTTTTATCCTACTAATATTATAAACGTGAAAGTTTGTAAGTATGGATGGATGGATGGATGGATGGATAGATGGATGGATGGATGGATGGATGGATGGATGGATGTTTGTTACTCTTTCACGTAAAATCGACTGAATGGATTTTAATGAAACTTTACAATAATATAGCTTATACATCAGAATAACACATAGGCTACAATTTATAACGATATTGTGTGTAAATTTATAGAGATATTAAGTTAAATTTTAATATCTAATTGTCAAATTTTCAGCCATATTTAAATATAGACAACATAAGGTTCCGCTGTCAGTTGCGCTTTGTTATACCACGTAGGTATTATATCACATTCTACGGGAACGGGATAAAAATCTTAGGTATCCTATGTCTGACTTTCTTTTAAATATAAAGATGTTGGACAATTCACAAAATCATACTTAATATTATAAACGTGAAAGTGTAAATGTGTGCAATCCCGTTCCGTGATATAAAACATAGTTTATCAAAATGCAACTGCTGGAATAACAAAACTTCACCGACAGCTAAACGCTATGTTGTCTATAGTTTGACAAATTTGACAATTAGAAATTTTGAAGTTGACCGGTTGATGTATTTATTTCGAGTAAATATTAGCTTATTGTGCCGAACAATGAAGAAGAACTAAATAATGCACGTGAAGATCACCGCATTAGTATGGCTTGAATCCGTTCTTCTCAATCACAAGAGCAAATCGAGGCAGCCCGTGAAACGGATCGGTTGGGAATGCAAAATGTGCGAGCAAATTTAAGAGATCAACAACTAGATAATTTTCGAGGCACAAGAATAAATGTATAAAGTAGGTACTACATAATTTGGATCGAGCAACGTTTCGATACGGTGGCAGCACTAATTACTGCTTGCATACTTGCGTCCGCATTGGACCAATAGATGCTATGTAATATTACAAAACACTCCTCAGCGGCTAAAGTTTTATCAAAATGGAAAATCGTCATCTGGGAAGAATGTACAATAGCGTATACACGTGTATTGGAAGCACTTATCCGATCCGACCGAACACCTACGCGAGGATTCGAGATGTTTTGGAGGCGCAATGATTTTACTGTCTGGCTATTTCCGCCAAACACTGCCACTAATTCCAAGATCGACTGCTGCCGCTGAAATATGCGCTTGCCTCAAATCATCGAAATATTGATTTTATTTTCTCAGAATTTCTGTTCATCGAAGGACGAACTCACAAACACAAAAATAATGAATGGTTGACTAAGCGAGCTGTTTTGGCGGCTAAGAATAAATATGTAGATGACATAAAGTAACTAACATAATTCAGAATGAAATCATTGGTACACTTGCATTAATTCAAATATATTGACTGTGTAAAAAAAGACTCCTTGGATGTGGCTGGCTTACCACCGCACAATTTACGACTAAAGGTTGGCGTACGTAGCCAGAAAGTTTGCTTCCAAATATAAACCAAAACCACCAAACCTGTGCAACGGAACGCGTTTGGTGGTAAGTGAATTGATGAACAATGGAATATACTCAAAGTAAAGTTGGAAGGTGAGGAAATTCTCATCCGAGGATCCCGACGATATCAACTGATATACCGTTTTAGTTTTAATGATTTCCGATCCGTCGTGCATTCGCCGTGACCATTAATAAATCACAGGGCCAATCCTGGAAAGTTTGTGGCCTAAATCTAGAAAATTCATGTATTTCCCAAGATCAATTATATGTGGCATGTTCCGGGTCAGAAGACCATCTGCGTTATTTGTTCATGCGTCTGATAATAAACCGAAAATGTCGTCTGTCACAAGGTGATTCACTGAAAAGTGCAGTTACTAAAATAGATGGCCAATAAAGTATAATTAAAATCATAGCTGTTTTATTTATATTTATCCTGATAAAAAATTGAAGTTAATAAAATAAAAAATCTGCTCATTTATTGCCTTTAAGGCGAAACAAAGTTCGCCGGGTCAGCTAGTAAGTCATAAATGATCAGTTAGTTGAGTTTATTGTGTTTTTATTATTTTATTTTATTGCTTCATTTTTTCGCAACTGTATTAAAAATAGTCCGTCATTTCAACTTGTTCCGACTGTCAACCCTCGCCTTCGGCTGCGCCTCGGCTCGGGTAGACATTTTGTCGGAACTCTTTGCGATTCAGCCTTTCCGCACTTGTAATGAAATATACTATTTCTTAAATATTTTATTTTCTTATTCCTTGTTGTGTGGTGACGGATTTAGAATACATAGTATCACCACCCCATTCCATCCTCAGGGTGTCGTTAGAGCCGACAAAAGGAAATGACAAGACCGATAACCTAGTCGTGAGAGACGGAAAACTTGATACGAAACCCTGTGCCAACCCGTCTGGCCAGCGTGGCACAGTAGGCTATTTACCCTTCATGTAACTGGAAGAGGCCCGACTCAACAGTGGGTAGCGTCTATTCAAAATAAACGCTTATTCAAATAACCTTTAAATGAGCTCCTTTGAGACATAATTAATACTCCACCCAGCCCTCTCCAATTTCATGGAGGGAAATTAACTTACTGTGCACGACAGCTAAAACGTTGGCATATGGTTTCATACCAAATTTTCCTTTTCCTGCGACTAAATTGTCCTCAATATCGAAGTATAGTAGACAATGCAGAACGCACTCGATCGATAATGTAACGTCTAGTTCTGCTGGATGGACGTCCATCATATGTAATATCCGTAACTCTGTGTTTCGGCGGGCACGTAGTCGTCACACGTAGTCAGTAGCAACAAGCTAACAGCTGGTGTAACCATATAATTAGCGGTTGCCGGATTCATGTGATAGGCTCGGCTCAGTGGTTGGTAATGACACAACAACATTATTTACAATATTTTCCCGTCAGTCTGTTTGTTTCAGATCATCTCTAAAATGGCTGAAACTATTTTGACCGGGCTATCACTGGCAGATAGCTGATTGAACAAGGAGGGATTTAGGCTTTCTATTCTCACCCCCGCGCTTTTCAGAAGCCCGTATTTGCTGAGTTTTTCACATAGTTTCATACGACGCGGAGGAAGTTTTTTTTAAATAAATTCAATGGCACCAAAATTTGTTCGGAACAATTTACATATTCGGCCACACGCGAGCTAGATTCTCTTATTATTAGTATTGAAATATCGCACCAACTTCGTCCAGCATCTGCGAACTGGCTTGATTAATGGATGAAACTCTGGACCAGGTCTGCATACTGCCGTTTGATTTGAACGTTCTAAACATCAATATTGCGTACTAGCTGTTATCGGCAACTTAGTTTGAGTAGAATTTGGATTGGGTTTCTTTTGTAACCGACTTCAAAAGTCTATTTTTCGAAATCAGTTCAGTAGTTAGTTATAAATTAGAAGTGTTTACAAAGCATACATTTATAATATGCACTAAAATCGATAAATAAAATATTTTCCACAAAAAGGTAAACAGATAAAAAAATATCTTTAAATTTTCATGTTTTTCGATTCCACGTATATTGACGATTTGTACGCGATTGTAAATACAGGTGGTTTACAATTTTCCGCGATCCAGACTCGAGTCGTAAATTTAATATGCAATCATTTAGTGCCAATTTCAATTGAAATCGGCGTTAATTAGGATATACAAGTAGTAGTTCTAGGTATACTTTAGGCAACTACTTCAAATGGCTTCAAAACTCATTGAGTGTCGCCAGCACTTCTCAGTTGGTGACGGATTTCGACGTGGACGATTGTGATCGCTAGAATAGCTTTTTAAGACTGCCCTTAACTTTTTTGGAAATGGATATCTTGTCAGATTTTTACGCGACATAACTACCACTACTATTAAGTACTACTACTCATCCCATAAAAGACCCAATGCTGAGTCGGGCCTCCTCCAATCACACGGAGGGTAATTAGCCTACTGTGCTATGCTGGCCAGACGGGTTGGCACAGGGTTTGTGTCAAGTTTTCCTTCTCTTGGGACGAGGTGATCTACCTCTTACGTTCAATTAGTCGCTTCTTACGACACCCTCAGGAGGAAATGAGGTGGTGTACTATGTATTCTAAATCCGTCACCACACGGAATAACTATTATACGAGTCAGTAGAAGTATAATAGATAGATAGATAGTAGATAGATAAGTTCTACTCACCAGTTTGATGATGGCTTTAGATTAGAAAACATTGTGTGGTCACCCCATTATCCTGAGGGTGTCGTAAACGATAGCTAAAGGAAATGATAATAAAATCTGAGACGAGTGGGACCAACCCAAGAAGACGCTGACTCGTGGGTGGGTGTTAAATATGAAATCCTGAGCCAACCCGTCTGGCCTGTGGGGCAGAGTGGGTTAACTTCCCCTCATGTAATTGGAGGAGACTTGAATTAGCAGGGGGGTCTTATAAAGGTTGAGAAGATAAAGCGAGTTTAGATTTTAGTTTCATCAAGGTGTTAAAAGCTTTCGATTTGTGGGCAACGAAGTGTGATATGGGATTATCGTTAGCAAAAGGGTATTTATCATTGAAGCTTTGAAGGTTCATCGGGTAATGGAATGTGCCTGTAAGCTGTTGACACGTTGAAAGTTCAATCGAATTGTTTCTTTGAGTCTACAGGTGCTTTTTTAATAATGCTTAATCTCAACTTCAATTTTTAAGTTAATACATTTTACAACTTAAATAACAACATACATATAAACCAGAGTCCCTTCGTCTGAGTCCGAATGTCACTTGTGTTCGTGAATTATATACCTTAATATTTGTAAAGAGCTCCCGCGATACAGGTTATTTATTACTACTATTCAGGCGATAGTGACCCACTACTGAGTCAGTCCTCCTCCTAGTTCACGGGGGGAAATTAACCAACTGTGCCACGCTGGCAAGACGGGTTTGCACAGGTGTTTTTTCAAGGTGTCCTTCTTTTGCGGCTAGGTAATCTGCCTTGTTATCTTGCCTTCCTTTAGTCGCCTCTTATGACACCCTCAGGGTGGTATTGGTTGGTACCTTTTTTATTATTAATCCGCCACACAGACAATTAATCTAACCTCCAAGTTATTTGATCCACAATATGTGTCCCATGACCTATTTATTTAACTAAAATACGTAGTGTCACTACACCATTCCCTCTTAACAGTGTTCAAAGAGCCGACAAAAGGCAATGACAAGGGAATAAGGACAAGGAATAAGGAAGTCTTGAAACGAACCCCAGTGCTCACCCATGGCACAGTAGGCTAATTACCCTCCATCTAATGGGATGAGGTCCGACTCTGTCGTAGGTCATTTCAAAATCAAAACTCATTTAATCAAGTTGGCTCAATAGAGCGCTTTTGACAAGTCAAACAACAAAATAAAATGTAAAATTTACCATTCATAATTGGAAATTGATTATTTACCATCTACCACCGGTTCGGAATACAGATCTACAGAGAAGAGCCGGCAAGAAACTCTGTAGTTGCTCTTTATAAATCGCCATTTTTAGGTACAAGACTATACCACTAACGAATCTAACCACTAGACTCGTTGGTCTAGTGGTTAGATGTGCCGCCTTTGAATCAACGGGTCCCGGGTTCGATTCCGGGGTCGGGCAAGTGTCTTTGTCTAAACCAAAGGCACTGGCTCGGAGTCTGGGTGTCATTTCTATCTATAATATGTATGTATTTACAAAAAAAAATGTATATAAGTAGTTTATCATCCATCTCGTTACCATAACACAAGCATTAAGTTGCTTAACTTGGGACGAGATGGCGTTGTGTGAACTGTTCAAGGATATTTTATTATTTATTTATATAGATATAAGACAGATTTGTGAGAGCAAACTCGCGCAATTTATGTATTTATGGGCAGATTAAAATACATATACTTAAAGAATTTGCCAGCAACCTCTTCAGCTATGAAAATGTTTTCTATACGAAATCAATCAACCGTTTTCTAAGAGCGAAAACCTTCCACGTACACGTTTCGCTGTGTAGAGCGAATGCAATGCTGGATGTATCCCCGAGGAAATCGATCTGAGTGGAGGTTTGTTATCTGCTTAGGGATCGAGATATTGAACTCGGCCAGTTCTTTGTTAAATATTTCATACTAGTTTCTATTCGCGGAGAATTTATTGATGTACAACAATATTTTCTAGATCGATGAGGTTTGTCTAGCAGTGGACATCTTTCGGCTGAAATGACGATGATGATGATATATTTATATCAGGACTTAGCCTAACGATAGGTTTAATGAAAAGTTAAGCAACGTCCAGCTCTGTTGAGATCTGGATGGATGACAATCGAATTAAAGCATTCGACCGTCTCTTTGCTTGTATGTTAGTCCAACATAGAATTACAACCAGATGAGTCTCCAGGTGACGGATTTAGAATACAAATTGTCACCACCCAATTAGGTCCTGTGTCGTAAGAAGGCCGAAACGTAGCCACAAGAGAAAGAAAACTTGATAACCTGTGCCTGTGCCAACCCGTTTGGCCAGCGTCGCATAGTAATTACTAATTAATTACCCTCCGTGTAATTGGAGAAGACCCGACTCAGCAGTGAGGCATGAGCTGAGAAGTAGATATACTGACTGCCTCGTTGGTCTAGTGGTTAGATGTGCCGCCTTTGGATCAACGGGTCCCGGGTTCGATTCCGGGGTCGGGCAAGTGTCTTTGTCTAAACCAGAGGCACTGGCTCGGGGTCTGGGTGTCATTTCCATCTATAATATGTATATATTTACAAAAAAAAAAGTATATAAGTAGTTTATCATCCATCTCGTTACCATAACACAAGCATTAAGTTGCTTAGCTTGGGACGAGATGGCGTTGTGTGAAATGTCCAAGGATATTTACTGAGAATACTACGATAGTTTTAAGGAATAAATAGAATATCTATAGATAGTATAGAAATTAATAATGGTACTTAGTCAAAAAATAAGCTTAGACTGGTAACGAAAAATTGACAAGAAGAAAAAAATATAAAACCCAGCAAATGCCATACCTACAAAATCATTCAATCGCTATGAAAACATGTAGATTGTACTGACGCAGGCTTATGCTCACCTATAAGAAGTGTTTCTGAGAAGTTACTAATGTTCAATATCTATTGACGTGAAAAGGTCAGTAACTTTTAAAATTTATTTCATAAAAACCCGAGCAAGAAATCTTAACCCCAAGGAAACACAAAGCACACATTACATCTGATTTCCGACATATATTACCGTTTAGACCTGAAACGACAACAATAATTCTCAAACGAAATGTTGTAATAAATTTGCAAGTGTAATTTGCACATACGTGGCGTCAACCACACCGCTTGTATTTATTTGGTGGTGGATTGCATAAGCGGAAAACTAATATTTTTTTTTTACTATTTAAATGTGTGTATCCCAATCTAAACTCTCCTTCAAGCTTAAGGTTAGACACCACTTTTTACTACCACTGCTTCAAATATAAACTTTTTTTCTAAATTGCTTTACACGTTCAAGTCATCATCAAGACATATTTAGTATTTATGTAAGTAGATTTTACTTTGTATGATTATTTATTTTGTGTACCCCTTATTTTCTCTCCCTCTAACCCAAAGGTAGACTGGTAGAGAATGCCGCACGGCATTAAGTCTGCCTTATGTAACGCTACTGTACATAGTTTAAATAAATAAATAAATTTCACAAAACGGTAAATTGTCTTTTGAAAAGTCAGCTATTATGTCAAAAAGACCTGTACTTACGTAACTGTACGATTAGAAACAATCTATATTTTAAGAAGTTATAAGCAGAAAATCATTCTTATGTATTTACCAATCTTCGTTTACGTTTCCTCAAAGGCTGCTAAGATGATCCTTAGATTTAACAAATAGCGGTCTTGCATCCACAAACTTCCTTTTATTATGTTTTTATACTTGTTTAGTTCTCCCAGACCATGACAATCCTTCAGGTAGGCAGTATTTTCTAGACAATTCTACCACACAGAGAGTAAAGCTTACACTACTAGAACTATTTTGTTACTACTATTTTGATCGCTACAGCGAATACTTTGCTCCATTCACATCCAATGCTGGGGTACCACTGACAAATGAACTGAACGGACCTTGTTTATTAGCGAACAGACACATTTTATGTCCATTCCTAGCATCTATATCACAGGTGCAAGAAAACTCCAATTGGTAAAGTTTACCCAACTTCAATAACTTATGTTTTATCACCTACTCAAATATAACTTCTTAGCAGGAACAATATTATTAAAGGTAGGCTAATTTCCCTCCATGAACTTGGAGGAGGCCCGACTCAGTAATGGGTCATTTATGGGTTGAAACGACGAAGCAGTTAGAATTTTTTTTACATCGGATATCCCCAAGTTTCGGTTATGTGGGGCGCTTAAAGATGGTAAATTGTGCCCGACCTACCCACCAAAACCAACGGCGATCCTCGAACCAGGGGTATGGGATTCGCTCCCCGATACGAGAGCATGCTCCGGGTTCCTGGGGGCCTTGGCCCGCCTCGTTTAGTGGAGCCCCAAGATCTAAGGCCTCCCCCCGTTCCACACGGAGGCACGCGCGGAACGCAGTGCACCTTTCTCCAGGGCCCTGTATTGCGCAGGCGACGGAATTTCTAGGTCTATGGCCCGCAGACCCAACATCGGAGGTTTGACCCAAGTGTTCCCAACTGGGATTACTTTAGGTGCCAATATCATGCTTCCCTGATGCTCTGACGAGCTTAATCTTGCACAGGATCACAACACCACCCCGTTCCGCAACTGAGCAGCTCCAGCAAGCCGGTGGTTATGACGGCTTGCACAGGAATTGATTCCATATGATGATGGATTTAAAATACATAGTGTCGCCACCCCACTTTATACTGAGGGTGTCGTACGAGCCGACAAAAGGTGAATACCTGCCAAATGATAACGCTGAAAACCTAACCGCAAGAGAAGGAAACCTTGATACCAATACCTGTGTCAACCCACCTGGCCAGCGTGGCACAGTAGGCGAATTACCCGCAATGTAGTTGGAACCCGACGCAGCAGTGGGTTATTTAAGGGCTGAAAAGTAGTAGCACAGGAATTTAAATACGTAACGAGATATTCCTTTATTGAAAGGTTGCAGGCAGTAGCTGGATGCGTCAAACTCAAGACAAGGCGCTATGGTGGTGCTCTTTAGGGGAGGCCTATGTCCAGTAGTGGACTAATGTACTGCCGTGCTAACAATAAGAGCGTAAACGCGTAAACAAATCAAAAATGTACATGCATACAAGGATTTTTTTATAAACTGTCAAAGACAAAGTTATAGATCTTGATATGGCGATTCCGAATATGTAACTAACTCAATTTGGTAAAAAATTTTGGTTACGGCGGTTATAATAAGCACAGCAGTGTAGGCTGATTATGATGATGATGATGATGTTGTATTTGGAACCGCTTCCACTGGCTAGGCTTTGCTGAAATATCTTAAATTGCCTTAGGATGTATTTGTTTTGTTTACACGTGAAAACGTTTTTGCCCTTCCTCAACAATTTCCCTACAATCAGCATTCACCTTCAATCGAAGATACATGACACCCCGACAAAAAAATCCAAACCGTAAACCCTTGGATTTAAGTTCAATTTTAATATTCGTATTTCTAAATACTTGAATATAAGACCCGGGCTTATGAACATTACTCTCAGTTCTTCCCTTCCAAGTTTTATGGCTCTTTGCATAATAACGGTGAATAAATTAATTATTACCTGTTAGCTCGCATAAATTCACGGTTTGATGTTTATTTAGGAGCGGTACGTTTTTGCTGTCTTAGTTTATGTTAATGCTTTGGGTTTTATCTTATTATTTTTTGCAAATTCTACTGAAACTCCCACACACCAAATCTCCCACAAGCAGTAAAGTACCTTTATGTCTACCTACTTGTCCGAGATTTGGTGCTAACTAAGGCCGATGGCACACGGCGTATGCCGGTGATCACCGCGTGTGCTTACGGGTCGTTAAAATCTCGTTGGAAGCGCGTATACGAGCCCTAAGATTATTCTCGCTCGCCACTGCGCTTTGTTAGACATTAAGCTGCTATTCCTTTTCTGGGAGAACCAACTAATTGGTTTATCAAGCACAACAAATAAGTGACCTCATAGTCAACAAACACCCTGCAGTGCATCTTAAACTGCCTCCTCCAGTAACACGGATTTTACCCACCTCGCAGAGAATTACATATCATCATTTCAGCCAAAAGGCGTCCACTGCAGGACATAGCCCAAGGATTTCCACAAAGAACGGTCCTGGGCCGCCCGCACCCTTCGTTTTCCGGACACCTCAACCAAATCGTCGGTCCACCGTGTCCCACACTGTGGGCCTTTAAGTTCTGCGACATACTCTTCTAGGCGAACGTAAAATTTTCCATCCAAACTATCCTTATTTACGACCTAGACCCATGTCTGAGTCTAATAATAATTTGTCAATTGGAAAATATCAGTGGATTCTCATATTGCAGTGTAGTCAGTATTAAGTGTTACTGGCATTATTGGCTATTTAACACATATGGTACCTATACCTCGCGCGCGAGTTCATGTCCATCGGGGCCTACATAAATAATTACTTATAACATTAATTTTATTTCATAATCTGCAAAATTACCTTAGATTGCGATAAAACAAATTGACAGCTGTTGACTAAACCGGTAGTTATTATCGACATTACCATAACTAATTAGGTAACAGCATGACAGCATTCCCAGGATGGACATGAACTCGCGCGCGTATAATAGGTGCCTAGTTGGTCTAGGCGTATTTCTTTGTTTGTGTAAACCAGAGGCACTTACTTTGATTCTGAGTGTCATTTGTGTTCTTGACTTTCATGTTTGTAAACTGCCCCCGTGATACAGGTACACAGTGCAGACGTTTTGCTTAAAAATATTTTACTGCTACTTAACATGGTAAGCAAACCTGTAGTTGCATAAAAATAAATTTTAAATAAATAAATTAATATTAATATCCTTGGACATTTCACACAACGCCATCTCGTCCCAAGCTAAGCAACTTAATGCTTGTGTTATGGTAACGAGATGGATATTAAACTACTTATATACATATTTTTTATGTATGTATTTTTTTTGTAAATACATGCATAATATAGATAGAAAACACCCAGACCCGGAATAAATACTTGTAGGTCGTACAAATATTTCTTGCGTGCGGGAATCGAACCCGCGACATGCTGCGCAGCAGTCGATCGCTCAACCATTGCGCCAACAGTGTCGTCATTTTGATGTTAAAGGAAAACTTACATTGAAATTCGATCCAGGGCTTATAAAACCATAAGGTCTGGAGGTACAATTGAACCAAACAACGAAACCTTTTTTGGTAAATTTAGGGCAACGAACATAAGATGGCAGCAAATCAATCTATAAAGAGTTTTGTTGACGTAAATAAATCGAATTTGTCAAATCTCCACAGAAGAGCCCTATCAATCTGGGAGTTCCGAAACGGAGGCTTGTGGAGATTACAATCATGAAATATTAACAAAGGTTTTTTTAGGATTTGTGTTTGGAAGAGAGTAATTATTCATTTACAACGTTTTATCAACTGGGATAAATTGCATAGCAATGTTGCCTGTTTTATACATAAACAGGTTATTGCACCTAAAATAGTACTGTAATCTCATCATCATTATCATCATCAGCCTACTCTAGTCCACTGCTGGATATAGTCCTGTCCTATCTTCAGCTTGACGCGTCCAGTTGCTGCATGCAGCCTGTCACACATCAGTTTCGTCTAACGGAGGAGCATCCTATACTACGTATGCCTTGACTCGATCTGTAGTCAAATACTTGTCTAACCCAGCGGTTGTCAGTTCCACTACACCAAAATACTAATTAAATGTAAATATTGAAGCTCTTGGTTTCACCAACGTGAGTGGTTTGGTGTAGGTACATTTTGTAACGAGACGTTCAACTAGTTCTAATCGCAGCTTAGACCTTGTAAGGTGACCGATGCGTCACATCTAATGGGTAAGGGCAGGTATTATCTGTCTGTTCAAGTTTCGTCACTTAATTTTAATTACATCAACTTGAAAGTGTTCTTAAGTACATGGATTAAATGTTGTTCCATAAGGTTTCGATCGGGATATTTTGGCTGCAAAAGGTATTCTTGTCCACAATAACGCAGTGCTTGAAGACTGAACTCTTTAATCAATGTGTGTTGCCTTATGGTACAGAAACGTGGTCGCTCACTACGGGCTCCGGGAGAGGGCTATGCTCGGAGTTTTACTGCGACATCGAATCAGAAATATAGGGGACAAGGCACGTAGGACTTACGGCTTATGTGACAGAAAAGTCCTCAAGTGGTGACCGCGTAGTAAAAAGCGCAGTGCTGGTGGACCTCCACACACACGGTGGAATGATAGGTGTGGGTGGCTCAGGACTAGCCTTCGTGGCAATACTTCAGGGAATCGTATGTCCAGCATTGGACATCTTTTGATGATGAACGTATTTAAATATAAAAAAAAACTAAATAAGTTAGGTAAAACGACTTCCAAAAAAATTGCAATCTAAAATACAAAAAAGCATATTATGACAACAGTATTACTTTAACTCAAAACTGTGCAAAGTTAATTCATGACCGTCACCATCTCAGCTCATTACAGACCCGGCGCGAAGCTGGTCTGAGTGAGCCTCTTCAAATTATGAGAAAGATGGCGCTGGCCAGATGGTTTGGTCGACCGTTTTATATAAAGCGTTCATTCCCATCTACATTTTCTGCCTCTCCAGTTCCTTTAATTGCAATGTATGTCACCCCAGGAAAGACCAAAGATGGTTTGTATACATTTTTTATTTTTCTTTTTATAAAAACAAAACCCCTGCACTAGGTATATAACCTGTATCGCTGGGGCATTTTACAAACATGAAATACACGAACAAAAAGACACCCAGACGTAGAGCAAGTGCCTCTGCAAGCAAGTCTTTAGGACAAAGACACTTGCCCGACCCCGAAATCGAACCCGGGACCCGTTGATCCAAAGGCGGTACATGTAATCCCTAGACCTGTACACTAAGAATCATTTATCTCTCTAAAATGCTCCAAATTAAAAAACAAAAACTATCGTATTTCTTGTTAAATCAACTAATCTTGAACTAAGGCTATAATATCGTAACGGTTGGTCGCCAGAGGGCTCGTCAAGTTTCGCTTAGGGATTAAGATAATTAAAATACTTGGCGCTAAAGTTTAGTTGTGGTTACGAAGATTAAGTATTATTTTGCGGTTATGGTGGATCAGAGAATGCTTCAGATATTTGTTTACCAATATTTATGTACATAAAAGCAACTCATACAGATGTTTTTCATATTGTGTATATAAGGTATAAGATATAAATAAATAAATATCCTTGGACATTTCACACAACGCCATCTCGTCCCAAGCTAAGCAACTTAATGCTTGTGTTATGGTAACGAGATGGATGATAAACTACTTTAATACATTTTTTTTTAAATACATACATATTATAGATAGAAATGACACCCAGACTCCGAGCCAGTGCCTCTGGTTTAGACAAAGACACTTGCCCGACCCGGGAATCGAACCCGGGACCTGTTGATCCAAGGCGGCACATCTAACCACTACTACTACTCGGCTTATAGATGGTTTACAACTGAATCGGGGCTCCTCCGGTATTATGGAGGATAGTTAGCGTACTGCCACGCTGGCCAGACGGGTTGGCACATCGTATGACGTTGACGGGGCATTTCGTATGACGTTGCCATTCTCTTTCGGCAAGGTTATCAGCTTGTCATTTCTTTTATTGTCTCTTTTATCCTGAGAGTGTCGTACAGTCTCAGGATGGAGTGGGGTGACACTATGTATTCTAAAACCACCACCACGAGGACAGTCGTATCTATCGTCTCTGGACAATACGAATATCTTGAGAAGTTGTACGGAAATGTACAGGAGTAATGCCACGGTCAAAATGTAGTATCAAAATAATGGATACCACAAAGAAATTTCATAAATTTTAATGTTATTCCAGAATAAATAAATTCTCGCCACGGGGTTGAGATGCAAAATATTTACTTTATTAAAGTAATAAATAACTTTACAAATTCGAAAAGTACTATCAAAAACTTGTTTGATTAAATAAATTATACTGCGGTGACGAGTTTTGAATACGTAGTACCGTACTATACCACAAAGGTATGTAAACCGCGCCAATACCTTTGCCCAACATGCACGTTAGAATCATTTCTCTTAATTATTAGTCCAGTCGGGGTACACATTTGAATAGAAACAATTCCGGGGAGCGATTTTTTTTAAAACGTCGGGGATTTTGTAAATCTCGATTTTCGAACTAATCCCGGTACAGGGTTCGCCGCCATCTTGTTTTAAAGTTTTTTTTTTTTTTTTTATTTATTCTGTTACTACACCACAGACTTGTTGTTGTATTCCTTCTTCTTCTTAGATTTCATGGCGAGTAATGTCAAAAATGTTATTATGTCAAAAATCACGAACCGTAACTGAAGTCTGAAGAAGTTAATATATCAACATACAAACTTAGCACCCGACAACGTAAAACCTTAACTGAAAGTGACAAGACAAATCGATATAAACACAAAAAAGAATACGAAACTATACGCAAAAATTTATTTGAGAACGACCAAGTTTCCAGACTTATATTTCTTCTGTCAGTTTAAATCAATACACTTACTTCTGTCTCACTTAGCGCACCCTCATCAGCGGCTCCCATTCATGCCAGAGACAGATCGACGCAGATTTACAAAAAGCTGTCAACCAAATACGAGCTCTTGTTTTGTTAAGTCTTTATTGAAGGAAAAGTTTTGAGGATATTTATTTTAAGAACTCTTTTGATTACTGAAAAATGTTTCTTTATTTTCGATTGAAAAGAATACTCTTGACTCTGGATTTCTAATTAAATTGGGACTAGCCATTTTAACTCCCCGACAAAAAAAGGAATGTACTTAGCTATGTACAAAGAAAATCTACTCAGCAATTAATCTTCAAATTAAACCTACTCTCTAATTTATGTGGGAAGTTAATTTGGGTTTAATACATTTTGAGGGGGACGAAGCCTGCCAGATAGTGGGGAATGTCAATGATCCGCATGTTAAGCAACAGCTTAATTGGATGTTGGATGGATGACCATCTTATATATCTATCTTAATATATATGTAAATACGATTACGTGATGTGAGGTTTTGTTTATATTTAAATTAGAAATGGAACTGTATTTAGAGACCTATCATCATCATCATGATTTCAGCCAAAATACGTCCACTGCTGGACATAGCCGCCCGCATTCGTCGCTTTTCGGTGACCTTCACCAGGTCGTCGGTCCAACGTGTGGGAGGCCTACCAGCACTGCGCCTTCCGGAACGCGGTCGCCACTCGAGGACTTTTCTGCCCCACCGGGGGTCAGTCCTGCGAGCTATGTGCCCTGCCCACTGCCACTTAAGTTTGGCAATCCTGAGGGCTATGTCCAGTTTTTCTGCTTGTGTCCTTTTCCATTATGGAACTATAATTAAAATTGATTATGATGGAATTTCGACAGCTGGGAAACCACTAGTGGTGACTTTAAATATGTGACTCCCTTGCTTGGAAGCAGCACTGGCCATCGTCTATTAAATACACTGGATAACCAATATGAAAAATGACTCCTGTTCCAAACAAACGATTACCGGTAATCTTTCCCGGTCTGTTATGTAGCATGGGGTAGAAACCCACGCAGGTAAAGCCAGTAGCAGCACTTAGTATTGTTATACAATTTGAAGCTTTGTAGGTCGATTCGTCATATTCATACGATAAAAACCGCGCTACTTTCCCCAGCACAATTCAAACGCGAATGAGAAATGATCCGGGCGTGATAACAAAAGGAGCGCGCACTGGCGACGGATGGAGGCTGCGGTCATTTGTCTCGTGTAGTTTAAGGCTTGATATATTAATCCTTTTAGAAACGTTAGTGTGTGGTTCGCTAACAATTAAACTTAATTTGAAAGACTCTTGGCTAGCTGTGAGAAACCCTTTGACTAGAACATTCTCTACTTTTATCACTACAAAGTCGCTGTCGTCTGTCCGTCCCTGTGTATGCTTAAATCTTTAAAACTACGCAACGGATTTTGAAGCGGTTTTTTTTTATTAGATAGAGTGTTTCAAGAGGGTGGTTTATATGTATAATACACGCAAAATATTGTAGAGAAACACTGATGAATTTAGATGTTCATCATTGCACCCGTGCGAAGCCGGGGCGGGTCGCTAGTTGAGAATATTTAACAATTTATATAAAAGGTCCATATGATTTAGGAATATCCAAAGGTCCATAGGATAGGAAATAATAAGGCCGACAACCGACAACCGCAAGAGAATGAAAACTTGAAACGAAACCCTGTACCAGCGCATTTAGCCAGCGCGACGCAATAGGCTAATTATCCTCCCTGTGATGGGAGGAGGCACGATTCAGCAGTGGGTGATATGCGCTGAGTACTAGTACTATATATTATAACTAGCTTTTGCGCGCGGCTTCGCCCGCGTGGGTTTCGAACCCGTGCTTATCTCCGCTTCGCGTGTAGCCTATGTTACTAAGAGATTGATAAGGATTAATATTACGCTACACATTTAACGTAGCTTCTTTCTTCAGACGATGTAATACTTTTTATGAACATAAAAGCGGTTATTGTGACTAAACTATGATAGTTAGATATGTGCTCTCCTGGACTTTTTTGTAGATCTTAATAAGACCTACAAACTCGTAGTACATGGTTTTATTCTATTGTCAATAGTTTTTGCAGCGAACGCATAATAGCGTAGGTTTTCGATTTTACACCTTGGGTTACATAATCGCAATTTTCATACGGATCCCTAATTCTTTTGAAAATAAAATATAACCTATAACCTTCCTCGATAAATGGACTATCCAACACCGAAAGATTTTTTGAAATCGGATTAGTAGTTCCTGAGATTAGCGCGTTCAAACAAACAAACAAAGTCTGCAGCTTTATATATTAGTATAGATATAGATGTGTGTACATCTCAGCCCACAAGTGACCCACTGCTGGGTCGGACTTGAGTCAGACTATTTCGTCTGTATTAAAACGTTAATAAGCACAAGACTAAATGCGAAATCAGGTCATCCTTAAACTTCCTAAGGATTATGCTAGATTTGTAGCGCAGACTAATTAAAACACTTAAGTGAAACAAAAAGATCCTAAGTGTAACGCTAAATTAATTATCCGTTTAAGAGTTTTACCGACTTAATTTCCAAAACGATTATTTCTAAAGTAAAATATTTCAAGTCTTACCGTGAATGTTGTTATATACTGATAATGCTAGTAATACAAAAGTTCCATTGTTCCCAGTTCCCATGCGTTTTTTCGCGAGGCCCATTCTATCGTGAGGGTTTCGTAAGACCTACCACTCAGTTCCTATCGTGAGGGTCTCGTAAGACCCACCACTCAGCCTAGCGTCGGCTTCCAACCAGACGGACGATCTTCCAGATGAATGTAGTGGATGTGGTGTTTGCAAGGCATCGGCAATGGCAAGATAAGTAAGTCCTTACGACTCAGCTAATGAGTCGAGATAGGTAGTTTGATAGCCTTGTAACAACCAAAGTATTGCACCCCAAGACCCCACCACCCCACTCCAGCAATGGAGCTCTTATTGAAAGGAGAAATATAAGCCAATTAACGCTGGTGTCAATTTAAGTTGCAACAGACTTCCAATATTTGTGTATTGGGAATTTTTAGCTTTTGAATTATTATTTTTTTATGTTTGTTTTCATTTAGACATAGACACAATATTTATTGTGGCAAGAAAAATACGAAATAGACACTAAATGTTTTGTAAATTTGTTGTTTTAATGTGTTTTATTTCTTGTGCATAACTAGTATGTCATGCAGAATACCCAAATTGAGGGGTTTATTCACTTATTTCAAGTTTAATAGCAAACTACGCAGTCAAATGTGATTATATTTCTATGGGACCCTCTGAAGGCAATATAACTCTACTAATACTACTCATCCCACAAATGACCCACTGCTGAGTCGGGCCTCCTCCAGTTACATGGAGGCCTACTGTACCACGCTGGCCAGACTGGCTAACCTGTGCCAGTTGGGTTCGTATCAAGTTTTCCTTCTCTTGCGGCTGGGTTATCAGCCGTCATTTCCTTTTGTCAGGTCTTACAACACCCTCAGGATGAAATGGGATGGTGACAATATATATTCTAAACTAGTCACCACACGGACAATATAAAAAAACCAGGTCATTTCACAAACGATGGAGTCATGCCCTAACACACGCACAAAAAGAAAAACGAATTAACTCAATTCGTTTTTATTTGTGTATACAAGCTATTTTTAACCGATTTCAAAAGAGGTTCTCACCTCTTTGGAAATCGGTTAAAAATAGCTTGTACACTGCTGCGAAAACCAATAAATCCCCGGAAGCTAGGCGAGGCACCAAATCTTTGGTAACGTATGGTCCGTCGAGCCGGATTGTCGTAGGTATTAATGGATTACGACTGTTTAATATATATGTCGGAGACAGCGACGGCTGAGCGATAGAGTCGTCATCATCTTGACTTGGTACGAGGTTTATTACTTGTAACTTTATAATTCACAATATTAACCACAGTATAAATAACAATGTTCAGTTAACACACTTAGATAGACAAACCGACAGGTTCGCAACGGAGAAGTGTCTCGGTCCGTGTCCCAACGTCGACTGACTGATCGAGCCAACCTCACTTTCCATTACGATTCTGTCCACGTGCCGCCATTGCAAAACAACTGACGTCACCGCGTTTGCCGCACTACTGTGTCAACAATCAATTGAGAAACTTAATAAAACGATATCGTTATCCACGACACGGCCATTCTGACGAAGCACACGTCCTCGTGTGTACTTGTAACAAAATAACCAACTGAGGCACATTTTCACGTTCGGCCAACCTGATGGTAATGGTCCGTAATCGTATCTTACGAATAAAGTTAACAGAGATCACGTTAGCATACAAATAATTTCAACAACTTTAACACGAAAGGTTCCTCTAAGCCCATAATCTTTAAATCTCAATACTGATACTTTAAAACAGTAAGTTTAAAGCAAAAAGTACACAACACATGGCCCAGCTGTCCCAGCAGCTAGTGACAATTCACGTGTCACCCATATCGTCATCGCCAGCTTGTTTGTCGAGTACTCCACTTAGGTCGCAGCCTTGTCGCTCGTGTACTGCACCATGTCTCGAAACAGGTCATGGAACCTCTTAGTAGCTGCAAACTGACGCGTAAGTCGTTCCTTAGCTTCGCCCCAGGTCTTGCACAGAGGATAAGACTTCGATGCCCATTTGCGAGCGAAACCATCCATTTACTCGTTCCTTCGTTCGATACGTCACAGCTCTTCAGAATCTATGCGCAGCGCCATCCGCGAGTAATGCCACGGAGGCGGCATAGATGGCGCTAGTAGTACTAAAACGTTAACTCAATACGCCACACGACCATCCTGACAGTCAGCGCGTTCTCGCGCGTCTTTCATTGTCGTTGTGTGTGAAACGTAATAAAAGGAAAAACTCGTACGGTTATCGGGGTGCCCCGAGTCACAAAGCGCCAAGCTTTCAATGGTCAACTGTACGCGAAGCGCGTAGCTCCCGACGTAACAGTACGGGCTACACAAAACACGGAGTTCCGACGTACAGCAACGGAGCTACGTGAAGCGCGGAGCTTCCAATACACTATAGCAGTGTTACACGAAGCGCGGAGCTTCCAATGCACTATAACAGCGTTACACGAAGCGCGGAGCTTCCAATGCACTATAACAGCGTTACACGAAGCGCGGAGCTTCCAATGCATTATAACAGCGTTACACGAAGCGCGGAGCTTCCAATGCATTATAACAGCGTTACACGAAGCGCGGAGCTTCCAATGCACTATAACAGCGTTACACGAAGCGCGGAGCTTCCAATGCACTATAACAGCGTTACACGAAGCGCGGAGCTTCCAATGCACTATAACAGCGTTACACGAAGCGCGGAGCTTCCAATGCACTATAACAGCGTTACACGAAGCGCGGAGCTTCCAATGCATTATAACAGCGTTACACGAAGCGCGGAGCTTCCAATGCATTATAACAGCGTTACACGAAGCGCGGAGCTTCCAATGCACTATAACAGCGTTACACGAAGCGCGGAGCTTCCAATGCACTATAACAGCGTTACACGAAGCGCGGAGCTTCCAATGCATTATAACAGCGTTACACGAAGCGCGGAGCTTCCAATGCATTGCAACGGTGAACTTAGCAAACTTCCACATGCCTCTCGTTACTCGCCGCTGCTGCAGGCGCTGCTCCGAACTGCTTGCGCCTACTGCCGCGCCAGCTCCTCCGCTGTTGCCACGTGGACACTTCGTTGCCAAATGTCCGGCGGTGCCGCACCTGAAACAGATTAAGTCCGACCGCGGCCTCGGTCCCGCAGAGCTTGACGCCGAAGTGACAGCACTGGCTGCCTTGCCTTTCACCTCGCCTTTGGAACGGCAATCGGACGGTCGGTGACCTATTTTACCGCAGTTGTGAAATTTCACCGTTGCCGACTGAAACTTCGATCGCCTGAAGTCTGGATCTGCTGTCCTATCGCCTTATGTTTATGCTCTCAATCTACCTCACCGATGCAAATCAAGGCATATAATGGTGCCATAATCTTGGAAAACTGATATAACCTGCCGAAAATATGACGCTAGACCGATGAACTGTCAAGCTAAACAAGCACAGCAATCTAAACTTCGTATCGCAAGTAATTAACAGGTAAACATGTAAAAGAATTTCAAATAATATTTTCTTACACCGGTCAAAGCCACACTATCGTAAAGTCGTATACCATACAATATACCCGAGTAATAAAATGGAAACTGCTCACCGGAGTGACGTAAAATTGCAGCTGGTGCGCTTACTACAGATCCACTCACTATTCTTTGACCTGGCTGACCGCAGTACTGTTGCTCGCCTTCCTGCTGCTCCGCTCAGGGCAGTTAGACCCATAGTGTCCTTGTCCATCACAATGAAAGCAAGTGATCCCCACTAAGTTAATCGCCGCACTATGACTGCAGCTTGTGATCTTCAGTTTAGAACAATCTTCATGTAGCTTAATGTCTCCTTTATAGTGACAATGAATCGCCATTATCGGTTATTTCCATCGCGTACAGAAGCACACACATTATCACTACACTGTTTTCTCCACGTGAGCTGAATGAGTTACATCCCACTTCTGATGTCGGAGACAGCGACGGCTGAGCGATAGAGTCGTCATCATCTTGACTTGGTACGAGGTTTATTACTTGTAACTTTATAATTCACAATATTAACCACAGTATAAATAACAATGTTCAGTTAACACACTTAGATAGACAAACCGACAGGTTCGCAACGGAGAAGTGTCTCGGTCCGTGTCCCAACGTCGACTGACTGATCGAGCCAACCTCACTTTCCATTACGATTCTGTCCACGTGCCGCCATTGCAAAACAACTGACGTCACCGCGTTTGCCGCACTACTGTGTCAACAATCAATTGAGAAACTTAATAAAACGATATCGTTATCCACGACATATATTTATGTGTTCTGATAAAAAATATATTCGAATGACCATACCTATAGGTGTGGTGACAGATTTAGAGTACATAGGGTCTCCACCACATTCCATGCTGAGGTTATCGTAAGAGCCGACAAAGGGCAAGGTCGAAAACCTAGCCGCAAGAGAAGGAAAACTTGAAACGAAACGCTGTGCCAACCCGTCTGACCATCGTGGCCCAGTAGACTACATATTGGGGTTTATGTATGTTTACTATAATGCATAGGTCACATTTTTAAAAACCCTCTCTGGCACGCCAAAAATCAAATTCGAGAAAATTGTCATGTTGTAAGTTGCATAATGTAAATTATAAGCATTCTTCAATCTATGGTGTTAATAAAACTTGAAAGGGTATGAATCTATCTGTCTTCGTTTCGTGTGTTCTTCAATTCAAGCCATAAATGAGCCACTACTCGTAAGTCGGGCCTCCTCCAAATTTATGGGGGGAAATAAGACTACTATGCCACGCTGGCAAGTCGGGTTGGCAGAGAGTGTGTATCATGTTTTCCTTCTGCTAAGTGGTAGAACACTTAGCCGCAATAGAAGGAAAACTCATGCGTTACTTTAGTCTTTAACGACACCCACTTAATGGTATGGGTTGGCGACATTGTGTATTGTAAATCCATCACTACAGACATAAGTCTACGGGCAATACTCCAGCATGCGAAGCATTGGCTAGAAGCTGATTTTATTTGTATAAGTATTTTTTAGAACTCTTACTGGAGAATATTGCTACAAAATGAAGCGTACAGCTTTCGAAGAGCTTTCGGTTCTATCACCTATTAAGATTGAAACAACTTGACCCTTTCAAGATTAGAACTTGACAGTTCAAAGCTTTTAGAGTGACCCGAAGAGCCCGGTACCTGCTTTTAACCTTCAAATGATGAATGAGCCGAATCATATTAAATTTCACTAGGTGTGAGAGTTAAGGTACATAATGGAGCTACTAAGGGCCTGTGCACACCACGTCTTTAAAACGCGCGTCGACGCGCGTCTGTAGCGATACAGACGCGATACGCACGCAAGTCAGACGCAGTCTGTAGACCTTTGCACACCTGTACAAATGCGCGTGTGTAGCGATACAGACGTACCGGTGCCGCGCGTTTGAATCGATACAAAGGACAAAAAACTGCTCTGTAGGATATTGCTGTCAAATTAATATAGCATCAGGTATTTAGTGCGACGAGATTATCCAGCGTTATTCGATTGGCACACTCACCTAAAAAAAATAGTGGTGGCTCGGGTCCGTAGTTTTACTACTATACTTATTTATTTATTTACTCTTTATGTACAAACCCGGTACCTAAGGCGGACTTAATGCCATGCGGAATTCTCTGCCAGTCAACCTTCGGGTTAAAAGGTCTACTATACTATACGTATATTACTACTATTCAGCTCATATCCCCAAGTAGTGTAAATTCAAAGCATACTTCAATCTTTTGTGACATAGAACTTGGTGGGGGATAAAAGTCGAACGCCGAAAAGATTTTTTATTAAATCTGTTATAAAAAAAATTTGAGCAGCAGCTGGATGCGTCAAGCTGAAGACAGGGCGCTATGGCGCTCTTTAGGGGAGGCCTATGACCTGCAGTGGACTAATGTGGGCTGGTGATGATGATGATGACGATGAAAAAAATATTAAAATAGTTTTCGTCTTGTGTGTTCTTTAATTCAACCCATAAATGACTTCCTGTTGAGTCGGGCCTCCTCCAATTACATGGAGGGTAATTAGCCTACTGTGCCACGCTGGCAAGACGGGTTGGCAAAGAGCTTATATCAAGACTTCCTTCTCTTGTGGCTAGGTGATTTGCCTCTTGCGTTTCGTTAGTCGCCTCTTACGACACCCTCGGGATGGTATGGGTTGGTGACACTGCGTATTCTAAATCCGGACACACGGACGTGACATCTAATGGGAAAAGGTCTATTAAAATCGACGTATATATAAGGTTCCAAATTAATTCTACAGAGAACGTGTACATGGCGCTATGGCAGAATTCCACCCACGAGTCAGCGCCGTCTTGGGTTGCATCACGCACTTTTTATTGTTGTTTCCTTTAGTCATCTTTTACGTTAATCTCAGGACGGAATGTGGAGGTGTCTCTATGTTTTTTAAATTTGCCATCACACGATTCTCTATAAGATTTTTTCTTTCTCAAAAATTTTCACTAGAATCGCTTAATCCTGCTTCGTCTTGTCAAGTTTTCATTTCAGTGTTCATCAAAAGCACACCAAGCGAGTCTAACATTTAAAACGCAAATGCCGTCAGAAACATCCAGTACCGAGAGAATAAAAAATGTGGAAGGGGACCGACTAAAACGCTTTTAGCTTAAACTGTGGCGTTACCGGAACGTATGAATCACAGCGAACGCGACACAATTTTAATGTTTGCCGAGAATTTTTCTTTAAAATCCGGCTAATTTTTAATACACTGCTGGAAATCCTATGAATTTTTAATTTTGTGTTTGCTAAACTGAGTGACAGGATAAGAAATAGTGAGATAAGGAAGCGTTGTGGTCTGAAAGAAGATGTAGTGACAAAAATTGAGAAAGGTATGCTGAGATGGTTTGGCCATGTCGAGAGAATGAATGAAGAACGATTGACGAAAAAAGTGTATAAGGCGAGTGTGAATGAAAGTGTTGGAAGGGGAAGACCTAGGCGGACGTTTCAAGACCAAATCAGGGACGTCTTGAAAAAAGGCCAGGTCAAGAGTACCCTAAACCGAAGAGCATGTATGAAGGGAATAATGAAAGTGGACGAAGCGAAACAAGTATGTATGGATCGTAGCAAGTGGAAAGAAGTGGTCTCTGCCTACCCCTACGGGAAAGAGGCGTGATTATATGTATGTATGTAAAAATTATGCAATGATTTCCACGAAGGCTGTACCCGATCTTTAACTATATCACCAGCCCACTCCAACCTGAGAGTGTCATACGAACTTCATAGGTAATTCCTTGCCAATTCTGCCAGTTTTTCTGGTCATCAAGACCAACTATGTCAACTCATTTGAGGGCTGACTGATATATTTATCATTATTACCAGTTTTTCGTGCCCAATACATTGTGTCACCACTACATTCCATCCTGAGGGTTTCGTAAAAGCCTATAAGAAAATGGCAAGCCTAGCATAGAGAATGCCTTTAGACATTAAGTACCTATGCCCATGTACCATGCTGCATAAAGAATTAAAGGAAAACTTGATGCGACCACACTTCTGGCCAGCGTGGCACAGTAGGGCAATTACCCTCCGTTTAATTGCTGGAGGCCCGAGTCAGAGTGGGTCATTTATGGGCTCAATAGTCATAGTATTTATAGTCATGATTGTGCTAATGTGTACTATAGTCCTCCCGTGGTTCCCGTAAATCCAGTGCTTCATCCGCACGCTATAACCGCATAACTTACAAGTTATGGGATGTCTGTGACAAGTGGTACTTGATTTATTTTCGAGCTGGTGCGGCTGACGTAGTTCTGTTAATTAGTGGTTAATGTTGAAAATCTGCGAATGGTTAATGTTGAAATAGTGAATTTTAGTTTTAATAACAATTGGCTTTGAAATCAAAGCTCGGTTTTGAAAGTCTTCGGTTTTGAAATGGATTTCGTTGACTTTGTCTTCGGACGGATTATAAAAACGTCTTTTAAAAACTTAAAAGCTTTAAGCTAACTTCATATATTGCCTGCTTTAGGGGGAAGATATGTTGATTTTGGATGAAGGGTTCGGGGGTCGGGCAAATAACTTGCGGAAACCAGAGGCATTGGCTTTCAGTGTAGGTGTCAATTGTGTTCGTGAATTTTATGGTTGTATACTGCCCCCGCAATACAGGTTATACCTAGGGGTTTCGATTTATTCAAAAACAAACAAACAAGTTGTGTATATGGCAAAACATATACACAACTTAAAATACCAAAAACTAATAAAAACATGAGATCATCTATTAGTAGGAGGTCACGCGACGAAGTGGTTTCCTACAAATCATAGATATAAAATAGAACATTTAGAATTAAATTATTTTATTAAATTAAATTATATAAAGATATATATTAGAATGGAAAATGCCCACTGAAGTTATATTGATAGTACCTCTTACTACCGATATAACTTCAGTGGGTATTCTGTGGTCGACCGGAGTAATAGATAAAAGTTTACATAGATACATTCAATTCTAACATAAATATTCACTTTATTCAGAAACAAGCTGCTATACATACACTTACAATAGTCAATAAAGTCATGGGAAACACAATGTTTGTTGATAGGGAACCTGGTTCTCCCTAATGTTCTCAGGGTGGTGAGCCAAATAAGAAAGCTCTTCTTCATAAATAATACGAAAATCATCGAAACTCCAGCGATTCTTCATAAATCTTGCCCAATGTTTGCTTCCCAAAGCAAGATATTCCATTGTAAAGTTCTCACTACGCCACTATACAGGACATTTGAAGTAATCCTTCATTGAATATTAACTGAAGTTTGTAATTATCCATACTATTTTACATTGTCAAGTAAACAAGTCAATTAATCCCATAAACAAAACTTCCGAGACTAATACGCATCTAAAGTGAATCCTTGGAGGCGACCTCAGACTATTTACCCAACATACTATTGTTTGGCGTTCCAATTTCAGTAAACACTGGAAATCAATTAGGGACGCGTAACTAACTATGAACTGTAAGTTATAAGAGCTCTTAGTTCATATGAGAACAAGACTGGGTTTACTTAATGGTATTACCATAATTCCACTAATGGTGACACATAACTGTGTTACTTAAGAAGCTAAACTAGTGGTCACCTAGCGGTCAAAATGGAACCATAATTTTAATTATAGATAAATAAATATAGTTCCATTCTCAATTTGACCACTAACAATAAACAAATGAGTATATTTGTGTGTGTCTAATACATGGTTGTGTGTGTAGAAGTAATAGTGTCTAATGTATATTTATTGTTATATAATTCAAAAAGTTAGCATTATGCACTCCTGCTCTTTAAAAATTAATTGTGGGAAATTCCGACGTATGCGCAATTTTTAGCAAAACGGGATTTATAGGTTTTGATTCACGTATATACATATACCTTAGTATTCATATACTCAGAATAATTAGAGTCTTCCAGTTCTGGTATCTCATTCTAAAATACGATTAAATCTGTTAATTGGTCAGTTAATCAAAATGTCCAAACAGCGCCACCTAGTTCACAAAATGACAAACTATAAAAGGGTTTAATAAACCCATTAATCGTTGGACATGTACCCGATTGAATCTTTGTAGTTTGTGTTAGACCTTTGAAGACCTCTTTAAGTCAACAGAAACTTGAACGTTAAGGACGCCGTTACTTTAGTAATTAATCTTACTGATCCTTTGATATTGGCTAATAGCGTTCAGTCTGGCCCTTAGGCAAACGAATTACAGTCAATTATCCAACCTAATTTTATAAATACGAAATTCATTTTCTTTGTTCTCTGTACCTACGATTTAATCCAATTGTGTTTCTTAATAGAAAGTAGCTATTATTGAGGTTACAAAAAAAAATAAAGGCAGCGATATCTTGTATATTTTGAAGATAATATATTATATTTTTGCCTCTGAATTTACAGTACAAGGCAATTAAGGGTAACTTAAGTAAGAATTATTCAGATCTATAGGAAGGAAACTTAATATAAAAGACCCCGTGTATGTTGCCCTCAAATTACAAAGAAAGACAATTGAACACATTTAGTATTAGCTGAATTTATTATGTTCCGAGTAAAATTAAATTAAAAAGTTCCTCACCTTAAATGCTATTCTGGAATAGTCTAGGGGTATAATATACGAATCATCCTTTCCAGGCAGGTGGGAAGAGCTCAGACGAAGAGCGGCACTTGGTGTTGTTGTGGGTTTGACTCCAGGGCTCCACATAAGAGTATGTGGCTAAGGGCCGTCAGGGTCAAGGAGCATTTCTCCCCCTGGGGATCCAAAATCCGTGTTCCTGTTTCGGTCAGTCGAAAACGCCTGTCGGGTTGAAAATTACTGTTTTGGCGCCCCGGAATCTCCCATACTCTGAGGCTAGCTCAGAGTACGAGACACTGCAATTTTGTAAAATACAAAAAAGTGAAGTACAAAAAGTGTCAAGTATTTATTTCACTGTGAGGGTGGTGTACAAGGTCTCATTCAGCAGAATCTTACCTGGATATAAGCAAAGTAGTACACGGATCAATTTGAAATAAGCCTAACCAGCAAGTAATATCGAATGTCAATTATGAAGTCTATTTATTACAGGAACTACTTGATGACATTGCAAGTTATTTTATAAGACCTATTAAATTTGATATATTTGAAAGGGTAAATTCGGGTACGGGAGTACCTTCGGAATTGAGTGACGGTAAAATCCATAAACGTCGATAAAAAAATCATAGCAATATATAAATAAATGGCAATATCATTATGGAAATGTGGCAAAAATTGAATATCGGTAAACGATAATGTAAGGTATGTAGTGTAATGGCTGTAATAATTCTTGAAAAGGTTCACAATATATTTAATATTGTAATTTTATCTTGATATTCAAGTTTCATCAAAATTAATGTCTTTAATATACTGCCTAGGGTCCCATTTAATAGTTCTAAGATATTTATTATTGGCAGTTAAATTGTCCATGTGGTGGCCTTATCATTTGTATTCTAAACCCGTCACAACACGAACTTTACTATAAGTGTTGGGAATCCAGTTAATGTATGCCAAAAGTAAAATTGTTTTTGTTAAAGTAACACTGTCTTAACTTTCAGTTTTCTCATCAGAAGCTTTTCACATAAACCATTTTTGTCACAATAATTATTCTAACATTTAATTTTATAAAGCTAACAAAAAATTTACAAATCTAATTTCCTATGAACCCCTTTTAAAGGAACGTTAAGACGGTTACCCATGCCTCCTGGCAAAACCACAGTGTAAAATACTTACAACCCTACATTTCTGCTATAGGCAATACAACAATGATTTCGATCTCATAGTTACACAGACTGTGGTCTCAATGTCGAAGGGACGAGCCCTTTAAGGTCCGATCAGATATCCCGCGGGTGCTGTCGTAAATCACTGGTAATGTATTCGACAGTAAAATATGCCCCAAATGATAAGTACGTATTGTGTTTGAGGGAATGGATGTCTAGCGAACGTGTGGGTTTATCTCTTGGATATTGTTTAAGTAAAAGGATTAAGATAAACATGCAGAATCTTTATCTCTTTTCAGTGAAATCATTATTCACTTTAACAACTCCAATAAGTGTAAACCTTTCACGATATGGAGTAAAGTTTTATTTTACGTATCTACAGGGCAGGAAATATTTTCTTAACACTTCTGATCGTGTTTTTTTTTATTTTAATCCCAACGTTTCAGATACTTTGCAGTGTCCGTGGTCGCGGGATAACTAGATGGCGGTCACGTGACCACGCGTGGCTACGTGACCAACAACATGACTCACATACGTCAAAATACGCCCACCAATAGAATGAAAGCTCATTAGTGTTTCGTCGCTATAGAAATGTCGCAGCGACAACCGCCAATGAAACGTTGGGATTTAAATAAAAGAACACGTTCAGATCCGTCGAGGAATCATTTCCTGCAATGTGCAAAGATCGCAAATCCTAAGACATCACCATATATCTGTGTATATATACATATACAGAGTGTAGCAAAACACTTTAAGTAGTCACAACAAAAGTACTACCAAGGACGTATATGTCGTGGATTGATGAAGTTATGGCGTGACAGACAGCGCCATCTAAGGATTATTTTAGTGAACCAATAAATTGTTACCGGAAACGCAAGCGGCGCAGTACCTTCCGCTTGGACACGATCGTCGATAGAGCGGATGTAGCGAGACGGCGGCTAGATGGCGCTAGTAGAACGTGAACCGGATGCACCATTGACAGCGATAGTCTTTTTAAGGAGCCGGGCTGTTGAATCGACAGACATTAATATCTGAGACGTCTCGGGGTACGGATCACTGCCTCAGACAATCAGTACTGTCTTTATTGTGGTGCGCTGTCTACGTCGGACGGTCTTGCATTACGCTCGGTGTCGACGCACGTGTTTGTTTCCATAATGTAGAAAGTCGTTAGGAAAAGAAAATAAAGTTACTTTGATTTAAATTATCTTTCGTTCAAGTACCCAAGTCAGTGTCCACATCCATTATAAACTATGTCGGATCATGATGAAAACCGGATGTTTCACATCTCGGCCACCCATCCATGCTCCATGAGTGTATCTGCGACATATATAAATATATTTTTATTTAAAAAAAAAATTCTTATACTTCCATGAGTACCACTAATACAGATGACGTGTATATAGCTTGACGAAAAACAAAGCAACTTTTTTCTTAAAATGATGGTCGCCAGTCATTAGATTTAATAGTTTTTGGTGTCAAGTTAACATTAGTCACACAAAAACTATTAATGAATGGCGACGGTCAGCTGATAATTCTGATATCTAACAATAAGTCACAGTTGAACCTCTTTTCAGTTCACTATACCAGGTGTAAAGCCTAATTACCAGGACAAATGACAATAAACAAGTTACCCTGATTGTCATTTAATTGTTATACATTGACTTTATCCTTATTTCCGTCATCTATGTTATTATCTATTAATGGCATCGAAAGATTAGTAATCGCGATTGGGCTATAGAATCTGGCTTTAGTATCACTCAAAAAGTCACGCATTTCGCACGTAGAATGGCCCTTTTGCAGCCGTAGGCTTAGGCGGCGAGCAAATAAATACTGGGTATAAAAGGCTAACAAGTTTGACTCAAGAAGTAAGAAGTAGCGGTTTGAATTATAATTTAAACTAAAAAAGGAAATTTGAACAAACAATTTTCATAAATTATTTGCAACAAACCATAAAATAAACCTACTTTTTTACCTCGGAAATCCCGGTCACACCCGATTTATGTGGAACTCCTGGGCGCGGAAAGATGGTAGTTTCTGCCTGGATTCACAGACCTTGGCGCAACGCTTTGAAGGGGAGCTCAGGATACTCCTTTACCCCACAAAGAGCGCTGGATGACGTGGCGCCTAATTTACTGCACTGCACAACCGCTTTCAGCGGCGGCAGCCCTGGCCTGCGCCCTCACTGTTGGCGGTGATCCGAACTGGTTAAGTCGGCTTGGACCACTCCTCAACTGCGCGGTGTCTCTGGCTCTCAAGGCATCTCTGAGGATAGCGGAGTCCCTGGAGCCCAGCCCATCACGCCACCGTGTGCAGCTCTTCGTCTGGCCCCTCCCCTGCTGCTAGCTAAACTCTTAATCTGACACATGTTTAGTTTAAGTTGATTATACGTCAGCACGTGGCTTTCTTAACCGCTTTATTTAATGACTTGTGCTGCACCAAAAATGTACAATGTCGAAACTTCATTACGCGAAGTTGTTTGCTGAGGACTGTGCAAACAACGGTGCGATGTCATCACAACGCAATTCCGACGGACAACCACGGTTTGCGATTTTGCTACTCCAACTGGGTAACCTTTCAACAGTTGCCATTAATTCGATGATGACACTTACATAAGAATTAGGTGCAGAGGGTGTTAACAATTAAGAGGTTCGTATACTTTCAATGTCACTTAAGGAATCTACCCAAGTATTGTTTTAATTATTCAACAATATATATATAATAAAATTCAATTAAAACTGCCTCGTTGGTCTAGGGGTGCCGCCTTTGGATTAAGGGGTCCCGAGTTCGATTCCGGGGTCGGGCAAGTATATTTTTCTAAACCAGAGGCACTTGCTCCGAGTCTGGGTGTCATTTGTGTTCGTGAATTACATGTTTGTAAATTGACCCCGCGATAAAGGTTTCATTAAAAAAGAAAAAACAGCTTGCTTTGTATTAAAAACTTCAAACAAATTCAACACTCAGTGCCAAAGCTGGGAGTACCCCTCTAAATTGTGTTCAAAATATTCGGCTCACTAAAGTAGAATATTATATTCTTTTATCCGAGTTAACAAGAAAAATCTCAATAAGGAAGATAAGGCAAACAATGAGCCAGTTTTAAGGTAAATGTTGACACTTGCCTTAAAAAAAAAATAATACTAGTGAGTAGTTTTTCTCATCGCAACTAGTATAGTAACACTACTCACTTAATAACACTACTCATATAAAATAGAATACCATTTATATCGTGTTCGCAACGAAATCCACTGAAAAAGGTTTCCTGTCTATTTTACCCGAACAGAACTTAACCCTTTCACAGTAAATATAAAAAATCCATGTGCATTGGATGGATACATTATGTCACCACCGTATTCCATCCTAAGTGTGTGGTAAGTGCCGAATTAAGAAATTACAAGGCAGAAAATCTAACCATATAAGAAGGATATCTTGAAAGGAAACTCTGGGCCAACCCGATTGGCCAGCGTGGTACAGTAGGTTAATTTCATCTGTAGTCATCTGTAGTTTATTTATTTATTTATTTATTTATGTTTTATGCACATACAATAATGTACAAAGGCGGACTTAATGCCTTAGGCATTTTCTACCAGTCTACCTTCGGGTGGTGCAGAAACAGAGCGTGGTAGGTGCACTACTACTTTGACTAATATATATGATACATATACGTATATAATAAATACTATACTAATATACTATACTAACTATGCATAATATATATATATATATATATAAACATACTCAGGTTATGAGGAAAAAAAAGTGTGATAAAATTCCACGACAAACATCAGGCTAATTGGTAAAGCTCAAATGCTTGCGAACCTCATTCTTAAACGTGTAGCGACAGTCGACCATCCTGATTTCCGGAGGCAGGGCGTTCCATAATAGTATAGACTGTATAAAAAAAGAACGGTGTAGGAAGTCAGAAGAATGGGTAGGGCACTGTAGTTGCCGATTGTGAGAGGAGCGCAAATTTTTGTCATGAACGGAACTTGAGTATTCGAAAAGAGAAGAAAGATAAGTAGGTGGTGAGGGAGAACAAAGAAAAGAGTGAAGAGTGGTCAACGCCCGTACCTCTCGACGCTGCCGAATGGGCAACCATTTGAGTTGTGCTCTAAACTCTGAAACATGGTCATATTTGCGAAGGTTAAAAACGAACCGAATGCAGTTGTTAAGAAGCCGGTCCAGTTTATTGAGGAGGTCTGCATTCAGGTCATAGTAGCACACATCACCATAGTCGATAAGGGGAAAAATTAAGGACTGTACAAGCATTGCTTTGACGTTAGACGGGAGAAGATTCTTAAAGCGGTAAAGGAATCGTAAAGCTCCAGTGACTTTCTGACTGACACTACCCACTTGAGCACGCCAGTTGAAGGTGTTATCGATGATCATGCCAAGATCTTTAACCTCAGAGGTAAAAGGAATGACCGTGCCATCGTACCTTAGACAGGGTAACAAAATGTTATCTACTCTAGTGGGTCATGTGTGGGCCGAGTAATAATCGCGCGAACGCTTCTGCAAATAATCTTTTAACGTTTTATCGGCAATTACATTTTTATTCCCTTATTCTTCGACGTCAAATGACTGACATAGAAATTAGTCTAGATAGGCACATTTTGGGTGTTTCTCTCTTACGACACCCTCATGATGTAATGAGCTGGTGACACGGTTTGCCGTTCAGCAGGAGACATATATCAGTAACACAGTCAAATGTCACGTTGGTCTGGCAAAGTTCTTTTAACTTTAATCTACATGTCAATCTCTGTAATAAGTCCTAATATATTCAAAACATTGAAGTCACAGATGGAACACGCTAAGATGGGCCGAGACGTAATGAGAACCGACCCTTCTAAGTGGAAGGTGACAAGCGCGACAAGGGTCACGGGTCACTGGCGGGTCACATTTGTGACCTTAGTGAATTGATAAAGAATGAACCGAAAGCGGGGATCGAATTTAAATGTTCCACGATGAATCGACTTAGAGGTTTTTTGAGAAGAGTTTACTCGATTTTAGCTTAAATAGTTGTATAGTGGCTTTTTGCATGCAACTTCTGAGACAATAAAATCCCACTGCTAAATCGGGTCTCCTCCAACTACATGGAGGTGGAAGGTAATTAGCCAACTGTGCCACGCTGGCCAGATGGGTTGGCATAGAGTTTCGTATCAAGTTTTTCTTCTCTTGTGGCTAGGTTATCGTCTAAATCCGTCACCACATGGAATATTGCATGTGAGGCTACTTGGATATTATCAGAAGAGTATTACTACTACCACTCAGCCCATAAATGACCCACTGCTGAGTTTGGCCTCCTCCCTTTATATGGAGGGTAATAAGCCGGCTGTGCACCGCTGGCCAGACGGGTTAGTACAGTGTTTTATTTCAAGCTTTCCTTCTCTTGAGCCTTGATACTCGATATTTATTTTTGTCAGTTCTTACTACACCTTTAGGATGACATGGGGGTTAGCAAAGTGTAAACATTGTGTCTATGGTTAGATTTATGGACTAGTAGCTAATGTAAACAGGGAACTGTAGCGACTCATTTCAGAGCCTTATTTCCCTTCGCGGAAGGTCATTGTCAGCAGTGGCCCAGAAAGAACAAAAATGTAGAGGAACCAAATAAAAAATACTAATTATGGAATGTCCGTGCGGTATTGAATTTACAGCGCATGGTATCACAACCTTATTATATCTTGAGAGCTTCGTAAACCCGGACTATAAGCTCGACAAGTCAAAAAACAATGGGATGAAACTTGTTACGAAATCCTTTACAACTTACTCAAGACGGGCAGATGATAATGATGACGTCATTAAAGCCAACCAAGACATCAACTGAATATGTTGAACGTCCAAATTTCTGTGTGAATACAAAGTCTGTTAATATTTCATGATTCTAATCTACGAAAGGTTTCCATTCAAAACTCGAGTCACTCGCCCAAATTGATAAGGCTTTTCTGGGGAGATTTGACAAATTCGATTTATTTGCGTCAACAAAAGCCCTAAAGGAGTGTTTGATTAATGAAGTGAACCATTCTTTATTTCGAATTACATATATTTGTAAAACGTTTAGCAGTTACTTGGTAGGCAGAATTGTTTGTCTACTCAAAAATAAAGATATCTAGCTTCTTATATTTGATATGGCAGTATAATATGGATATGAATATGAAGCGTCACGAACTCATTTACAAGATTACCCACAGGTTTTCCAGACTTAGGGGCAGTGGGCAGCGTCATGACCGACAAGCAAAGTTCTCGAATACCATATTTATCTTTATCTTCACTTCACTATCACTATCACTACATAGTATAAAACAAAGTCGCTGTCGTCTGTCCGTCCCTATGCATGCTTAAATATTTAAAACTACGCAACGGACTTTGATACGGTTTTTTAAATAGATAGAGTGATTCAAGAGGAAGGTTTATATGTATAACCAACCCCCGCTTTGCACGGGCGAAGCCGGGGCGGGCCACTAGTAACCAATAAGGTATCTGGTATCTGAAGCACGTGGGCGGCTCCGTACTGGCCTTTGTGGAAATCCTTTTTGGATGAAATGAATGAACTCTTTCTGTCCTGACTATGTCGGAAGTGGTTAACCTAACAACACAATTGGAAAATGTAACTGCAAGGGATGAAAATATTTATTTATTTATTTAATACTTAATGCAAAAAAATATTACATAGGCGGACTTAATGCCAAGAGGCATTCTCTCCCAGTCAACCTTTGGGTGTGTAGAGAGGGATTTATGGCAGATGCACTGGGAAATTACGAAAGCATTGTATAGCTAATAATTTATAGGAACTTAAAAATAAATAATAAACCTATATAAACATACATATACATCATACATATATAAGTGTCTATAAAAAAGACAAATACTCATATCAAACATACATAAATATATAAAATAAATATTCCACTGTATTAAGTAATTTGAGACATAATGAACTTATTGTGAAAATGGTTTCATAGCTTAACTTTAAATGACTGAACACTGTCAGCCATCCTGATTTGGAGGGGAAGCGCGTTCCATAAAACAACAGATTGCACGAAAAAAGTGCAAATTGTCGATCTCATGGAGCGTTGGGTAATTTCCCACTACACAAATGAGGCCCAATTCAGCTTTGGATCTACAGTGGCTTAATAGTAAAAATTCAATGTTATTAACAAATATTTATAAAAAATCCAGAGCCACTTAATGATAGAGAAATAAGAGGTTTTTTTACTATTTGCTTAGAACAAAAATAGTGTTTGCATTTCATTAAAAATTTATTCGGTTTTAATTTTATTTTCTTTTCGAAATCTCTGCTCCGAGAAAGTTTGTACTGGCTTAATCCAGAATTAATTACTAAGTGTTTGTGTTTAGCGCTTAAAGAAAAACTGAGAGTTTGCGCTGCATGCAATGTAGAATCAGGGTTGGGTAATATTTTGATTTATTTATTTTATCGATAAGAGTTCCAGAAAATTTGTCAATATTATCTTGCGCGTCTACTTATGCAAACGCAAGAGTTTGCATGATATGGTTGGCGCAGTGGTGGAGCGATCGACTGCTGCGCAGCATGTCGCGGGTTTGATTCCCGCACGGAAGAAATATTTGTACGACCTACAAGTATTTGTTCCGGGTCTGGGTGTTTTCTTTCTATAATATGTATGTATTTACAAACAAAAAATGTATATAAGTAGTTTATCATCCATCTCGTTACCATAACACAAGCATTAAGTTTTTTTTTATTTTCTTTTGTTATAAATCATTAATAGTTTGTAGTAGAAATAGTTTGTATATATCATTGCGTAGGTAAATTTGTTACATATACTTATTTCCATGTGTGACGTCACCCGCCGCCCCTAACGGAAGACCAGCGTTGGTTGCTTGCAACCAGCATCGTGCTGAGTTTGGGACGGGTTGTGGCAGGAAGGCTTTCCATAGAATTAGTTTAGTGCCTAGTTTTATTACTTTGTATTTTTCTTGCCACAATAAAGATTATGTCTATGTGTATGTCTATGTCTTAGCTTGGGACGAGATGGCGTTGTGTGAAATGTCCAAGGATATTTATTTATTTATAGTTGGGTGTTATTTAGAAAATTATTCTAACACAGTCTGTACAAATAATTGGAGCCATCTACATGGCATTACTACGGTGATTTAAAAAAGAAACAGGTTTTTGTCTATCAAGATTCCATTTAATCTTAATAGTTCTCAATTTCATTTTTGTGTAATGTTCAATGTTTGCATATACAGCCGATTTAGAAAGCCTCTGTACAGAGAAGAGTAACCACAAACTCGAAAGTAACTATTTTACTTGCCATGCCATGAAAATAACAGAAACAATCGCGATTGCATAAAAAAAAATTATATATATGTCGCAGATACATTACATGATCTGACATAGTTTAAGATGGATGTGGGCACTGACTTGGGTACTTGAACGAAAGATAATTTAAATCAAAGTAACTTTATTTTATTTTACTAACGACTTCCTACATTATGGAAACAAACACGTGCGTCGACACCGAGTGTAATGCAAGACCGTCCGACGTAGACAGCGCACCACAATAAAGACAGTACTGATTGTCTGAGGCAGTGGTCCGTACCCCGAGACGTCTCAGATATTAATGTCTCCCCGATTCAACAGCGCGGCTCCTTATAAAGACTCGCTGTCAATGGTGCATCCGGTTCACGTTCTACTAGCGCCATCTAGCCGCAGTCTCGCTACATCCGCTCTATCGACGATCGTGTCCAAGCGGAAGGTACTGCGCCGCTTGCGTTTCCGGTAACAATTTATTGGTTCACTAAAATAATCCTTAGATGGCGCTGTCTGTCACGCCAAAACTTCATCAATCCACGACATATATACTATATTAACTTATTACTATATTAACTATAGATATTTATTCAAAATATGGCACATCACTAGACATGAAGTCTCATAATTATCTAGTGTTTTTACTCCTCAAGCGTTTATTTTTTAATTTAGTACGCTTTAGTGTGACGTCTATTCACCCGGCTTCTCATCAGCGTATTTCAAGAAATGATGTGAAAGATTAAAACTTTTCTATGAAAATGAATTTATAAACTAACAAATTTAAATTTATTAGTATTTTTTATTACTAGAAAAAAATGCAAACTGAAATTACGGGATAATTAACAATTCACGTAGAGAAACACTGTGCCTCCACATTCAGTGTGAGTATCAAACCGATTGAGTATAAAGAGAATACAAAACTCACAAAGTTCAACATCCTGAGTAGATAACAACCCTTCAATCGAATGTATTTCCTCCGGGATTCGTCCAGCATCGCGTCGGTCCTTTAAGGGGAGAGTTCCAGAAAGCATCCATGCCACATATGATTTGTCATCCAATAGTGAACTATACGACGTCAACATAAAGATTAATTTAAAAAATTATTAAACATTATTATGGACTATCTCAGTTGGTATGTGGAAAGCTCGATATCAATATATCGATAAAAATAATGTGATTGAGCCTATATATACTTCTTCCCTCATTTGACATTATTTTAGTGACACTTACGCAGGTTTGAGAATGTATCTAGCATTGTATTGAATTAGTCTTTCAACTAAAGCTCAAAGTAGATAAGGTTTTAAATACTCCCACCGGGAGCGGGGTATAATTACCGGTGATCCGATTAGATGTGTCGGGAGGGCAGACGACAATTGCTAAATATTGGTAGTTAGGTCAACCAAATGGTTACGGATTTATAATACATAATGTTACCGCCCCATTCCATACTGAGGGTATCGTAAGAGCCGACAAAAGGAAATGACAAGGCAGATAAACTAGCCGCAAAAAAAAAGAAAACTTGATACGAAATCCTGTGCCAACCAGCCCGACTCAGCAGTGGGTCAGCTTTGGGCTAAGAAATAGTAGGTAGTTAGATTAGACCAACGCTAATCATTTAGACCGTTTAGACCGGTGTCGACCTCAATGAAGAACGACTGTCTTGTTGGTCTAGGGGTTGGATGCGCCGCCATTGAATCACGGTTCATTTATAATCGTGAATTTCAAGTTTTTTCTAAAATAAGAGAAATAAAAAAATAATGATATTGGGAAAAGGGGGAAGATATAATAATAATAATAAATAAATATCCTTGGACATTTCACACAACGCCATCTCGTCCCAAGCTAAGCAACTTAATGCTTGTGTTATGGTAACGAGACGGATGATAAACTACTTATATAAATTTTTTTTTGTAAATACATACATATTATAGATAGAAATGACACCCAGACTCCGAGCCAGTTCCTCTGGTTTAGACAAAGACACTTGCCCGACCCGGGAATCGAACCCGGGACCCGTTGATCCAAAGGCGGCACATCTAACCACTAGACCATCGAGGCAGTCAGATATATAAACAATATTAGGGAAAGATTTACCAGCACAACTGTACGGGCATTCAAAGAAGTATCTACGCCCGTTAGATGGACCCATAAAGAGGTTCCACGTCGACACAACTCGTAATAAAACTCTCATAAACTTGTACGTAAGTTGATCCTCCTACGACACAGTCTACTGTAAGTTTCAATGTAGGATAGTCTCACTAACTTGGCGATAAGAGTTGGAGACGTGAACGTTCTGCGAATTTGCAGACAGTTCGTGTGTGCTAGTCTGCAGAATAATGATCGTTGCACATTTGCATGTTCTTAGTGGAAAATATTAAGCATAGTCATTCGGGTTTGGGTAAAACAGAGATCTGTCATTTTTATGTCTGCACATGATCTTCAATAATCTTTAAATGATAGCTTAGGCCAATATTATACAAATTGAAAAACTGCCTCGTTGGTCTAAGGATTTCATGTTTCGCCTTTGTAACAACGGGTCCCGGATTCGATTCCGGGGTCGGGCAAGTGAGTCTAGGTCTGGATATCATTTGTGTTCGTGAATTACATGTTTGTAAACTGCCCCCGCGATACAGGTTAAACCTAGTGGTAACCTACGTAAACTTTATTTACGTAGGTTTTGTCACAAAACTCTTGTAAATCGTCATATTTAAAATTACCATTATCATCTTACGACCCCTGTCCCACCCCAGGTCTTCATACACACCAATCGGTCGTCATATCTATAGTCACACCTTTCATACACAATTCCTCATTCTTACAATCCATCCATCTATTTGGCCTCCCACAACCCTTGCGTCCACCCACATTCATGCTGAAACTACCACCGGTTCGAAATGCTGCTCTACAGAGAAGAGCTGGCAAGAAACTCAGGCAACGGAGTTGTTTTTTTTTTTCAAATCATTGGTCTTGTTTACAAAAAGCACTTAACAGCATAGTGAGAGCTCGCCAGATGACTCTGCTACGATCTTCATCATTTCAATTATAAATGTGGGTATATTTAAATAGAACAGGTTTTTTTAATTCCAAGGTTCTGTTGAGAATGTGTTTAATCTTATTTCATTTCGTTTGAATTCATCGAGACAATAGTGTGAAAGCAAATCAGAGAATTCGCCAACCAGAGGGCGTGTTTATTCGCAGTAAATAGTCCAAAGAAATTTATATTCATTAAACGGAATTGCACCCGCATACAGCACCCGCGGTGCTTTGTGCTTCAAGAAAATATTTGCTGTAACACAATACAAGCATGCACTTGTAATTAAACTGCAAGAGTGTTTACGTAATTTTGATTTATCGGATTTTGTGAGCTCTTTGATAAAATTTATTGGTCACTGCCAATGGTCACTGCACCTTAAGGTGAATGTTCCAGGGTAGCCCGCGAAATTCAAATTTTCTTACGTTTTTTGCAATTTGCAGGCCAGAGCCAGGTTGTATGAGGATGAACATTTGAATCGCGGCTGTAAAACGTATGTAGTTACAGAGTTATAATCATCAAACTCATCAATACAACCCTCCAAGCTCATAAAGGTGCAAGAATGACTTTGAGCTGGAAAAAGTTTTTCTTGCACCTATAAGAGCTTGGAGGGTTGTATTGATGATTTTGATGATTACAATTCTATAACTACATACGTCTTACAGTCGCGAATAACATTTTAATCAACATACAACCTAGCACTGACCTGCAAATTGCAAAAAACGTAATAAAATTTGAATTTCGCGGGCTACCCTGGAACATTCACCTTAAATAAATCACTATGCTAATGGAATAAGAATAGTGTCACCAGGCAATTCCATCCTGACGGTGTCGTAAGAGCCCACAGAAATAAATTACAAGGCAACAGGATGAAAGATTTAGACTAATATAGGCTAATTGGTTAGAGTGGTGACGGTTCATCCGTGTGGTGACGGATTTATAACACGCAGTGTCACCAACCAATATCATTCCGAGGGTGTCGTAAGAGGCGACTAAGGGAAGAGGCAAATCATTTAGCCGCAAGAGAAGGAAAACTTGATACAAACCCTATGCCAACCCGTCTTACCAGCGTGGCACAGTAGGCTAATTAATGTCCATCCATGAATTTGGAGGAGGCCCCACTCAGTAGTGGGTCAGTAATGGGCTGAAACGAAACGAAAACGACGAGTTAGTCCGTGTGGTGACGGATTTAGAATACGCAGTGTCACCAACCAATGTCATTCCGAGGGTGTCGTAAGAGCCAACGAATGATAAGGCTGAAAACCGAGAAGGAAAACTTGATACGAAACCCTGTGCCAACCCGTCTGGCCAGCCTGGCAAGGTAGGCTAATTATGCCCTGTGATGAGAGGAGGCCCGACTCAGCAGTGGGTAATTTATGGGCTGAGTATTAGTAGTAGTCTATCCCACTCATTTATTTTTCTACTAGCGACCCGCCCCGGCTTCGCACGGGTGAAATGTGGAAAATCTAAATTTATCAGTGTTTCTCTACAATATTATGCATGTATTATAGATATAAAACTTCCTCTTGAATCACTCTGTCTATTAAAAAAAACAAGCTTCTAAATCCGTTGCGTAGTTTTGAAGATTTAGGCATACATAGGGACGGACAGACGACAGCGACTTTGTTTTTTAATATGTAGTGATAGTGATGATAGTGATTCTACCAAAGCGTGCACTTGGCTATGGCCCCCTGCTGATGCTGTTTGTGTTTTTTGCCAGTTACTCAGCCCACATTAGTCCACTGGTAGACATAGGCATAGTATAAAGAAGAGGGAGTAGGCTATCTCCGGCCCAATTCGCGATATAATTACCTACTGTCTTAGGGTTGTCACTTTTAGCTAAATATTAGGCGTGGCTGTTCGCGCTTCGCTAGCAACCGCATGAACAGCGGCAACGTCAAGTCGCGGTCCCGACTCGCCATGTCGCCGCTAGATGGTACAGGCGGCAACATAGTCTAAGAGCTTGTGTTTAATTTATTGTCTTAGTGCTTTATACAAGTCAGCTTTTTGTTTATTTTTATTATGCATAATGTAGTATTTTTACACATAAAGGACCACATTTATTTTTAATTAATACAAACATATCTATTGAATCACACATTTATTACAAAATTACAAATTAGCTACAGAAAAATACTTTCTTCGGTTTCGACTATTACGAAACGCCTTGTTATTAAACTTTAATGTGTAATATATCCGCATCCTTATAAATAACTTTTGCAAATATAATTTCGGAAAACATGGGCAGGGCAGTGAAAAATGTAAATATTTTATTTGTTCATAATTAGACATGCCAATTTTGCAATTTATGTGATCATTTTTAAATGCTTTTTGGAATATCTGCTCCATCCTCTTAATATTTTCAACAAAGTCGTCGGGTGGAATCACTAACAAAATTTGGTCTCTAGAATAATTTTTGTAGTGAAGGTACCTAGATTCTGCACTTAAATTGCAAACTTGCTGATTCGCGTTTAAATACGATTTAAGTTGTTCGCAATCCTCGTGACGTTCAATCCACTTTTTCAACAAGGCTCCGCATACGTAAAAAAAAGAATTTTTTTCGGGGATATCAAATTCTATATAGTCTGAACAACTAATATCACGCAATACACTATTTGACTGCAATATTGCAATAACACCCAAACATACAGCAATACGTTCTTCTGCGATTATCAGACATTTTGATGATGATATTGATGAATAAAACATTTAGCGGTGCCGAAAAGCCGTGACGCGCGCGCGAACCTTGTGCAGTGTTAGCCCCGACTGGCGCACTGAGAAACGGGTCGAGATTTTGTTAAAGTGTGCGTGCGTCGACACATAGATACAATAGCGCACACATACAAGCCGCGCGCGGTGCGTTTGTATGAAGATAACCTACTTCCCCTCTCTTTATACTATGACATAGGCCTCCCCTAAAGAGCGCCATAGCGCCCTGTCTTCAGCTTGACGCATCCAGCTGCTGCCCGCAACCTTTCGCAGATCGTCGCTCCATCTAGCAGAGGGCTGTCCCAAGAAATCTATACAATATTTTTAAAAAGTATGATGCAATCGACTAAAATGTTCTCTAAAACATGTAAGAACTATTCATGGAACAACATTCCGTTTTAACACCATTATTTTACTGAACAAAATGTTTAACCATAATATTTTGCTGTCTCCCGCGAGAAATCAAACTTTCTTCGAATGCAGAAGAGATATTATTTTTTCTTTTCCTATTCCCGTGTCGTATTTGCTTACATTGCTATTGTTGTAGGAAACGATATTCTCATGCCATTTGTTTTCGACGGTTTTTATGGGGTGACATTGCGGTCTGTTTGATAGTAAGTGGTTGTTCACGCCTCTGGATGTTCGTAACATACTGACCCTGTGAGCAGTGGAAACACGATGCTGACAGGAGAGAGAGAGAGAGTACTTATATTTGTTTAAGTAAGATATTAAAATAAAAATAGTCTTTAGTTGGTAGCCATGGCTTTTTTCAACTGTATCTAAATTTTGAAATTGAACCCTTTTTAACGGATTTATCGCGTGTATATTACATTAGTAAAGTACAGTTTCTTTGTACTTTTGAAGACAACTGTCATCTAGTCTCTCCCGCGACCACGACTGCTGCAAAGCATTCGAAACATCGTGAATTAAATAATGTAATATACACGCGATAAATCCGTTAAAAAGAGTTTAATTTCAATGTGTAATAATCGCGAAAACCTAAGAAATCATTGTATCAAAATTTATCTATTTTGTCGATATTTCGTTGCAATATTGTTTTTAAAATATGACAAGATATAATGACAAATAGTAAAAATATAGAGTTAAATTTTCAACAGTAAAATGAATATAGATCAGACCAATCTTGTAATTCTATTATGTTTATAATATAATTGATACTATTATTATTTTTCTACTGTGTTACTATTAGTATATTTTATTTCTCAAACATAGCCAGTCATGTAAGTCATGATCGATTGTGACAGTTTTCTTTTGTATTAATATTAGTTATATATTGAACAAAAACGATTCACACGAGAGACATATTTGCAGGGATACAGAACTTAAGAATTACGTAATAAAGTCTATTTTCTTGAATACAAATAACTAAATTAAGACATTTTGGATTAACAACGACGTTCTTGCACTCTCTGTTTTTGTAAATAGCTTGCGTGATTCGAATGTTATTAGATTAAACGGTTACAGTTTCTGTAATAAATCACAGGGGTACTAACCCATTACTGAATGGGGCCTCCTCCAAATTCATGGAGGGATATTAGTGTGCTACCTACTCTGTCACGCTGGCAAAACGGGTTGGCATAGGGTTTGTTGCAAGTGTTCCTACTTTTGCGACTAGGTGATTTGCCTCCTGCGTTCCTTTAGTCGCCTCTGATGACACCGTCAGGATTGCATGAGCTAGTGATATTGTTTATTCTAATTCCGTCACAATGCCGAAGCATATGCTTATGTGTAGTAAGAAATAAATTTGCAAGGAAATTGTTACCGTTTCGTGTTTCCGACGTGCTCTCGCGAAATTTCCGTACGAGCCCACAGCCACACCTACCCGAGCAGAGCTTGCAAAAAGTCACGTATCTATGCGGCCGTCAGTTACGGTGCTTGCTGTATAGGACGTAATAAAATTACTTCATATGTTTAAAAACGTATTTAGTCATTTTTCTGCCACACTCTTGTCCTTGTGGTGACGGATTTAGAATACATAGTGACACCACTCCATTTCATCCTGAGGGTGTCGTAGGAGCCAAGAAAAGAAAAGGCCGAGAACCCTGCGCCAACACGTCTGGCCAGCGTGGTAGTGTAGGCCAACTACCCTCCATGCAATGGGAGGAGGCCCGATCTAAAAGCTTTCCTGCAGTGTTAAAGCTTTGTAATAAGGCAGAATTTGTGTCACAATTTTGTAATTTAAATCGTTTAAGAAACATACATATTAATATCTATTTAAATAAAGAGGAATTGCTGTTCGCTAGTCTCGCTAAAGCTCGAGAATGGCTTGACCGATTTGGCTAACTTTGGTCTTGAAATATTCGTGAAGGTTTAAAAGCACGCACTATTTTTGTTCCAGTTAAGGTTTGCACATATTTTAATAAAGTTTAAACATTCTGGTATTGTCATTCAGGTTTTTTATTTATTGATTCTGGGGCGGTACGAAGTTTCCCGGGTCAGCTATGGATGGCTGTTTGGCCAGCAAAAAGTGGTAAGACTCACCTGTCTCCTCTCTTCGGTGTATGTCTACTTCATATTTATATTGGCTGTCGTAACGCCCTTCGAGGTTTTTGTGCAGGTGATATCTTCTTATTTGTATACGTAATAATTATTATTACATTATAATTATAGCGGATTATGTGTGGTTTTTTTGCGAATATGCGATTGTGACATACACCATAAATAAATAAATAAATAAATAAATATCTTTGGACATTTCACACAATGCCATCTCGTCCCAAGCTAAGCAACTTAATGCTTGTGTTATGGTAACGAGATGGATGATAAACTACTAACATATTTTTTTTTTTTTGTAAATACATACTTATTATAGATAGAAATGACACCCAGACTCCGAGCCAGTGCCTCTGGTTTAGACAAAGATACTTGCCCGACCCCGGAATCGAACCCGGGACCCGTTGATCCAAAGGCGGCACATCTAACCACTAGACCAACGAGGCAGTCAACACCGAACACCGTCAGTTCGGTGTTGTCTATACCTTCGCCGGCCAGTGACGAAGGAAAAGAAAAGAGTATATATGGCGCAAACAAGCTAGTTACTTAATAAATACAGTAAACCGACTTCAGTCTTCAGGGTTACTGTTTTTCTGTCAGTGTAACTTAAAGTGACACTGGTGTTAATAAGCATAGATCGTATGCCTAAGGCTGACTTCAAAATGGTTGCTAATTGTTCGCTTTTTAGCGGCCAGCTCGAAGGAGCTAGGATTACTATTTTGCCACAGAGTTTCATATCAAGTTTTCCTTCTCTTACAGCTGGGTTTTCGACATCGTTATTTCCTTCTGTCGGCTCTAACGATGCGCTCAGGATGGAATGGTGGTGGTGACACTGTGTATTCTGAATCCGTCACCACACGGACATGTTAGTTGTTGTTTATGATAATAAACATAATTTTGCTAACTAAATAACATTGCAAAATCTACAACCCATACCTTTTTTAGTCCCCCTGTATATAAAACTGTACAATAAAATGAGAAGGAACGTCGCAATTCCAGCGTTTCATAATGTCTGAGCACAAATTGTGTGTGATACCGTAACGTGCATTGCTTTTTTGTTTGCTTTTAATTGTTGGAAAATTAATGTTTGTACGATTCTCGTGGTTTAATCCTTTGTTAGGGAAAATATTTACGGCTGCTTGTATTATGTATTTTTAAGTTTTGGTATTCGAAATCTCGGTTTGTTATACAGTTGCCTTCTATACGAATAAATATTATACAGTTAATTGAAAAAGACTATATCATCGCATCAATACCCAAAAAAAAAGCAGAGCGTAATCAATAAAAAGGTCCGTAAACCGTAAAGGTCCGACGCAATCATAAAGATCAAGAAATGAAGTACGACCTAAAATACACATCGTGGATAAAGCCAGGGAAACTGGTACTGGTTTCAAGAAGACTTCCATAAGTCATCATCATCATTTCAGCCAAAAGACGTCCACTGCTGGTCATAGGCCACCCCCAAAGATTTCCACAAAGACCGGTCCTGGGCCGCCCCCATCCAACGTTTACCGGCGACCTTAACCAGGTCATTGGTCCACCGTGTGGGAGGCCTACCAGCACTGCGGCCGCCACACGAGGATTTTCTGCCCCATCGGGCATCGGTCCTGCGCGCTATGTGCCCTGCCTGCTGCCACTTTGGTTTGGCAGTCCTGTGGGCTATGTCGGTGAGCCTGGTTCGCCTGCGTATCTCTTTATGTAGTCTTAAGTAGTCTATCTCTTCCTTATGTAGTCTTCTAGAAACCATAAATAGTGACTGAAGTATTTTATGAAGAAGATAGGACAGAGAAACAGAGCGTATCTAGATTTTAAGATATTTTAAGAACTAGCGACCCGCCCCGGCTTCGCACGGGTGCAATGGTGAACATCTAAACGTATCAGTGTTTCTCTACAATATTCTGCAGGTATTATACCTATAAACCTTCCTCTTGAATCACTCTATCTATTAAAAAAAACCGCTTCAAAATCCGTTGCGTAGTTTTAAAGATTTAAGCATACATAGGGACGGACAGACGACAGCGACTTTGTTTTATAATATGTAGTGATAGTGAAGTGATAACTGATCACACCACATTTACTTTGATCTAGTGAAACTCTGACGCTAATAAATCCATTTCTTCATTCGTTCTATTGGTACCCTCAATCACAAATCTGATATATCGAGTGAAAGAACGTGAATGTAATCTCTGGAAATATAGGGGGATGGAAATAAAGAGTGATTTATCCAGGATACTCTGTACTGACTCTTAAAAACAGCAAACACGTATGGTGAGCAAAAACGCCTTAAGTTCCATGAACTTAGATGTATAACGTTGTAATCAAGTTGTCTTGTTTTGTGTGCTTTGTTGATTTTACATGTGTTTTCTTTCTTCCCCATATATATTTCCCAGGGAACAATACAAACTATTGTCATTGAAGATCATCATCATCATCATTTCAGCCAAAAGACGTCCACTGCTGGACATAGGCCTCCCCCAAGGATCTCCACAAAGATTCACAAGATCATTGAAGATACGGCCTGGTAATGACGGACTCCGGCAGGAATACCTTATAAATAGTAGGTTGGCCTGCGCCTTTGAAGGCCACGGGTTTTGAACCTCTGACTAGAGAGGATATCTAATAGATATTATAGGTTAATGGATCCACAATCCTGTTAACCCTTTAACTATCCTGGTTGATGACTGTTTGATGACTGTTTGAACCACCTATTCCACTAAATAAATAAGCAATCATGGGGTGCGTTTCATCTCTCTGCATACCGAATAAAGGAGAAGAGAATAAATGATTTTTATGAAGAGTACCCTCTGCTCACCATCACCACAGCATCGCAGCCCTACACGTTGGTCCGATCAAATCCGCACCACTCTCAACTCTACGGTACATCGGTACTCAACCCTGAGGAATACGACGCAGAGAGAGAGAGAGCCTCTGCTCTTGTCTGTGCACTAATATATATTGCCCATGTTATGCACATGTCAAACATGTTATATTTACGAACACAAATGATAACCAGAGTTAGATCAAATGATTTTGGATTACTCAAATAAACTTGCCCGAATCCGGAACCAAACCGGGGATCTGTGATCCATAGGTGGCACATACAACTCCTAGGACAACTACGCAGTCCAGTGCTTGCAATTTTTTTTCTGTCAATCTACTTCACACACAGATTCCTAGTTTCCCCACTTGATTCTTTCCATTTTGATCCAGATCCATATATCCTTATGATCCTAGTTTCGCAAATAAGATCATCACAATTTTCTCTTCGTATGTTTCCAAACAGAAAACGTGATTCAGGTATCGCTTCGACAAACTGGAATTGACGCTTTGGCTGATAAAAGCGCCATAAATTATAGCAAGAGGAATCTCTTAATCTCTTTGAAGGATATTAGATATTATTCCTGGAGTTAAATGGTGATAAATAATCAGCTGGATACTTGTCTTTGTGCTTTAGCCTTCTGGATATTGAATAGAAACGGAAAATTGACCTGTTAATTCTTGGAATCGAAACTCATAATATTATGTAAATAGCGAAGTGTACAGCGCTTATACAGCGTGTTACAAAAAGTCGATTGCACACATAACCAGAAGTCTGGACTTTATTCTCTTAGTCAGGATAGTTATTTCTCTTTAGACTGGACGCTAAGCGATTAAGCATTTCCATCTAGCGTAGCTATGGCGCCAACCTTCTGGACACGCAAACACCTGCAGCACTGAGGATGCCCTGCCTTTTTAAATTAGTATTTTTTTTGTTTCTTTCTCTCCTTTTTCTCTTTTCCATGTCATCGTTTTCTCTTCAATATAAATTTAAAGTTGTTTTTTTTCTTACATTTTTAGACATAGTTCGTTTATAGTTTCTAATGATTTAATATATTATAATTTTTATGAACGCAACACAGGTTACACCAAGGGCAAGTCAGGCCCTAGGGGAAAACTGTGATGCGGCAGGTTTAAAAAAAGAAAGAACTTACTTTAAGGTTTAAGTAAGTTAAGGTATTGCAGCAAGTGAGCTAGAGATGGCTACACTTCTTGACCGTTTAGAGAAGACAAGTGAAGAGATAGGACTTTCCATAAACAGATCCAAAACGAAGGTCATGGTGGTAGATCGATCTGGAAAGTTGGAACTAACTGGTGCGTTAGACCTAAATTCGTATTCCTTGGACAGCATTACGGACAAACGTTTCTTTATTACACGAGCTCAAGATTTCCTCGCGATTATCTTCCGAATGTCTACGCAGAGTCCTCGAATACTTCGGTCACATTGCAAGGAAAGATGGTGATAACCTCGAAAAGCTCATTGTGATCGGCAAAGTAGATGGAAATCGACCTCGAGGACGCAGCCCTACACGTTGGTATGATGAAATCCACACCACACCGCCAGAAACAGGAACAGATGGAAGAGCATCATACAAGAGAAAGTGATGCTGAAGGACCACCCTTCTCCTCGACCCTCAACATTGAGGAATACGACGCAAAGAGAGAGACATAGTATGTAAAGGACCCAAGGTACTAATGTTAAACATTATTCCAATTGGGAAGTCGTCTTATTATATTTAATAAACAAATGTATTGCGATAACAAAACAATACATAGGACTACTGATACTGATGATGAGTAAAAAAATCCAGGAAAAACGAAGAAACTTAATTTTTTTTTAAATTGTTGGTCACCAAATGTTTAGGAAAGTGTCTTTACTAGAGATAAGCACAGAAACCCCAAAAACATTATGAAACAGTTTGGAGGGTCATAATAAGCAATAGCTAGTTGGTGGGCTTTTGCTGGAACCCATCATTTGTAATAACAGGCTGATTCATTAAAACGTCGATATCTCACGCATACATCAACATAGAAAACTAAAATATACAGAGAACTTGATGGACTCTGCTGTTCCCCTCGGATAGCTATAAGGTTTTTGTCACATCCTGTATACATTAAAAGCGAGGCACACTGCTTTCATGACGTAGATTGTTAACAAAAAATGTATGTGCTTAAAGTATGTAGATCAACATCGTCAGACGACAGACGCTTTTGTTTGGTTAACCTCCTTTGACATTTGATGTGAAGATAGTGTATAGTTGAGTTCAATCCATTTAAACACTAAACCGTGGTGGGGGAAAAATTCGTGCTTCTCATCAACCAATCACCTGGTATACGCGTCTCTTCTCAGCCAATCACCTAGACACAAAAAAATATCAACTTTTGAGTATTGTTCATGTTGCTGATCTTTTACTGCACTTTGCACAAACTATCGGTAATGGTAGTATTATATCTTTTGGTTGAATAAATGGTTGCAAAACATACTATGTCTATCATCAACTTAAGAAATCTACCAAACAGTTAATAAACACATTTATAAACTTACAAGTACTGCGAATGTATTATAATTTGCATCATCCAATGTTACGAACATTGAGTTTCTCCTAATTTATGACGACATCACATAAATTTTCTATTTAAAGTAAACACAAAATCATCGTTTCTTTACTTATGCGCTCAAATCCTTCAATATTGTTCGAAAAGTAAACATTGCTCCTCTTTCTACCCAGCAGTATGTCTCACGTCGCAAAGTCGGGCCAATGTTTGTTGACGGCTTTGGAGACGAAAGCTTTTACTTCAACGGAGAGTTTTTGTTTGTCGCCACACGAGGTTTGAGATTTCAAATGTTTGATATTCTACATGCCAGTATGTAGCATAGCATGTAAGAATATCTTTTTAAATGGACTCACATCCACATTTTAATAGCGCTTTGAATGCTGACAAGTTTGGTTTTTGTGCTCGTACTCGTGTCGTTACTCTTTTACGATTTTTCACGATCTTACCAATAGAATAAGAGCTCATTAGTGCTCCGTGTGGTGACGGATTTAGAATACATTGTGTCACCACCCCATTTTATCCTGAGGTTGTCGTTAGAGCCGACAAAGGAGATGACAAGGCCGATAACCTAGCCGCAAGAGAAGTAATAGCTGATGCGAAACCCTGTGCCAACCCTTCTGGCCATCGTGGCACAGTAGGCTAATTACCCTCCATGTAATTTGAGGAGGCTTGACTCAGCAGTGGGTCATGTATGTGCTGAGTAGTAGTAGTAGTGTTTCGTCGCTATATCGCAGTGACAACCATCATCGGCCGTCCCGCGACCACAAACACTGCAAACTATCTGAAACCTTTGGGTTTAAATAAAACAACACAATTAGATACATCAACACGTCATTTACAATTGCTAATCGATTTTTAAAGGTCCCACGTTACGGGTAATTCCTATATTTTTCAAACACTGATTAAAATCCTTCAAGAACTTACCCAGAACCAGTAAAATTCCTTGTGGGCGGAATTGTGGACAATACCTAATTCTGTAGTAAAATTAAATGCTTAGAGTACCTGACGGTTCTAGGAATTCAGATACTATAGTAGACAAAAATAAATGTTATAAAACTGCATACATTTCTCTTGTACAATCAAAATATACGGTGCTCGTAAAACAGTAAAACCGCTTGCATTGTAGCTACTTTGGTACCAACAAAAACATTTTTAATAAAACTTTAGATTGCCACTTTGGACCTTATGACTTTCCACACGTAACTGCATTTTGCTGCGAATTAATCCCACAAATGCGACAGTTGGAAGCTCTCAGAAAATCTACACCAGTACCCCTACTATGAGTTTTCTATTCTACCTCACATCCCATTGATACGGCAGGCCTTGTCCAGTTCAATGGATGGAATAAGGGACGGTGTCTTCAACATCACCTCAGCACCTGCCCACCTCAATTTGACTTAGTCATCATTCCAGCCAATAGACGTCCACTGTTGGACATAGGCCACCCCCGAGGATCTCCACAAAGGCGGGTCCTGGGCCGCCCGCATCTGTTGTTTTCCAGCGACCTTAACCAGGTCATCGGGCCACTGTGTCGGTGGAACGCGGTCGCCACTCGAGGACTTTTCTGCCTCATCGGACGTCCGTCCTGTGCTCTTAAGTTTGGCAAGCCTGTGGGCTATATCAGTAACCCTGGTTTGCCTGTGTATCTCCTCATTACTGATTCGATCTCACAGGAATCTCCGAGCATAGCCATCTCCATTACCCTTTGAGTGACATTGAGCCTTCTGATGGAGCCCATAGTGAGCGACCACGACTCAACACCATCTGCCATAGCCATCTGTTAAGTTGCAGGTATTTAAGGTACATTTTGAAACGGGAATAAATGGTAAATTTCAAATGTTATTTTTTTTAGACTTGTCCGAAGAACTCTATTGACCCAACTTGACTAGGTAAATGATTTGTGATTTTGATTGCATACTACTATCATAATAATATCGCTATGATATGAAGACAATGATAACTAATGAATATCTGACATTGAACAGGGCTTGCGGCCTTTGGTTCGCTTTTATAATATTTATGCATTTCTAAGATTTACGGTCGGTGTTACGGAGCTTTCGGTGGCAATGCGTACTTTCATTAATACATAATGTAATGGGGTCTTATCATACCCTTGTTTCCACCATGGTTACAACGTGTTTATTGTAATAAATAGCCTACATACCGTAATGTTAGTTACAGTCTAAACATAATTCATTTTTTTCATAATTCATTTGTATCTTCTGGCTTCTATACGTAGAAAATACCAATGTGTGTAATGATAATTTTAAAATCACATATAATAATTCAAATTCGGCGGTAATTCATATTTAATAAGCCGATAGGGTATGGGAAACGATGGATGGAAAGTCAGAGGGATGACAGATGTCTAAAGAAAAATGGATGGATTCAGTGGAGGAAAATTAGGACAGGGTTACTTTGGCATTTTCCCCTCGACCGTGCTGCCACCTTGTTGTGGTGAGGGGGCTTGCATGCCTTTAGGAACCTTTGGGGACATACCGGCTCAGGGTCACCCATGCTGGGCGCGCCCGCGGGTAGAGGCCAGGCATGGTGACAAGGTTGTAATTTGACATGGATTATTTTATTTTTAATAAAATAAAACTGGAGGAGTCCTGTCTTATCAGTGGGCCAACATTTAATATTGGCTTAATATTCGTCGTTTCAGCCCATAAATGATCCACTACTGAGTCGGGCCTCATCCAAGTTAATGGAGGGAAATGGAGTCAATTCGTGCCAAAATGAGAATAATAATCTGTAAATTAGCTCGTATACCTTAGTTATACCTATAGGGCAGTAAACTTTACATTCTTCAGACCAGTCTCAAGTTTCGGCTCTTGGAGTGGTTAACTCTTGGAGTGGTCATCGCTGTGAAGTATGTACTAGTGGGTGGGTATTCAGTTTTACAAGACGACGGAATTAAGGCTGTAACTTCAGCGTCGTAATGCGGAGCGATCAAAGTTTGCAAATACCAAGAATTAAGTTGTTGGTATACAACATTACTTCCTTTTACATTTTAATCAAAGCCATTATGTGTTTTAAGGAACCAGAAAAGAGTATCTGTTTGTTTACGGCCGGTTTTATTCCATACTAGCGGCCCGTCCCGGCTTCGCACGGGTGGATATTTATATTCTTGCTATTAAAATATCCTTTAGTATTCAGTGATAATCCAGCATTTAAATGGTGAAAGAATTTTTAGAATCTGTGCAGTACTTTTTGAGCTAATTCTTTACAAACATACAAATCTTTCCTCTTTAAAATATTAATATAGACAGCAGCACTAAGCTTATCGGAAAAACGTGTTAAACGATCTGGGGCCTAGCCAAGAGGTTTTCGAACCGCACGCTTAGGCAGAATAGAAATTCTAATGTATGGGAGTAACAGGATTTGTCAATGTCAATCTTATATTTTCTTTCTTTTTTTTCTTCTCCTACTATGACTGAAGATAAAGCGAATTCAGCCTATTTCAATAAATTAGTAATTTTTTGATTGATTATTACTATGTCACAACTTCGAAACTAACCGCGTGAAGGATTTGGAATACACCATGTCACCAACCGAAGCCATCCCGTGAGGGTCGTAAGAGGCGACTAATGGAACGTGGGAGGTGGAGCACTTAGCCGTCTTGCCAGCGCAGCACAGTAGGCTGATTTCCCTCCATGAATTTCGAGGTGACCCGACTCAATGGGTCTACTACATCCAGAGGGCTGAAATGAGGAACGATGACGTCAAAACTTTAGTATCTTCACTTATACTCACATCAGCGATCGACTGCTGCGATTCCCGCACGGAAGAAATATTTGTACGACCTACAAGTATTTGTTCCGGGTCTGGGTGTTATCTATCTTTATTATGTATGTATTTACAAAAAAAACATGTATATAAGTAGTTTATCATCCATCTCGTTACCATAACACAAGCATTAAGTTGCTTAGCTTGGGACGAGATGGCGTTGTGTGAAATGTCCAAGGTTATTTATATATTTATATTTATTTTTCTAGAATATTCCAGAATGTTCTTTGGGGATCACTTTTGGGGACACAGGGTATGTGTGATCAATTGATTGATTTGCGGAATTGAAGGCGGGGGAATTCCCCCGCCTTTCGACCACTTCTATATTTCCACCTAAGCACGGTTAATAAGCCTTCACAGGATCACAGGGCAAAGGGTTATCCGGCGATCCGGAGGATCCTCACGCTTTGTGCTTGTACAAAGGAATCTCGACTGTTTTTGTCTGGACTTTTGTTGATAAAAATAAATCTGTATTGTATTGTGCCAAAAGGACTGCGGTATAAGAATACAAGTTCTTAGCTATACCGGCTAAAAAGGTGATCAAATAAAAAACGACCTTTCTGATTCTGTTTTGACATATATTTTTTTTATCCATTTTATTGTTATTGAAGCCTTTGCAATAAGACTTTACTTCAACCAAAAACGAACACTGGCGTAAGAAACAGTTTATACGACTTAGGATTGGTTAGAATTTTACAATATTCACAAAGACTTAGAAACAAGTGCGGTACACGATGTCTTGACGGTTCCGATCGTATTGTTTAAACCGTTTAATTGTTCGGGTTTAAATATTATACTACTACTAGCCCATAGATGACCCACTGCTCTGTCGGGTCTCCTCCATTTTTTTTTAATAAATAATAAATAAATATCCTTGGACATTTTACATGGAGGTTACTACGTTGACGAAACGGGCTGGCACAGCGTTTTGTACCAAGTTTTCCTTTTCTAATGTCGGCCTTTACTACACCCTAAGTGTGGAATGGGGTGGTGACACTGTGTATTCGAAATGCGTCACCACACTTAAAAATATTCAGTCTAAATATAAGTAATATATAGTTTAAATATAATATAAATTATTGTTGCCTTTTCAATTATTACTTTTTTGTTACTCAGAAGAGCCGACATGAGGTTTCTCAAACGTTCATGAAGGAATGCAATCAGCGATGTTTAGTGAGTCAAGTGAAGGGTCTCACCCTAAGGCTTTGCGGTCAAATGTTGACCATAATAGACTCCCCTCCGACGTTGAAACAGATCTAATAGCATTCATCTCAAGTGGACTGACAGAGTAATAGGAAGTACTAGTTTTGCGTATGTACTGAGTGCTTCTACCGAGTACAAGTATAATGCAAGTAGCTTAATTTAAAACACGCTGTCTATTGACATCTAAAAAGGAGTTGTTACCTTTGAAACAGCTTAACCGATTTTGATAAAGCTTGTGTACGAATCATTGCTAAAAAGCTTATAATACCGTTTTGTCGGGGTTAAAATATTATCGATGATTTTAGTTACTGGCGTAGCAACAAACTATTATGTTGAGATGAGATTTACATTATCTTGAATGTGTGACGGTCAGGTCATTCGCTCAAAATGGTTGTCGTCTAGCATAATAGTTGCATATCAACAGACACGATTTAATTTTAGATAAATTCAAACTGTGGACAAATTACTCAGTCTCATAACTTCTTCAAAAATGATAATTCATTGTAGCTCATAAATGGCCCATTGCTGAGTCGAGCCTCCTCCACGCTCATAGAGGGAAATCAACCTGTGCCACGCTGCCAAGGCGGGTTTTTATCAAAGTTTCGTTCTGTGGCGTTCCTTTAGTCACCGGTAAAGACACCTTCAGCGTGGAACGGATCTACTGTGCTGGGCCAGACTCGTTGGCACAGGGTTTCATAATATGTTTTCCCTTTTGTTGCTTGGTTACCGGCCTTGTGATTACCTTTTGTCGGCCTTTACGACACCCTCGGTATGTAATAGGGCATGCACGGTGGCACTAAGTATTCTAAATCTGTCACCGCACACATAAAACATACATAATAAATATTAATTTATTATATATACCTAAAAGTCAAACTGAGAACACTTGTCCATGTTCGGCAAGTAAACTGTTTCTTGTATACCACGTGGGAATTCAATGTGTTTGTTTAATACAAACCGAGTAAAACGTATTTTCGACCTATCTACAGGCCATTAGTTGACTATCCTTTCAACTGTAAGGAATAAATAGTGTAGGAGCTCGGGTAACGTCTGGCGTGTAAAGAAACTTTCCATTCCACAAAAAGTGTCCCTTACTATTTGTCTAATTTATGTTTTGATGTTCATCGTCGTCGTTATAATTATCTTGTCAGCCAAAGGAATTTTCTGCTGGATTGCCCAAAGATTTTAACGAAGGCTCCATCAATCGGCGACCTTAACCAAGTTATCGGTGCACCGTGTGCCACCTCAGCGCTTTCCAGTGCGTCATCACCACTCGAGGTACTTTTTGCCTCATTGGTCGTCACTCCTAGCAGCCTTAACCATTGCAACTTAAGTTTGGCAACCTTGGTATGCCTGTAAAAATGAAGAAAATATAAACCCTAACCATTGTCCGCTCCATTGGCAATTTGGCGACACTTAACCTTTTAATAAAGCCCAAGTGAGTGACCACGTTTCTGTTATATACTTGCATAACCATCAATACACATTGATCAAAAACTTTTGACTTGATATTACAGACACCATTTTAATTTTTTGTATTGCTTACAAAATTTAAAAAGTGAATCTGTAATAAATATTTGTATGGAACACTGTTTTAGAATATTTGAGTAGGAATATTGTGCCAATCCTCCAATTCTGATTACAATTAACAATAATGTTTGTATCTATATTTACATTCTTCAATAAAAACTGATCATAATCATCAGCCCACATTAGTCCACTGCTGGCGTAGCGCCCTGTCTTGAGAATGACGCATCCAGCTACTGCCCGCAACCTTTCGCAGAACGTCGCTCCATCTAGCATAGGGCCGTCCCACTCTACGCTTGCCGATTTCTGGTCTTCACTCAAGAACTCGTCTACCCCAGCGGTTGATCGGTTCTTCTAAAGATATGACAAGCCCAATAAAACTTATTTCCTGCAATGTGCGATCGTGAAAACCTAAGACATCATTAGTCTCGATAATTTAAATAAAAAAAATGTCTTTCGTTCTCAAACTATGATTTAGCATACTCATACGTTAACATATTGACAGAAATAAGTTAAAATTTTCAAAAATACTGAATTATGAATATAGACAGAATTATTATTTATATTATTAATTATTATTATTTAGATAGATAACAGCGATCTTCAAAAATATTGATAGAAATATTTTTTTTTGCGTACGTAACACGGTATGTTATTTCATAAAATCATACAAAGTATAAAAATAATTGTATCAAAATGGACCTTAATACAAAAGTCATTGTGTCCAAATTGATTTGAAATAAAAAGTAACTCTAATGATCTCGTGTAAGTGATACCTTTAAAAATGATAGTAGGGGCGTTGGCATCCAGCCGCGTTTTTACACAACCTACGTGATTCTCAGAGCGGATCGTGTTTTCATTCATTTATTAACCTCAAAAAACTAACACGCGTCCTAGCAAAAATCTTACACCAAATAAATATTTTGTATAGCGGTCTTTTTACGGTTAACGTTTGCCTTTAAAACTACTATTCAGCCCATAGATGGCCCACTGCTGAGTCGGACCTCCTCCATTTACATGGAGGGTAATTAGTCTACTGTGCCAACCTGTGTTTTGTATCAAGTTTTCTTTCTCTTGCGCCTAGTTTTACGGCTTTGTCATTTCTTTTTCATTTAATTTCTCACCCTCGGGATAAAATGGGATGGTGACATTATGTATTCTAAATCCGTACACGGATATGTGCGTACATACTATCAGGTAACTAAAGGAGTGTGTTCGAAAGAGAAGAGTATCTTTATATGAAAATCGCTATCTTCACTTACCAGTCGGGTCTTTACGAGAGAACCCCTCGCTGTTAGTATTATATACCTTTTTTAAAAACAAACAGACATCAACCTGTCCTCAGTTGAGTTTCATGCTAATTTCACGTCTTTACGAAACCCCTACGAAAAATCTATCCACCTTGCCTTATTTTAATGTCAACGGGATCGGCACAATTCTAACTTCTACTACTACTCCAGCCCTAGATGGGTCGGGTATCCTCCAGTTACTTGTGAGGTTGGCACAGGGTTTCTCAAATTTTCCTTATTTTCCGGCTTTTGTCGGCTGTTACGACACTCTCAATATGGAACCGAGTGGGGACAATATGTATTCTAAATCTATCACCACACAGATAAATTTAAACTGTCATCCAGTTGTCCCGCGACCACGGACACTGCAAACAATCTGAAACGTTGGGGCTTAAATAAAACAACACAATTAGACCCATCAAAACATCATTTACCGCAATTCATTATTTGAAGTCAACATGTTGTGAATTTAACTGCTCGAATATACACAGCTATGGAATGTTTGAAATATTCTAAAAATGCAACATAGAAATTCATTCGGGCTACTTGATTTAACGATGTGCCTTCACAAGAACATTGTGACAAAGTAGCTTCGAAGGACCTATTTGTTTGGTTTAGTACCCATAATTTAGTCGCGCATGCATCTGGGTTACAGGTATTTGAATTTTACACATTTTCGGACATTTTCCCCATCGGGACTTGGGTGATAAAATGCGGAATATATTTCAGGGGCCCTCACTCCTTAATCTTACACAAACAATGTGCACGTTGGGTGAATATATTGCAGGAGATTTATGTGTTAAAATAAAACAAAGGAGTAGTCGTGACGTTGTTGTCTCTCTCTGTATCATTTAAAAGGAGCATCTACAGTCTATTGCCGACTCTTTTCTGTAGAACAGCATTGTAAACTGATTGTAGCTTTACATGTGTCGTTTCAAAAACAGTAGTATTCAAATCTATTAGTTAATTAAGATTTTTTGGTAATACACTTATGAACAGCCAAAACAAACTATAAGAAAACATAGACATGTATCCTATCATAGTATTTCTGTATTACAGAAGGCTTTACAAAGTTGTTAAAAAGGGACACAAGTGAAACCCAAAAGAGACACCTCAAATCGTGTTCATTAAATTCAGTAATATACTGACTGACTGCAACGCTGAGAAGGCGCACGCGAGTTTAGTGGTCATATCTTGTTACTAGTGATTGCGATGTGAAACTTGTGTGTTATTCAAACTAAAAGTGATTCTTATATTTATTCTAATAATAATTCTTCAAATAAAGATTCAAATTTTTTCAAGTAAAGGTCTAAGGGGTTGGATTCTGAGGCCGGGCAAGTGTCTTTGTGTAAGCCAGAGGCACTTACTCTGAGTCTGGGTGTCACTTGTGTTCGTAAATTTACTTTAGTTCGTAATATATCGCTTTTATAATCTATTTTCCATATGCCCGCTCCGCCTGGCATTTAAAAAAAAATGTGTTAAATCTATGTAGTAAAAAACCTGTATCCTATAATGTTTTTATTCATTTACTTTTTTATGTAATAACAGAACAGCTTTGCATCACAATAGCATTTCAATTTCTCCTAATTCCATGGTGCACACCTTTGTAACAAACCTCATTACTAAGGCTTAAAGCGCGCATTCATTATTAAAATTTAATTTTACATGTAATTGCTAGACGATGCTCGTGTAGCGCCATCTGTTGGGTTATCATGCATTAATGCGTCTACCTTGATGATGAGGTTAACTCATGCGGGCTGCCTGATTAAATTTGCAGTAGGATACATGTTACGATAGCAAGTTTGCATTATAATGCAGGAGTGTGGAGACACAGTATAGGAGTCATAATAGACGCAAGATCACATCTCTAAAATTAGTATTGGATGTAATATCGCTTGGCGACGGATTTAGAATACATAGTGTCACCATCCTATTCTATCCTAAGGGTGTCGTAAGAGCCGACAAAAGGAAATGATGGCTGAAAACCAAGCCGCAAGAGAAGGATATCTTGATACGAAATCCTGTGCCAGCGCGTCTGGCTAGCGTGGCACAGTTATTTTTTATGTAAGAGCAGACAGATGTCTGTATTGCACCTGTTTTTAAGTGGATATGGAATCCAGAAGTGGGGAGACCTAGTGCTAAACTATACGTATAGCACTAGCCATCCTCACCCTGCCGGCCCGCAAGATGCCTCTTCGCTTCGTTTAAAAGACTTACAATATGGGTTAAATAGACCAATTGGATATGGAGTGCCCATATAACTGGAAGAGGCTCGACTCAGTAGTGGGTCATTAATGGGCTGAGTTTTGGTAGTAGTAGTAATCTATTCTTATAAGACAACATTCGAGTGTCAGAGAAAATAATAAGCAGATAGTAAATTGCATATCGTATTTCTTTAAAAGTTTTTTTATTTGTGTATACTCTTAAGCGTCCTTTCAAACAGTCATATTAATTAGATTTTTATCAATGTATCAAAAAACCGGTACACGGAGATAGCTGTGCAAGAAACGGTTTGGTTATTCTTTTGTAAGTGACGAATTTAGAATAGGATAATTAATTACTCTAGTTTATACTGATGGGGAAAGCCAGAAAACCTTGCCGTTAGAGAAGGAAAAGAGAAACGTAATGGATAACACGAATCGCGAATATATAATTCTTTAAACTACTTATCATTAGACAGAACATTTAAAAAAATCTTTTAAATATTTCTTTTCTAAAAAAATTATTTAGGCAGCAAATGTTTTCTAAAATGTTGTGAAAAGGTATAAACGAAGCCTAATTTCTTGAAATTGATAAAAAGTTTAACCTCCGACGCAACAGTGGGTTTATGGGAGGAGGAAACTTATCACTTTGTCCTAAATTTCACGCAGATATTCAGAAAGACATTTTATGTTCCGTCAGCAACATTATATATTTAGACGAAATAAAACAGAAGATACAACTTATATCCCAGCTTGCAAACTTCAAGAACAAATAAGAGTTCCAACCAAAAATATCATACAAATTTAAAATGTTTGTAACAACGTGCTTGGGCCACGTTGCGACGCGAAACTTGGGGCAATATAAAAGTTTGTGGCCGTAAACCGAGCAGATATTGGCCCAATATGAGATAAACGCCTTGGAGACGGTGTACCTACCGTTTCATTGGGGACTGGCTTTGGCCAGCGACTTTACTTCAAATCGACACGAATTTCGAAACTATTCTACTACAGTACATACCTTCTATTTTAACATAGAAAGAATGAAGACCCAAGAATGACCCAAAGTACTACTCCAAATCACATGAAGGTAAAATGGCTTATTATGGCAGTATTTTGCAAAAAAAAAATGCAAAAAAAAAAATAAACAAAAATACTGTTAAGAATAAACATAAAATGACACTAAAGAGCTTAAAATAGACAACTAACAAGGCGGTGCAAACATAAATTAACATCGACGTTAATTGGGATGAAGGTGCCTTGAGACTTTCAATGGTTTATTTTTCGCTTTTGGGTGACTATGTTACGTAGTGTCGCCAAGCCTTTTCATCCTGAGGGTGTGGGTTGTTCATGGACCGAGAAGTAGTGACTATTTTAAATTTGATTATCATGATTTGTAAACAATATTTTTTTTTTATTTAGACATTGATTGACTATTAAACTAAAATGTGAAATTGACACGCAAAAATATAGATACGAAAAATATAGAAGCGAGAATATTTTTTTATGAACGTACAACGGTGGTTACCATTTTATTAAATGTTAGTGTGTCCTACTTTTGTGAAGCACTAAAATAGATTTGGCATAAAAGTACCGTTGTTATTGTGTTTGTATTCCGTGACGAAAATTATGCCTATCTAATGTTTGAGAGGATTCTATCAATTGTCACTCTCAATCTAGCAGTCTCTTTTTTTCCTAGATGCTTTTTTGAATTGACGGTTTAATCATTCTCCTTGGTAAAGATAAAGCATTTGCCATCCCCATTTTTTTTTAATATTTAACTTCTATATCTATAATTAGCTTGTCATAAAGAATTTTTATCACTACATAGTATAAAACAAAGTCGCTTCAAAACTACGCAACCGATTTTGAAGCGGTTTTTTTAATAGGTAGAGTGATTCGAGAGGAAGGTTTATATATGTCAATATTGCACCCGTGCGAAGCCGGGGCGGGTCGCTAGTTGCTATATAAATTAAGGTTAAACTTTAAAAAATCCTACGGAGATTTACAATAAATATTTGGAGAACCTGTGTTTTAGCAACAGTTACTTTTTGGTTTCGTGCATTTAAGCCCGAGAGAATCTGACCAGGCCTGGCTCAGACCACCGACTGCAGTTACTCATGAAACAGAATAGAGTGGCTATTGCGGAAGTATAGACAAATTACTCTATCCGTGTGGTGATGGATTTAGAATACGCAGTATCACCAACCCATACTATCCCGTGGGTGTCGTAAGAGGCGACTAAATGAACGTAAGAGGCAAATCACCTAGCCGCAAGAGAAGGAAAACTTGATACAAACCGTGTGCTAACCCGTCTCAGCAGCGTGGTACAGTAGGCTAATTTCCTTCCATAAATTCGGAGGAGGCCCGACTCAGTAGTGGGTCATTCATGGGCTGAAACGACGACATATATGGGTCAAGATAATGTAACTACTCCAGCGAGCTCCCAAAAGTTTCTTCAAGAGCAATTCAAGAGCTTGAAGCCGGAAGCCGTCTTATTTTGACGTTATAAAATATTAACAGGGAAATGATAGCGGGTTACTTTAGAATTCAATTTTCGGGTTTGGCGCGTATGAATTTCCCCTGGGTCCGGTATGTCAAATACAGGGTAATGTGATGGCCTAAAGGTTAGTGGGCTGGAGCGGAAGTTGTAAATTATACAATAATTAATGAAATCAGTCCTGACTCTGAGGTAATGGTTCACTTTATATTAGTACCATCCATTTTGAATTCCAAATTTACGGAAGGAAATGAAATTGCTGTTTGTATTAGTTGTATTATATTCTTGGTTATAAGTTGCTTTTTAAGAAAAAAATATCCTAATTGTTTTATCAATGACGAAATTATGCAGTAACATACATAAAAAATCAAATTCAATCGAATTAGAAGTCGATTAAATCAATGGAATTTTAGTAAAAATACCAATCGAATCGTCTGTATTATGTGATTATCGAAAATATAACCGAAAATCGGTAAAATTTTTATTGAATTTTTACGACATTGATGCCAGTTTTGAAAAACAGATTTTCACTTGATTAGGTAATTATTTTAAACATATTTGTACCCATAATAAATGCTTACTGACACATTTTTATCCGTGTCGTGACGGATTTGGAGTACATGGTGTCACCACCCCATTCCATCCTAAGGGTGTTGTAAAAGGCGACAAAAGGAAACGACGACGCAGAAAACTTAGCCGCAAGAGAGGGAAAACTTGATACAACACCTGCTGATTCTCCTATTACGTTGAGTAAAATTGCCTATTGCACCACGCTGACTAAATTGATCAACACTGGGTTTTGTATGAAGTTTTATTGTCGTGGGCTCTAACGACACCCTCTAGATTGAAGAGAGTTGTGTCATTATGTATTCAAAAGCCGCCACAGGAATTAATAAGCAATAAATAAAATAATAGAGCGCAATTTCCTTATTTCCGATTACCATTCATTTCATTTAGAAACGGGATACACTGATTTCCTTTATCGAGAGAAAACAATAGAAACTACAAATAAATTAGTTCGAAACGGTTTTATCCGGCATTAAGCGATTTGCGTTCACAAACTGCGCTGAATAGTGTCTAGGAGTAGAGATTAGAATGCTAGGCTTTATTGAGTTTGAATGAATATTTATATCCATCTGGATCTCGCTCGCGGCTTTCAAGTACATGTTTATACTAATTAAACAACTTTCTTAGCTGTATCTAGAATTACTGATTGGGAAATCTTTTTCAAATCTTTGTCTGATATTGAAGATTTTATTACTATTTAATATACTTAACTACGATTGTATCTAGTTAAAATAACATAATATTTATATAAGTCACTAACGATATAACATAAACATAGTTTAAATTATAGTCTATTTAAATTCGGAAAAAAGGTGATGCGTGCGAAGTTGTCGTGTGTGGATGTTTTAAAATTACAATGCTAAGGATTTTATTTTAACCCTACACAAAAAAGACGTATTATAAGTTTGGCGTCTGTAATATCTATTGCGTACTTCACTCCTTTAATCGCCAAAAAGTTCTCCTACTTTACTCATAAGATGGAATAGAATAGTGACGCCATGTATTCTAAATCCGACGCCACACGGACAATAATCCTATAATCCTATACACGCGATAAATTAATCTATAACACCGCATTCGTGTGCTTTTAGCGGTCTTTGCATAAACAATAACAAATGCACAATAATTAATGCAAATTTCGGTTAAGCGGTATTATGTTTAAGGGCGTGTTCACACGCAGCAAGTCAATTGCCTGCTTTAAAAAGTGACCCAACATACCGTAATCTTATATTGAATTTTTGTTTGTCTGTAAGTACTATTTTAAATTAAAAAACTACGCATTTGATCATGTGATGATCTTTAGCAAAGTGTTGTGCATGAGCCAAAAACTAATATGTAATGTCTTCCTTCAAATTTATTTTAGTTAGTAGCGTAGTATGGTGACGGATTTAGATTACGCAGTGTCACGAACTCATTTCATCCTGAGGGCCTGTCGTAAGAGCTGACAAAAGGAAATGACAAGGCCTAAAATCTAGCCGCAAGAGAAGGAAAACTTGATACGAAACCCTGTACCAGCCCGTCTGGCCAGTGTGCGACAGTAGGCTAATTACCCTCCCTGTGATGGGAGGAGGCCCGACTCAGCAGTGGGTCATTTATGGACCGAGTAGTAGTAGTGGCGTAGCAGCACGCACAAGCTACAGCTAGTAATTTTATCTCTCTCTTCGCTATCAGAAATACCGGCTTCTTCTAAATTGGTCTTCCTTGCCATTTTCTCTTTTTATTTTTGCATTCCAGTATATCCTGATTTGGCTAATTGGCAGTATTTACACGGAAATATTGCAATCTGCCCTCCACGACCCGTCTAGTGGAAGAGCGTCTCCCAATTTCATTAGCTCTTCATATCTGTAGAAGAACCGACAACCGCTGGGGTAGACGAGTTCTTGAGTGGAGACCGCGAATCGGCAAGCGTAGTGTGGGACGGCCCTCTGCTAGATGGAGCGACGATCTGCGAAAGGTTGCGGGCAGCAGCTGGATGCGTCAAGCTGAAGACAGGGCGCTATGGCGCTCTTTAGGGGAGGCCTATGTCCAGCAGTGGACTAATGTGGGCTGATGATGACGATGATGATGATGTATATCTGTCATTATACTGACAAGGCATGATTCAACGAAATCTCTCTTCCATATTGCTTAAATATCTTTTTTCATCCGTTTTCTAGATTTCTCTTAGGCGTAGGTATTCTATATTCTTCATAGCCCAAACAAAACAATAAATTAACAAAATGTTATCCGTTTTCACTTGCATCATGTAAATAAACGGTTTCAAACCATTCGTCGCCAACGAGCCAATTAAATTTAACATTAGCGAGTACAATTTACGTTTACCGCTAAATTAATCAAACCTTGTTTAAGGCATTACGTAAATAGGCATTTAGATATAATTGTTAATAATAATCATCATCATACTACTCTTAACATTACCTACATTTGAATCAGGTCTTATGTGATTAGACGAAAGAAAAATAGTGTGTGAAAGTTTTTATTCTAAATTATATTGTTTTGCTTATTCACTATCTTCTGTCTTGTCTCTTCCAGTTGTGAATTGTGCCCTCTATTGTCCTTACTGACTGACTTAACCTCATTAATGAGTTAAGCTTGCCTTTGCACATGGAATCTTTACATAGTATAAAACGAAGTCGCTGTCGTCTGTCCGTCCCTATGTATGCTTAAATCTTTAAAACTATGCAACGGATTTTGATACGGATTTTTTTAATAGATAGAGTGATTCAAGGGGAAGGTTTATATGTATAACCCATCCCCGCTTTGCACGGGCGAAGCCGGGGCGGGCCACTAGTTTCAAATAAATTTTATCTATGTATGCACAATGTCCAAGGATATTTATTTATTTATTATATATAATAAAGTACGCTTCCCACGACAACCCTTCAATTTGTTGCTTGGTGATATTATAGATTTTAAATATGTGATACGCAATATATATGACAGTACTGTAACTAGCAAAAAATATCAACTGACTTTTAAGGTGGCGTTGTCTTCAAAATATTGATAAGTGGCTATGCGAGGTTGCCTTTTTTGTTTTGAAGTCAGTTTCCGTTTCTTGTTAAATAAATACATTAAGACTCCGACAAATGGCGTTTTTTAAATAGGAGCAGTACTACTTACAAAAAAATATAAACTCAGTAAAATGATCCAATAATGCCTAGCCAAACATAACTTCATGGGTGATGTAGTGTTCTAGGGCGTGGGTTACGTTGACAGAGCTCAATCACATTTTAAAATAAATGGAATAATAGCCACTCAAAAGAAATCGATTAAAGCAAAATGTCAAAGGGAGCTTATTATCTGCGTAGTGTAATTGAAATTCTCAGAATAGGATATCTGACATTATTAATCTGTCCGTAACAGAACAAAAGCAATTACAATAGAATAGAGGAATATTTAATGAAAACTAAATGACAGGGTTAAGTGAACGAAGAATTAAATGTATAGTGCCATTAGCTTTTATTAAAATTTTGGTTAGTATACATTTTACGATTTCAAAGTAAATATATAAAGAGTTATCAATCCTTTTATGTGCCAAAGAAGCCACAAGAAGTAGTTTCTTAGACTTTCTTGTAGACCTATGTCATATATTGTCAATGTATCTGTGAGCAATGACGCAATGGAGACCAATTTATTTGCGAATTTGTATTTGGTTGGCCCTGTCAAGGCCTATTCGTCATTTCATCATTTATCGCGTAAACGTGTAGCGTGTTTCTCTCATCTGGCGAACTCGCTCACACTGTGCTTCTTGTAAGAATGAGGAATTGTGTATGAAAGGTGTGAGTGTAAATAAAACCTAGCGTGGGACAGGGGCCGTAAGATGATAATGGTAATTTAAAAAGTGACCATTTATAACAGTTTTGTGATTAAACCTACGGAACTAAAGTTCCTTTTGAATTTGGGTTTGAGTCTGTTTGGTTTGTGTCAGTTTAATTTTAGTCACTAACTGAATAGAATAGAACCACCATAAACGTGGGATATTGCATCTTTAATAAGAATGCTTTTCAAATAACCTTTATTTGAAATCAGTCGCTAAGAATAGCCTCATCAAATTGCATGGAACATAGCGCTCGAAATAAAAAAAACGAAGTCGCACTTTCGAGTTTTTATTTTTGATCTCAGTGTTTTCAGCCGGGCGCTTGTCATGAAGTTTGCCAACAAGAAATTTGTAGTATTCTCCATCTATTTGCGTTCTGACTTTTTTTGCTGTCATTTACTGGAGTATTCAGTTAACAAGATGTTTGTTCTCTTCAAGAATTTAATTAACAAAATAAACAAAATACCAGAGGTCGCAAAAAGTTGCGATCCTATGCAGATCGCATCCACTGACTTCCAGCGACCTTCATGACTTCGACTGTCCACCGTATTACGTAATACGGGGTCGTCCCGCGATTCGTTTTTGAATACGTGGTCGCTACTGCAGGACTTTTTTTGGCCTAATGGTCACAGGGTTTTTAAGGTATGTGGCCCACTGCCACTTTAGCTTGCAGAAGTGAATATTCTCCAAACACCGCTGAGTGGTTCAATATATAAAACATTAGATTTTTAACTTGTAAATATGTTCATAACGTTGTAACTTAAGGGAGTATTACAGCGTGTTAATTTATTTGTACGAAAATTTACCGGAGAAGACTCACACATAAGACTCTAGAGCTATTTTAATGTTTTGACTTTTTTTAAGTATCCATCGTGACATAAACAAAATAAATTATTTTAATTTGAATTGAGGAAAATAAAAAAATATTTTCAGCATCGCAAACTGTTTCCGGTTTTAGAGTCATACTTTAATTTTGAAATGGTACATAGATGTTATGAAAATAAGACATAATACGGCTTGACGGGGACTAGAAAAAGTCTCTAAGTCTTCAGACTACGATTTGAGATGAATTCAATGCCATATTCAAAATTTTGCCACAAAGCAAGGAGACTTACCGTAAACTGTAACTACCTATTTTGTTTGATTAAAAAGACATAGTTTTTATGAGTTGGTCAATGTTTTATTAAAGTCGCCTTGGTTGACTGGACCAACGCACAAGCCCGTCACAAACAAGTGACATGCCAGTCCATCCGACCGTTGTTCAGAGCCAACAAGCCGTGAAGCGGTCACGGCTTGCAGTTTGATCGAACGATGTAGCCGCGTAGCACGCTTGGAGCACACTTCGTTTTCAATGGTTTCAAACGATTTTTCACTTTAATTATTATACTAACATTTCCGTATGATGACAGATTTAGAATACACAATAATAAATAACTAAATATCCTTGGACATTTCACACAACGCCATCTCGTCCCAAGCTAAGCAACTTAATGTAAGTAGGTAACGAGATGGATGATTAACTACTTATATACATATTTTTTTTGTAAATACATACATATTATAGATAGAAATGACACCCCAGACTCCGAGCCAGTGCCTCTGGTTTAGACAAACACACTTGCCCGACCCCGAAATCGAACCCGGGACTCGTTGATCCAAGGGCAGCACATCTAACCACTAGACCAACGAGGCAATGTCACCACACAAAGGAATGCAAGAGGCAGTTCATCGAATACTGAGCCGAGCCTCCTCCAAATTCAAGAAGGGTAATCAGCCTATTGTCCCACGATGGCAAGGCGGGTTGACACGGGTTTGTATCAAGTTTTCCTTCTCTTGCGGCTAAATGAGCTGCCTGTGGCATTCCCTTAGTGAGACCTTGGGAATGATTGTGTATTCTAAATCCGTCATCACACGGACTAATAAGGTCTTCGTCGTTTCAGCCCATGCCTGACCCACTACTGAGTCGGGCCTCCTCCAAATTTATGGAGGGAAATAGACTACTGTGTCACGCTAGCAAGACGGGATGGCACAAGATTTGTATCAAGTTTTCCGTAATCTGCCGCTTCCGTTTACTTAGTCGCCTCTTGCGACACCCCCCAGATAGTATGGGTTGGTGACACTGTGTATTCTAAATCCGTCACCACACAGATAATAAGTACGACAATAAGGACTTAATAAAACTTAAAACCTTTACTTTGATACTGAATTTAAACTTTTACTAACTAAATAATAGTTTTTCCTTGCTTTTCCCGGTTAGTCTCGATTATTTCCTAACAAGGCGACTTAAAAAGAAAACTGCTAAACACAAGACCGTCGAGATTAAGATCTCCAGCACAGGGCAGGCTCCAGCGTCTTGACAGCAAGCTTTAAGTTGCCTCGTTAGCTGCTCAACGGGACTTGGACTAAGTTTCATCATAGATTAAACATTTTATTACAGACTAGCTGACCCGGAAGACTTCGTACCGCCTCAGCATCAATAAATAAAAAACCTGAATGATAATTCCAGAATGTTCAACTTTATTAAAATATGAAAATTATTATACCTTAACTGCAACAAAAAATTTATATTTTCTCACCTTTTAAACCTTGCCTGGACTTCCACGAATATTTCAAGACTAAAATTAGCCAAATCGGTCAAGCCGTTCTCGACATTTAGCGAGACTAACGAACAGCAATTCATTTTTATTAATGTACTAGTGGCCCGCCCCGGCTTCGCCCGTGCAAAGCGGGGGTGGGTTATACATATGAACCTTCCTCTTGAATCACTCTATCTATTAAAAAAAACCGCTGCAAAATCCGTTGCGTAGTTTTAAAGATTTAAGCATACTTTGTTTTATACTATGTAGTGATAGTGATAGTGAAGCGACATATTGAAAATGTAGGACTCGTAGTTTGAAATGTCCTTGTGGTGACGGATTTAAAATACACGATGTCACCAACCCATACCGTTTTGAGGGTGTCGTAAGAGACGACTAAAAGAACGCAAGAGGCACATCACCTAACCGAAAGAGAATCATCTTTTCGCACTTGGGTTGGGTATCCATGAGGATTTCGATATTTAAATATAAATAAATATCCTTAGACATTTCACACAACGCCATCTCGTCCCAAGCTAAGCAACTTAATGCTTGTGTTATGGTAACGATAAACTACTTATATACATTTTTATTTTTGTAAATACATACATATTGTAGATAGAAATGACACCCAGACTCCGAGCCAGTCCCTTTGGTTTAGACAAAGACACTTGCCCGACCCCGGAATCGAACCCGGGACCCGTTGATCCAAAGGCGGCACATCTAACCACTAGAGGTATACAGCGGAATTTACTCCTCCAATCGCAAAGTCAGATCGCTGCAGCTGAAAAGAATAACTGGAGTAAGAATACCCCCCGCCCTAGGAAATACCCTTTTTATCGTCCACACACAGGCAGAGAAGGAGGCCCTAACCATGGAGGGCTACGGGAGAGGGGAAGGCTCAATCATCCTAACAATCCACGAAGCTCAGGGATTAACCTACGCAAACGTTCTCATAATGCAAACACTCTCAGCAAAACTGCAACTGCACGATAGCGTTCCCCATGCTGTAGTAGCAGTTTCAAGACACACTGAGAACTGCACATACTACACAGACAACAACAACGACGCTATTGGAAGACTTATAAAGCAAGCCCTGGCTGCAGACGACCACACCATCCAGGAATACAACATGAAAATAGCAATAAAGGCCAGGAACAACAAGGCGATCGAAAACCTTGATCAGCAGAAAATATTACGGACACGGAATATAATTTAAATATCAAGACCAAATAGCTATTACCAAACATAAGCTAAGGAAGCACCTACTGAGAGTAGGTTAAATGAAACACCAATGCCCCAGGTGCCAAGGCGCAGGGTACGACAGACGAAAGAAAAAAAATAAAAAAGAGAAAATAACTACCATTCGTTGCTAAAAAGAACACGGACTACAAGTCTGTGGTGTTGTAACAGAATAAATAAAAAACCACTAGACCAACGAGGCAGTCTAGTATTGGATGGTTTAACCAATGGCACATCTTGTCGGCTTCAACAGCTACACATTTGGCCAGCTCGGTGGTCTGATTACTGGCATTTCTATAGAAAAATCTTGAGAGTAAAATCTGCTACTTACTACTACCTAGCTCACGAATGACCCACAGCTTATTGCAGCATGGCCAGACGTGTCTGCACAGGGTTTCATTTTAAGTATTTTAGGCGCAAAGGGATGATCTTCCAGCAAGAAGAGGTGGCATGTCTGGCAGGGGGCCGCAGCGCCTTTCCCCAAATAGGGGATTTCTTAACTATGCGAAGAGAGAGAGTGTGTAAAGTAGCTTGCTAGTCGCTACATTTTTCTTCTCTACCGGCATAGTTTTTGGCCGTGTCATTTCCTTTTCTCGGCTTTTACTACACCCTCAGGATGGAATAGACTGTTGACACTACGCAACCTTAAGCTGTCGTCACACGGACAAGAGGTATAAACTATTGGCTCGCTGTCGGCAAATAAATGTACAGTGACTATCTGCGCCAATTATTCTTTGACCTGTCTGTTGCCGGCTACACGTGAAAACAAGCTGCTTTGACGCTGTATGGTATTAATTAATAGACTGAAATCGTGTTGTACTTTAGAATAATACTCACGACACCTTTAGGAAGTGTAGGTAATATTATGTGCAAAAGTATACAATGGACGTTTATTAAATCTTCATAATCCTATTTTAATTTCAGCGCTTATATCACCCACTACTGAGTCAAGTTTCCCCAAAATTCATAGAGGGGACAGGGTTTGCATCATGTTTTTCTTCACTCACGGCTAGGCTGAGTCTTGCATTCTTTAAGTTGGATAGCTCGTTGGTCTAAGGTTGGATGAGCCGCCTTTGGATCACGAGGTCCCGGGTTCGATTCCGGGGCCGGGCAAGTGTCTTTGTGTAAACCAGAGGCACTTGCTCTGAATCTGGGTGTCATTTATGTTCGTGAATTTCATGTTTGTAAACTGCACCCGCGACACAGGTTATACCTAAAAAATAAAATAAAAAGAGTTACATCCTCAGGATGCTGTAGGTTAGTGACATGGTATTTTAAATCCGTAACCAGGTGAACATATAACTGAGTCACACCCATAGCATGCCACAGTACGACGGAGATAGTGGAGTGCCAATTACGTCAAACACAGGGTGTAACACATTAAAAATATAATTAATAATACAACAGTAACAAATAATAAAACGTTACTCCTGTAAGAAATATAGATCTGATCTCCGGAATAACTAATACCATTGAAAAAAATATACATTTATATACATAGTATAAAAAATATTAAATGGCATAGAATAAAACTTTCTTACAGTGTCGGCGACACATGAGTGATACATTCGGTGTTATATGCATATAAATAAACACTGATCTGATAACACAACAACATTGTATTTTCGACTCTTATAGTACACTACTCATCCCATAGACGACCCACTGCTGAGTTGGGCCTCCACCAGCTACATGGAGGGTAATTAGCCTACCGAGCCACGCTGGCTGGACGGGTTGGTCCATGATTCCTTTCAAGTTTTCCTTCTCTTGCGGCTAGGTCTTCAACTTTGTAATTTCTTTTCGTCGGCTCTTACGTCACCCTCAGGAAGAAATGGGGTGATGACACTATGTATTTTAAACCATCTTATAATTACATTGAACCTGACAACTCTAAGCGAAGATATACTGAAGGAATTTTCGCTTAGGTTATTCAGTTCAATGCACAAAGCTTAAGACAAGCGACATTAATTCAGTGCCTCTCAACGAAGATTTCCCGTAGATTTAGCTCTTTGCAACCGTGAACTAGTCTGTAATAGACGTTTCTTTCAAAGCTGGGATTATGTCCTTTGCTGACAAAATGCGGGGTTCTATATCGGAGTATCTGTGTTGTTTATTTCATACCTATATCTAGCTATTATCATTACAGGTAAACTACGATCGTCTAATACTTCAACATATCAATCGAATATAGTAGACAATTACAAGTATTGTGAATTCACTCATAGTACAACAAAATTGTCAGCCCGTTCCAAAACGCAGTTCAGCACGTCAGAGGAGACTCCTGAAGCAGAGTGATGCAGCCGCGCGGCATTGACAACAGTGGCGGTCACCTTATTTATGAATACGTGAAGCAAAACCTTTGTACCTCTTTCTACGAAAATTGTGTGGGTGGAGTATGAAATTTCCCACACTTATAGCTTATATAGAGAGGGTGTGAAGAATGAATTTAGTTTTTTAAAAAACATGCTTATAAATAAAAAAAAGAATATTACACACACTACCATGTTTTTGACATATATACGTACCTATACTCTATTCTCTATACTCGTTTGTCGTTTGTTTATTGCTAAAGTCTGTGATCAAATTGAGAATAAAACTTTAATTTAAATTAACTAAGGTCTAATTTCTAACGTTGGGCAACCACTAGTAATAATGACTTTCGCTGGTTAAAGTTATTTTAGGTATATCTGTGTTACGGGACACCAGGCCCCACTCGCACTTTGACATAGAATTTTAAGCTACTTTTACTGTGATTTGTGAGTGTGTGTGTCAGCTTGTGTGGCGTATAATGTATAAGGACTTTAAAAGATTTATAAAGAATATCATTATCAACAATTTATGAGTATATACATACGAATTTGAGTGACTATTATTATTTTTTTTATGGGACCTAGTTTAACTTAAATACTAACTACTGTCAAGAGAGCCCACAAACGTAATTCCATTCTGTCATTTGACTAAGACCGGTAACCTAAACGCAACAGAAGGAAATTATGAAAATGAAAAATGGAGAGCCATATAGTTATAAAAGGTATGACTCAGCAGTGGGTAATTTAAGGGCTGAGAAGTATATTAGTGTTATACTGCCAAAATTCCCTCGCCTCTAGATAACAACATCCTGTACAGTTAAGAAAGCAGAGTACTGTATCAAGTAGTAGTGACGTTCCATTTATCTACGTCACATTGAATGTGAAAAACTCTACAGGGGAATAGTGAATACGTTTTATTTGTACACTGTATCTGAGAGCTTTCTAAGGAGTGAAGTGTTAGTGGGTAGAGTAACACGAACGTAGTTTGACTACGAAACTCTGGTAGTTTTGACGACACGGTTGGCGCAGTGGTTGAGCGATCGACTGCTGCGCAGCATGTCGCGGGTTCGATCCCCGCACGGAAGAAATATTTGTACGACCTACAAGTATTTGTTCCGGGTCTGGGTATTTTATATCTATAATAGTAGTATTTACAAAAAAAATGTAGTTTATCATCCATCTCGTTACCATAACACAAGCATTAAGTTGCTTAGCTTGGGACGAGATGGCGTTGTGTAAAATGTCCAAGGATATTATATATATTATAGTTACGGATTTTGACAACAACCTTAGAGGCTATGTGAAGTTAATATGTCTGAGGCATCATGCCTGTGAACAGATACCGTTTTTAGAAATTGTGTAAGCTTAGCCAGGCCTCTTTCAGTTACATGGGTTGGCCAAGGGTTTTGTATAAAATCTTCCTTCTCTTGCGGCTAAGTTATCGGCCTTGCCATTATCTTTTGTCCGCTCTTACAACCTTGTGATGGAATGGGGTGGTAACACTGGGTATTCTAAACCACTGTGTTTCAATTTGAAAAAAAAAACAGCCCGCCAATTTCAATTGCCACCGACTTTGATTAGAATATGAGGTATTCTAAAGTTAATCGGTGCATCAAATAATTTTTTATTTTTCGCTTCTTCTTTAGTATCTCTTCTTTAGCAACTGGATTTGTTGATTAGCTGTTGGATGTCCCGCTTTGGGATCACGGACCCGGTTCGAGGTCAGGGTCGGGCAAGTGTCTTTCTGTAAACCAAAGGCACTTGCCCTGAGTCTGGAGGTCAATTGTATTCGTGAATTACATGTTTGTGAAATGCCTCCTCGACACAGGTTACCTAGACCCTGCACTAGGTAACCTTGCGTTTTATAAAAAAAAAAGGATTTAATGGATCAAAATAGGGCGACTCTTATTTTCCATTATTTTTATAGCCGTTTGACTTTAAAAAACTAATGACCCCTGAGTTTGTGAATATAAACGGCAAACAATATGAATCTAACGACAATTGTTTCTCCATAAAACTTCCCAGTTCGAAAGTGCAGTCCTTTCTTGCTTATTAGCACTGCAAGCAATTACGCTAATTACAAGACACAAGGTACAGAACTTTCGTACTGAATAATGAATGCACAGCCTGCGACTTGTTTGTTGCCTGTAATTACTGCACTTGAAGTATGACCTAGCTTTTTTGTACATCGCAGGAGCTAACATTTATTTTTAGGCACAGGATTTAGTTGTGTAATGGTGTACTAGCAAATTCGGATTCGGGCTAGAAAATTAGTGGTCACCAGCGTTCGAAACTTGACAATACTTAAATAATAGTTCTATTCTCAATTTGACCACACACTTTAACGATAAACAAAATAGTATGTATGCGTGTGTGTGTCAAATACATGATATTGTGTTTGACACACACGCATAAATTATATTTTTTATAACATTTATTTAAAACTAGCTTTTGGGCGCGGCTTCGCTCGCGTCGAACCTGTGCTTATCTCTATGCATTTTTTTTATGAATATAAAAGTGGTTATTGTGACTAAACTATGATAGTTAGATATGTGCTCTCCCGGACTTTTTTGTAGTTTTTAATAAGACCTACAAACTCGTAGTACTTCAATTTGTTCTATTGTCAATAGTTTTTGCAGCGCACGCATAAATAGTTTTTCGATTTTACACCTTGGGTTACAAAATCGCAATTTTCATACGGATCCCTAATTCCTTTGAAAATAAAATATAGCCTTTAACCTTCCTCGATAAATGGACTATCTAACACTGAAAGAATTTTTGAAATCGGACCAGTAGTTCCTGAGATTAGCGCGTTCAAACAAACAAACAAACAAACTCTGCAGCTTTATATTTTAGTATAGATTTAACAATGGCTTAAAATTATTTTTAATTTTAAACCTTAAAAGTAGTCGTTGAAATAATAAATATAAATATGCAGATTAAAATTAAAACCTAACAGATTGCTAAAGTATAGTGACTCCACCTCCATCTCAGGATGACAAAAAGAGTGTCGAAAACCTAGCTGTAAAACAAGGAAAACTTGAAACAAAACCCGGTGCCAACCCATCTGGCCAACGTGGCACAGTAGGGTAATTGCCCTATATGTAATGGGAGGACTCAGCTGTGGGTCATTTATGGTCTGAGTAGTAGTATTGTTATTATAGCAGAAGAATATAGTTTCTTATACCCAACGAAAGACCACCGAAAACTTTTGAAAAACAAAACTGTTCCCGATGTACGCAAAACCCTCATCATGCCAAACGGTTGACTAATTCGCAACATCACTTCACGCTATAACGCGTAATATAATCTTCATTCAGTGATCCCCGTGTCCCTTTGAGGTCCATCCAAATAGATATTTTTCTTAAGTGTGTTCACGAAGCCGTGGCGTTGTTGATTTTTAAAGTACATAGATTTAATTTTTATACTATTTTCTATCTCTTTAAGCTATATTGGTAGATATTTAGAAATAGGCAGTGCCTATGTACTTAATTGCCCTATATATTAATGTATATAAACTACGCCTCACGTTGTTTGTCCGCGTTGGACTCTTAAACTACTTATCCGACTTTAATTAAATTTGCACACCGTGTGCAGTTTGATCCAACTTGAAAGATAGTATAGGTAATATTATTGTATTGCAAATTATTTTCCTTTTATTTTAAAGTCACAATTATATGTCAGCTCCAGTAATATAACAAACACCTTACTCACGCGTGGCGGCTATGCTAGTTTGAGAACTAGAAGCTTCTGTAATCTATAGCGATCGACTGCTGCGCAGCATGTCGCGGGTTCGATTCCCGCACGGAAGAAATATTTGTACGACCTACAAGTATTTGTTCCGGGTCTGGGTGTTTTCTATCTATGTATGTATTTACAAAAAAAAAAATAAGTAAGTAGTTTATCATCCATCTTGTTACCATAACACAAGCATTAAGTTGCTTAGCTTGGGTTTTAACAGTTTTAAAGAGAAAGCAGGACGCGGAGCGAGACAGGGAGAGGGCGCCCGATGCGCACCCAATGCGGCGCGCTCGCACGGGTCGCCGCAGATTGGCGCACGCAAGAAAACCGCTTCAAAATCCGTTGCATAGTTTTAAAGATGTAAGTAATGTAATGTATACATAGGGACGGACAGATGACAGCGACTTTGTTATATACTATGTAGTGATATGAGTATAGATTACAGAAGCTAGTAGCTAAGATTGAGTGTTAATAATTTTGGATACAATATTTGTTTTTTTCTTGTCAAAATAATGTAATCGATCTATAATCTAAGAACTTCAATGACCGTCAATTTGTCAAGCGTGAATTATGGATATTTGAATATTTTATGTCTTTCAAGTTGTGTAGAGGCCCAAGATGGATGCTATTTGATGTGATAAAATATCTTTTTATCGAGATAATTCATAAAAAATATCTTTCTATTAGAGAATAACTTTACTGGTACTTAACTCCTATTTGGTATAATTATAGTATTGTAAATAATGTAATTATTGTAAAAAGTTTAAATAAACATGAATTTATAAGGCTGCTTGAGAAGAGTATGAGTGACACTGGTGGGTGAATAATAATTTAAAAAAATAATTCTATCAGTCATTCCATTTATCATTTCAAATGTAGTAATTAAAAGGTTATTTAAATAAATGCAAATGTAAAGCTAAAACATCATCACAAATTCAATTAATGTTTGTTTTTGGAGATAAGAAAAGTAAATCCCAATTTGTTTTTTAATCCAGTTTGTTTGATGTTACTTCTCGTTAAATTACACAAAAAAATAGTAAAACATTTACATTTTGAAGCAAAATTTAAACCTTTGAGACTGGAGTGAATTTATTTTCTAAAGACGAATTTTAAGTAAGAAGAGTGCTTTGGGCCTATAATAAAAAGGGTCAACCAATTGTATTTTCTAAGCTTTTCATTTCAATTTGTTTTCTGCTACCATAACGTGATATCATCCGTGTGGTGACGGATTTATAATACATAGTGTCACCAGCCCATTCCATCCTGAGGGTGTCATTAGAACAGACAAAGGGAAATAACAAGGACGATAACCTAGCCACAAGAGAAGGAAATATTGATAGGAAACCAGCGCGTGGCACGTTAGGAGCTTCACCAGAGAGGAAAGCGAGCGGGAGCGCCAAAGAGCTCCTGGTGCGTACCCGATGCGTCGGACACGCACAGGTCACAGGCACCTGGCGCATTTGCACCAATTGCCGCTTTAACGAGGGCCTCCGGGTGGGGATAAGGGGAAATCCCTCACCCTGTAGGAGATTAGGCCCCGGGGCGAACGGTGCCATGCTAGGTGTACCGGGCATAGCATCGTTGGAGCCGTAGAGCTCCAAGAGGAGGGTGGTTCACAGGGAGCCACGAATAAAAAAGCGCACGCTGACCCCGTGGGGATACAGTCAGGGCCCACGGGGCAGTCAGCGCGGGGAGGTACACCGGGGGATGTTTAGTGGGGACGTCCCCGCAGCACATGCCCCACACCAGCCCTCCTCGGCCTGATGTGTAGACTAATTACCCTCCATGTATTTGGAGGAGGCCCGACTCAGCAGAAGATATCTCTGTATGCTTTATTCTGTCATGAACGATCCTTGTACTCCGGAGTATCTCAAAAGTTATTTTCTAGTCTTGGGTGGCTCTCATTGCCTAAATCTTCGTTCTGCTGACAATTTACTCCTTGAGATTCCTTTGCATCGTACCAATTTCATTTCTAATTCTTTCGCTGTTACGGCGATCAAGCTCTGGAACGCGCTCCCTCTTGACATTAGAAAAGCTCAGACCAAACTTACATTTAAGCGCAAAGTTAAGCAACACTATTTTCTAACACTGCCTCAGACTTGATTAATCTTCGTCTCGTTGAAATTGTATTTTTTATATATATTACGTATATTGTAAATTTTATATATTAATATTTTAGTATGTATTCATTATATTTGTATGTGTTTATATATATTTATGTGTATATATATATATATCTGGTATTCCTTTTGTACCCCATATGCTCTTTCCTTTTAACCCGAAGGTTGACTGGCAGAGAATGCCGCATGGCATTAAGTCCGCCTTGTGTACCGTGTTTGTAGTACATAAAGAGTAAATAAATAAATAAATAATTTATGGGCTGAGAAGTAGTTCGAATTCAAATTCAAAACTTACTTAATCAAGTTGGCTCATTAGAGCTCTTTTGACAAGTCAAACAATAAAATAAAATTTAAAATGTACCATCTACTATCGGTTGGGAATGCAACTCTACAGAGAAGAGCTGGCAAGAAACTCTGTAGGCCGGGATAAGGCAGATTTGTGAGAGCAAACTCGCGCAATAGTCGCAAAAGGCTAGTGAAGTAGTAGTAGACATGTCTTGTATGCCCTTCAAAGCACGAAAGAGATCAGAATAGACTGGTCACCCATCAATACTGTTGGGCCAGACGTTTCACACTACCCGCTAGCCTGCGTCTTCCTTAACAAAAACCAATGCGACCTGGAATTTAATACGCGCGTTTCCCCGTTTAAACTAGACCGTGGAACAATAAAGCAATGATGGTGTATAGCAGCCGGCTTTGAATTGCACTGCTTGCATCAGAAACTTTGCGGTGTTAACCCAAATACCTTGAGTGTTGAACTTTGCACACAATTGAAACTATTAACGAAGACAGTGCAAGTCATATCAGTAGAGCCAATTCCTTATCAGAATCCTTAACCAATATGTTCCCTCCTTGTGATGGGAGGAGGCCCGATACAGTAGTTGGTAATTTATGGGCTGATTAGTAATGACAATTAAGGATTTAATGTCTTATGAGTTGCTGAGTCCCATTTCCAATTTAATTGGAGCAAGTGGAAAGAAGTGATCTCTTTCTAACCCTACGGGAAAGAGGCGTGATTAATATTGGTTTGAAAATTAGCCTACTGTGCTGAGTCACTAGGTGCTGGCCAGACGAGTTGGCACAAACTCTATAAGATATCAATACCCTTTGTCGATTTTGTAACATTAATGTACAAAATCATGACAATTTGTCTATAAATTATTGTGTAATGTCGTTCAGCGTGTTGAAGGATTTAGAATACATAGTGTCGCCTCCCCATTTTTAGCTGAGGGTGTCGTAAGGGCCAACAAGTGGATATGACAAGGCTGAAAACCTAGCAGCAAGAGAAGGAAAACTTGATACGAAACCCTGTGCCGACCCGTTTGTTCATCGTGGCACAGTAGGCTAATTACCCTCCACGTAATTGGAGGAGGTCCGATTCAGCTTTAAGGGATGAGAAGTAGAAGAATTGAAATGTCTGGCTGATGTAGCGTATTACACAATATCTCTCAATTAATTGGGAGGTACATGAATGTCACCAACGGACACCATCCTGAGAGTATTGTAAGATCATCGTATTCATAGCGTGATCATTCTTATAAATATACAATATAAGATCTGAGATGCTTTTTTGTTACAACAAGATTTTACTTCTTTACACTGTGCCTTCTTCATTCGTATTGTACTCAAAACTTGAAATAGTTTTCACCTTTATGAGTTCGCTGTCTAGAGGGAGTAACTTGAATATTACAATCGATCTAGAGTTGATTGTATGATGTTGTAAATTCTTGGTGTTGATTGAGGTATACAGTTATGGCTACAGTATCAAAAGGTATTATCTGTTAACAATATTATTATCTACAGTTAAAATTAATTCTCTTCTCTCTTAGAATCTTATCTTCATATCGGATCGGAACCTGGAAGAATCCCAACTATTTCATCATATTGTTATTTAAATCTATAAACAAAAGCTGCAACAACTAGCTTGTCAGATCTAGCGGTAAGACAATATTAAATTTACATGACATCTTAATCCTACATATAAGGAACACCTTCGATTTCATTGCCAACTGCCCGCCACACAGCCAAGATTGTCACGTGGTTTGTTATCAGTTCACCTTCTCTAGCAAGTAGATTTTATGAACAGGTAGTTCCTTAAATTGCCCCGTGTGACACCCTCAGGATGCAGTGGGGTGGTGACATTATGTATTCTAAATCTATCACCACACGTGTCCCACACATAATGTCTGTAACTCTCTATAAAATCTCAGCTTACTTTTAATAAGACCGATATCATCAGAATTACTCGACATTCGCTGCGAGAGGCGGTGGACGCCATTGTGCTAACGTTAACAAAACACTGACACAGCACGTTCTACTAACATTTTAAGTGAAGTGAACCAAAATGCTAACTTTACAATCAGTGGCTTTAGTGAGGTGAATTTCTAACAATTTAGCTGCACATGCACTACACACGGTTTGATATTTTCTTTCGACGTCAGCATATTCAGACTAATAAGATAGCTACCTAGCAAGACAGTTATTAAGAGATATTATTATAATTTCAAATAGACTTACAATTATATTATAGATATATTAATAATCCCTGTGTCAACCCGTTTCGCCAGCGTGGCACTGTAGGTAAATGTTCTGTAATTACCTTCTATGTATTTGGAGGAGGCCCGACTCAGCAGTAGGTCATTTGTGGTCTGTGACTGACTCCAAAGAACAACTACAAAAAAAATAGCTTCCTAGAGCGACAAATTAACTAACACTTATTTATGCAAAGGGTTTAAAAACCACACGCATTATCTAGACTCAACGGAGGTTAAGGTAAATACCCCCCCGATCTGTGCTGCCACCTTGCCGTGGTGGGGGGGCTTGCGTGCCTCAGTGATCCGTCGGGGCCATACCGGCCAGGGCCACCCATGCCGGGCGGGCCCGCGGAGAGAGGTGAGACTAAGAGCAGCGCTACCCTTTATAAAGTATATATGTTTGTTTTATTTGGTTTTATTATTCGTTTATCTTCTTATTTAATCTGTCTTTTAGTTTCGTTTTGTTTGTTTTGTCTTGGTTATCTTCTTGGTTTTGTTTTGTTGTTATCTTGCATATTCTTTTCAGTCTTTTATTTTGATCTTCGCCTTCATCCTTCTTGACGAGTCGGGAGTTAGAACCAAAAACCATGGAAGCACGCACGTTCAAATCTGGTCCCCGGGTGGGTCCCGGTCAGCCGTTGGCGGCCGGGGAATCCCACCCTCCTGCGCCTAACAGCGTGGGAGGCTGCCCCACGTACTACGCAAACGTCCTAAGAGAAGAAGCGCGGCGGCCCGCCGAACTGAGGATGCTGAACGCGCAGTCCTCTCGGGACGACAGCCTGATGATGAGGGCTGGACTGTGGCTCGGGCGCGGAAACGCACCAGGGAGCCACGCCCTCAATCAAGAGGACGAGGCCCCAGCCGGCAAACAGCTCCTAAGCCCAGGAAGCTAAGGGTGCCACGTATGGCCGCAGTGTCTCTGACACTAAAACCAGAGGCACTGGAAAAAGGGATGACTTATGGTCAAGCCATCCGAGAAGCCCGTCAACGGATTGATATAGATAGCCTCGGCATCCCTGATCTCCGGATTAAGACGACAGTCACTGGCGCCTGCTTGATGCAGATCCCGGGGACTGCCAGCGAGGAGAAGGCCAACATCCTTGTCGACAAGTTGAAGGAGATCTTCGACTCCTCGCTGGCCAATATCAACAGGCCCACCAAGTCAGCCGAACTGAGGCTCATGGGGCTTGACGAGTCAGTGATAGCAGAAGATGTCATCGCTGCCGTTTCTCGATTCGGCCAGTGTGACTCTGCTGCTGTGACATGCGGTGTCATCAAACGCAACGCCAGAACTAGGCTGGGAACGGCATGGGTACGCTGTCCCATCTCTGCGGCTAAAACGATCGTGGCTCTGGCCCGACTAAGAGTAGGTTGGTCAACGGCACGGGTTGAATTGCTCCCCGAACGCCCGCTACGTTGCTTCCGGTGCATGGAGAGTGGCCATGTCCGACCGTGCTGCCATTCAGACACGGACCGCAGCAACCTGTGCCATCGATGTGGAGTTGAGGGCCATAAGGCCGCCGAATGTTCCGCCAAGCCGCACTGCACCGTGTGTGCGGCGGCGGGACGCAAATCAGATCACGTGTGCGGTCGCAAAACATGCAAGACCCCAAATCCTAATAAAAGGAAGACGACAGCGCCGGCTAGTGCTTTGCCTACACAGCCCGCCATTCCCGGACCCGCAGGTGCAGGGGTTCCGGCCGAGGGGAATATGACGACAACCTAATTATGGACCAAACCCATTTACTGCAGGCCAATTTAAACCACTGCGCCCACGCTCAAGATCTCCTCTTGCAAAGCATGGCGCAGTGGAACATCCACATTGCTGTCGTCTCAGAGCCATACAGGATCCCTCCCAGAACAGACTGGGCTGCGGACCTGGGAGAGAAGGTCGCCCTGGTGGCAAGACCATCGGCTGGAGTCCCTCCACTCTCAAGGGTGGTTAAGGGTCAGGGTTGGATCGCTGCTCAAATTAGAGACCTCCTCGTGGTTGGCGGGTATTTCTCGCCCAATAGGCCACTTACCGACTTCGAGGAGTACCTCAGGAGCATAGAGACGCATATCAGGAGCCGAAGACCGCGCCACCTCCTACTAATAGGAGACTTTAATGCGAAGTCGGCGGCATGGGGATCCCCCGTCACGGACGCACGTGGCCGAGAACTTCTTGAGTGGTCCATACATATGGGCCTGGTGACCATCAACAGGGGTCACACATTTACCTGCGTGCGACATAACGGCGGATCCATAGTGGACGTGGGCTTTGCGAGTTCTGGCCTCGCAAGGCGAGTCTTTGGATGGGAAGTGCTGGTGGGCGTCGAGACCCTTTCGGACCATCGTTATGTCCGATTTGGAGTCTCCGCCCTCCAACTAGTCGTCCCAAATAGACCCATGGCCGGGGATCAGCCCCGATGGGCTATTAGGAAGATGGACGTTGATCGGATCGAGACGGCTGCGCTCGTAGAGTCCTGGGCCAGCCTAACTGGCCCAGTGAATATTCCAGCTGAGACCGAGATTCTAAGGGAAAAACTGACTCGGATCTGCGACGCAGCCATGCCACGGACAAGACCGATGGCGCCACGGCGACAACTCCACTGGTGGACAGAAGAGATTGCAGGGCTAAGATCCGTCTGTGTGGCAGCCAGACGGGTCTTCACCCACTATCGCCGTCGACGCCGTCGAGATCCAGAGGAGGAAAATAGACTGTATGAAGTCTACAGAGGACACTCCAAGGCCCTCTCGGCTGCTATAGGTAAAGCCAAAGCAAAGGCCTACGAGGACTTCATACAGTCCCTAGATGATGACCCATGGGGGCGCCCATATAAAATGGTGCGCCAAAAGTTGAGGGCTTGGGCCCCTCCTCTAACACAAACCCTGGAACCCACTCATGTGGAGGAGATAGTCACCACTCTGTTCCCTGAGGCAGATGACACTCGGCCGCCCTCCGTGGCGCCTCGCTTAACCTCTGACCTCACAGAGGGAAACATTCCCCCAATTGCAGATGGGGAATTTGAAGGAGCTCTTCTGCGAGCCAAAGCCAAACACAAGGCCCCTGGCCTTGATGGAGTCCCCGGGCGCGCATTAGCTATCGCGCTAGCGTGCATGGACAAGAGGACGCGCAAACTGCTAGATGCGTGTCTGAGGCAGGGGCAGTTTCCATCACAATGGAAGATCGGGCGGCTTGTACTCATACAGAAGCCAGGCCGCCCCGTGGAGTCGCCCTCGGCATACCGTCCCATTGTACTCTTGGATGAGATGGCGAAGCTTTTTGAGAGGGTGGTGGCTGGTCGTCTCATCCAACACATGGAGAGCGAAGGCCCCAATTTGTCGGATGTTCAGTTCGGGTTCCGCAAAGAGCGATCCACGGTGGACGCCATCTTAAGGGTTAAAGGGATGGCGGAGGATGCAATCGCCCAGGGTGACGTGATGATGGCGGTGTCCTTGGACATCGCTAACGCTTTCAACACACTCCCCTGGGCGTGCATTATGGAAGCCCTCCGCTATCACCGATTCCCACATTATCTATGCGCCATTGTGGGCGCATACTTATCAGATAGGAGGATCAGTTATCCTACAAGAGAGGGGTGGATAACCAAACCCATCACGCGCGGTGTTCCACAGGGGTCTGTCCTAGGACCACTCCTGTGGAACATCGGGTATGACTGGGCCCTGCGCGGCCGTATGATAACCGGCGTGTCCATCACCTGCTATGCAGATGACACGCTGGTTACTGCCCGGGGCTCAAATTATAGAGACGCGGCGATTCGTGCCACCGCTGGCGTAGCCCTCACGGTCTCCAGAATCAGGGGACTGGGTCTCAGGGTGGCCCTGGAAAAGTCCGAGGCCGTGTGCTTTCACGGCCCGCGAAGAAAACCACCCGCCAACACTTCCATCATGGTGGGTGGGGTCGAGATAGCAATAACAGCTGCTATTAAATACCTGGGAGTCTACTTAGACTCCCGGCTGAACTTTAAGGAACATTTTGCGAGACTCGGCCCCAGGCTCCTGAACACCGCTGGTGCTCTCAGCAGCCTGCTTTCAAACATAGGAGGCCCCAACGAAGTGTGCAGGAGATTATACTCCACTGCCCTTCGTTCCATGGCGCTCTACGGAGCGCCAGTATGGGTTGACGCCCTCAATAGAGATAACACTGCCCTTCTGAGGAAGCCACAGAGAACAATGGCCCAACGAATCGTCCGTGGCTACCGGACCATTTCGTTCACTGCGGCCACTGCGCTCGCCAGTACACCGCCGTGGGAGCTTGAAGCCCGGGTCCTGGCGACTGTATACTTCCGGGTTGCAGAGGCCCGGGCGAGAGGCGAACCCCCCACTTGGGAAGAGGTCCAGGACTGGCGAGCCCAGCAAAAGAGAGACTTAATCCCCCAATGGTCCGGAATACTCCGGGAGCCAACGGCGGGAGTTGCAACGATCGAGGCAATCCAACCCGTCCTCAAAGAATGGACATCGAGACGGCATGGCACTCTCCCGTACCACCTAACGCAGGTCCTGTCAAACCATGGCTGTTTTGGCAGGTACCTGCACAGGATTGCGGGCCGCGAGCCTACGGGAGAGTGCCACCACTGTGACGGCACAGAGGAAGATGACGCGCGCCACACGGTGGAGCGCTGTACGGCATGGGCCCCTGAGCGAGCCAATCTGGTCGCAGTAGTGGGCAACGATCTCTCGCTCCCGAGCCTGGTGAGGAAGATGCTCGGCAACAAGAGATCGTGGAAGGCTGTCACCACTTTCGCGGAATCCGTTCTACGGAAGAAGGAGGACGCGGAGCGGGAGCGGGAACGTGCCCCCGGCGCCTCTTTACAGCGCCGGGCGCGCACGGGGCGCCGTCGTCTCGCCCACAATCGCCGCATACCGCCCTGACACGGGCCTCCGGGCGGGGGACTATTAGGGTTCCGTCCCCCGCCAGCGGATGCAGGGTCCTGAGGCGGACGATACCATGCCGGATGTCCCGGGCATGGCGTCACAGGAGACATCGTAAGTGCCTCCAGAGAAGTTCGCACCTTTTCATAAGGTGCAAGAGTTTGGTTGGGCCGAGACCATTCTCCCCAACAACCTGCAACAACGTGGACGGCGAAGTTTGAACTAAGGTCCCTACGGCGCTGCAGTAACAGACGGGGTAAGAGACGGGACATAGAGTGGAGTTTAGTGAGTAGGGGGCCCCATAACACCCGGGGTTACCGAGTCTCACACACCCCGCCGACGTCAAGTCCGATGTCGGTGGAAGCCCGTAAAAAGGGTTCTCCACTCTCAAAAAAAAAAAAAAAAAAAAAAAAAAAAAAAAAAAAAAAAAAAAAAAAGGTTAAGGTAAATAAATATTTATAAATTAACTTTGTAACCTCAGGACATCAAAGGTTTGTGTTGACCCAAACATAAATTAAAACCGTATCGTTAACGGTTGGTTCATTTGGATGCAGTTGATTTTGCGGTCATCAGTTAATTTGGATAACTGCTGCGGTAGTCGCTAGGGCTATTTAGCCCTTTGAACCCAATATTTATTTGGTTTCATGGATTTGCAAAACAGAGTGCGGTTAGGCTACGTTGGGAAATTTGTCAAGCAATTGTTTTAAAATACATTTAAGTATTTGCTATTAAGTTTATGCAATCCTTCAATTGCTTTTTCTTTCTTTACACGGCCCCCATTATTTTTTTTACAATTATCCTCTCACGAGCCTGTGATTTGGTGGATTTTTTCAGAAATAAGCTTTTAGCCATGTAATTTGATAAATAAAAAAAAATGTTTTGGTTAAATAGTTTAAGGACATCCCAAGCGAGTGACTGAACTCTGGTCTTCTTTAAATAACTATGTAAAGTTTAACATGCAATTTAGTTTAGTTTTGTTAGAATAACATACAATTTAATCCCAAAAATCCCTGCCGCTGGAATGAAGCTGGAAACAAACATGTAAGAAATAATACAAAAAACAGCCAACAATTTTTTTTTTAGCCACTTGCAGAGCAAATACCTTATCAAACCGAATCAGTAACTATACCTCTTCACAAGTATGATGTTTACGGTAACCGTTTCCTCCTCAACCATTATTACTGGAAGAGAAAATCCACACGGCGCTACCACTACCGTGAATCCGAAGTCGATAAAAGCATTGCCAAATAGATCAGACAGGGAGAGAGAGTGCTATGTTCGGAGTTATTTCGCGTGATAGAATCTGATAAAAGGAAATCCGTAGAAGACCCGAAACCTCTAATATAAGGGTTGTATAGTTAAAGTGGATTGCCACTTGGATCAGGCCACGTAACTCGAAGAACGTATGGCTGTTGGGGCTTAAAAGTCTTTGAGTGACGTCCTAGGATTGGAAAGAGAACGCGAAAGCGACCTGTTGGATGATTATGAGGTGGAAGACAATGTAAAGGTCGCTGGGAATCGGTGGATAAGGTCTGCACAAAATAGTACGTTGTGGAGATCTTTGGAGGAGGATTATATTCAGCAGTAGACTTCTGTGGCTGATTGATAAAAAGATTGCGGCAGAGAGGTGCGCCGCGACCCACCGCTTCTTATCGGTAGCTCGGGTGGCCTACTAAGACTCCCATTAGCGGAGGGGTTCCCCTCGGCGTAGAGTATGTTCTCCCAACTGAAGAGTGCAACCCGTGGCTCTGGAGCGGGCAGGCAGAGAACCGTTTGTTAAGTGAATAGGTCTTGCTGCTAATTTCCATCTTTTCTCGCCACAAAATAGTGTTGGCTTGCCCACGGCCGGGTATCTTGAGGATTGCTAACGAACAGAATAAAAAGGTGTGGTTTTGGGTATCGAGAGTTTCTTTCGAGTTTCTTTGCCTAAAACAGAGATACTTATTTCACGTCCAGGTAGCGGTAGTATTATTTACATATTTAAAGAGTCCCTTCGATTGAAGAATAGTAAAGGGGAATGGAATTAAAAAGTTACGTTAGTAGGGGACGCTTGCATTGGCTGAGGCCAGTTTGTGTCCATTAAAACGGCAATCTCCACCATAAATACCGACCGGTTAGCCTGTGAGCTAATCGCTACGCCCCAATTGCGTTTTGAGGCCTTAAATATTAATAAAGTGGAAATATACCCGCGTTAAGCCGAATTGATCGCCTGCTCTTTTGATTGTATTTCAAACTGTCGGATAACTGTGTTGGGTACTTAAGTTAAGTCTTGTTAATTGTGGAAGTTTTACTGTGTATACCTAAGTCATAGTTGATTAGAGTAAAGTACAAGACCTGAGGACGAGATTAGAAATGAGAACAAAAAGTAACTTTAATTAAGTATTTAAATTATATGATTTTACCAGTTGTCAGTATCACACTGTAACAACTGCTATACTTGGTTGAATAGCAGCTGGGACTAAACAGATTGATGTGTCCTCCGAAGCACGAAGGAGGTCAGATAGCACACACACAAATGATGGACATGCTGTAGACGTAGCTAAAGTGTTGGAAGATGATTTATTTTTAAATTTTGTACATTTAATCTTTCAATGAAGGATCGAGAACTCGAGAACAGAATTCTTGTATCTAATGGAAAATAATATTAAAAGTTACCGGCGCAGGTAGCCCTCAAATTTTCCTTGACATAGAAAAGTTTTCCAATTACCTAAATCGTTTTCGGTAAAGAAAACAAAGGGTTGTGCCCCCTTTAATTGCCAATAAGGGCTGGGCTGCGTCCACTTGTAAATATCGAAGGGCAAACTTCAAATAAACAATCAGGGAAGAAAAATTACCGAATCTACTATGTTCAACGTTATTTGGGGAATGTTGTGTTTGCCTAAACGTCAGCCCAGGGGTATTAAAAAGATATCAGCTCAAACCCCTACTGCGTTACTAATTCTACTCAGCTCATAAATTACCTACTATTTATAGGGCATAGATTTTCGTTTTTGGACCTTACAACACCCTAAGAATAAAATGCATTCTTAATTTATGACCACATGACTAGTTACTAGATATAAGGTTACAACCCAAGTTTTCCGTTTTTTACACACTTCTACCTTCCCGCCGTGTGCCTAGCCAAGTTGCTTTAGAATCGCGCGCTTTGGTTGATAAGACAATCAAATGAGATTATAAATAAATAAATAAATATCCTTGGACATTTCACACAACGCCATCTCGTTCCAAGCTAAGCAAATTAATGCTTGTGTTATGGTAACGAGATGGATGATAAACTACTTATATACATTTTTTTTTGTAAATACATACATATTATAGATAGAAATTACACCCAGACTCCGAGCCAGTGCCTCTGGTTTAGACAAAGACACTTGCCCGACCCCGGAATCGAACCCGGGACCCGTCGATCCAAAGGCGGCATATCTAACAACCTGTCAATATTTGTCCCTTTTAGAATCAAAATCGAAATCAAAAATGTATTTGTTGAAGTTGGCTTCATCTGAGCTCTTTTTACACGTCAATATACTTTTTACATTTACCGTTTTTTTTTGTAAAATCGCCATTTTTTAAACAACGTCTGATTTAAGGAACGTGTGACAGTGAATCCGCGCAATAGTCACAAAGGGCCAAACATCTGCAGTATTTTCTCATTATTTAGAATTAACCTAACCGACTTCAGCAACGGCACCTGTCCACAAAATTGACGCATATGACAGACATTTGTTTTTCTATTCTACCAAGGCGTGGGATTCGTAAGCCACTTGGCTAGGCACCCAGAACAGAACATGTGCATAGGTTTCCTTATTGTGTCTTCATATAGCAATTTAAATCAGATTTCAAATAGACGATAAGTCACTAAACTAACTCTAAAATTCATAATGAAAACAGGATTAAAAAATAGCTCAAGACGCTCTCGCAATATTTTTGCTTCAAAGAATTTCTAAGTTATGATATGCAGGATATTTGGCACGTTTGGCTTTGACTCCGTGCCTTACAAATTTGGAACAGATCCAGATGATATTAAAAATAGTTTTGTGCTTTGAAATTCCTAATAGGTCCGTTGAACCATGCCGTGATTGAAACCAATAAATTTGGCCGAAAATCTGCACCGTAACTACTATTTTCAGGAACTTGTTATTTCTGATGTAAAGCTCTCGAATGCGAAACACTTCCACCCTTAGTAACAGCATAAAGGTTTTGCTATTCGTTTTCAAATATGTCAAGAAGAATGAGTGGAAATAAAATATAAATAATTATAAACAATCTAAGCAGATACTCGTATAATTAAGAAGATAAATTATTTTAAAGTTTTAGAAAGTAGTAGAAAAATTGTTAAATCATTCCACTATGAAGTGTAAAAGTGACTATATATTTTGTGTGAACTCGAGAATTCTTGCTTGTATATTTGAGAATTCTCGAGAATTCTTATTGTAATTACTCTGCTAGATTAGATGTAGTTTTATAGGTACATCAGTTATGTAACCTTATCGATCGAGTCGTAATTTTTTCCTAACGAGACATATTAAAGAAATTTTGATAAGTCTTCAATCTGCAGGTTAAACAACATCTGGCTCTGCTAGATATTAGATGGGGACCATTATTTTACATTATTTGTGTGTAATATCTGACCTCCCCCGTGCTTTGGAAGGCACATGAAGCCGCCCGTAGCATGAAAACTGAGCGCTAGTCTAACCATATAATTACCGGTGGTCCCAGTTAGTTAGCCAGTCAAGTTAAACCGATGCTAACCCCAATGAAAGTGGAAAAAAGGTGAGGGAGAATCATTCATTCAAAAAATTAAAAAGAACTTTATTCACGCAGGGTTTATCACAAAATTCTTATAAATCGTCATCAATTTTTAAACGTAATCCCTGCTGTAGGGTAACCTTCTTCGCGGGGGCAGTTTACAAACATGAAATTCACGAACACAAATGACACTCAGACTCAGAGCAAGTGCCTCTGGTTAACACAAAGACACTTGCCCGGCCCCGGAATCGAACCCGGGACTCCTTGATCCAAAGGCCAGGAAATCGTCCATACATTTCACTAAAAGCAAATGTTTACCAAAATCGCTAGTATCCGAAAAACACCTCACCGCTTTAGCTCAATGTAAGTGGAAATGTCATTAAGAAAGTAAGTTTTATCTGGAACAATCCAAACTTTGTAATTAGCGGGCTAAGATCGGATCTTATCGATTCCGATTTGACGTAAAATAATTGTTCTTTTGGGACAAATTTGTGGAGGTCAACGAAAGATACTTTGAAGGTATATTTCTTTGTGGCTTACTTAATTGATGTTAACTAAGATTGTTAATGATAGATTGGCCGTATGGTGACGGATTTAGAATACATAATGTCACCATCCCATACCATCTTTGGGGTGTTGTAAGAGGCGACCTAAAAGAACGCAAGAGGCAGATCACCTAACCCCAAGAGAAAGAAAACTTGATACAAGCCCTGTGCCAACCCGTCTTGCCAGAGTGGCCCAGTAGGCTATTTTCCCTCCATGAATTTGGAGGAAGCCCGACCCAGTAGTGGGTCATTAATGGGCTGAAACGAATATTACGTCATGTATACTATTTTGTGTCTGAATAAATGTGCCATGTACCCCTTTCAACTTTGCAAAGCTATTTCCTCATCTCTATTTCTGTCACGCGGAATTACTCTGAGCCTAAATATCCTTTTTTTATATACTTAATAAACGTCGTAATATAAAATAAAAAAATGCAATGAAAAAATCCAGTAAATAAAGCTTACCTACCTGTAAATTTACCATAATAATATCGTCAGATTCAGAACCAATTTTGAAAATCTCTCCATACTACTGCCACCATGTACGGATGACGGAATGTCGTGGCTCATTTTAAACTGGTAACAATTTCAGAATAAAGTCTCGTCACATGAATAAAAGAGACTAGAGATGTTGACGTATAGTGATTTATGCGGGCGCCCTGTTACCGGTCGCTTTTGTGATACTGTCATTGTTGAAATCAATGAAAAACTGCCTAGAAGCGCTTTGTTCACACAATGCGACGCGTGATTTATCGCCTAACACCGACTATTAGACGCCGTCGTGTCGGAATGTTAAAAGATAATTTTAAATAAGAGAAGGGAGATGATGGTTGAATATTTATTTCCCAAAATCAAAATTGCTTATGATGAAAAGTAAAATTACATAAATTGAAAAAATGTGTCTATGGTCGATAATTAAACATTGTTTTATTTTTTCAGCAACGTTGACACACACGCGATATGAATGAAATATTTTACCGAAGGCTTACATACCTATTTGATTCATGTATTATAAGACTAAAATTATATAACTAAATTATACCACCAAACCATTGCAAGAAGATTTGTTGCAAGATTTGTCACAGACAATAATTTTGTTTCTTTTGTGTACATGTACGATAAACAATATCTATCTATCTAATTCATGACTTTTTTGTAAGGGATTCCTTCCTTTTGTCGGGTACCCATCCGCAGCCGGATTATGAGCGAACTCGGGGGAACCGCGTCGGTGAGGAGCCGGACGCACCCCAACTCCACTCTTATGCACTAAAACTCCGCTGTGTTTCTACTTGCACCTGCAAACTCTGCTGGTCTGACGAGATTGCAGAGATAACATACTAATTATCTGTTTAATCTCGTGAAAATAAGCTATGGAGCTAAACTGGAGAATAAAAGTTTGTATAAAACAAGTCACTTTTAAATATGAAACTTACTGTAAATATAACTTTTGGATAATATTTTCCTCTAACATTTTTACAAAAATGTCGTGTCGTACCTCAGTATATCGGTTACTATAAAATCAACCCTCTGACGACTTAATTTGTTTCATCCTATAATTCATCATTTTAGACGTTGTCTGAAATTGGTGATATGGCCGGCAATAGGATGGGATTAGTCCACGTGGTGACGTCTTTAGAACACATAATGTCACCATACATCATGAGGGTGTCGTAAGGAAATTACAAGGTTGAAACCTAGCAAGAGGTGAAAAACTTGACACGGAATCCTATGCTGGGCAGCGTGGCACATTAGGCTAATTATCCTTAATGTAGTTGGAGGAGGCCCGACTCAGTAGTGGGTAATTTATGGACTGAGTAGTAGTTGTTGTTGTAGTAGTAGTAGTAGTAGTAGGATGGAATTTTGAATTTTTACTCGCCATTTTTTTAGTACAATTATTAAAGTTTTTTTTCTTAAAGTTCTTGATACGCTTTAATTTAGTCAATTACTCTAGAATGCCACTCGATGGCAAAGAACCGGAAATCTAAATAAATTTTTAATTAGGTAACATTTATACAGTTCAACGGATTTAGATAAATTAGTAAGAACCAGTAAACACACAAAACATTTAGCACTAATTTATTTTTGTTCTAGCTGTGCGTTTATTTATGTTGTAATCAAGTACAGTTTATAATTCCATAAGGTTTCTACTAAATTTAACAACCTCCAGGATACTGCTTTGTCCGCGTACACAAAGAGATTTTAATCCATTACACGCTTTATGTTATCGCCTCCCTGTTATGGTTGAAAAGAGAAAAATAGTGGGGCAACGAAATATGCGGGAGAGATTTTATTAAAAAAAAATACAGGTTGTAACAAACACCAAGGACAAAAAGTACTATTGATAAAGATGCTGTTTGCAAAATTTCAAGCAAAAACACGCTATTTTTTTCTTAAATTTTGGTCACAGAATTTTTATTCCTTGAGAAATAAGCATGGAGAACCGAAGAAACACCATGGGACTCAGGTTACTAAGCTTGTACGGTAATAACGATTGCCACTTTATTGGTTTCCATTGTAACCCTTGTTTTATAGTTAAATTCTAGTTTAGAAAAACGTTGATTGCTTCGTTATACTCGTACTTCAAGATAGAAAATCCTTTTAAACACATAACTCTTTTGATTAGCTCTGTGACCTCGTCGGGGTTTTTTATACATGTTTATGTACCATATTATTAAAAAAATTGGTGAAGACAACATATGGTACTTACCCTATTTTTCTTTAAATTAAAAATAATAAAGATATGTACATATTAAAAATTAGAAATAAGTAATTACGTATTAGTTAAATATTTGTTACTATTATAATTACTTTGCTATGGAAGAGCGGGGCCTCCTAACACAGGCAAATATTGCTTAAAAGGAGTCCCCAAACACAATTACCCACTTGTTGTAACGAATTATTGAAATAAACATTTTTGAATTTGAATTTTGAATGGTGCCTATTTATTAAATACTAGCGACCCACCCCGGCTTCGCACGGGTGCAATGATATGTATATGAACCTCTAAATTTATCAGTATTTCTCTACTATATTATGGATGTATTATACATATAAACCTTCCTCTTGAATGACTATGTATTAAAAAAAACACTTTAAAATTCGTTGCGTAGTTTTAAAGATTTAAGCATACATAGGGACGGACAGACGACAGCGACTTTGTTTTATACTATGTGGTGATAGTGATGATTAATATACAAAAGGTCTTCCATTTGGTCGGAACAAAATATATTTTTTCAGCGTCACAATTTAACCTTGCAAATAATAAATTTTTGCGTAGGGACTACTTTTATTTGCAGGTAAAATTAAGTCTCCGGAAGCTGAGCCATTGACATGATCAGCAATACGGTACTAAGCTTTTTTGTGAATATTTGTCATGACCGTCATTTTGCGAAGCATTTTTTTAATTACTACATACTTTGTGGAGTGCAATAAAGATTAATAAATAAATAAATAGTCATGTTAATATTTGATCACAGTCGGATACTTTCGCGTTTTTCATGGCTCTAGTATTAACCAGGGAATGGTGCATTATTGAATTATTTTTATTTACTTTGAAACAGTCGAGCGTCTAAAACATTGCTGTTATTCATTTTTGTTTGGAACTAAGTCTATACGTTGCTGGAATATTAATATCATTTCCACGATTCTTTATTCCATTCCCTTTTGGTTTTTAAATCCGGCAAAATAGTATGCCTGTATGCATTTTGGGAGCTGTTTTCTTCCAAGTTACGTGTATTTATATGACAGCTTTCATAAAAAGTAGACCACGGAATGAGATTTATTTTTTAAAGTTATTTAGTCCTCGTTTGACTGTTGACACCACCACCACCTTGTTGTCAAGGGGTTCGACGTGTGTGCTGTCGAGCCGCTCAGGGTCCTCCCTGAGCTCTGGCTGATCCGCGACGCAGACGGAGGCTGAGGAGGAGGTGACTCTACGTCAAACCCCTGCCACCGCCATAGATGCCGGTGGTGAATCGGGGGACCCGCCTAAGACGAAAGCCTCACTGACTGAGGGCGTCCCAGTTGCCTCCGATAGTCGCTTGCCCGCATAGCCCGCACCTCGTCGGGGCAATGTGGAATGCGTTTACACGAACCTATGGCGCTCCAAGCGTGTCATATCAAGGTATACAGCTGGGGTTTTAGTGGGACCCCAGCGGTATACCTGGGTCCCGGATATGCATACCTACAGCATTTGCCCAGCGAAACCAAAAAAAAGAGGTTGGATGTGCCGTGCCTAGCATTTTCTCAGGATGAAATCTATTACCATACGGAGATTAGTACACTGCATAAAGGCAACGAAGTTACTTATGGTTTTGCTAATTCTCCTGCAGGCAACCTTACTCGCCACTGCTATGTTTAATATGTAGCTGATACAATGTTAAAATAATACGTAAATTGAAAGAAATAATCGCATCGGCCTGTGTGAGTACAACTATTTGATGTAGAGTGAAACGTGATTGATGAAATTGCGAAATATTTCATTTTCACACATCTCCCCGCTCCGGGGTCATGACATGATTGCAATTTGTTTGCTCTAGGGGTCCGCGTGATACATGTTACAGCTAAATTCGTATATTTGCGCCTGGTTTTTAACATCCCAAAAAGGGGTGTTAGACGATGGATGTGTTTGTGGCATCATAGTTTCTTAAAGGGTGAACCGATTGTTATTTCGTTTTGGTTGCTAGGTAACGTAATCTTAGCAGTGAAAATATTCCTGTGTTGAAGGACCCTTAAGTGTTGAAGTATCACCTTCATGGTCTCAACCCAGCACTGGCTGGTTCTAAATATCTGTCTACCAAGTTCATGTCCATTTTTATTATTGACTAGCGGCCCGTCCCGGCTTCTAAGGATGGGATATTATCCGCGGGTGACGGCGTGGGGCGAAGCTAGTAAAAAAAGCCTAAGTTACTCCTTATATCATCAGCTACCTATCAGTGAAAGTCCCGTCGAAACCAGTCCAGCCGTTCCAGAGATTAGCCGGAACAAACAGACAGACAGACAGCCAAACATTAAAAAAATATATTTTGGTATATGTACTGTGTATACATACCTACTTACGCATTAAGTAAAAAGTGATAAGACTGCTTGTTCCCCCAACCGGCTACTGGCAATACGATTTAGCACCGGGTTTTGAAACCAAATTTTCTTCTCCTGCTATTAGGTTTTTTGCCTTGACAGTTTTCTTCGTCTGCTCTTAGTATGATGAAATGAAGTAACGCTCTAGGTTACCACAATCCGTTACCACATTGACAAAAACAATGGTTACACGCAATAAAAATATTTTCATTCAGTTGTCCTTTGCACATTAGACATCTTGGTTTTTGCATGTTCTTAAAATTGATGCTGAAAGACTTCGATAATAGTTATTTGTTATACAAGAGTGCAAAGTTGCTTTTTAACCGCGTGTTCAATTTTGATGACCGAGGAAGCGAAGGATTCTAAAATTGAATCACGAGCGCAGCGAGTGATACAAAATTAGAATCCTGAACGTTAGCGAGGGAATCAAAAGAGCACGAGGTGAAAAATCTTTGCACTCGAGTGCAACACGTAACTTTTCATTCCACCTCAGCGAGGAAATGACTAAATGCAAAAAAAAAAACGTTTACAATCACAAGATAGGTACACTTTTATTTCAGTTTAGGTATTAATTACTACATTATGACAGGTAAGTATTACGGAATAATCTTTACTTTATTCTCTAGCGAATAAAAACGGCTTTTGCACTCAGATATCGAAGAGCAAAAATACTCTTTCCGAGATGGGGGGATGAAAAGTTTATTTTTACGAGAAATCCCTTCCAAACTATTAAATGCTCAACTCATTTAGGGAGACGATTTAAGTAGTGGCATTACTTACATCCAGTGATAAAACACCTGAATTTTAAGTCCAGAAACATTTGTGATAACTGTTGTGTTACACCTTTCCGAATTACTATTGCTGGATATTTGATCATAAATAAAGAAGTGAAAACAATGACCATGAATGATTTGAAAAATATGTCTGAGGCGACACGTGTATAACTTGCGTAAAGTTAGACGCTTGAGTAATTGGATTTAGGAAAATATTTTTAAATTATTATCATCATAAATAAATACTTTAGCTTAAAAGACCATATATTTACAGATGTCATATAGATAACAGACATTGTATTCAATTTAATTTTATTTGTTCAGCAGTATACGTTTCGGTCAGGTGTAGCTATGCCTTAACGGCACCGTCTACTTTCCGCTTAAGCCGTGATTGATGGCATCAGACAGGTAGACAGGCTACAAATGGCGAATTGTGCTCCTAATGCTGGCCTTACTACATCAAGTCTTGGATTAGAGAAACTTCCAGAAAAGTAATTCTGCACTGAAATAAGCTTTCTATTAGTTACTTTTTTGATTTTCTTCTTAATGCTCTTTTTATAAGGTGATTTTGATCGGCATTAGCAAATATTTGAAGCATTTAGCTATGGCTGGTGTCAACACACAAAGTATGTAGTTAGAGGTCTCAACACATGAATTGCGAAGATTTTTATATGTACGCTTAAAAGTGTGAAGTATTCAAAATATTTAACTACAGTTGTTTTTAAGCTGAGAGTATCGCGACATATATCCACAAGCGAGGGACATCCAATACTAACAATACAAACGGCAATGTTTTTATTAATCTCACGTATTGTTTGCGTATTTCATATTTGTTCAGCTGTTTTAGTTTCCCTAACAAATGTTGAAAAATTGGAGTACGAATGAATGATATTTAAACTGCTTAGTGACCATTTTCCTAGCTGTTTGTATATTTGGTTTTGATCAGAGAATTGATCAAGAAATAATAGTTAAAATATGTCTAACAACCTATGCCAATAAGCTATTATAATTTACCCAATAATAAACTATGGAACAATGTCGCGTTCCTTCCTACCGTTGAAGTAAAATGTATCATTTGCGATTATACATAGGATTAATTTTGCAAAGTCACTTTTTATTAAACCATGTTGAAGCTATCAGTAAAATATTACATACGATTTTAGTAGCGGGTAGCTTAAAGCCAGAGTTTTAAATTATTACTGAATATAACTCATCAGTAAACCACAGAGGCGAAACTAGTACCCGATAGGCATGCATTATAGATGGCGTGGGCACGCTGAGCTCCAGAACGAATAAATATTCATTTTCAGTGGAATACCAAGCTTTAGCGTTAGATTTTTAACCTGTAATTTTCGGGTATTCTATTATATCTCATGAAATATGTTTTGTGAAAATAATTAGGCGATTGAATTAAAAATGACGCAACTAATTTCTTCAAACATTATAATTTAGGCAATACTTACTATAACGCAAGAAATTGATTGAATTTGAATTGGGGGTTAAGAAAAGTGAACACCTCAACACAGTGGATACACTGCCTCAACCACTGGATCTGGGGGTTGGATGTGCCGCCTTCGGGTCGCGGGGTCCCGGGTTCGATTCCGGGGCCGGGCAAGTGTCTTTGTGTAAACCAGAGGCACTTGCTCCGAGTGTGGGTGTATTCGTGAATTTCATGTTTGAAAATTGCCCCCGCGATACAGGTTATACCTACGGCAGAGGGTTTTTTTTTATAACTGCAATAATTACAGTACCCAATTTATTGATCATATTAAAATTATTATAACACACAGTCGTTTTAAAGGGATCCTTAAAGGTCAGCGCTCGGTTACCGAATCATGAACGCCTTATCTCTTTTTTGTTATTTAGTATGTACTCTAATATTTAGTAAAAGATGGACTGTCAACTGACAAATGGTCAACATGGTGACTACGCGAGGCTCGCAACAATCTTTATAGCACCTTAAGAAAAGAACATTATATACTATACAAATAAATAGAATTTAAGTTATTGGAGTGGATTAAAATAACTGATTTTCATGTAAGTGTATTTATTCATGTAAGTTCATGTAAGTATGTTTACACAGTACATTTTGTTAAATTCCACGCGAACGAAGTCGCGGGTTACAGCTAGTACATATAACATAAAACAAATAACACAGATAAAAGCAAAGAAAAAATACAACCAAATGAAACAAAAAGTAGTGCAATTGCTAAAATATTTTTTTACAGGCAACCAAGTATATATTAGCGAAAAACGGACCCTAAACTGTATGGCACACAGTTTAGGGTCCGTTTTTCGCTAATTGAGGTGTGAGAATAGGTGGCGCTAGTCCGGGAAATGGACGATAACCCTAAATCAGTGCTAGATATCAAAAGAAGCTCAGAAGCTCTGTACCGACGTGGTAGCATATCGTTAGAATTTGAGGCTAGAGCATCAAAGATACTAGGCAGTCCTTTCGGTAAAGTACAAAAACCTCTCTTGGACTAACGCCAGGTTAAAATACGAGTTTGAATAAGAGGGTTCTCTATAACGGTATTTGAAATATTTGAATATTATTGAGTCCAAGGATATTTATTTATTTTAATAAAAATAGATACAACAGATTGCTGATTTTTTTATAAATACGGAGGTAACAGAAAAAACAAATATAAACGTAACTTTAGATTAATATTTTTGTTTATAATATTTTACACAATGGCAGAATATTATCAATAAACAAAATAATGTAGGTTTAACATGATATACTACCAATACTCAGCCCATAGGTCCTCCTCCAGTTACATAGAGGCTAATTAGCCTACCACATTCATTGCTTTCCGGCGACCTTAACCAGGTCGTCGGTCCACCGTGTGGGAGGCCTACCAGCACTGCACCTTTCGGAAAACGGTCGCCACTCGAGGACTTTTCTGCCCCATCGAGCGCCGGTCCTGCGAGCTATGTGCCCTACCCACTGCCACCTAAGTTTAGCAATCCTGTAGGCTATGTTGGTTACCTGGCTACCCTGGTTTGCTTGCGTATCTCCTCATTTCTGATTCGAAACGGAAAACACTTTTCTGTAAAGTCAGTAAATTCAAGGTCAAGGTGAAGTTAGGCGCCGATGCATACTCCATGGCTTATAAATCCATTGGTTTGTCCGGGACCCTAACTAAAAAAAATGTGAATATAATTTAACACTGTCAAGCAGTGAGATAATGATTTATAGTAGTAGCTCGAAGAAAAACTATTCCTAAGTCATATATAATTCAGTGCCTAAGATATGCGTTCTTCCGAGTTTTTTTCCCCCAATTTTCGGTTGGCAAGTTTGAGTTATGATTGGACCACCAAATATATTCGTAATTTCGACGATAAATAATGATAACTTTTTGGTTAATTGTATTTATTTAACCGAATTAAGTATCTGTGAGCCAAATGCTATAAACCCATCACGTATCGTTACTGAGTAACAAATATTCGTACTAAATTTATATTCTTTTCATTTAAGTATTTGATTGAGACTGTTTATACACTATTTTTATTCATAAAACGAAACATCTGCGCTAGATGTAACCTGTATTGCGGGGCCAGTTTACAAACATGTAATTCACGAACACAAATCACACCAAGACTCAGAACAAGTGCCTCTGGTTTATCCAAAGACAATTGCCCGGCGCCGGAATCGAACCGGGAATCCGTGATCCACAGGCTGTGCATCAACTCCCTAGACCAAGAATTGCATAACAAAATATAATTTTATTTTTTTAAATACAATTTAATATATGTTTACTTTTAAATTCTAGTTTTTACTTCTCTTTCTGATTACGTTAAACTAATTTGCCAAAAAATTTAACTTGCCCTTATCAACTGTCCGTAAGCGATCCTTATAAAAGGGCGTGGTGTGACGATAATCCGGGATTATCTTGTTAACTTGTTTTACAGCCTTTGGCCAAAGGTCCCTTGGAAATAGAGTTGATCTGCAAAAACTTTAGCTTTTAATTATGTTTTACAATGATTTTTTAGATAACCAGGGAAGAAACTAGCTATAACTTTCGTTAGCAGTAAATATTTCTTGCCCCAGTTTCCGTGTATGGCGTAATTATCAACCCATGCCGAGTTATGTTATGAGGGTGTCAAAATAGTCGGCTAAACAAACTTATAGGCGAAGGAAATAAAGGTTGATGTAAATCTTCCGTCAGGCCTATTTGGTGCCTTTTAGAAACGGCCTTTGTGGAAATCCTTGGGGAGACCTAGTCTAGCAGTGGATTTCTTTTGGCTAAATAATGATCATGATATTTTTAGTACACAGTTTTTTTTTCTACCAGTACTGGTTTTTTTTAAACGTAGCCACTGCAGTAATTTCCACCTGTATCATGGGGCCAGTTTACAAACATGAAATTCACGAACACAAATAACACCCAGACTCACAGCAAGTTCCTATGGTTTACACAAAGACACATGCCCGGACCCGGAATCGAACCCGGGACCCCGTGATCCAAAGGCGGCACATCCAACCCCTAGACCACCGAGGAAGTCACCATTTCCCACACAATTAATTACGCTCACAACAAACACCCAAAGACCAGTTTCAAAATACATTGAAACTCTCAAAAACGTGAATTGTTCGCCTTTTATCCGTACAAAACTAAATAGATCAGTTCCACCACTAACATTTCCGAAGCCAGAGCTACAAAGGCCGCTGTTGCTTCAATCGCCGAGCGCCATCGTTCAACGCCCACAATCGAATGCCTCTCGTTTTTCTTTCTACTCTACGATGGCGTTACGTTGGATTGGACGATCTTTTATTAACCACCTTTTTGTTGGTACAAAAAGTATATCCTGGAATTCGGATAGCTATTTTTGCCATGTGGTGGGATTTTTTTTCGTGAGAGTCGACTAAAGCATAATAAAAGGTCGATAACCTAGCCGTAAAAGAAGTAATTGGAGGAGGCCGACTCAGCAGTGGGTCTTTTACGTGCTAATAATAAGTTAGGCTATCATAACTATACATATTTATATAATATTAATAACGGACCCCACAGAATTCGTCCTGTCAAAAAAAATTACTCTTTGACGTTAGGAGCACACCTACATTGCTTAGACAACAGTGAGTGGTTGTCATTTAATATGAACTTTAAACAATAGCAATAAAGCTCAAATTGTCTCTACATTTTAGTTAGAAACCGTTTGTATGGGAAAAAGAAAAAGGCTGTTTTTAGGGGTTTTCCGGCAATTATTGGAATTTTTCTCGCCGTAAAAACTATTCTTGAACTACAACGAACATTTCAAAAAAAAGAATTGGCTAAATTGGTCCAGGCGTTGTGGAGTTATGCGGTTACAAACACATTTTGCGATTCATTTTTATATAATAGATAGATATAGCTATTGTGTTGCCATTCTAATAAGCAATGATAATCATGACGGCTTTGGCAAATTTGGTTCTTATCAAGATTTTTTTCTATTGCTAACTTCGTCTTGTCAGTAAACTATAATGTGTAGATTATAGCCAGTATATTAAAATACGTTGTTTATTATCACTATCACTACATATTATAAAACAAAGTCGCTTTCGTCTGTCCGTCCCTATGTATGCTTAAATCTTTAAAACTACGCAATAGATAGAGTGATTCAAGAGGAAGTTTTGTATAATACATCCATAATATTGTAGAGAAACATACGTAAATTTAGAGGTTCATCATTGCACCCGTGCGAAGCCGGGGCGGGTCGCTAGTTTCATTATATTTATATTAGTACATTTATATAAGCTTATAAAAAAAAGTTTGTCGTAAGTTAAAAAATAAATAAAAAATAATGAAACCACGGCACTTTGTCCTGTATCGCGAGGGCAGTTTACAAACATGAAATGCACGAACACGAATTACATCCTGGCTCAGAGAAAGTGCCTCTGGTTTACACAAGACACTTGCCCGACCCTGAGACCCATGAGTCAAAGGTGGCACATGTATCCAATAGACCAACAATTAAATTTGGCACGTAACCTTTAAGCATTTCGTGTTTGAAACGATGAATTAAGTATTCGAAATTAAAATGTCATGCCACGGTTACTTTATCCAATTTCAAACTGTAATAAGCTCAAAGTAAATAATGAGAACGTTATTAGTTTGTCGTCTGGTAGTTGAGACTTTGTAATAGGAATTGAAGTATTGAAATTTGGTTCGTGATGCCGTTTGTACTTAATTGATGTTTGGTGGACTGTAAGTGGTTAACGAGCCATACTTCAAATGTGTAAAGAAACATAAAATATTAAATCGGTTTAAATGGATATTGCCTTAACCATGCATGCCTCAAACTCAAACTCAAAAGGAACTTTATTTACGTAGGTTTCATCACAAAAATCTTATAAATCTTCATATTTATAAATACCATCATCTTACGGCCCCTGGCCCACACTAGGTGGTAGTCTCTACACACACCTATGTCACTTGAACAGCGACATTATTTACTCGATATCCTTTGCGTCATGCTTGTGAACACGTGCCGTTGCTGGGGGTCGGTTGGCTCGAGCATTAGAAGGTTACTATTGTTGACCAGATCTGGCTGATGTTTGGCCCTTTGCGACTATTGCGCGAGTTTCTCTCACAAATTTGTCTTGTACTAAAAAATGGCGATCTAAAAAGAGCAACTAAAGAGTCTTGCCGGTTCTTCTCTGTAGAGCTGCATTCCGAAACGGTGGTAGATGGTAAATAACCAATTTTCAATTTTATGTGGTAAGTTTTATATTATTGTTTGACTTGTCAAAAGGGCTCTAATGAGCCAACTTGATTAAATGAGTTATGATTTTTTATTTGTTTTTGATTTTAACTCAACCTTGTTACACAAGGACAGTTCTCTGCATTAAAAAACGAAGTATAGGTAAAACAAATTTGTACATATTTTGGTCAATAAATTATGTTGAAGTTCAGTGACTCTTTGAAGAGTCACTGGAGTGTTATTAACAACTTTTGGTTGAAGCAATGATGATGCGTACCTCTGAAGCTAAGCCACTTTTCTTTATCAATACCAGCCATTATATTTTAATGGAACAAAGCTAGACAAGGCTTACTAAAAGTAAATGGTTCGTCAGTCGTCTGCGACTTTGCGAATGACACAACGGCAATCAATCTTGTTCATGCCCTATCCTCTACAACTGAACCGATAAAGGACTAAGGGATTCCGAGGGCCGTTAGAAGCACTATTCGGCAATTTGTTAACATCTATCTGCCTTGTAAAGATGGATTTAGTGACGCGTACCCTTTTCCGATATTGGAGATTTAGCGTATTTTGTTAACATTTGGAATTAACATCTTTGCGCGCCTATTATAACCCAGCTAGCCTGTGAGGCACCGTAGGCTAATTTCCCTCCATGAATTTGGGGGAGGCCTGACTCAGCAGTAAGTAATTTATGAGCTGAATATTAGTAGTAGGATTTAAGAAACGTTATTACTCTGGTGGTAATATATTTCACCTATATTGTTAGGTATTCGATTATATTTTATTCAACACTAGCTGATCCCGCAAACGTGTTTTGCCAAATAAATAACACCCCGCAACCCCCTTTTTTTTGGAATTTCGTAAAATCGGTTCTTCATCATCATCATCATTTTAGCCAAAAGACGTCCACTGCTGGACATAGGCCTCCCCCAAGGATCTCCACAAAGGCCGGTCCTGGGCCGCCCGCATCCACTACTTTCCGGCGACGTTAACTAGGTCGTCGGTCCACCGTGTGGGAGGCCTACCAGCACTGCGCCTTCCGGAACGCGCTCGCCACTCGAGGACTTTTCTGCCCCATCGGGCGTCGGTCCTGCGAGCTATGTGCCCTGCCCACTGCCACTTAAGTTTGGCAAAGTTAAAATCGGTTCTTAGCTGACCTCTATTTGGTGAAAAGAATATTCCTACCAAATTTCAAGTCTCTAGGTCTTAAGGTTACAGATAACAGGGTTACAGGTTAAGTCGACCTAAATCCTTCAAGAGGTGGTAGTTTCCATCATTCCTGACTGATTTGACTATGGAACCCCATACCCCAAACTTAACCGTTCTCAAGTTATGGGACTTTAAAGCTGAAGAACCGTAGATATTTTTAAGGACATCTGCAGCATAACCGTCATAGATTTTTTTTAAATATCTTACAATGAATAAAAGACTTTCCACAAATTTATTTCTTTTTTTAACAATCAATCGACTAATATGACTCAGTTGGTACAGTTACTTGCAGTTTTTGTATTTAAAATAATGAAGCAACTAATCTGCTACACAAAAAATACAAAAACATTAGAGGTACAAACACAAAAAAAGGGGAGAAAAGACAAAAAATATGGATTTTTATAAAAAAAACTTCAAAGTCCCATAACTTGAGAACGGTTAAGTATGGGGTATGGGGTTCCATAGTCAAATCAGTCAGGAATGTTGAAAACTACCACCTCTTAAAGGATTTAGGTCGACTTAACCTGTAACCCTGTATAGTGATGAGTCAATCTATCTATAGATCAGCTCCCTATATCCGATAATACGAGTATGTATACACGTATATCATAGGCTCACTTTAGCTTGAACCATTCAGCCGTTATTTATATTCAAATGAAGTTCTGGCGATCTGGGATAGACATGCGGTGTTAATCTGGAAAATAATTTCTCAGTTCACCTAGCTACATCATACACTATGTTAAACATTGGCCAACTAAAGTTTAATTTTATACTGTTACTTTAATTTTTCAAAAATAAATTCCCTCCAACGGCTTAATTTAACTTTTCACATGTGGCGCTATTAAAAGCCACTAACTTTTCAACGTGCGAGTAATTGCATAAAGTTTGCAGCCACATTGAACCTTGTATGAGACCATCGTACCACAGTTGGACATACTCTGGGTTGGTTCTAGAGAAAAACCTCTGTATTACAATTATTGATGCTTCTCTTAACCGTGAAGAAAGCAAATTCAGCAAATTGAACCTAAACCACAATGAAAAGAGATTAATTTTCGTTTATAAATATATTGGCAATCAAAAATATTCAAAGAAACGATTATTATACTTCTTCATAACGCGTTTTAGTGGTGACCGCGAATTGGCAAGCGTAGCGTGGGACGGCCCTCTGCTAGATGGAGCGACGATCTGCGAAAGGTTGCGGATAGCAGCTGGATGCGTCAGTTTACTTTAGTGCAGGCCTATGTCCAGCAGTAGACTAATGTGGGCTGATGATGATGATGATAACGCGTTATATTATTCTTTATTTTATACCAAGATGGAAAAGCGCATTCAGCTGCTCCCCGCAAGCTTTCGCAGAACCAACCATAATTGTTAAACATATTCAGTACATAAAGCCTGTGAAAAGTCTGAGGCATTTCCACATGAGTATTTCTATGTACTACCTGTACTTGTACTCCAAGCGTTATCAAAGTCTTTTTTTATATTTGCTCTTAAGCGCTCCGTTGGCTTTCCCAACAATATTGTCGCACCATCGTCGGTTCCTAATTGATTTCCAGTGTTTACCGAAATTGGAACTCCAAACAATGGTATATTGGGTAAATAGTGGTGGATGGTGTTAAGGGCTTCACTTTGAGCGCGAAATTGTCTCAGAACTTTTGGTTTGTAGTTCTAATTATTGGATTTGTTTGTTTCGGAGATTAGATCGTTAAGATATGGTGCTATTTAAAATGTTGTATTTTTGTTTCGTCCCTCCTTATATGACCCTGGAAAGGCCTGGAATTACGCCTTTTCTACTTTACTGAAAGGCATTGAGAAGTATTTTAAATTGCTATGATATCCCATTAAATAACTTTTCTAATTAATGCTGGTGTCTATTTAGGTTGGCACTGACTTCAAATAGTTTAGTTTTTTATCGTTTTTGATGACGGGTTTTGTGTAATTTTTTTAAACGCCGGAAATAATCTAAAAAAAAAGATATTTCCAACTTGGTTAATAAATGACGCAGTTTTATGTTAGCACAAACACAGACGAACTGAAAACCCCCTTTTTTTAAAGTCGGTTAAAAATGGCAATGATTTTAGGTTGCTGATATTTGGTATAAGTTTCTTTCTTTAAAATGCAAAGAAGAAGGGTTTGAAGCAATACATATACTCGCAAGTAAGTCCGAATATAAATTTGTGCTTTATTTATTTTTAAAACAAACCTACAGACATGATCTTGACTGGTTTACGGAGACCTTGGACCTTTTAATCACTAACCTAACCGGAAAAGGGTGATGAGGGACAATAAAAAAACCCCGTAAATTTGTCAGTATTACCATGGTGGCAGGTGTTTAGCAAGTACTCAAAATCTACTAAGGTGAAGCTGTAAATAGCCTCTAGCATTACGTCAATTTATATTTTGTTATTTTTCGTTTCCAAAAACTCGTAGTTCCAATCCATCAATAAAACCCTTTGCTACAATAGTTTGACCCATTTTGTTTACGTACTAACGTAAATGCTCCTATTACCGCCAGTTTAAGCTGTCTTAGGAAACACTTTAAAAAAATAGATATTGGCTGTTATGTTAGGAAAGATGTTATAATTTATAATTAATCTCAACGAAGTATTCTTTGGAAATTAGTACTTAAATTCAATATTCAATACCACAATGGTTAATAAATAATTATCTAATCTAAAATAGTAGTTGATTCTATTACCGACCCATATAATGCGGCAAGATTCTATTACCGATTTTTCTACTTCTTTTACCGACCGCTACGAAGTTGTCACTTCTTCTATACTACTTAATAAATAAAATAAAAAATCGTTTTTAAGATATTTATTATATTAATACAATAGTTATGAGATCAACATTATTACAATATGAACATAATTATTTATTGCAACGCTTAGAGCACTTATTTACTGTTATTTTAATAAATAAAAAAATATAATCAGTCTCAGAAAACAGTCTTCAAATAATTAAATGCTAACTTTTTAATTACTTAAATACTAATTAGAGATTATATAATAGAGATTTATAATATCAGTAACAAAAATATTTTTATCTGTAATACAATCACAAAATACCTTTATAATAGGTACATACATTTATAATTCGCTCAATACAGAAGCTGATCCCAAGATGCTTCGGATTAATAAGGCTAGGAAAAGAAAGAGAGAATCAAGGTTTGTAAGTTCAAATAAAGTAGGTTTCAAAAATATTATCAGAGTCAGATGGATAAATCTTATGTCGTATATACGAAACAGTTTTTGGTATATGTACCTCATCGATATCAGATGATGTATTTGGAAGAATTCTAGCTGATGTTGAAGCACGACCTGAATGTATTGGATTTTTAGATTTCACCTTGTAATTATTTTGTCGTGGGATTAATACTGAGTCAGACTCAGATTCTGAACTTGACGTCGTATTATGCTTTCTAACACTTGTTGGTGTAGACACAGCTCCCACAATTTTCTTATTATATTATTATATATATGAGAAGTGTGACCGTCGAGAAAAAAGCTATAGGAAATTGTATGTTATGCTGAATAAGCCAGGGATAAAAGCAATTGGCAACGTACTCATAAAATGCAGCCATATTAATCCATCCTGACTCAGTGTGACCGATACCCCATCCATATGGTACAGTTGGAACAAAGTTTTTTTGGCAAACGCTTGGATCATGGGAGGTGCTATTGCAGCATCTGCAGACACATTTACTAGCACTGTTAAACACTCCTTTTCGTCATTGGCCACTCTACTATATACTTTCTTGCTGCCTCTTCGCACAAGAACCTGTTTTCCTTTGGGACACAAAAAGAAACGGGTCTCATCACAATTAAAAATCCGACTAGGATCTTCCAAAACATCAAGAAGGTTATTTTGTTCAAAATAAATATGTACTCGATTGAACAATGCTCTTACAGCCTCCTCTGTAATGTGTGTACGGCTTGTAGGCAAATTCTGAGTAATTCGTCTTGAAATGGTAGAATGCCTCGCCATAAACATAAGAAATCATCCTTTTCCGGGAACACCATCTTTAAAAGGATTAGAGCGATTTAAGTTTTCCACCAATTTTGCTACTGTTTCCAACAATTGGTCCTTACTTACAGGAAAACCTGACTTCCCGAGATATAAAATCCAGTCTACCAGTCTTTTTTCTTCCTCGTCGTTAAAACCGTTTGTTTTCCACAATGTTCATTTATATATTTATTATTTCTCTTGTCACGCAGAGTTGTCCTCGGTATGCCATAGGTTTTTGAAGCTTCGTTTATGCTGGTCCCTTCATTTATAGCTAGAAGCGCAGCTTCTAGTTGAGCAGAGGCGTACTGCTTCCGCTTCTGCGGCTCCATGATTCTATAGAAGAACACAATCTTTAAAGAGATATAGAATTTATTTATAATTCTTCGAAAGAAGCTTTTAAAAAGTTACTAGGCCCCTATTCCTTCCCGCCATTTTTATTTGATTTGAAACCATATGAAATATAGCCAATGCCATGAAGCCATGAATGAAATTGGGTAGCAAATATTATTTTACATTAATAATAAGTCCTGTGACAAAATCTTTCAAAACGTCACGTATGCAAGAAATAAGCCTATTTGTTTAAAACTATACATTTTGTTTTTGTGTACTGTAATATTACCAAAAATATCGTCACAGCTGTGAGTCGGTAATAGAATCGAGTATGAAGCTTACAATATTCTATTAGCGACCAATAAAATAAATAATAAACACATATAATATCTGCTTTATGGAATACTGTTAAATTCGATCTCATTGCTATATTATTTCGTGTAATGTCAGTTAGTCTATAATTCAGATAATAAAGGTTATTAACGGTATAATATCATTATAATAATAGGCATATTGTCTAACGTTGAATCGGGTTTTACACAAAAACTTTAAGAAATAGCTTTGTCGTTAATAGATCTAACGAAGTAAAATAATTTTAAGAATTAAACAAAAACAAAAAATGAATGAGGTAGTTAATTTTTAATAGACATTATTTTAAAATATTAAATGTTCTCAAAATTTAACAACGCCATGGGTCGTTATTAGAATCAAGTTTTGAAATTTGGATTCTATTACCGCCTGAAACAAAAACATGATTTTATAACACAAAAACCAATAAAAAGTATTATATTAAGAGTTAGTTTAGAAAACGAATATATACTTTACAGTTGTAATGTGATAATAAGAATACAAATCAATTTTTAGTGTGTTATTTTTCTTAGGTAAAATTTAAGTGTACTTACGTGGCTGATGACGCGACACTATGAAATGTGCGTCCGCTTCGGGCGCGCCCCAATCATTGTCAAATTATTTCTTTCACTGGCTATTTAGATAGACAAACTTTAGTCTTTTTGCTGTCCAACAAAAATACGTAACTATTTTTTAAGGTATGACTTTTCTGGAACCCTATATTGTGTCTAATATGAGAGATTTAAAAATTAGATCGTTAATAGAGTACACATTTTAGGGGGTCGTTAATAGGAGCTTTTACGTTACTTAGCTCTGTTTTCTAATAGTATTGGATCAATGCCAACAATGTGACTCAATGTTTACACAGAGTGTAAACGATACTGAAACCGATCTGATTGTTAACGCAGATTGGAATAGAACCTTCGTGTGTAGAATGCTATATATTTAAGAGACCGAGACTGATGAATTTTACGCGCCCCTCGGAACATGGAGGTAGCAGATCAAGCATCTGAGAGGCCAATAGACAACCTAAGAATCATACCGTCACGAACAGTTGATACCATTTATGAGACCTCTGACTTTTAAACTCGGTCCGTGGACAAAACAGTAACTGAGTAAATAGTGTTTATTGTTAGTGTAAGTAAACGTATGTTTTGTAAAAAATCGAATAACATAATCGTCGATATATTTATAAGTTATGCCTTCTCACAAATCTTTGTTGATAAATTATTCCAAGTTGCCTGCTAAACTACTGAAGCCATTTCGAAATCATTTTTAAAGTACCAAACGGGGGAAGAAATTGTCGAATCGGTTTGCAAATGACTGAGTTATGTGGTTATAAATATGCATAACTAGGTACATCTGTTATAATCGTTATCATCATAATTTCAGCCAAAAGCAGTCCCCGCCTGATGGATACAGGCCTCCTAAAGATTTTCACCAAATTTGCCATATAATTTTTACACTAGTATTCTAGTAGTATCTCGGAGAACAAGATACTACCAGAAAAACAATATACAAAAAAGTGAAATGTATTTCATTTTATATGGCACGGATAGCATACTTTCGATTGGTATAGAATTTGTCTAATAAACAAACCGGTGAAATATTTAATTTTATTTTCATAGCCTGGCAAGGTTTTTTTTAGGCAACGTCTTTTTTATTATTTTTAACATACTAAATGTCTATTAAATTTATTTTCATTCATTAAACATATCGGTGAAGGTCGTTGTATAGCGGGTTCTTAGACTAAAATCTTATCTGGTATATCAACCAGTGAGAATTTGGCATGAATGCGTTGGCATGGTTTGGTTAGAAAAAAATCTAACCAAACCATGCCAACGCATTTAAAGCTAAACCCGAATACAAAGTTACTGCAGGCGAATAGATGTTTGCTGACGTGGGCCTGAGCAAATACGGATTAGGTGGAATTTTCATAAACAAATACGACGAACGAAGCCACTGACGGCAAACAAGTACCGCTTTTTTGGAAGGCAACCGGGTCCTAGCATGGGCAGACTGTGACGGTTATACAGAAAAACAATCTATTTTCTTTAAATGACTTAACGCTTAATAATTCTATTTGCTATAAGGAACTGTGTAACAATGACATCGACATGTAACATATTGTTTCGCATTTACTAAACTTAATGTTTTTAGCACGTTATACGTTATGTTTTGAACTTAACAAATAAAATATATTTATTTCGCATTTATAATATAAGCTTCTACGTTCTTTAGGAAATTGTCGATGATTAATTGCCCAAAGCTTTCCGTGATTCATATGGGGCGCTTGTGTCTAATGGTATTAAATATAACTTTTCGTCTATTCAGCAGTAATAGATTGATGTCGATTAATGGTACAAAAAACTTTTATTAAAAGCTTATTACTACTGCCAACCGTTAGTAGAGTATATAATAAAAATAAGTGGAATATTAACTCCTTGTTACGGTAAAATGGGTTCTATTGCATTGAGTTAATAAATTCACTTAATCAAAATCTGTACACGTATGTTAGTAATCGCCCGTCAAGCCTATTCAAGTTCACAGTACCAGGGTGAATCAAAAAGTTCTTAGAAGTGCATATATATGAAACCTTTTTGGATCAAGTTCGATATTCAAATTAAAGAGTGTCTATCACACTATATTTATGCAGACTGTCACTTGTTTTTGTCAGTTCGTTCGCATGTAATAAATTTTTTTGTGCAACGAGTTGCTAAAAAGTCAAAATTATGGATAAAAGTGAGTTACGTGCGGTGATAAAATATCTCAGTTTGAAAAAAATGTCTACGAAGGAAATTTTTTTGGACATTCAGCAGACATTAGGGGGTGATGCTGTACCCTATTCTACGGTTGCGTACTGGGTGGCTGAATTTAAAAGAGGTAGATCAAGCTGTAAAGATGACCCGCGTTCTGGGCGGCCTTCAACCTCCGTTACAGAAGAAAATGTCAAAAAGGTTGAGAATCTGGTTTTGGAAGACAGAAGAATGACTATAAAACATATAGCTGAGATCCTAAAGATATCTTTTGGTAGCGTTCAATCCATTTTAATTGATTCACTGGGGTTCAAAAAAGTGTCTGCAAGATGGGTGCCACGAATGTTAACCGACGAAAACAAAAAGCGACGTTTGGAAATTTCCAAGCGTAATCTCGAAATGTTCCAGCGTGATTCGGATAATTTTTGCCGTCGTCTTGTCACCATGGATGAAACGTGGGTCCACCATTTTGATCCTGAAACTAAAAGACAAAGCATGTCTTGGAAACGACCATCCTCTCCATCCATTAAGAAATTTCGAGTTGCTCCTTCCGCTGGCAAAGTTATGGCCTCTGTGTTCTGGGATAGTGAAGGAATCCTTTTTATTGATTACATGCCAAAAGGCCAGACGATAACTGGACCCTATTATGCAAATTTAATCCCGAAAGTGCGTGAAGCGATTAAAGAAAAACGTCGTGGAAAACTGTCGTTGGGCGTGTTGTTCCTTCAAGATAACGCTCCTGCCCATCGATCGGAAGTTGCGCTCAACGCAATCCGCTGTGCTGGCTTCAATCTCCTTGACCACCCACCATATTCTCCGGACTTAGCCCCAAGTGATTTTCACTTATTTCCAAAATTAAAAGAGGAAATTCGTGGAACAAAATTTCACGATAATGACGCGGTTATAGCTGCCGTAGAGGACTTTTTCGAGAGTCAAGAAAATAATTTTTTTTCACAAGGAATAAGGAAGTTAGAAACGCGTTATTCTAAATGCATAGCATTGGAGGGAGATTATGTAGAAAAATAAAATATTATTATTTAAATCTTTGCATTTTTTAATATTGATTCCAAGAATTTTTTGATTCACCCTCGTATATTGAAAATAATTGCGTGCTAAAATTAAACCCAAGCACTAAACTATGAATGTGTGACATGGAGAAAACCTTTCAAAAACTAGCGCCTCGTATCACAAACAAGAGCCACTTTTAAATGGCGATGAAATAGATTTCAGTTTCGTAGGTGCGTGAAAAAATTGTTTTCATTCGTTAGTGCCAGTTTTGAGTGTGGTATAAACCTGAATACTAATTTATTCAGGAGGCGAGATGGAATACTGCATTGTGAGTAATCCGCGCGATACGGCGAGACTCGTGCGAGATATAAATTGAAAAAAAGTTCAACGATTCATTTTAAAAGTTATACGGTTTGAACGTTTGAAATTTATGCGACTTATTCACGTATTGGTCGAAATAACTTTGTATTGGATGAACTGAAAAATCTTAACAAAGAAAAAAGTTAGGCCAAGCCAAGATAATCTTGTGGAACTGTTACAGCTTACACTAAGATTAGTATATGCCGTGTGGTGACTAAGACTAATAGAACACATAATGTCGCCACCTCATTTCATCCTGAGGGTGGCGTAAGAGCCGATAAAAGGAAATGATACGAAATACCTAGCCGCAAGAGAAGGAAAACTTAATACGAAACCCAATGCCAACCCGCCTGGCCAGCGTGGCCCCAAGTATTTGGAGCAGATCCGACTCAGCCCGTATGGGCTGAGGACTAGTAGTAGAAGATTAGTAATACTGTATATACACCGTGAAATTGAAATGGATGTTTTCCCGCAGGGAAATGATTTCCTCCCGGTAGTACAAACGATTTATAACAACAAATAATGTAATTATTAATAAATGTCGGATTTACAATTGTGAAAAACAAAATTCGAAAGCGACGTCCTACCTATAGTAAGGGCAGCGCGCGGCGGGCGCGGCGCGAGCGACGCGCGGATCATTGCGCTATCAGCTGATACTTAATACCTTCCGTAGTAAGCTGTAGCACGAGGGCTTGTGTTAACGAAACACAAAACATAATTACCTAAAAGTTTTGCAATTTTTCCTTCATACTTTAACGGGCTTAGGACCGTCATAAATACTTCATTACCACACAGTCTTTCACACGCTAATCAGCCGGTGAAATGTAAAAAAACATCATAAAAATAAACACCTACAATAGGTGTCGGAATTTTAACAGACGATATTGTTACAACAACACAAAAGAAACTAACGTGGGAAACAAAAGCCTTTGTTTACTCCCCAGTACTTTCGGGAACCCTGAGCCATAGCTTTCGGTACGGAATGCGATTCTTGAATTCACTCATTAGCGGTGTAACAATACTTTTTACCTTCAACTAACTAAATACGAAACTACTAACAAGTTTAATACAATACAAAAACTTATTTGTATTATTGAAGTATTTACGGCGTATTAAAAAAATTGGAATCAACATATTTACAATGATTTTGATTAACTAACCTACGTACTATGATTTTTTTGCTATTTACAAAGTAATTAATTACACTCACCGGTACCGAAGTAATTGTTCGAAGTGCAACCCATTTCGTTGAATGCACAATTGAGCACGTTTCATTTGATTGTCTTTCAATTTCACTAGAGTGTCTCTGTCACTTCTTACGATATTAAAAGCGTCCACTATCGCAGTTATCAACGCGTCGCGCGTTTCGTGTTCTTCCCGATACACTAGTTGCTTGAGCTCTGACCACAAATAAAAGTCACGTTACATAAAAGTTACGTTAAACCTAGCCGCAGCCATACGCGTACTCCGTCGAGGATCCCGTTCGAAGAATTCGATAATTTGTTCATCGAGCTCTGGCAAATAAACGGCCAATCGACCTCTGCCCTGTGCATGCGCTGGTGTCTCAAACTGTCCATGATCGAGTAGTCGCTGTGTTGCCGCTACGATTGTCCGAGCCTGTGGGACTTGGGGGTTCAAAATCCCGTGAAGACGGAGCGACTCCAAGTGTTGCGGCTCCGCATAAAGCCGCTGGGCAGCGTGGGAGTCATAATCAACCCGAGCGTACAGTTGCACCATAGCGACGTACTCTAAGTTAGAATATTAGTAGTGCCGATTAATTTTTCACTCAAACGCCACTACACGAAAACATAACGCGCGTGCGCGACCGTCGCCAATTCGCCGAGGCAATTCGCAACTAACTGAGGCGGCGCGGTTATAGCGGGTATAGGGGGTTGCGAGGGAGGGGAGGCTTTCACTGTGGTCAGCGCTTGTATCTCGTATGTAGATACCTACTTTAATATTATGTGTGGTGAATTACTATTGCTTCTCACGCTTTCGAGTTGATGTAATATTTTTTTTGATATTTGAAAAAAAAAACCTTTTATTTTTTTTATTTATCGCTATCAATCGATAGTACTACTAAAAGCAAATCGATCTGCCGCGGGAAAACAATGGGAAAAAAATCACCGTGTATAATACCTGTATATAATTATGCAAGAGACATGGCATTGCAGATAACTGCCGCTGGCTAGAGCTGACTGAATCCCAGCGATGGAACAGAGGGGCTATTATATGGCTCCCATTCAACGGAAGGGCCACTTCAGAGCTTGGGAATCCACTAAACGAGTCGAACCAAGGCCCATCAGGGTCACGAAGCATAGTCCCTCGATCGGGAGGAGAGAATCCCGTGGTCATAAAGTCAAGGATCATCGTCGGTTTTAGTGGGTAGGTCGGGGTGCAAGTTACTCGCTCCGGAGGCTGACATAGCCCAGCTAGTGCCAAACGGCAGGAAAAAAGAGAGCCGACAAAATTGAGAAAGACTTCTTCCTCTTTCTTCATCCTTGGCTGGTGTTATGTGACCGGCTGTTGACAGGCGAGAGTAATGGCACCAGGGTCGTCATTAGAATGTCTATCGTCAGAGCTCTATCATCAGGTATCATCATGGTGGCAGCTGAAGAAATATACATTACCTGTTCTGCCAGCGTGATGCTTTTTACGGGGTCGGTAGTGCGTGATTACGATTTTGATTATACATTTCGCAAACATATCTATTATCTTAAAGATATCGTAAAAACCGACTTAAGGAAGTATATAGAACATGTAGAAACCTAATAACAACAAAGATTTAATAAAAAAACAAAATCATCTCAATTGGCCGACTTTGCATAATACTCTTCGTTTTAATAGAAATTACTCTCCAAAAAATAAAGAAACATTTCGGTACTGTCAAAACTTGTATCTTTGAAATTACTTTAGAACTGCGTTTAAAATATGACTTGATTAATAAATATTCCAAACATTTCATACAATAATAACTTCTTCAAGTAACAACTCCACAGAAACTAGTTCTGCTGCTAAAGTGCCCAGAATAAACTGTTTGTGTTATAATTTGCCGGAGAAACAGAGTTAAAAAGTTTCCGCTATTCGTTTTGTTTACGCTTGAACTGTAACACAGGCTTGCTTGTAAAAAGTTACATCGTCTGTGTATTTTAGACGTTAACTTGGGCGATTTCGTTGCACTAACATTGTAACTATCTCTATATTGCTTTAAAGATGTTGTTGAGCTAAAGAAGTTGATGTATCAACACATCTTGTTGATATTTGACAAACATTGAGAAATGTTTGTTAAATATCTCCTCCCCTCCGTTAATCTTCGTAGAATTAACAATTTAGATGTAATCGGATATAAATATTCACAAGTGTGTAATTAATGTAGATACAATCAAAATAATTTATTTGGCTGAACATAGACGCTGGGCTAAACATAACAAGATGTTGGGTCGATACTCGTATTAATTCCCTAATTTATATTTCAACAGCGCTATATCACTAGTTGTAGTTCTTACTCACAAAGGACTGCAAGAGGCAGATTACATAGACGCAAGAAAAGGAAAACTGACTACAAACTATCGTCTTACCAGCGTAGGCTAATTGCCCTATGTGAATTTGGAGGAGACCCGACTCAGTAGTGGGTCTTTATGGGCTTAATTGACTTTGGTACTACCGTTACTTGAAATAGATAGCACAAGCTGTTTTGTTTTATTAGATCAGCAGATGAATAAGCTAGTTGTAACTAGATCACTATCTGTGTTAATCCATTTACAATGACACACCATACATTATCCTTAGATACACAGATTTATCCAGTCCGAATTTAGAAAGTTTAGGAATCGGTCGGAACTTTGATCCAGAACATTTATACAGTCTTCTTCATTCTTATTATTTTAATACTAGCTTTTGGGCGCGGCTTCGCTCGCGTGGACTTCGAACCCGTGCTTATCTCTATGCATTTTTTTTATGAATATAAAAGTGATTATTGTGACTTTTTTGTAGATTTTAATAAGACCTACAAACTCGTAGTACTTCATTTTGTTCTATTGTCAATCGTTTTTGCAGCGCACGCATAAATAGGTTTTCGATTTTACACCTTGGGTTACAAAATCGCAATTTTCATACGGATCCCTAATTCTTTTGAAAATAAAATATAGCCTATAACCTTCCTCGATAAATGGACTATCTAACACTGAAAGAATTTTTGAAATCGGACCAGTAGTTCCTGAGATTAGCGCGTTCAAACAAACAAACAAACAAACAAACAAACAAACAAACTCTGCAGCTTTATATATATATTTTATTTTATATTTTAATATTTATCATCATGTTACAGTTTTCTTTCATGGTAGGAATATAAAGCGAGCATTGAACTAAAAAACTTACTAGCAATGTAATATAAAGTCCTGACAAATTATAGGAGCGCCTATTTTCAAAAGCTGACAAAAGCCAATTTCATTGTAATATTAACAAAACACCGTATTCTGTAAAGTAACTTCGTCGCTTATAAATATATGATGGATTACTTAATTCATGCCACATTTATTTTCGACTGCCTCGTTGGTCTAGTGGTTAGATGTGCCGCCTTTGGATCAACGGGTCCCGGGTTCGATTCCGGGGTCGGGCAAGAGTCTTTGTCTAAACCAGAGGCACTGGCTCGGAGTCTGGGTGTCGATTTCTATCTATAATATGTATGTATTTACAAAAAAAAATGTATCTAAGTAGTTCATCATCCATCTCGTTACCATAACACAAGCATTAAGTTGCTTAGCTTGGGACGAGATGGCGTTGTGTGAAATGTCCAAGGATATTTATTTATTTATTTATATGTTATTGTTGACGCCGCAACAAAAGGTCATTCATCGCCAGCGCGAGCGCGCCCATCTTTTTCACCTGACTGGCCGCCAGAGCTGCGTGGACCACTGTGGAGCGCACACCATTCCGTACGCGTTATATCATACATCACTAAGATTAGATTATTTATCAAGTATTGTAAAGCATCAAGCATTAAACTCAAGTACAGTTCGAATTCAGCAAGTTTTATTTATACAAAACTCCAACATCGAGTTTTTTGGCGACCGTGACAGGACGTCGCGCGGAGGCGTGGCGTACTACGAGCTGAAGGATCCAGGGCGTGGCAGCAAGTCAACTCCATCTACAAGGACGCATCGTCTCCAGGGGAGTGCCCGATCTTTCCATTATTACTTTCTATACCGTATCCTACACCTATTAATCCTTCATGTACATATTTAATCTTACCAAGGCACGTGCTTTACTGTTAGCAAGTGATTTTCGCAGTATTTTATTGGTGAACGCAGTCATATCTTAATAAAATAAGCCATATATAGTGCTTATGAAGAAGCCTGCCTATTAGTAATTCTTATAACTAAGTTGTGAACAAAGCATGAACATTGGCTAAAATATTATGCACATTATTTCATTTAGGTACAGCAAATTTATAAACGCTAGCCAACAATTATAATGTAAGATAACAATCAACCGTAAAATCTATTTAAAGTGCATCGCAATTAATTAGCTGGCCGAATATTCCAGACATTCCGAGTGCCACCTGCACCGGCGCAAGCGCTCATATTGGAAGGACAAAAGGTCATGCGCTCGGGCAACGATAACGCGTGATCTACCTGTGCACCTGGCGACGAGTTTGCGAGTGGGAATCTGAGGTTTGCCGGATTGTAACGGTATTTTATTTATTACACTTTACTACTAACGTTAACAGTTATATTTTTTGTATAAAATTTGATCCGCGAAATTAATTGGCCTAAGAAATAATGTATCATAAACACATTATATTGAATTCTATACTAAAATGATGGGAGCTTTTACTATCCGGAAATAGGTGTCCGTATGGGGACGGGCTTACAATACATAGTGTCTAGCCGCAGCACAGACAAAAACTAGAAATGAAACCCTGTGCCATCTCATCTGGCCAGCGTGGCACAGTATGCTAATTACCCTCTATGTAATGGGAGGAGGCCCGACTCAGTAGTGGGTAATTTTTTTAATTCTTTAATTGTTTAATGCGTATATGCCAGTCCTATTGTACCTAGTTCTAGGATTTACAGCTACGCTTCTACCTAAATATAACAGAACATTTTGTTTATTCAGCCCATAAATGACCCACTGCTAGTGAGGCATGTCAAGCCTCACTAGCAGTGGGTCATTTATGGGCTGAATAGTATTAGTAGATGGATGCAGTCTGCATAGGATGGATGGACGAGTGGCTGTTAAAATACTAAACATTAGCTCGTAAAGTATTCTTTTATCGAATGATGTAATTCCACAAATTGTACATCAAAGAACTTATTACAAATTGGTTTTGGTGCCGGAGTAAGGGAAATACAATCTATTATGGCCAAAGCTCACACAAAAACGGCGGTTATTATTGTATTGCGTGTCTAGAACTATACCCGTGTCCGCCGCTGTACGTGCTTTTTCTTTTTTATTGCAATATGTGGGTTATTATTGTTGAATAGTTCTTCATTGCTAGTTTTCATAGTTGCAGGATCTTTTCAATAAACTATTTTTGTTTCAGGGATACTCTGTCAGTATTTGCTTACGATGTTCCCTATTTTCTTCCTTCCTACAACATTTCTTTGTGCAGTTACACAAAGGTAACTCACAATCAAATGCGTATTTCGTTCAATTCAAAAGACTGAATACCCAGGACCTATTTCGTTTCTTCGATTTCAATACTAACTCAAAGTGGAATTCGTTTATCTTCGGTATCTCATTGTCTATTATAAACATCTAAAACATTTTGCATAAATTTTAAATTTGACTTATGACAATTTGATTGTAATGTCGGCTGCAACAATTTCCTGTTAATCGTATGCCACGTAAATAAGCGGACGTGAAATAACAATTTTCCTTTCTAAAGCCCCCACTGCGTTCAAACACTGCCGTGAAAAATTGTCGCCTGCCCTCAATGTGCGGAATTTTTTAATTTCCGGACGGACACCATAGACGCCCCGGACAATCCGGACGGAATATTGGTGTTCAAACGGCTGGAGAGCCAGTTCAAAGCTTTGGGAGTTCCTATTGCGCGGTCCTTAAACCACCTACCTTTAATAACCTATGAAAACATTCACTTCCACATTTGCAATTGCCTAAACGAATGAAATACTGAATTATTTATTCGCTATGGTCAAGATTTAACTTGAATATTAAAAAAAAAGTTTTGAAAGAAATAAACTTATTACGCTTTTATCGATTGTTGTCGAAACTTCGACGCCTTTTTTGTTTATTTATACAAGATTCGTTGAAAATATTTTTAATTTTATTCTTCGTTGCTTCACACACTTTCGTTTCCATACAATTAAACCATGTTGTGTCATGAAGTCCTAACTTATTCTATTACATTTTCCTCGTAACTGGGTAGATTAGAAAATCTACGTACTTAAATGTCGCTGTGAAGTCACGTGATATCTTTCTTTAAATCTTAAGGTTTCATAGTCATGCTCTAAGTCAATCCTAGGACACAAAAGAGAATTTGTTTCAATTCTCTATCATTCCTCAGCATTATGCAAATGCAATAGGAATTCATTTTCCGTATACAATAAAAGTAATATATGCATTGCTCCAGTATCATTCCTGAGCAAGAAACCATTTCGCTCTATTTGCAAGGCTCGATGGCTGAGAATGCGCACCCTGATTGGTTCCACTACAGCGTTACGAGAACCGGCAATTCTGCCGTAATCAGTACCGGTATTGTTTACTACGGTTTTATTTCCTAGCGGAGCCTCGAATTATTCATCTGTGAGCGCCACTGTTTAAGAATGCAAATTGGAAATTTCGTTTTGTTTACATTGGTTATTGTTTTGCTGTACTTTTTTTCAGATTCGTTGAGATATTAGACACTGTTTTGTCGCTGTTTACTGTCGGACTGAAGTGTTGGATATTTATTGCTGCAATAAACAGCGTGTAATCAAAAGGAATTTGTCATGATTAGGTCAGTGTTTTGGGGATATCTTATAACAACCTAGGTCCTTATAAGTCATGGGCCGGTCATATAGCGAGGCTTATAGATAAAAGATGCACCTACAGCGCCACCATAAGGAAAGGGCCTCAAGGAAAATGAAAAAGAGGAAGGCCCATTACACGCTGGGAGGACGAAATAAAAAAAGCCGCTGGCCCAAAGTGGTGGCAATTAGCACAGGACAGACAGAAGTGGACATCATTGGAGGAGGCTCTACCTCTCTAGGTAATTCAACATAGTGTTATGTAATTAAGAACCAATGTAGCAAGATCAAATAAAGGCCAGCGTGTGATGGGAGGAGGCCGGACACATCAGTGAGTCATTCATGGGTAGTTGTAGTAGTATAAGTCATCATCATTTCAGCTGAAAGAAGTTGACTGCTGGATATAGGCTTCCTCCCAAGAATATCCACAACAACCGGTTGTTAGGCGATTGCATCGATTGCATCCAAGTAGCGTTAACCAAGTTAAGTTAACCTTATGTCAGTTCAAAGTTCTTGGAGCTATGTCCCTGCCCATTGTCACTTATGTCTAGAAGCCAGTGGGATTCTTCGATAGTTTAGCCGCATACTCATATTTTTTTATTCAATCCCACACCCAGCATAGCCCTATATTACTCATCACGATATTATTGCACATCCGATAACTAATTAACTCTATGTCATGTCAAGTCATTCATCTTGTTGTATTTTAAAAATATGTGCTTGGATCTGTTCTGAAATTTGTTCGCTATCTTCATAATGTGCATATAAAATACCTATTTATGTTAACCGATGTCTGAATTCTTCTTTTGTTTCAAAGGAAACCAAAGAAGAATGTAGATTCTAGATTCTATTTAAAATTTATCGAAATAAGTCCAGCAGATGCGTATAAAACTTGAAATAAGTGATAATATTAGTATTCAGGTTGGAAACCGTGTGGTGAAGGATTTAGTTAGATGTCATCAACCCATTTCATCCTGAGGGTGTCGTAAGAGCCGACAAAAGGAAATGATAAGGCCGAAAACTTGATGCGAAGCCCTGTGCAAACCCGTCAGGCCAGCGTGGCACATTAGGCTAATTACCCTCCATGTAGTTGGAAGAGGCCCGACTCAGTAGTGGGTGACTTATGGGCTGAGTAGTAGTAGTATGAAGGTGAAATCCTGTGGAATCAAAATATTTTCAAATGACTTAAAATAGTAGGAAATGCCGAATTGTAATTATGTATTAAATTTAATTTTTATGATTGTTTCTTCATTATTCTGTAATTTATAAAGTAGTTTGTATGAAGGTAATATACTGTGTGCATTTAGGCAATTTTGTCGTTTATTAATCTTGCGTTTATACGTAGTTATAAGATTATTCATAGCTATAGAAATGATAAGAGTAAGAGGAGTTCTATATCGAGTCTCCCACAAATCGCCCACGCAATCCGAATTGTAGGCATCTCATTAATGTTCCATGAATATCAAATCATAAGATCCCGTTTCAACCTCCACAGCGGTGCTCGATTTCCGCAAACTTCACCGAAACTTGTTTTCGCAAAACCAACCCGTGCTTGAAACAATATTTTGTTTTCATTCAACGCAGTTCAGACACGGCGGAATTAACAAAATAAATAGCGAATACATTAAGGCTGTACCTTCATTAAAACGACAAGTTTAAAACCAGAACTAGGAAATATAATGTACACCTGACAATTTGCTTATTGACAGTTGCTTAGGGATTACAATAATATTTGGTTAGGATTTTTTCACTATTTGTCGTTACCATTATCAACTTACTTTTCCCTAATACCCGATACAGACATCCCTTAAGTAGTTTCACAGTGCCATATCTCTTTGTATTTAAATTTAGAATTATACAGTCTTTACAAAAATCCAAACAAAAATCACAATGTCCCATATTAAGCCATTAACTGACAAAGTAATTGTGTAACAAAAGTTTGTAATTTTTTCTTTAGTTATTTTAGGCAAGTTTAGGCTCCATAATAAGGATCGATATTATAATTGAAGTTGTTATTATCTTGAGTATATTTTTTTTTTTAATATCTTTGTCTAGAGTATATAAGATTTCACAAGGGTTCGCAGGCGTATCGTAGGAATTTGTGGAATGTTAACAATGATTCTGTCCATAACTTTGAGATCGTAAAGGCAATGCTATGTCATTGCAGAAAGGACTGGCCGACAGTGTGGATATTGTAACAAGAAACAAACTGTAATTATCTGATACATTGCTGGTTTATATTAGATCTTTTACAGATATAACCAAAACACCGATCGATGTACACACACAGTCCCCGCACCGGAAGGCGTAAGCGATAAATCCGTGGCGAAGTAAAATAAAAGTTTTGGCTCTGCCCTTTCCGGTAGTCAATTTTGCTTTTTTTACTGTGTGTTTTGTACAGTAGAATAGGATTCTGAGCCTATTGAACCATGACGATTCAAATATTAACCATACTGATTATGACAAAAGGCAATGTTCGACATTCTTGAATCGCTCCGTAAAGGATTGGGAGACGCTTACGTCAAGCAGTGGACTGCTTTTTACTGAAATGATGAAGACGATCATGCTGTAGCATTTTGAATTTAACAAAGACAGCACAGGCTAAAGTTACTTCGCGTATGAACGTTAACGAAAATGAAGCAGTCTCACAAGTAGCGCACGAATGACAGTAACGCTATATACAGGATGTCATAAAAAGACTACAGTCATCACCAAGTGAATGTATATAAGTAGAGCCTGTCAGAATAAGCAGTGCGATGTGAAAGATTATTTTCTATTTTCAAATAATGAGGAAGAGCAGACGTTTCTAATCCAATTCTTATTCCAAAAAGTATGTTCCTACGGAAATGCCGCATTTTCCTGGTTATTATTTCAGATGCTTTCTCATTACTACTACTTCTCAGCCCATAAATGACCCACTGCTGAGACGGGCCTCTTCTAACTTCTAGAAGGGTAGCCTACTGTGCCACGCTGGCCAGACGGGTTGACACAGGGTTTCGTATCAAGTTTTCATTTTCTTGCGGCTTGGTTATCGGCCTTGTCATTTGCATTTGTCGACTCTTACATAGGCTATAACCCTCTGGACGAACTGGGTTGGTGACACTATGTGTTCTTATTGGTGATCCGTAATTTCCCTTGCTTGTGAGCCTAGCTGTCTAGTTATGACCCTTTAGTTACCAGTTGGTAATTAAAATTTAAAGAAAAAAATGTTATTTTTTATTTTTCTAAGAGTATGCACACAGTGCCTTTATCAGCAGTACTATCGATTGATATAGAGTTTTTGTTTCATCCTATATAATACTTCTCACAACCGAGCTCTGGCGACTTTACTTACGTTAAGTAACACAAGGCCACCCATGGATCCATATAATTTTATCTGACTATTCTACCCGGTTGTCTTTACCCAATTTTGTTAGCTGGACCCAGGTGGTGCGAATGGTCTAGTTTTGGAATGAATTAGCGTCCCATAACTATATTTTTTCATGTCGATTTAATATAATTTAAAATGAAAATCCACACAGCACACAAATCAAAGCAACTTCATATGTATTTTTTTAATAAATTAACTTAGATATTTTAAATAAACTATGAGTATGCAACTTAATTACTAGGTTTAAGCATTCCATTGTATCTCCAATACCTCATTTTCTAGATTGTACCTCTGAAAAGGCAATTTAGTAAATCACACCGTAATGGTCCAGCCCCTTTGTGAGAGGGCTCTTACGCGCTCATTCTAAGGGCTAATCAGATTGAATCATATTTAATACTATATGATCGTAAGGTCCTCATTACGTCTAGAACTTCGCGTTAATACGTATAATATATGTTGCGTCTAGAGACCCGAGTGCGTGATTAGACGAAATTGTAGGTAAAAGATTCTTTTAAATCTTGTATCTCGTATCCAGTTTCATTGAAGTCATCATCATCATCATTTCAGCCAAAAGACGTCCACCGCTGGCCATGGATCTCTACAAAGGCCAGTCCTGGACCACTCACATCCTTCTTTTTCCCGTGACCTTAACCAGGTCCACCGTATTGAAGGCCTGCCAGCAATGCGCTTTCCAGATCGCGGTCACCATTCGAGGACTATTCTGCCCCATCGGGCGTCGGTCCTGCGAGCTATGTGCCCTACCCATTGCCACTTAAGTTTGGCAATCCTGAGGGCTATGTCAGTAACTCCGGTTCTTCTGCTTATCTCCTCATTACCGATTCGATACCGCAGGGAAACTCCAAGCATAACCCTCTCCATTGCCCTTTGGGTGATTTTGAGCCTTCTAGTGGAGCCCATAGTAGACATCAGAGTCAGTCTAACTAAATTAGGCTAACCACCAGTATCTGCATGGAGCCATTGCAGTCTGCCCCTTAAGGGACAGACTAATTCAGTAACAATTTAAATTCAACCTAAAACCTTCAGAATACAACTGTATTCATGTTGCTCGCTGCGCTTTATGTCGCTCACCGTCATTGTATTTTCGTTGTACCAAATACAGTCGTAATCTGAAGCGTTTTAGATTGAATTTAAATTGTCACTCAATTAGTCACTTCGCCGCCACTCCGTTGGTCGGCGCTGACCCTTAGGCTTATCTATACTATATCCACTTTACCAATAAATATGATGTAAACAAACCACGAGTTCAGCTAGAATAAAAACAAAATGGCGGGTAAATATTTAAACATTATAATTATGTCTATATGAGTATGTTCAGTTTGATTGGAGCGAGATATATTTATGTCATTCTAAAGCCATAATTACAGGTACACTAACCTATCTAAATTCGTCACCACACGTAAGGTGATTTAGAATAAATAGAGTCACCACCCCGTTCTATCGTGAGGGTGTCGTAAGAGCCGACAAAAGGAAATGACAGGGCTGAAAACCAAGCCGCAAGAGAAGGAAAACTTGAAACGAAACCCTGCGCTAACCCGTCTGGCCAGCGTGGCACAATAGGCTAATTACCCTCCTTGCGGTGGGAGGAGGTCTGACACAGTAGTGGGTCATTTCTGGGCTGAGCAGTAGTAACATCACATCACACAGTAACACAAAGTAATCTAATACGATCGTCTAATAGTCCAATAAAAAAGACCCATCTACGAGTAACAAAATTACAATCACGGCACACCTTGTGAATTCACTCAAAGTACAACAAAACATGTCAGCGTGTTGCATGCAGTAAAGAAGACATCTATTATTAAAGGCAATCGTCTGAAGAAAGAGGTCTTTTTGGCCTTGGGTTGTAGCTATCGTGAATGGCGCCGTAAATTTAGACGACGGTGTGGTTAGTTTCACCTTTCATAGTACGAGTACAACGTTCGGAAATTCACATCGGCGATGGGCCACAGAGGCGAATCCTGCGCGAAAGAGATAGTAACCCAATTTCTTCAAAAACCAACAAAAGGTAAATTACCTCGTTATATGTGAAATGGATTAGTCACTATCACTACATAGTATAAAACAAAGTCGCTGTCGTCTGTCCGTCCCTATGTATGCTTAAAGGTCTGGGCAAACAGCGGACGGGGCGGGACGGTGACGCGACGCTGGCGGGACGTGAAGAGTTGTAATGTATTAGCTATTGTAGAATATGTCACACAGAGCCGTCGCGCTCGGCGCGAGAGTAGCGGTCGCGTCGCGTCGGCTCTGTGTGACATATTCTACATTAACTAATACATTACAACTCTTCACGTCCCGCCAGCGTCGCGTCGCCGTCCCACCCCGTCCGCTGTTTGCCCAGACCTTTACGGTGTCGTAGCGGGTTTGGGCCCTGGGGACTCCTCTGCCCTCAGAGTTGCCTTGCGACTCCTCGGGTAGGTGCTCAACATGGTCGGTCGCTAAGCCGAGGGCTGGCGTGGCTTCCTTCTGCGAGGCTGTTATGTGGCAGGGCAGGTCACAAAATAGCGCGCTCCGGCTGACACACGCCACGGATGGAGGCCGGGGGGAGGGGGACGTGACGTTTCACCCCCCTCCTACCCTCTCCTTAGAGACCGGTGGTAAGTCGGTGAGCCTACTATGGACACTAGCCTGCCGACACTGTTTGAGGGTGTCCTAGTTACCCAGGATACCAGTCGTAACCCGTCGGGGCACCGCAGTAGAATGCATCCTCGCGTACCTGTAGCGTCTCAAACAACACCGCTGGGGTTTTAATGGGTAGTCGAGTGTTCCTGAGTCTTTCATAACCGCTGACCACACCCCCCGGGGGCAGCGGTATGCATTTAGCATAAACCCAGCGAAAAAATAAAAAAGGAATCTGGTTTCCTTCCCTTGTGGTTAGGTGATCTGCCACTTGCGTTCTTTCAATGGCCTTTACTTCAGGATAGTGGGGATTGATGACATTGTGTATTCTAAATCCGTCACCAGCCTGATATGTAAAACGTCCATAATCTGCTGTTTAAATCAAATTTTAAAACAACCTTACCTTTACCATTCAACCCGTTACAATATACTTGAGCCAAATATAAACGTCCACGAGGCTTTTCAAAGAAAATGCCTTCAGTGATTATTCTCATAACAATCTCCCAGCAATCCTTCGCCAAAACAAAGCGCCCCAACATAAATGTTTCCCAAAATGTCGTGTGAAATTTAAAGCCGAGCACAAAATGCCAGTCGCATGCAAACCGTTTGTGCCCGAGCATAATTAACAATTAGGCAATTTTAGCGGAACGCAAAGTGCTTGAAGGAGTAGTCGCGAGCACGACTCTGAGTGAAACACAATTCTGAAACTGCTTCAACGTTGACTTGCTTCGATAGAATTAAGGAAACATTTTTTTTTAGTAATACCATTATGACGATATATAAGTAACGAAAATACTTACTAAAAATAAGCTAATAATGAAATTATATAAAAAAGTTTTTAGTTTGTGTCTACCTGACTTATCAATAGTAGAGTTTCATCATCATCATCACCATTATCAGCCCACTCTTGTCCACTGCTGGACATCCCTTGGAGAGCGCCATAGCGACCTGTATCAGCTTGACGCATCCAGCTGCTGCCCGTAGATCATCGCTCCATCTAGCAGAGGGCCGTCCTAATATGTTTATAAAGTATTTATTAACGAGCGTTTAATTAAATATAAGATAACTGTTTGGTTAACGTGAACCAAACTCTTGTCTATTTATAGAAGCCAGTGAGCAAACTAAACATATATTAATGTTAATTATGTTTCTACGGATCCTACGCATGGATGTACGGTACAATTTGGTGACATTATGTTTGAAGTTCTTGAGGAACATTATTAATACATATTATCGTGTTAGACCACACAAACATATTAGAATAGACATATCATTTATTTGGTTTTCAGACGGACCTACCACCATACCACATTACCAAGCCACGTTTGGGTTTCTTGAAGATCGACAGATATACTAAATATTGATTGATGATATTGATACTTTATCAATATATAAACATAAGTATCCTTGGACATTTCACACAACGCCATCTCGTCCTAAGCTAAGCACCTTAATGCTTGTGTTATGGTAACGAGATGGATGATAAACTACTTATATAAGTTTTTTTTTGTAAATACATATATACTATAGATAGAAAACACCCAGATCCGGAACAAATACTTGTTGGTCGTACAAACATTTCTTCCGTGCGGGGATCGAACCCGCGACATGCTGCGCAGCAGTCGATCGCTCAACCACTGCGCCATCCGTGTCGTCAATTAGTTTATCATCACTACATAGTATAAAACAAAGTCGAATTCTTCTGTCCGTCCCTATGTATGCATAAATCTTTAAAAGTACGCAACGGATTTTGAAGCGGTTTTTTTTAATAGATAGAGTAATTCAAGAGGAAGGTTTATAGGTATGAAATAATTGCACCCGTGCGATGCCGGGGCGGGTCGCTAGTTATCAATATTTCATTATATTACATTATTATCACTACATAGTTTAAAACAAAGTGGCTGTCGTTTAGCCGTCCTTAAGTATGCTTCAATCTTTAAAACTATCAACGAATTTTGAAGCGGCTTTTTTTAAATAGATAGAGTGATTCAAGATGAAGGAATGTATAATACATGCATAATTCTAGAGAAACACTGATAAACTTAGATGTTCATCATTGCACCCATGCGATGCAAGCCGGGGTGGGTCACTAGTTTATTATAAAATAATTTTGTTTTTTAAAGACAACTCATTCATGAACACAGAGGCACCTAGACTCTGAGCAAGCTGTTAACCAAAACACAAAGGTCGAATTCGAAGGACTCGAATACGGGTTCGGTCACCAAGGTATCTTAGGATCTATGACAGCATGGCTCCTAAAAGCTCAAAACGTATAGCACATCTATTTTTTGCAGGTCAAAAGATAAAAGATTAAACAAAACTTAGCTTTACTGTTACGGAAAAGATTTATGTTTTTCTAATACATCAAAAATAAAATATCCCGTAGTTGAATTACGAGTAGAGAACAATACTTAAAAGCGGCCATAAATATATTTAACCTTAAATTTAGTATTCATGAATTCGTAGACTTAGTAGAATATAGAATTAAATTTTCATTGGAAGGTCTCCAACGAAATTTGGTCTTCCATATGTATGTATTAAAGCTAGTCTTAAAATAAGAATTGTTAATTTTTTTATTTTCTGTACATAAAATTACTAACACAATTACTCACCCTGTAGAATCACTTCCGAGTTTGGCCTCCTCCAGTTTCATGGAGGGTAATTAATCTACTGTGCCACGCTAGCCAAACGGATTGGCACAGGGTTTCGTATCAAGTTTTCCTTCTCTTGCGGCTATCGGCCATGTGATTTTCTTTCGTCGCTTCTTAGGACATCCTCAGGATGGACACTATCTAAATTCATCACCGCATGGATTCTTCATATATATATACATATATATAGGATATAGTCTCATTTATAGCGTAGAGTAACAAAATACACTGTTTTGGATATATAGCAAGTGTAGGGCATTCCAGGAGAGAATAAGATGGCTAATAGCAGTTGATGAACGAATTTATCTTGTTCCGATGAATACTTATCTAAGCTCAGTTCAGAAAATAAGCACTGCTATTTGGTGGAAGAGATAACCAGTTATTCACTAAATTAACTCAACAACGCTTATCTAAAACTGAAAGCTAACAAATAGTTACAGTTAAGCGAAACGCACTGAGCGTTATCTTGTTTGTACAATCGCGAACACGCTTGTAAGTCCACACAAGCAAACACAATGTTCTGCAACAGCTTCATTGTATAATGGTTAGGGATTGGTGAATTGTTATCTCTTAGCGTTCATGTGATCCTAGTTCATGTAGTTTCTATTTGTATGCCTGGATAAATAAATAGATATTGTGTGTGTGTGAGAGATTGTGTGTGAGAATGTGTGTGTATGTGTGAGTGAAACGAAAATACAATTGAAATTTAATTTGGGACAACGTTTCGTATAAAGATTTCCTTCTTTTGCGGCTATGTTATCGGCTCTTACGACACCCTCAAGGTGAAATGGGGTGGTGACACTAAGTATTTTAAATCAGTTACCACACAGGTGTTGTATGTCTATGATGTGTGATAGTAGCCAAACATTCACCAATCATCATCATAATTTCATCAAAAAGACGTCCACTACTGGACATAGGCCTCCCCCAAGGATTTCCACAAAGGTCCTGCGCCGCCCGCATCCATCGTTATCCGGCGACTTCAACCAGGTATAATAAAAATAAATGTAGTTATAAAGAAATTAGGTAACTCTCTTGCCAAAGCTTTACAAAATTCAACAGGTTAAAACATTACAAAAATTCGAGTATAGCGACAAAATTACAAAACTGTTTGTTTCCGGCTTGTGATTGAAGCGGGAAGTTGGTTTGCCGTCTCGCTCGCACACTTCCGACTTGGTGCCCCGGGCGGTAGATAGCGCTGCAGCGTATATTATAAAGTCCTGAGAAAGTTACAGTTGTGCACTTCTTGCGGTTTGCGTTTTTAATTCCGTGAACAACTTTTCATATGTAAGTTTCAGCGGAATTCAAGTTATAACTTTGAATTGCCGCTTGCTGTGGTTTGGAGTTAATGGTTTAACTTAAATGTACTTTGCACCGAAAAATATAACTGTTAATGTGTACAACAAGTTTTGAGGTTGGCACTGTAATATTTGACTTTAAATGTTTATAAAGGTTGGAACAAAAACGCTGTAGCCATACGAAGCGTGGATAAAATGACAAGAAGTAGCTCTGTGTTACAATTTTATATAATCTTGATGTTTGAGTGAGATAATCAGTATAAATTTAATTCCATATATATTAAAGTTATAGATATAGTTGTATACGTGAATTTCATGTTTGTAAACCGCCCCCGTGATACAGGTTACCTAGAGCAGTGGTTACGTTTCTTTAAAAAAAAATACTATAGTGGCCCGACGACTTGGTTAAGGTCCCCGGAACGCAATGGATGCGGGCGGCCCAGGACCAGCCTTTGTGGAGATCCTTGGGGGAGGCCTATGTCCATCAGTGGATTTCTTTTAGCGGACATGGAGATGATGATGAAGATGATGATAGTTCCTGTTATGTTAAAAGCAAGTAATCTTTGGGCTGATTTCCAAAATAAAACACCTTCGTCACCAGCTGGCGATTTATATGATTTTTTTAGCCCTATATATACTCGTACATCAGCCGTACTATCAATCTATGTCTGTGGTGGCGCATTTAGAATACACAATGTCACCAACTTATGCCATCCTGACTGTGTCGTAAGAGGCGACTAAAGGCCCACAAGTGGCATATCATCTAGCCGCAAGGGAAGGACTCCTCTATTTGGTTTTCTTTTTTTTGACAAACCCCAACCCATTTTTCTGACAACATTGTTTTTGATTTTTTTTTAAGATACAGCATACACTATTACATACAACCCAAAATGTTCACCCCTCTACGATCAACCCCTATTTGTAAAGCGATATTTATATGGCAAAACAACTTTTGCGGGGTCAGCTAGTATTACTATAATATTTTTACATTTCAGTTTGCTTTTTTGTAACAATAAAGATACTGGCGTATTTTGACAAATGTGCTACATATATTTTAACACTAGAAAAAGCATTAATAACCAACCATTAACACCAGACAAATGACCGTCGCCTCGCCTTTCTTTTGTTACCAAATTGAGATCATTTCTCATTCGGGTTTGATTATAACACACAAAGTTTTTTATCGCATGAATATAAAATATTTTAACGGTTTGTTTTAGTCCAGAGCTAACATTAAACTGTCTGCGGATGACAGAGCTTCGGTTCCATTTTGAAAGCGACTAGGCTCTTTCTGACCCCACAGATACTTTTCCTAAAGCTGTACTCAAGAATAAAGTAATTGAGACAAGTGAAATATCTTGTTGGGACACTAGTAACAAAAATTTTCTAGCAGTTTATCTTTTTTTCTGACATAACGAGACTCGCGAGGATGATATAATAAAAAAGAATCACAACTCGGTTTTAGGAAAATAATTAGGTTACCGCAAACTCAAAGAACATTCGGAACCAAATATGTGTGGTGGATTCAGAATACATTGTTTCACAACCCCATTCCATCCTGTTCCATGATTCATCTTACTCTTCACTTCACTTATGGGCTGAGTAGTAGTATCCCTGCACGTGAGCAAAGTCACCAGAGCTCTGCTTTGACGATTGCCACCAAATTGGTATAAAAAAGGAAATTTGAACCCTAATGTGTTCGACAGATTGACTAGATTGGCATGCGTTCTAAAACCAAAGGCGACAACTAGTGTGTCGTGAAAACGTTTCATTGCCCCACCATGACTATTACACTTTGCCCTTACTAACAAGTTCCCGCTTTTAAATAGACCAGCAACGTGGCCGCAGAAGTCTTTTGTGTCGTCTCTTTTCAGCTACTCCTGGAACACAATGCACACTGCATGCGCCGGCGAGACGGGGAATGAGTCGCCTCGGGCTATTAGGGTTAAAGACCTATGTTGGCTGTGGCCACATCGGAAGCCTGAGAAAACAATGAGGTACTCAAGGTTGAAAGTCCCGTATTAATTCTTAAAAATACATTAACATTTTTATATCGGAGTAATATCGAACATACCGCTCCACTTTTGACTGCCTCGTTGGTCTATGGGTTAGATGTGCCGCCTTTGGCTTAACGGGTCCCGGGTTCGATTCCGGGGTTGGGCAAGTGTCTTTGTCTAAACCAGAGGCACTTGCTTTGAGTCTGGGTGTCATTTGTTTTCGTATACTGCCCCCGCGATATGTGTTTAACTTAGTGCTACGATTTCCTATTAAAAAAAGACTGAGTTATATTGCCATGTCTATAATTAGTCACCCATAAAAAAGGGAGAAACTTACAATGATATCATTGCCAGCCTAATGATTATGAATTTCGATGAATACGATTTAGAGTTAAAATAAAAATTAATACGTCAAATAATTTCACCCTCATAAGAGACGATTATATGACAGCCTAGCCAGAACCCTTAATTACCCTCCATGAATTTGGAGAAGGCCTGACACAGCCAGTGGGTCTTATACGGGAACTTAAGCAAACAACGGTATCCGAAATACGTATATCGGACCAAAAGACAAAAACATTTCCAACCCAGCCAGAACCGACGGCTACAGAATGGAGTGATTGATAACGTGAGGTTAAATTACGATTCGATTATTAATCGATTCTACCTAAGGTTGGACTCGCTAATGGATCCGATTGAAGTTTCACAGCGGGTCATGTTGGAAATGTGTTATGAGTTGGGAACTATTGTGTAACGCCATTGGCTTTGAAGTTGGAGAAGGTTGGACGTGATCAAAGCCTGGATCAGTTTGTAATGTCACGCTATTTTCAATATTAAAGGTTGGTGAAATATGTCAAAGTTCGTGCCTTCATTCTCGCCAGATTAGTTTAGAGTTAGGGTTGATTGTACCGCTTGGGAGTTTGGGAGCTAGAGAGGCTAAAGTTGGTGGTCGACAAGGTATTTGGAGATGATGGAATACTCCCAGGGTGTAGAAGGCGATGCTGCGCCTACCTCCTGCCCCAGCCATCGACACCGGTGGTGGCGAGCCATAGGCTAAACCTTCATTGAGTGAGGGCCCGGTACGTGTCTTCCGATTGTCGCTTGGTCGGGTAGCGGGCAACCCATCACAGTTTAATGCAATTTCGCGAACCTGAGGCGCCATCCAGACACGAAGCAAATGTTGGTTTAGACAAAGACACTTGCAACCCTTGACCAGGTACCCATGATCTAAAGGCGACACTTTCGACCATTAAACCAAGAAGGCCAGTAGGCAGAAGGTTAGACCGGTACACGAATGGCATTAGGAAAACAGCCGAGCTATATAGCTATCAAAATCAAAATGTTTTTTATTCGAAAATTCTTGCGAATGCTTTCAAATAGTCAAAACACATAATACAAAAAATAAATTCAAATAAAATTAAAAATTATTAATCATTTATTTTTACCACCGGTTCAGAATGCCATTCCACAGAGAAGAGCCGGCAAGAATCTCCATGGTTGCTCTTTTAAATAAAAGGGTTACAATGATGGTGGTACAAACAAGTCTGACAGATTAGTGAAAGCAATGTTTAGATGTTGGAATAAATTTTGGAAGTTTAAATTAAAGTACAAACATTTTTCCCACATTTGTTTCATTAAAATAGAATGAATCGCGTAAAACATTCTATAACTGAACTGACAAACCATAGGCTTTTAACAAATTATATTTCTATCTGACATGCCAGTATTTTTGTCAGAGAGTTATTAATTTTTATGCAATATTCCACACCAAACAAAGCGTTGAAATGCCTCCACAGTACCGATTTCAAAGTTGATACATCTGATAAAACGGTATGAATATCCAATAAAACTATATTCAATCATTTCGTTCACATAGAAAACAAAATAGATTCCGCGTGCAACAAATCTGAAATTTGAAACCTTTAAAGCTTTAAATCCTTTGAGCTCAAAAGCGCATGATTCCCAATTCACACACACGTCACAACTTTACTGGGATGGATTTGCAATATCGGTTTTTTAGGGTATGAATTATTCTGTTCATAGATTTAGTACTTATTACACATAACACAAGTGCTTGACACTTGTGGTGGTTCGTTCGTGTCGTTTCGGCTTTAGGCGAAGCACATGTTATTTTCCATAGGATGATTATTAATTTGTATTTCCATATGTGTTATAATTCTTAGATAACAACAGCATCTTGTACATAATTCAACAACATCTTCTACGTAAATATGACTACATTATACATTTGATATTACTATAAGTAATATCAAATGTATAATGTAGTCATATTTACACCAAAAAAATCACACTGATTTGGCATCGTATTTTTGTTACGGTGCGGCACAACGTAGGAAAAGGCCCAAATCAAACGTGCCCAATGTTTTATTCAGAGCCATTTTCAACGTTTGATATCCCATCAACTTTAAGGTTATATTCTAAGTAAAAGTATTACAAAAACTGCTGGATGATGTGGTAAAAAATGCAAAGTTAATTTTTTAACACGATTAATTTTAGTCAAAAATTGTCACCCGTTTGACGAATCGATTTTATTGCGACGTTGCCAAACTTCTAAGTTCACTTACCTAATTTTGTTTGTAAGCATTGCTTACCGCAGAAAATTATGACAATTAGACTCTCGATTAACTAGCGACCCGCCCCGGCTTCGCACGGGTGTAATTATGAATGTATTATACACATAAACCTTCCTCCTGAATCACTCTATCTAATAAAAAAAAACCCCGCTTCAAAATCCGTTGCGTAGTTTTAAAGATTTAAGCATACATAGGGACGGACAGACGACAGCGACTGTTTTGTACCATGTAGTGATTGACCGATTTTTTTTTCGGTAGCTGTTTGTTAAAAAGTTACCAACTGTTATGTAACTACTGTTTTACTTTTTGAAAGTTGATAAGAATACCGACCAATATATGTCCAATGTAAAAAATAATAGAAAAATTGCCTCGAGCAAAGTGCCGTGGGAGGAGGCACCAAAATGCAGACATCTCATGAGATGTACCTAAAAGTTATAAAAGAAAAATATATGTTTAATAAATACATACTAATTAAATAATGTACAGCCGTGAGAAGAAAATACGTACAAACCAAGAAGGAAGAAAGGTCAAAATTATTTTTATAGATATAAACAGATAGATATAGAGTATATAAACCTTTCACACCGTGGACCCATAACCTGGTTAAGGTCGCCGGAAAGTGATGAATGTTGGCGGCTCAGGACAGGCCTTCGTGGAAGTCTTTGGCTATGATGATACATAAAAAGTAATTGTGCGTGCGAATCCAGAGGTCTTATATTATAAAATACATTAGCCATAATGCAGTGTCAACGAAACTAACACTAAGTTTCTGGTATTTTGCTGGCTGGTTACTTTGGATATCAGCAGTATTTAACAGCTTGGTGACTTTTCTGTCACATACTGGCACATCATATTATTTTTCAGTTCAAAATCAAGACACAATCTGCTCTAAATCCGTCATGAGTACCCAAATGTCTGGCAACCAGAAGGTTATTCCACAGACCGTTATCGAAAAATTTCCAGATTTTTCTTTAGACCACGTACTTTGGCTATAAACCTTCTGCCCGGGACACGCGGCCCGCCCATCTCTCATTTTGTCGTAAAACCCATTTAAATGGCAGATGCCCGACCCCGCCTTTAATTTTTAGCTTCCACATAATTTGGTCCGAGTAACGTTCCACTATTCCAGGCTGTGTACTGACGAACATATTGAATATTATCTCACATTTTGAGTTGGTCAACATAATTTCTTCAAGCGAAGATAAGAAATATTTAAGATAAGAAATATTAAATAATACACCATCATAATCATTTCACCCTATAATTGACCCACTACTGCATCGGACCTCCTCCCAAATCATGGAGAAAAATTAGCCTACTGTGCCACGCTGGCAAGTTGAGTTGGCGCAGGGTTTGTATTAAGATTGTCTTCTCTTGCGGCAAGATGGTCTGCCCCTTGTGTTCCCTTAGTCGCCTCTTACGACACCCTCGTCCACAGTAAACTAAACTAAGTTCGTCCGTTTGGGAGCTATGATGCCGTAGATGGACGTACAAGCAGTCAGACGATTCAAGTTTATAACATATTCAGTCTATAAATCTCACAATCAACATACAATGAAAATGAGTTAACAGACTTTTAGCATGCTACGAAATAATCTTATCAAACATAAAATTTCCAACCGAATCTATTCCTACTGGTCACTAAGTAAATATAGAGAACTTAACAATTGCACTACATGACTATTCCATTTGCAGTTAAGTTGAATGTCTTTCTTCATTACCAATGTGCCCGTGGTTTTAAACCCTGTAGTATTGGAAGAGTACTTATTTTATCTCTCAAAACAGAAAATACCAACATCGGTGGCTCCGTAGGCTAATTCCTCCCGCCTTAAAATTGGAAGAGACCTCAGCAGTGAGGAGTTTATGAGCTGACATGATAATGATTCGTTCCATGTTGAGACGGATTTAGAATACATGTTGTCGCCACCCCACCCCCACGCCAAATGATAAGGTCGAACACCCAGCCGCAAGAGAAAGAAAACTTGATACGAAACTCTGCGCCAACCCGTCTGGCCAGTGTGGCACAGTAGGCTAATTACCCTCCATGTAACTGGAGGAGGCTAGACTCAGCAGTCGGTCATTTATGGGCTGAAAAGTAGTAGATGATGAGAAAATCTTTCAAACATTTCTGATATCTTATGAATCTGTTATTTCGAAAGATAATATGTCTGTTATTTTCGGGTAAGTATCGTAACAGTTTCCAAGAGTTTTTGGGTCGCTAACACTATAAATACTATGAATCCATTTTAAATAGGTAACAGACGAATTGGCAAACTTAACATTGCAAACAAAATTTTACGAAACATATTTAAAAGTTTAATTGCTGTTGTTTACAAAATTTTTCATTCTCGGATGTAACCTCATAATTTGCTGTACAAACTTTACTTAATGTAAATAATCAAAGTTAGCAAACGGTAAACAATATTTAACTCAAAATGTATTCGATGGATAATTTTAGAACCGACCTGGCCTAAGGCAATTTATAAGATAGCAGAACGGTTTGCAATATTTTAGGTCGATTGGACCAATCCAATCACTCTCAACTATCTATAGAAAGAAGAATCCCAAATCTTAATTAACAATAACGGTGGCCACAAATTTTAAACAAATTTGCCTACTGGTCAGCCCGCAGCTAAGTCAGGCCTCCACCATGGATCAATTAATTACATGGTAATCAGCCTACTGTGACACGCTAGCCAGACCGGTTGGTACATGGTTTCGTATCAAGTTTTCCATCTCCTGTGATTACGTTATCGGCCTTGTCATTTCCTTTTGTCGGCCCTTACGGACCCTTCAAGATACCCTCAGGATGGAATCGGGTGCAGACACTATGCATTATATAGCCGTCACGATGATAAACAAAGATACGTGTACTAGTGACAAATAGATCATTTATATAACGGCAAAACATTTATTACTGTTTTTGTTCGAAGCCATAATAAAACTGATAGCCATTAGTGACGGTACTAGTTATTTTGCTCCAGGGAGTTATTGACCCGGTTTGACCAATTGCGCACACGGTGTGCTTACTTCATGAAGTACAAAAAGCTTGGCAGGTCATTAGGAAGTTTTTCCCTGGCAGCGTTTGCAGCGACAATGACAGATTAGTTGGTTTCCGCTCCGCTAGTAAGCTTTTAGTGTAAGAGTTGCGTACAAGTTACAGGCATTCCATCTGTTGACGGATATAGAATATATTGTGTCACCACCCGACTTCATCGTGAGGGTGTCGTAAGAGTCAATAAAAAGGAAATGACAAGGTTGAAAACCTAGCCGCAAGAGAAGGAAAACTTGATACGAAACCCTGTGCTAACCCATCTGGCCAGCGTGGCACGGTAGGCTAATGACCCTCCCTGTGATGGGAGGAGGCCCGACTTAGCAGTGGGTCATTTATGGGCTGAGTAGTAGTAGTAGTAATATACGGTAGAATTAGTTATATTAAAAAAAACTTGTTTTATTCAGTATAAATTCTGGTCACCGTAAATTGGCAATGACATAAAATTCTAGAAGCTTCCTCTCGGCTTGGACTTGGACCACTTTTATTGGAGTTCCATGTTCCTTGTGGGACGATAAAGGCCCATAATGTGGTTTAATACGAGTTTGGATTATAGAAAGTTTTGGGGGTCATTTTGGCAACATTGGCAACTTAGGCACAAGTTCTTGAATTAGGAGTGGAGTGATTGATTCGTTGACGACGAAAGATTTATAGACTTAAGACTTACTGAAATGTGCTAGCTCGTCCAGTCCTATTATCGAATGACAATAAAAGTAGTAAAATGTGGCAATGGTTTTACGATAGCTTGGGTTTTCGGGCTTGTCATTTCTTTCTATCCGCTCTTACGACACTCTCGGGATAGAATGGGAAGATGAGTATAATTTTCAATCACAAAAGTCACTTACTCCCAATGTATTCTACAAACGTATAGCTGTGATGCATTGTGCGCTCATTATATTTTCCAACATGAATTATGGTTCAAATTAGTACTCGGTTGACCGAAACCAGAACAGTTCATAGAGGTGAACAGTACTTATTTCCATTTAGAAAATTAGAAGATCGCCTTTTTAATGTTATAGAAATTTGTGGCTTTTAGGTTTAGTAATATTATAGATGTACATTTATTTTTGAGTAATTATTGACATTAATATGTATAATACGACACTAACGCCACTCAATTGTTTTGCCCTCCCAGAACCTCTCCACTAACACTTAAACTTTATGGTATGGTATTAAACTTCAAATTGACTTTTAAGTATAATTACGAATCGATTGTAGGGGAGTACAATCGGGAATGTATAAGCATTTTTTTATTTTTGTCTCTCCCTAAGAACCATCTTCGCACTTCAAGGTATATTCTAAAAAAAGAATTAGCAAAATCGGTTCAGCTACTCTCGAGATTTGCGCTTAGCAACACATTCAGCGATTCATTTTTATATTATAGAGGACTTCAGAATGATTTCAAAGGCCAAACAACCCAGATTGTAATTTGCTTTATAATTAAAGTGGCAACATACAAAAGTAAACGAAAAAGACCTCCTGCATAACAATATTGTATTTCAAAGCTTCTGATATAACGAGCGCGAATGTAAAGAACAAATTGTTTGCTCCCAATTTATGAATTTTATTCGTTGTAGTTTGGCGAAAAGGGAATGCAGCTCTGTTATTTAAAAAAAAGGAATCATTGGAATGAGCACTGGCTGCTTTTCGGTTGGAATTAGTTGCACGTCTTGCTAGTCTAGCTTAGATATGAATAATATTTATTTATTTATTTATTTAAATGCTTCATGCAACGATGTACATAGTTGGACTTAATGCCATTAAGCATTAAGCACCAGTCAACCTTTGGGTGATGCAGAGTGGTAATCGACGGTTGATACACACCAGAAATGAGAGAGAAAAAAACAATAGATACTTACTGATACTTGATAATAGTATTGGATCACGGATTAAATAAGTCAAGAATAGACTCGAGGGGAGGTATTTTAGAAAAACAAAAGATCTTTCTCTGGTCCAGAATGTTATTTTTATCCATGAATAACGTTTTTGTAAGGAGATTTTGAACAGAATGAAATTAGTTTGAGGGAGACTTGAGGAGTAAAGAAAATTATCCTTATATATATATGATAGCAGATTAAGCCTTAGCGATTTATAAGAGTTTTTAGAATAAAGTTCTTTTTGAGGTTGCTTTTATCCTTACTCGTGAATATTATAAGAAATGAGGTATTCAATGCTACGTCGTGGATTTGCAAGCGGTTCTCACATATCGATGCAGTAATTTCTGTGGTTATGTAAATTTAAATGTTTGTAATCGATTTTTTAACTACAAAATGATGCTCCAATGGCACTGAGCCATCGTAACTTTTACAATGTTTCTTGGGGTTTCGTCACATATCTTATGTAAACGTATAAACATAATATCTGTAAAGCTAAAGTAGAGTATTTTTAGTATTATCGATATTTTTATTATAGCTGTGAGGATTCTGTAACAAACTTCATAATTTGTTAAAGTTATTATGATAATTATAAAAATAGGTTATTGTGATTCCCTTCCGGAAGCTTTTATTGTAAAAGCTGAAAATGCCCAGAGAGACAAAAACATAGTATTCGCTGCAGCCCTTGCAAACCCCGTGCCCATTTGTTAGTAGTGCAAACCTTAATAATGTAATGGAAGGAACTGAATTCCTTCCATTACATTATTAAGGCGACGACAATTATGTAATAAACGTTAACAAACATACTAACGATTTGGAATATAACCAAAGCAGTCATTCATTTAACGAAGTAACCAAACAGTGAATCGAATTTCGAAATCAAATTACAGTGCGCGCCCTTGTATTCCCTCAACAACATACGAATGGGCATTCGACAAATATTGTCGAACACATAAAATTCGACTGAATAGCACTCTGTGACAAGTAATAAACGTGTTCTATTTTCAAGTTTTTTATTGAAACGTAGGACGAAGAATAACTTTGATAAATCATGGGCTCTTTTTACTAGAAGATATAATATATATAGTATATATAATATATATAGATATAATATATATGTATAGCTATATTACATATACACCTAAATGAAGCAAAAACTTTTACAAAAAATTCTCGGTCGGAGTAGAATGAAATCTTCCACAATTGTATTTTCTACAGAGAAGTGCTAATACATATATTTTGTTCAATAAAACAAACATCAGACACACTACCATATGTTTGACACACACCTGCATATTAGGTCTGTGGTCAGATTGAGAATATAAATATATTGATGTCGTCGTTTCAGCCCATAAATGACCCACTACTGAATCGGGCCTCCTGCAAATTCACGGAGGGAAATTAGCCTACTGTGCCACGCTGGCAAAACGGGTTTTCAAAGGGTTTGTATCAAGTTTTCCTTCTCATATGGCTAGGTGATCTGCCTCTTACGATCCTGTAGTCGCCTCTTACGAGACCCTCAGGATAGTGTGGGTTGGTGACATTGTGTATTCTAAATCCGTCACCACACGGACAATTTTTAACAATTTAAATTATTTAAGCTCTAATTTCGACCGCGCCGAGCACTTGTAAAGGTAATCTTGTATTATGGTTTAAGGGCCTCCGCGCATTATGCGGCCAGGCCGCGCGGCCAAGTCGCTGCGGCCAATTAATTCTTCTACGATGTATATAGCTGCGCGCATTACGCGGCCAGGCAGCGCGGCCACGTCGCTGCGGCCAACTAATTCTTCTAATCTTAATTCTAATAATTCTTAAGTCTTAATCAGTATTCAATATCAGCTTGTATATTAATCCATATTATCATCTAAAAGACTACTATGCCGACTCCATTAAAAAGGTTTGGCAAATATATTCTAATGCACCTTAATAACCATCAGCTATAAATAATATACACGTAGCTTGGAACTTGTAACGCAGCAGGCTCCTTAACAAGCTGTCACTTGTTATTTTGTAAGAACTGCTGTGGGACGCAAGAAACAGGTTAGCGGTTGAGTGCTTATTTGCAGTGCTGTAACAAAATCCAATATTCTTTAAAGACAACAGAAAAAATATTTATAGGAAGAATTCAAGGAGAAAGCACTTTAAAGGACTAGGTATTATCAGTTAATTGACCACGAATTTATTAATATCACCAGTCTGTTGTGTTACTATTTCTGCATCTACATTCTGAGAATCTACAAACATGACACAAAATACATCAAGATTATTCTTTTGGCCTTATCCAGTATGATGGAGCGCAATTGTCTTACTGTACAGAGTACCAATGACAACTATTTGTTTTCCAAATAAAACGTGACAATTCTTTCTTATTTCTTTATTATTTCAACTGTGTCTTTGTCTAAACCAGAGGCACTGGCTCGGAGTCTGGGTGTCATTTCTATCTATAATATGTATGTATTTACAAAAAAAAATGTATATAAGTAGTTTATCATCCATCTCGTTACCATAATACAAGCATTAAGTTGCTTAGCTTGGGACGAGATGGCGTTGTGTGAAATGTCCAAGGATATTTATTTATTTTATTTATGATAAAATAGCAGATTCTGGCTTATACTTACCCGTATGGGGACGGGTCACAATATAAAACTTCCCCACCGCACGCTGGAAAAAAACGCGTGTTTTAAATGTCAACAAATCCCTGCACACTTGGTGGTAGGATCGAATGGTCCGGCCGGCTAGCTACCACCCTCACATCTAAGTCAAGCAGTTTTACTGTGTTCCGTCGTGTGTAAGATGGGTCAGGCATTTCCTTGAATTGCCTGACCCATCTTAGACCCTGGCGTTGCTTTCCATCACGCAAGCCTAGGTCAAAGGCATTAAAGTAATTGGTATATAAAATATATAAAACACTTAGCATGTAAACTGTCTGTGTGGTGACGCAGCCGACAAAGGAAATGACGAGGCTCATCTAGCCAATAGAGAAGGAATCACTCAGCGTAGTACAGTAGTCTTATTAAACTGCATGTGACTGGAGATGGGCTAGGTAGTTTATTTATTTAACTAAAGCCTTGATAAATTGTAACAGGCTAAAAACTGATAATACTGCTAATAACATCTCATTATGGTTAAAAAAACTATCTTTTGAAATCAAAATCAAAATGTTTTTTATTCGAATAAATTCTTGCGAATGCTTTCAAATAGTCAAAGATTTTAAGAGAAAAAAAATTAACAATAAATTTTTTAAAATAAAATTAATAATTTAGTTTTAACCACCGGTTCGGAATGCCATTCCATAGAGAAGAGCCGGCAAGAAAGTCCATGGTTGCTCTTTTAAATAAGAGTGTTACAATGATGGTGGCACAAACAAGTCTGACAGATTAGTGAAAGCAAATGTAATTATATATAAATTTTGCAGTCTGGACAAGTTACTGATTTGCTTGCCGGCGCTTCTGTGAGTAAAGGCTGGTGTTTCGGGTGGTATTTTGAGTATGAATGTGGAAGGACGCAAGGGTTGTGGGTAGAGATGTTAGTTCAGTGTCATATACAAGTAAAAAAATCATGTACGTAAACAAAAAAGTCAGATATTTTCATTTTTAAATTACAAAATACTGTAGCTTATAGACGAAAGGCGACGTTTGCAATTCAAGCTAAGTTTTGCGTAGTCACGCTTCTCCACACTCTTGCATACATAAAAAAATGTTGACCTAATATAATATTTATAACCCCTGTCATGGAACCTACAAGCTTATTATACCGAAGAGTTCATAATTAGTTATCGCGAGTACTTTTACCTCTTGCGGAAAAATGGTTAGAATTTTCAATTGCCCTTATTTTAAATTTGGACAAATTGGTGAACATTTTGAATGAATTTGTTTTGAATTTATGTTAAAAATAAGAGTTTTGCTATTTTGGCATATGCCACACTCGTCTATCAGTGGAAACTTAAAAATGGGCAACATTATTTTTATAAGTTTAGGAATCTTACAGCTAGCAGTGGTTGAGTGATCGACTGCTGCGCAACATGTCGCGGGTTCGATCCCCGCACGGAAGAAATATTTGTACGACCTACAAGTATTTTTTCCGGGTCTGGGTGTTTTTCTATCTATAATATGTATATATTTACAAAAAAAAATGTATATATTAGTAGTTTATCATCCATCTCGTTACCATAACACAAGCATTATGTTGCTTAACTTGTGACGAGATGGCGTTGTGTGAAATGTCCAAGGATATTTATTATTATTTATTTATTTATATAAAGTACTATTTAAATATGTACTAGCTGTAGATTCCCGAATAATAATAAAAAATATACTCCACAGATTTTTTTCCTAATTAGGCACATTATATGGAGCAGCTGGATGCGTCAAGCGGAAGATAGGGCACTATGGCGCTCTTTAGGGGAGGCCTATGTCCAGCAGTGGACTAATGTGGGCTGATGATGATGATATGGAATAAGAATACAGAGGGTTAATTTGTTTTCTAAAACATTCGGGTTCGATCTTTGGCTAGCAATAATGATTTTATAAGAATCTATTGATGCAGCTCGAGTGGCTTTTAAGTCATATTCTATATTCCTTAAAGTTTCTATTTTGGCCATCAACACACGTTCCAAAAATTCACCCAATAGTCATGATAAGAAAAACCTTGCATTTCAAATAAAGCTTAGCTATTCTTACATCAAAATTATACCTCACTCAATCATAATTTCCTTAGAGCTGTAGTGTCGATTCTAAAGCTTTTCACACACAAATCTATAAAGCCCGCTCTCCGGCGAGGGTTTGTCCTTGAAGGGCTCTCGGGCCCTCACAAAAGGGCGATTAATTGTTTAATTCGTTTTAGGGACACATCCTCAGTGCGCGGTCTTAATAACGGCTCGTCTGTATTTGGGTGAGGAAATTGCTTCAACGCAAATTATTCGTTAAGATTTTTTAAGTTGTCTGAGTCTATTGGAAATTTTGTCAATCATCATCTTAGCCCATAACCGAAGGGGAGTTGGCTGTATGAAACTGCTACTCAACCCATATATGACCCACTGCTGAGTCGGGCCTCTTTCGGTTACATGGAGAGTAATTAGCCTACTGTTCCACGCTAGCCAGACTGATTGGCACAGGGTTTCGTTTCAAGTTTTCCTTCTCTTGCGGCTAGGTTTTCAGGCCTATTTTGTCGGCTCTTACGCTTAGGATGGAATGGGGTGGTGACACTGCGTATTCTTAATCCGTCACCACATCACCACACCACCGTTGGGGATCACTTCGTGTAAATACTGGCCTAATAAATAGACCCATTAAAATAAAAAAAAGAGACAAGTAGCAAGCAGATTCCATGAAGGATCTGCTGTGGAATCAGGCCTCTACCAATTTGATGGCAGGATATTACCCTAATGTGCCACGCTGGCAAGACGGGCTGGCACGGGTTTAGGTATCAAATCTTCTTTCTCGTTTTTTCATCTGCCTTGTCATCATTTAGACCTCGGCTCTTACGACACGCTTAGGATATAATATTTCTGTCCGTCCCTATGTATGCATAAATCTTTAAAACTACGCAACGGATTTTGAAGCGGTTTTTTTTTATAGATATAGTAATTCAAGAGGAAGGTTTATAGGTATAATATAATTGCACCCGTGCGAAGCCAGGGCGGGTCGCTAGTATAATATAAAACTGTCACTTCACGCGTTTAAGGTAATAACGAAGCTAATGCAAATAATGAGAAAGCTTTATAAGGCCCTCTGTTACGTTTTAATGCCAAAGTTAAAAAACTAAATGTAGTGATGATGATGATGATAACAGTTCGAGGGTAAAACTTAAAATAAATCAGCTTACGTCAAGATAAAATACTATAGTTAAACTATCGCTTATCACTAAGGAAACAGTGTTTCCCGACAACGCGTTATCACCTACAAAAAAAATTAAGTGGTTTAGCTCTCGAGAAATGGAGCGTAATGTTCATAATTGCGGAGCTCGGTTACGGATTTTTCTTAAAGTTTGTTGTTCTGGGGGTTGGATGTGCCTTTGGGTCATGGGTCTGGCTGTCATTTGTGTTCGTAAATACATAACATGTTTGTAAACAGTCCCCGCGTTACAGTGTATAACTATTACGTAAGCGAGTTTCGTTTAAAAGAAAACTAATAATTTAGTTCCGCCATTAGGAACGTTGAAAAGAACAATTTCGAAAAAAAAAAATTATGTAAATATATCTGAGGCGTGAGTAACGGTAACCATCCATTTGTCGCGGTATTCATTTGCATCTTTTTCCGTTGGAAATGTTCATGGATCTGCCAGCGGTAGCAGCCATGGCCCCCTGTTAATGGCAGCCTTGGCTTCCACGATGGCGGAAGATGCGAACCGCAATCAGGGTTCCTCTATCCTCTGAGAACAGAGTCCCTGGAGCCAAACACACCACTACACCATATGCAACTCTTCGTCTAGTCTCTCTCCGTGAGGCTGCCCGGCTTGAACAGCAAGGTGGCACGATCGATAGAGATCTAGTCAATATGTTTGAGCATTATCCTTAACATTTATCAGGCTCCAAAACCTTTAAGCTTTTTTAAATTGCTTTTAGATTATTCGTAAAAAACATTTACTGCAAACCCTTTTATAGATTACGTGTATATATATAAAAAAACATAAATATAAAAAACAGTTTTGCCGGACCATCTCTCATTACCAAAACAATCTAAGCGGGTAATCCTTGAATCGTTGGAATGACATCGCCCACGGTGTAGTAGAATCTAAACAGAAGCAAAAATTCCTTTTTAGGTATAAATGATTATATTAATAAGTAAAATGGGATAAGAAAATTCAGAGAATTATATAAAAATGGCGATGCATTTGCATTATGTTCGAAATTCAAATTTAATCGTTTTGAGCCCGTCATATGACTCTATCATTTGTATATTGGCCAACTTAAAATTTTGCATCCAGAAATGGCAATTCTAATAAAGTAACTGCTAAATTTCTATTTGGATCTTCTAGGTAGATCAGTTGGGAAGGCTTATTAACAGACGAAGCAAAGTTTGTTTGATCATAATATACACAATAAACTACCATCTTTTCGCAGACCTACCAAATAAACACAAAAAATAACAGAATATTTATTTAATATCATGTTGTTTTATTATGAACACCTTAATAATAAAAATTTATATAATTAGTGCAATATTTTAGAAAAAAAAAATATAATATATAAATAGCCCTATAAAATATATATAGCCGTGGACTTTTTCTTCGAACTATCAAATGGGACCAATTCTGTCATACCCTATATCGATAAATGGATTATTCAACACAAAAAATCAATTTTAACCAATAGTTCCCGAAATGGGGCCAATGTACAAACCTAGAGGTCTTGCTTTGAGGCTGGGTATCTGTAAATGTATCCGTTTATTACTTAAACGTGAGTATTACATTTCTTAAGGAACAATGTAAGTGTGAATATCTCACCTCAGATGTTGTCCATGTGGAGTTTACTTACCGTTTATCATTGTTTACACACATCACAGCCGTCCAACTCTGACGAGGCCATCATTCTTCATAATGCCACCGCTTACATATAAAACCTCTGAAATGCTGGTTTTGCCATTACTGTGACGAAAAAATGGAAAGGGATGTGGAATTTAAAAAAAAGATGTTTTTACTTTTAGTATCAGCTGGCATGCAATGTTGAAATAAAATGTAAATTGAAATCATCACAACAAACGAAATGTAACCATGAAAGTTTGGGTGTATGTCCCTCAAAGTTTACCCATAATTTATCTACAGCTTGTAACTACTTGGTGTGCTTAAAGTAGTAAAACACGTATGTGTGTAAATCTAAATCTATAAATATAAATAATAAATAAATATCCTTGGACATTTCACACAACGCCATCTCGTCCCAAGCTAAGCAACTTAATGCTTGTGTTATGGTAACGAGATGGATGATAAAGTACTTATATACATATTTTTTTTGTAAATACATATATATTATAGATAGAAATGACACCCAGACTCCGAGCCAGTGCCTCTGGTTTAGACAAAGACAGTCGCCCGACCCCGGAATCGAACCCGGGACCCGTTGATCCAAAGGCGGCACACCTAACAACGCTTTATACATCATTCTTAGGTGTTATGTTGGTGTTGGGGACCAGCACGCTACATACTTTACAAAATTTACCCGACAAACCCGAACTATAAACATCAAGAAATATCGCCTACAAATGCGAGCATTAGCTTACACCGCGATAGCGAAGTTTACAGAGCAACTCGCATCGTTAAGAAATCTCCGACCACATTTAACTGGGTGATAGGCGCAGCGCCCCCTGCCATACCACCTCGTCTGCTTGGATGATCATCCCTTTGCGCCTAAAACTGCTACCAGGGGTAGTTGGTGTTGGCAGTTAAAGGAATTCATTGTCCATAACCTGCCAGCGTCTCTTTGTATCTCTACTCTCAAGCTCACGGCCAGCCTGATGGCATGCCACCATGGTATGAAACGATGTAAAACCCTGTAAAAAAGTGAAAGCATGACGCTGCCAGCAAACTGATAGCTATCTTGTAAAGCCGAGACCATCCGCTGTGGTGACGGATTCAGAATTCATAGTGTCACCACCCCATTTCATCCAGAGGGTGTCGTAGGGGTCGAAAAAAGGAAATGATAAGGCTGAAAACCTAGCCGCAAGAGGAGGAAATCTTGATACGAAACCCTATACCAACCTGACTGGCCAGCATGGCACAGTAGGCTAATTACCCTCCATGGGCTCGACTCAGCAGTGGGTCATTTATGGACTGAGAACCAAGGCGAGATCCGTCTCCAATCTGGCAGCTCCAGCCAGGGGGGTAATCCGCTGCGCTCTACCTCCATATCATAACCTAACAATCTCCTTGCAAATGCCATTATTTATTTTTAACCCATCAAATGGTCTCCCAAAACTTTTAACATGCCTACTTAAAGCCAATTACTCATTCAGTATAAACACCGAAACTTCTAGATAACACTCCACGAATCATTTCACGAGAAATAACAAACGAAATCCACATTTAGACTGAACAAACTACGAGTATAACCGAAAACAAACAATTAAACGAAGCGAAGTTTGTAAATATTCTACGTGTACCGTCGGCAAGTAAGGACTAAATACGCGAGCTTAGTAATAACCAATTAGTATTCTAAGGCTGTAATCCCGTTGGGCATAGCGCTGGTAGTACTCAGATTGTGTTAATAAGTGGAATGTTTGAACCAACACACGTGTTGAACTCGTGTGTTAACATTTTGTAGAAAGATATCTCAATAGACATGGTGGTTCAGACCATGAAAGTAAACAATTTTACCAAAAAAATAAGGGAAGAAAAGCGAAAAAAAAATTCGACCCTCCCATAGATAACAGGTCGATCACGTGGTCGATTTCGTATGGAAGGTCTGATTTTTTTTTCACTTTGCTACCCGTGTTTCTTTGGGAAAGTGGTTTACTTTCATGGTCTGAACCACCTATTTAAATTTTACGGGTGGTCCAAAAATCACCATGTATATATTTTAAGAAACTTCAAATAAAACTAGAAAAGAGGTTACTTTCATGAAATAATACTCTCGATGAAAAACCTGAATAAAAATCGGTTCGATCATTCCAAAGCTAGCCTGATGATGCCGTAGATAGAGAGCCAAAATTAATAAGACCTCACGTTTTTGTCGCAGGCTAAGCTAAAAGACACTGGCAGCCGTCTGCACAAAGGTAGGAAGGTTTTGAAGCATTTGCCAAATATTATATTTTCCATTCTTCACATTCTCAGGATTGAATGGGTTGGTGACAGCGCAAATTGTAAATCCATCATAACGGGCACAAATTTACGAAAGCTTAGTAGGTTTTTTATAAAACGAATTTTATTTATCTGTATATTTATTTGTGCAAGCTGTGTACTTTAGTTCACAAACTCTGCGTAGAGTTATAATAGATCTTTTTTTTGGATATACGTCATCTAAACCCCACTTGATCCAAGAACAGCATAGTAAAAACACATTAAATAAATCTCCTTCCCGTCAAATTTGAAGACGCCGGTGGACGAGGAGGCCGGTGTACTGAATGACGACCCTCGGTAATTTATAGATTGAGATGATGAGAGTGCAAGTGAGAGAGCCAACGTAATACAATATTGTGAATAATTAAGGCTTGACGTACGATGTTCACGAGCTACCTAAATTTCCACAGGATGATCACATTTACCGTGTCCATTTGCCAGTGCGGTGGCCCGACCCAGCAGTGGGTCTTTTATGGGCTGAGTAGTAGTAGTTGATCACATTTACACCCAAACCCAGATACTTTGCCATGATTCGGATGCTAACGTCATTTATTTTTCAGAAATGCTGATATCAATATCCTTTGCTGATCGGTATATTAATTTAGATGAAAATAATGTTAAATAGGACAATACAAAAAACACACGTATATTGTAAAACACTAAGCTAGATATACCTAGTAATCATAATGATTGGATAGTTTATATTTAATGGATTGCAAAAAATTAAAAAATGATTACTAATTACTCTACACGCTGTAACAATACCCTCAAAGCCAACCGAAATGAACATGATGAGGCATAGACCTACCGAAAAGAGTTCTGTCGATACACTATTCTTGTATTTTAAAATATGATGGAGTAACAGACCAATTTATTAACAAAAAATATTTCACTATCGGGAAAGGCCCGTGCAGCTATGGTTAATATAATATTATCCTACAAGTCTCGTATCATATTTTCCACAACTCTTTTTCGAGTTGTGATTATAGCCCTAGTTAAAGATAGCATTTTGAACAACATTTTAAGAACAATATTGCTTAAATCACTATCACTATCACTACATAGTATAAAACAAAGTCGCATTCTTCTGTCCGTCCCTATGTATGCATAAATCTTTAAAACTACGCAACGGATTTTGAAGCGTTTTTTTTTAATAGATAGAGGGATTCAAGGGGAAGGTTTATATGTATAACTCACCCCCGCTTTGCACGGGCGAAGCCGGGGCGGGCCACTAGTATATTATAAGTACCTTAAACTTACTTAAGCTTAAATACTGGGTGAATAGTTTCTAGCAAATGTTGTTCTAGAAAGACAGAATTCATCAAATATTAGATTGATTTTAGTATCGAAAGTAAAACAGTCCATTTGTTCAATGAAATTAGACAGTGTTGGTACAAAAATAACGTCAAAATTGAGCTTACCACACATTTATTTAAAAAAAAAACGCGTTGCTCTCCGCGATTGGCGGTAGAAGTGAAAACTTGAACCTTAATCTTATGCATTTTTGTATATTTTGAAATGGTTAGGGAATAATTCCGCACGACTTGCTTTATTTATCAGTATAAAAGTACAACTACTATTTATGTGGTTAAATACAATCATTATTTATTGCGCTATCGTACACAAAACAATATACAGTACAAAAAAAAATAACTCTTCAGAACTATTTCAATTATGAAATTACTTTCTCTCCTACGCCGCGCCGGCTGTCTACTTCCCTCCGTCTGACGAATTTTCGATCAGGTCACGTGTCCGAATTCAAGAAAAATAACTTAAATATAAAAAAATCCACAACTATATCAATCCCAAATAAAACAGTGACAATGCATTTTCAAAAATTTTAATATAATATATTAAAATGTAATTTAATATTTTTTATAGCAATAAATGTTTTTTTTTTAATTTATCTAGACGCGTTCGCGGTCTTCTATATGTACATGCATAAATGCAGACACTATAGCTGCGTCTCGTTACGGTGTCGCGAGTCCAGCGATTTTATCTTATCTAAAAATATGAATAATGCGCTAAAGGTAGTTTTCACTTAAATAATCTGACGAAAAAAAAAATTAATTAACAATCTCCAATATAAATAGCCTGAAAGTATCACCGTCCAATCTAACAAGGCTTCCGGCTTTAAAAGTTTAATGGAGGATTACTTGTGTTAAATTAGCCTTTATACCGCTTAGTATTATGTAACCAATTTAAACGAGCTATTTGCGAGTGATATACTGTTAGCTTACAATTAATTAAGTGGATTTATGACATATACGTGTTTTAAAATACACTGTTTTATCAATAGTATTTTTTGGAATGACAAGATATCATTATCGTATGTGTTTTTTATGTACGTATTTTAAACCAAGTGTGGGCCACTTTAACCAACGTCTACAGAACTTAGCAAAAGAAAAAATAACAACATCATGCTTCCTCCTTTTTTCTGTTGGGGACTAGCTCACAACTAGAAAATGCCAAAAACATTTGGCTGTAGTATTTTGTAAAATGCGCTGCAATTAAATCCTTTAAAACAGTTAAGTATATATAGGTATATACTATCAATGTCTACTGATACAGTCAGTAATTGAGATAACAAACACAAAAAATATAATAATTCTCCGTGAACTATCGAGTAATAAATTCAGTGCGAACAAACAGACATATAAATAAAAGTACAAAACAAACTAATAGCGAGCAGAACAATAGTGGCGACATATTTGCAAAGTAAATCATAAGTCAAGCAGTGCATGAAACTGTGCTCCGGACATAGAATAAACAATTTGATACAGAAAATTCTAGGAATTTAGTGCATCTTTCCGAAGTAAGTTATTTAATCTTTCCTTATGCGTGTAACATGTAATTAAATTAGCTTAAATTTAATAAGGCTCTGTGGGGAAAGAAATAAACGTTCACTAGCCAAATAAAAGTTATTTTTAATTTAATAAATTACTTTTAATTTTGCGGTAGGTAAGTGAATTTAGAAAATAAGGTGTCACTTGCGTATAAGAACAGTGGTTGATTTGTTATTAATGAATGCATATTAAATCTAATCTTTCAAAAACTCGATGTGATAAATGTATTTAATTTCTTTCTGTATTTTCTATATTGAAGTAAAACATTCAAAGCCAGACCAGTTGCTTAAACTTGATGTTTAAAATTTGCAAAGATCCCGTAGCAACATAATCTCGAAAGCTACTTAAATCCTGAATAAGTTAGATATATTATATAATTTATTAGCTGTCCGCGAAGTTTTAAGAAGTTTGACTCTTCTATTTTATTATTCTTTGGTGAAGTGCCGACGAATAGGGAATTGGGTCAAGCGTCTCTGAAATTAACGATTTACTTACGCCCCCGCTGTAGGTAACGCAGTATGCAAATTAATGTTAGATCTATTTAACAGGTATTGAAATTATTGAAATAGTTATGTATTAAAAAAAATGTTTTTGCAGGCGCACATTCTGTGTTGAACCATCATCATCTTGAGTCAAATGACGTCCACTGCTGGGCGTCCATTTCCATGGGTGATGATAATTAAAAATATGTAGCTTAAATTTCTCCATTAAACGTTAGCTATGTGATAGTAAAAGCCACAGCCAACACATAGCCAGACAAACATTATGTAAATTGTATTTTTTATAAGTACAAAATGTACTTTCGTAATATGCATTTAGAAATCATACTGTTGTTTTGACAGACACAGACGTCAGTTCAGGTAATGTGGTTTCGTGTGATGATGGATTAATAATATAATAGTGTCACTGCCCCGTTCTTGACGGAGGCTTAAGTGTCGCAAGCAAAAGTAAATGACAAGGTCGATAACCTAGCCCAAGTGAAAACTTACGATACTGTGTCAACCTGTCTGGCTAGTGTAGGACAATAAATACCCTCCCATGTAAGTGGAGAAGGCCCAACTCAGCAGTGGATCATTTATGGGCTGAGTAGTTGTAGTATAAAGTAGAACATCGAATTGTACACATGGTAAAAAACTTATAATCGAATAGAATATATTCCTAATATACATAACATTGAATTAAACAAAAAGTGTTGCCCAGCACATTCGTCATTCATAGACTACAGAAAAAATGGACAACGCCATATTTCCCCAGCACACATGTTTATCCCTTTACTCAAAGAAAGATAGCCGGAAAAAATTCAGAAAAGGCTATCACCGTCCAATTCTTCGTTCGCTCAAAACCGATCCCTAATCTACACTCAAAAAAATACTTTATGCCCATAGCTAAGAGTCTACAATAAGTGTATTGTTAATAAAGTTTTGCCTGTGTAACTGCGTGGTCGTAAAAATAGCGTCCCGTTTACGAGCGCCCGATAATAGCCGAACATTGGCGAGCTAAGCCGAATGGCAGAGTCAACAGCCTCCAATTTTCGCTGACTTTGGGAACGAACCAAAACTTTTTCAGTTGGGCAATTTGGCAGAGGAACTGAATTTGCATATGTGATTAGATAGTAAAAGAAAATTTGTCTTTGACTCTTTGAGGAGAGACAGCTCTATGAATCTTTAAAAGAGGGTTGGGTGTGTTTTCATGATTATCTCGATCAATAAATTAACCAGTGCTGATTTCAGATGTTTATTCAAATGGTTTCAAATCTAGCCATGCCATGTATGTGAAAAATATACATATTTCCCTCGCCTTTTCCAATTTCAATATAGTTAGCGAAATCTGGTTAAACTGGTGTTTACCAGTTTAACCGGATTTGGCTAAAACTACCAGTATTTTCACGATACTGACTAAAAGTAACGACTGGAAGAGATGGTAACATTACAGCCGAGACCAACGGATTTACATATCATCTGAAAAAAATATGTAACCCCGGATTTGAGCCTGGAATCCGTAAAACCAAGAATGAGTTAATATAATGATGACACAAACGAGTTTTAGCATACCTAGAACCCTGACTGAATGTCCACAAACTAATCCAATCCAAACAGCAGCTTTTCCTGTACTCTCAGCATCATGCTTTCACTATTATAAGGTTGGTGATGTATTAGTAGCTATCTGCAGTGCTACAAACAACTTTAAGTGACAGCAAGCGTTTAATATAAGACGGGCCAGCGCCACGCTCGAGGTATAAAAATAATAGAAATCTACTAAGTATATTGTCTTTTTCGGGAACTTTTTAGAACAGGTACAATTTTATCGCGAATCTACAGCGTGTACACGCATGAGATTACGCACCGCCATTATAAAGCAATACGTATTCACAATAAGCCGACATGCTCATAAATCCGTGACACAATAACAGAATTAACTCCGATTTATCGTACGACGCACCGGTACGAATGCCGTTAACGAGTCTAGCGTCTTGAGTTGCCAGCTGCCGGGAAAAATACCATTTTGTATCTTTTTACTTTTCAATGTGGTGATAATTTTCAAATTCATAGTGTCACCACCCCATTACGTCCTGCGGGTGTCGTAAGAGCCGACAAAAGGAAATGATAAGGCCGTAAACCTACCGTCCGAAAAGGAAAACTTGACAACGAAACTCTATGCCAGCCCGTCTGGGCAGCATAGCATGGTAGGCTAATTACCCTCCATGTAGTTGGAGGATGCCCGACTCAACAGTGGGTCATGGGCTGAGAGGTTACATTTCCGTAAACACATGATTGTGACCCTACTTGACTTTTGAGAGCTCAGTTATCATTACTATCTCAGCCAATGATGTTAAAAGTAAAAAGGTGTAGATGGGTTATAAGCGGTCAGCAAGCGGCACGTTAAAAGTAGGCTAATTAGCAAACCTGACCTCAGTGTTGCATCGCTGGCGTCAACAGATGCACGTCAAGAGCCGTGTGTAAAAAGTGCTATAAAACAATTGAAAATGCCGTCGTGTGTTATGAGATATTGCACAAACTACTCTAACAAAACTTCTAAAAGTCAAGGAATCACTTATCATTCGTAACTATCACTATTTCTGTAATATAATTAATATTTTTTACAAATTAAAATGTTATTCGTAAAATATGGCGGTAAAAATCAATGAGTGGAACAAAAGTATCCTCATTACCAAGTGCAAAAGAGATAGGTGTCATTACGCGTCACAGACTTGTCAAAATGTTATGTCTGATTTAATTAATCTATATTGTTTCTAGTGCATGTGACGACGCATCACAACAAATTATATTTGTCTCTATTTAGCACGTGATTATTAAATCATACCATCCTACTTTCACGACTCATCTAAAGCAGTGTGCATATTGCATATTAAGTTAACTATGTGTGCGTTGGCTTGCCATTTTTATAGATCGAATGTTGTACAGGTAACGTATCTACACCTTTTATTTGTAACATCATTGATCTCAGCTTATAAAATAACCACTGTTGAATCTGGCCTCCTCCAATTACATGGACGGAAATTGGCTTAATATGCCAGGCAAGATGGCTTAACACGGGGTATCGCATCGAGTGTTCCTTTTCTTGTGGGCTTTATCATTTCCTTAAGCCGATCCTTACGATACCCTCATAATTCCGAACCAGTGGTAGTTTCAGCATGAATGTGAGTGGAGTTTCTTGCCTGTTCTTCTCCATAGGATCTACTTTTTGGAACATGCAACTAGATTCCTAACTTCACTTTTGACTTTTCAAATACACCAGTAAATAGGTTCAATCGAAATAAATGATTTGAGTTTGAGTTTGAGTGGACGCAAGTGTCGTGGGAGACCAAAAGAGATGGATGGATTTTTAGAATGAGGATTTTCGTATGAACGGTGTGAATGTAGATATGACGACTGTTAGGTGTGTATGGAGACTGCCACCTAGTGTGGGACAGAGGCCGTAAGATAATAATGGTAATTTTAATTATGACGATATATAAGAGCTTTGCGTAAATAAAGTTCCTTTTGAGTTTGAGTATTCCTTCTCTTGCGTCTAGGCTTTCAGCTTTGTCTATTCCCCTATTCGGCTCTTACGACACACTCCGGATAGAAAGGGCTGGTGACATCATGTTTTCTAAATTCTAAGCTATGTATATACTTATTTATGTGAATATGTAATGGTTGCGTTATACTCAAATTCAAATTCAAATTCATTTATTTATTGCTTATACATCAGCTCTTAATCCTAGGTATTTTATAAAACACAGTAATAATAGGTAGAGTATTAAATCAATCGTATAAGCAGGACATTAATGACAAATGGTACATCGCTTGTACAATAGTGAGATATGATTACCAAAGACATACCTAGGCGGTGTACTGTCCCTCACACTAGGAAAATCCTGTACAGTGAGGTTACAGGGAGCACCTCAGTGCAAAATTGGTAAAATGTACAAAATAAGATGAACATGATGTGTGTATGTATGCTTTTTTGTTTTCGCCGATTGCTTTAGACATTTATGCTTTTAAATAACCTAAATTTTATAACAGTATAACTACTTATTTCAGCTCAATTGTGTAAAAATAATATGTGTGTTTGATGTGAGAGTATTTGTGATGTTGTGAGTATGTGTGGTGTTATGATAAATGCATTAATTTGGTCCATTCTATTTCACCTATAATGTTTTTTCTATCAATTCTTCCGTTTGATTATAATTTAATTGCATTAAATATCTCGTTATTTGTTTCTTACATTCATGTTTTTTCAGGTTAATAATAGGAAGATCGTTACTAATTCGATTATAAACTATTGGTCCCATACATACTAAGTCGCAACTCATAATATCCCGAGAATGTCGTAATAGGCAGCCATAAGACTTATAACGGCATAGGTAGATAACGTATTAAAGAGCGGGAAATTTTAAAAAAAATCCTTTGTCAATTTGGACAGAGGTTCTCCATCTAGTCATCCATCAAATTAGACCCATATCCGATAAATACATTAATATTTTATACTTGTTGCGTATACCACCCGGTAAATAATTAACCGAAATTCAGCCAGCAAATCGAATACGTTGGCAACACCATCCCGCAGCAGCTGAAAATATTCGCCCGCATTCGGGCGCCACTCGGCACGCGCCATTTTCATCCCCTTTCGGCAGCCTGCGCGGGCAGGCATGCGCAGATCACAAGCCCCGTCAGACGCGGCCAGTGTAGCAGCCTCGCACCGACCTGAAACCGCGCCCTCGCTGTGCGATCTAAAAATTAATAACGAATTAACGTGACTGTACTTAGTTGTAACGCTTTAGACATATAGTGTGTTTAGTTAACATTATAGTAACCAATCGACTGAGACAGTGTATGAATGGACGATATGTGTGTGTGCTAGTGAAATGAAACCGGCTGTGTGTGTGTGTTTAGACATTTGACGAGTTTTGTTGATGTAATTGGATTACCTAAATGGTGAGTACGAACATGCAAATTTTAAATTTGGAACAAATAGAACCAGTGGAAATCATTGCGATTCGTATTCAAACGGGAAGGATTTATGAAGGTTTGACGTAGAACCAGGAGTGGGTTTTTCGGCGATAAAATATCGGCGTAAGAATTTTTACGAGCAATAAATTTAATCATACCACATACTGTGAGACATTTTTAGAATGGTACATCGATAAAACGAGGTATTTTGGAGACGTTAAAACTGATTGCTTGGTTTAGCGACTACATATTTATTGAGATTCTATAAGCTCCTTAATCTTTGAGTAATTCTGCTGTTTTTAATACTTAAAATCTGTGATTTTTGTAGCATCCATAATAATAATAATAAAATGTATGTATTACGAATTCTGCCGTACGGTTGTTAACCCATATTTTACGTATCTGGAAAAAAGTGTTATTAGTTTGTCATGTTTGTGTGTCTATCTGTGGCATTGTAGCTCCTAAATGAAGGCATTGAATAAAATGCGTTTTTTTATTTGAAAGAACCTTCTTTCTAGATACCTATTCATTCATCTTTTCAGCCCATAAATGAGTCGGGCCTCCTCAAAGTTCATGGAGGGGAAATAGCCTACTGTGCCACGCTGGGTTGGGGGGTTGGCACAGGGTTTATAGCAAGCTTATTAAGCTGTTTGAAAAATTGAAATATACTGGAAAGGTAGTTTGAGGTCGCTAAAATAGGACCCTTTCGATACCCTCATTAAGAGTCAATTAGTAAAGTGGCCCTTTTAAATCCTCTTCATGTTGCATAGTTATGAATTTGTGTACATCTGGTAATTATCATAAACTTTAATTATAATCGTCTGTGTTCCTAAACTCAATACTAAGTCAAGCCTCCACCAGCGTGAGGGGTGGAAAACTGACCTCATTTATGATCTTTTGATGGTTATAGTCTTCTGAGTTTTACCACGAGAAGCTACGAAAGGAATCCACTATTCCAACTGCCAGCGTCATTTCATAACTTTATGCCTTTTAAAGATTAACCACTTTAAAAACCAAAATTATCGAAATATCGTCTACATTATATTACACACTAGCAAACCGCCCCGGCTTCGCACGGGTGCAATGTGATGAACATCTAAAATTTATCAATGTTTCTCTATAATAGTATGCATGTATTATACCTAGGAACATTCCTCTTGAATCAATCTACCTATTAAAAAACCGCTTCACAATCCGTTGCGTAGTTTTAAAGATTTAAGCATACGTAGGGACGGACAGACGACAGCGTCCTTGTTTTATACGATGTAGTGATAGTGATAGTGAAGTGATATACCATTCGAAGTCCATGCCTAGGGTATACCCATAAAATTAACGTCGGTGTCAATTTAAGTTGGCACCAACTTCAAATAAATGGATATTGGTTATATTAAGAATGTTTATTTTTTTAGAGTTTGGTGTATGTTAAAATGTTGTTAAGATAAGGGAAAAGAAAATTTCTACATAAACAAAATTTTACGTTTTTATACCAAACTGGAGGAAGTTCCCTCAATACGTTTTGAGGAGTCCCAACTCAGTAGTGGACCTGGGAAGTGCGGTTTGAATCAAAAAAATATTTTCCAAATCGTTTCAGGCCTTCGCGAGTAATCGTTGGTCATATATATAAAAGATACCAGCGAATTGTTAATCTGCTCCTGTTTTTCAAGTCGGTAAAATGCCATACATTAACAGTTTTCATCATAGTATCGGGTTTACCGTCCTTGTCATAATAAGGTTCTGGGTTTGGTTATTGGGTTGGACAAATGTTATCGTTTCATGTAAAGATGCTTGCTTTACTAGGCGTAATCGTGTTTTGTTTCCATCTTGGTTAGATTATGTATTTAAATCTATATACTCATATTCGTGCATGTAAAAATATACTACATTAACGCTCCCGCTCCGAAATCATGCTAGAGTAACGAAAGGAGCAGTTCTGGGTATAAATTGTTTTTTCAACCTAGAACTATTAGAAGGACTCTTATATATAATTTCCATTAGAAATTATCTAGTCTATCTAGTTATTATCCTAATTATCATCGTAATAATCTGTATGCCTCGATGTATATTGAAACTTAATGAAAGTCCACTCTATTTAAAGAGGAAAAAGTAAAAAAATATGTGGAAGTGACCTGAAAAAGTCGATGGCCAATATGATGATAAATGGTTTTGTTTTCATGTATAAAATTTTGTTTTCCAAATAAACTTCAAACAAGTAAAACGGATTTAAGATACTAAATCCAGCAGGCTAAGTTTCTCTTCATGAAACTGTAGTTTATAAGAGGATATAGGATCTGTGGCACCATGTAGTGACATTACAGGTATAAAATCACCTGTGAAGTCACTACATGCACTATCCGTACAAGAAACAAGCGTAAACTTGTGATACCTCACCACCAACTGCAAAAAGCCCATGGGCCATTGTAGGCCTCAGTATTCCTGACGTAGATTTACCTATCGTAAAGTTAACCGTCGTAAATGATTATCTGAGTAACAATAAAACCTGAAAGTAACTGACACTACCTGACTAAGGGAGTGTTAATTATTGTACACTGTATGTTAAGGGAGTGTGTGCATTGTATAGATGACTAATGGCGCACCGAAGTACAGATTATTAGCGGAGCTTTATTTGAATGAACCTGCCTGCCTGTTATGTTGTTCCGTGCCTATAAGTAATCAAGACAGATAATTAAAAAACAGAATCTTTAAATTTTCTTGAGTTTGGGAACGTTTCAGTAAGAATGTGGATGGACGTCAGGGTTGTGGGTAATGAGATGGATGGATTTTGTAAATATATGCTTTGAAAAGTAAGAATGTAGATATGACGCCGATAGACGTGTATGGAGACTATCACCTACCGTGGGATAAGGGCCAATATATTCAAATTTAAATAATTGATCACGATGGACACTTACAAATAGTCAACTTATTATTCATAACATGTCATTATACAATAAAAAAATTCGACCGTCTACCACCAGTTCGGAACGCGACCACTGCTGAGAAGAACTGGCAAGAAACTCGGAGGGTTTGTCATTTTTTTGCGGCCCTATTTTATATATGTACAATAACATAATTGAAGAATATGGACACTGAACAGCCTAGTCTCAAGAAGCAGGGCCGTTTACATAATTGGCAATGCGATAATACAATTTTTGTAAAGTTTTGTCTAGACCCTCTTTTTAAAGACAATTCTCTAAGCTGCATGGGTAGTTTGTTATAAAAGCGTATACATTGACTCATGAAAGAGTTACTTTTTCTAGATAGATGATGCTGGTTGTTTTAAACATGACCGTTATAAGGGTCTTGTGAGGAGTTTGAGTTTGGAGGAGGTTCGACTCTACATTGAACTAAAATCCTGCGTGCAATTTGTATTATATAACAATTTTATCTTCACGACGAAGCCATAAAAAGAAAATTACGCTCGATCAACCTCAACAAACTGAATTACTTTACAAACTGTTGTGCTCTATGTAACTTGGATTAATAACTATTAATCATTCCAACTTTAAAAGGTAATCGAACTACTCTGAAGTAATTAAACCTTGAGGTTAAAATGAGATTAAATCTTAGGCGCTATAGTTAAGATTTATGAATAGTTTACTTGATCGGGATGATGATATCCACTGGAGACTTACATTGACCCCTCAAAGTGAGGGGTGCCATAAGTTTGATTAACAGTGTGTGTATAACATAGGTTATCATCATTTTTGATCACCTTCGCCCATAAAAGCCTGGTTCAATTTCTAGGTTTTCGGCGTTGTCATTTGCTTTTGTCGACTCTTACCAAAAGAGTCTTACCACCCTCAGGTTGGAATAGGATGGTGACACTGTATATTCTAAATCCGCCACCACGCGCACTTTAGTATAAACCGTAATATAAGTTAACTAAAAAGACAATGCACGGAATAAAAGAATCCATTTCCACTTCATTTCACGAGTCTAGCCTGAAATGCAGATGGCCTGTAAGATGAATTTCTGAATGGAAGTAGGTCGCCTCGAGCGGCCGCGCCGTGAGCCTCGCTTGGGTGACATGCACGATGGAATTTGATCCGGCAATTTATTACAGATACGCCGTTTAGAATGTGTGTGTGCGTGTTTTAAGCTCAAATTATATTTGTTGATTTATTATAGTCGAATCTAAACGTAATTTTATTTGTATACTAGCTGACCCAGCAAACTTCGTACTGCCTCAGAATCAATAAATAAAAAACCTGAATGATAATTCCATGAACTTCAAACTTCAAGTTCAACTTTATTAAAGTACTACTGGCCCGCCCCGGCTTATCCCGTGAAAAGCGGGGGTGGGTTATACATATAAACCTTCCTCTTGAATCAATCTATCTATTAATAGATCCGAAAAACCGCTTCAAAATCCGTTGCGTAGTTTTAAAGATTTAAGCATACATAGGGACGGACAGGCGACAGCGACTTTGTTTTATACTACGAGTATGTATAATAATATAATAAAAAGAAGATAAAGATGTGCAAACCTTAACAGGAACAAAAATAATGAGTATTAAAAATGATTTTTTCATATTTTCTCACCTTTTAAACCTTCCCTGGACTTCTACGAATATTTCAAGACCAAATCGGTCCAGCCGTTCTCGAGTTTTAGCGAGACTAACGAACAGCAATTAATTATTATTTATATATATTATTTACTTCTTAGCCTGTAAAAGACCCACTGCCGAGTCGCACCTCCTCCAATTGTAGGAGGGAAATTATCTTACTGGGTGACTATGGCTAGACGGGTTGGCAAGGGGATTTAGGTTTTCTTCTCTTGCGGCTAAGATTTCGGCCTAACACCCTTTGCCAACCCACCGCACAGTAGGTTTCATGTAACTGCAGGAGGCCGGCTCAATAGTGGGTCATTTATGGGCTGGGTAGTAGTGAGTGTGGTGACGGATGTAGAGCCCGTTGTATCACCAACCCATTTCATCCTGAGGGTGTCGTAAGAGTCGACAATGGGAAGTGACAAGGCCGAGAACCTGGTCGCAAGAGAACGAAAACATGATACTAAAACCTGTGCCAATCCATCTGGCCAGCGTGGCACAGTAAGCTAATTACCCTCCATATAGTTGGAGGAGGCCCGAGGCTGTGAAGTATTATTATGGTAAAAATGCCTGCTCAGAGACCCTCGGAGAATTCTGAATGAGTGTCCAATGTGCCCAGGTGATAATACCTCTAACTATCTATAGCACCCAAACCGGGACGCACTCTAAGTCCCCTAATGGGCTGTCGTCACCGGATGCGTCGCTTTTAACGCAAACAGCCACCGCCTTATCATCGATTTTCACTACCGAATCCTGAATTTGGGCTTAAGCGGTGTAAATCCACTTACTGCCATTTATTTGGCACATTTTGCTTTATAGCTTTCGCATATGAGCCGCTTTGTGTTGCGGTGATCAGATTATCTTACAAGCCCTTTCCGTATTGAGAATGTAGTAAGAGGAGTCTGCTTCTCAGCCCAAAAATTAACCCACTGCTGGATCGGGCCTCCTCCTACTACATTGAGCCACGCTGGCCAGACTGGTTAGAATAGGGTTTCGTATCAAGCTTTCCTTGTCTTGCGACTAGGTTTTGGGCCGTATCGTTTCCTTTTGTCGGTTCTTAAGACACACTGAGAATGAAATGGGGAGGCGACATGTTTTCTATAGGAATGCAATAGATAGACAACGTAATCTAAATAGTGCGTTTGTAAACAAACCCATTGATTTGAAAAAAAAAAAGCAACTACATAGTTTCTTGCCAGCTCTTCTCTGTAGAGCAGCATTCCGAACCGGTGATAGTTTCAGCATGAATGTGGGTGGACGTAAGGGTTGTGGAAGATCAAGAGAGATGGATAGATTGTAAGAATGAGAAATTGTGTATGAAAGGTGTGACTGTAGATATGACGACTGATAGGTGTGTATGGAGACTACCACCTAGCGTGGGACAGGGGTCGTAAAATGATGATAATGGTAACTATAAATATGACAATTTATAAGAGTTTTGTGATAAAACCTACGTAAATAAAGTTCATTTTGAGTTTGAGTTTGAAATGTTACTTAAAAATGGGCTTTGGTAAATTCAAGTGTAATTCGGACAACTGACCTCTTATACGAAAATCGACTGCGTGGTTATTCCTTTGCGTTTTAGATACAAAACAATATCATCATTTTACAAATCCAAATCATACCACAAACATTACACACAAACCATATTCGTAGTGTTCTGTATTTCAACCATTTACAAGCCCACTTGAAAAAATAAGGGACATAGTAAAAGGCGTTTTAACAAACATTTAAGTAGAGTATTAACACGCTGGGTGAGGCAATGTCTTTAAAAATACTCCCCCGTGTGTTCTTTGTACTCATTCGACACGTTTTTATTTGTGCCGAGGTACCCCACGAGGCACATACTTCTCGTTCAAAACAATTACGCGACGCTTAAATAAACGAATGCTGAAGTCAGGTGAGAATGCTTTGTGTTTCTTACGTTATTCGACATTTGTGGCCGTTTTAACACGGTTACCGCATTACTCCAATGGGGGAGTCAGTGTTATTATTACTAATTTTCCATAGGTAGGTTATTTAACTTTACCTCACACAAGATATCGTTAAAAGCTCTCAGGTTTATCTTGAGATTTCCAAAACATCATCAACATTATTATATTTAAATCCACAATCGATTTTGATGTGTTTTTCGATAAAATAGCTACAAACCCGTTTCTGCGTTGGTCTATCTCCATCTGATGAAGGGAAAATGACGTGCAAACCAAAAGTCATATCACATACTGAGAATGATATATTTCGTAGCACCATCGTATTATATCACGGCTGCTTTGCGCGACATGGCAAAAAAAATCTCATAAACTACCGTAAAAGATGAAGGGGTCCGAAAAGAGAGAGAGATTCATTATGCTTCAGAAGAAATCGCTCTACGGATTAAGGGGTTGACAAATCGTTGACAGTATCTAAATATGTGTAAAACAAACCATAATTTTGCACTCTGTTACACACTCAAACGCTAATGGCTTCGAGACATATGTCGAAACCCAATAGACATTTGGGATGAAACAACGTGAATTGTATCGAAATGTCAAATGGAAGAAAAATATTGGAGTGTTTTAAACTTAATGTTGTTGATCAGTACATCATTGCTGTGATGACATTTTTTACATTTCGTATTTATTGTTGCTTTAATACGCACTCGTTTCAAAATTGTTCTCTTAGATTAGATTGGGCTTTTAAGGAAGGACGGGAATGAGGAAAAATCCGTATAATCTTGCCTGCAGTATACAACCCATCTTTAGTTTTGTTTGGAGATACTAAAATTAACCAAAGTGTTTTGTTTGTCTAGCTGTTGGATGCCATATTTCGATCACAGCTCCTGGGTTCGATTCTAGGGTCGGTCAAGTGTGTTTGGGTTAACTAGACCGAAGTCACGAACGAGACTTGGTGATTATTGTAGCCAAAAATACAAAGAAACAGTTCAATGTACCGCCTATAATTTTGTCTTATTGATATAATCCGATCCGATAAATGCGTTAAAAGATTTTTAATTTCAATATGTAATCGTGAAAACCTAAGAAGTCATCATTTTTCATTAATTTTTAAAAATTACGTTAGTTATTCTATAATAATAAATAACACAGTCATCAACTACATGATGCACCAGGCGAATATAACATCCAAAGTGTCAGTCCTAAGAATGAATTTCGTAAAGCACGCAAGCTTCCCATTTCCGTACAAAAAAGAAATGACGACTTTTTTATTCGAACTGGACTTCAGCACTTCTTAATTTCCCCTACTTTAAAGGGGAGGGACGGCGTGACAATGGCGTATAATTAATGTTCTTCCACCCCAGGGGATTCGTTTCTTTTGAATAAAAACTCGGCGATTCGAGTTTTGATGTTGGCTGTTTAGATTATTTCGGATTTACTTGTTTGCGGTTATCAAAAGTGAGTTGTCGACAGATAAGTGGGGTTTGATTAAACGTTTTTTCCTTTACACATTGTTCTATTTATAACTGTCCTGTTTATAACTGTGTTGTCCATGTGACGACGGATTTATAATACATAGTGTCACCACCCCATTCCATCCTTGGGCAGTCGTAAAAGCCTACAAAAGGAAATGAGAAGCCGATAATCTAGCCATAAGAGAAGGAAATCCTTTTGGCCTGCGTGGCATAGTACGCTAATTACCTTCTATGTAACTGGAGGAGGGCTGACTCAGCAGTTGGTCATCTATGGCTGAGATGAACATGGAAAAGACTAAGATTATGTATAATACCCATGTTCAAGCCACTCCTGTTTCGATCGGAGGTTCTATCCTTGAAGTTGTTGACCATTACACACTGTCCAGTTAGGTAAGTCCAACTTCGATAAAGAGGTCAATCGTCGGATCCAACTCGGGTGGGCAGCGTTCGGGAAGCTTCGAGAGTTCTTTTCGTCCACAATACTGCAGTGTTTGAAGACAAAAGTCTTCAACAATGTGTGTTGCCAGTGATGACATATGGCTCGTCGCTCACTATGGGGGCTCTATCAAAAGGCAATGGAGAGGGTTATGCTCGAAGTTTCCCTGGGGTATCGAATCAGGAATGAGGAGATACGCAGAAGAACCGGAGTCATAGCCCTCAGGATTGCCAAACTTAAGTGGCAATGGGCAGGGCGCATAGCTCGAAGGACTGACGCTCGATGGGGCAGAAAGTCCTCGAGTGACGACCGCGTTCTGGAAAGTGCAGTGCTGGCAGGCCTTTTTTTTGCTGGGGAAATGCTTTATACTTACCACCGCCCCCCGGGGGAGAGGTCAGTGATTATGTGGGACTCCGACAAGGGTCGTCTACCCAAGAGTCGTTTAACCACTAAAACACCAGCGGTATACCCTCACACGGCGCGCTTGGGGCGCCACAAGTTCGAGTAAACGCAGTCTACTGTGACGCCCTGGCGTGGTGCCCGCAACGCGACAGTCAGAGAGGGCGTCCCGGTACACTAGGACGCCCTCAGTCATCGAGGCTTTCGTCGGTGGCGGTTCCCCCGACCCACCACTGGCCTCTTAGGCGAGGGCAGAACGGGTCCGCATCGTCACGAACCTGATACTGATATCAGACCTCCAGCCTGATATCAGTCAAATAGCTAGGATAGTCAGTATCGTAGGCAGGTCTAAATAAACACTTCATTAGCGCTACTATCAGTCTCGAAGGGCAAACGGTAACTGTTCCGGGTAAATAGTGGTAGTTAGTTAAATCAGTTACAATAGTGTACACACACCACAGCAGGTGGCGTATACGCCCGTTTGCTACCAAAGTACAATTATTTATCCATCAGATAACACAGCAATATAATTAAAGGGAATTGAACATTATCGGGGACCATTGTACGAATAACAGGCAACGTATTATTGCGATAACAGATTAGACCCGTATTGTATTAATTATTGGATACGTGTTATGAATATTAGCTATACTATTAGAATATTGTATCAGTATTTGGAGTGAGTAATGAATCAATATTCGTATCTTGTGTGTTTATCTATCTATGGAAGAGATTCAGTTAGAACATTTTTAAAAAGTATTGGCTTTTTTTTAAGACGTTGTCGTCTTAAAGCTGTAAGGAGGTATCAAATGGAAAATTATTTAAGCTACTTGGCTCATGTGAGCTCTTTTGACAGGTAAAATAGTGATTTGTCATTAATCACTTGTTCGACATGCTGTTGGCCAAAAAAAAGTCGGTGAGAAACTCTGTACTTGCTATTTTTAAATCAAGAGTAGAGTAGAGAGTCAAGACAGATTTGTCAGAGCAAAAAATTGAAATTCAATTTTAGATTGTAAAAGAGGCTTTGCAGCCTACTGGCTATGGAGAGTGTGTTCAATTCCAGTGTCAGTCCCTTTATTTTCTTTAAGAAAGCGATGGCCCTGCTCTATGTACCTGGGACAGTTTACATACATGAAATTTCGAACACAAATGACACCCACCATACTAAGGGCCCCCGCGTATTTAGGCGGCCAGGCCGCGCGGCCAGTCGCGCGGCCTGGCCGCATAATGCGCGGATTGGTCGCGGCGGCCAATAGGCCGCGTATGTCACGCGATGATTTTCGTTGGCCGCGCGACCAAAACTTGGCCGCACGGCCTGGCCGCGTAATGCGCGGAGGCCCTTATAACACACATCATTTTCGTTAGTGGAGTTTAAAAATAGTTGGTGACACAAAGACGTTTTAAATTTGTCACCGTACGGACAACTGCAATATACTCACTTGTTAAAGGATGGTTAAAGTCGTTTGCCACATTAGCCGCCTGAAGGGCTGCCCGCACATTATAGTAATTAATTAGGCCGCCCATATTATAGAGGGTTTAATTCATACGGAGTTAATTACGTATCGCTTTGTACTGGGTTTAAGGAGTTATTTAATTACAATGGTACGCTAGGGGTACGCTGGGTGTACTAATTTATCACTAAGGGGTTATTACAAAAATTTAGTTTGATTATAGCCTTTGGGAGTAGAAGGGTAAAGTATTTAAACTAATACTCATTATGCGTAAATTAGCTACCACCTCACGAGAGATAAGAGCCGTAATATGATATTGATAATTTTAAATATGACGATTTATAAAAGACTAGCTTTTGCGCGCGGCTTCGCCCGCGTGGGCTTCGAACCCGTGCTTATCTCTATGCATATTTTTTATGAACATAAAATCGGTTATTGTGACTAAACTATGATAGTTAGTTAAGTGCTCTCGCGGACTTGTTTGTAGATCTTTATAAGAACTACAAACCCGTAGTACATCATTTTGTTCTATTGTCAATAGTTTTTGCAGCGCACGCATAAATATGTTTTCGATTTTACACCTTGGTTTACAAAATCGCAATTTTCATACGAATCTCTAATTTTTTTGAAAATAGAATATAGCCTATAACCTTCCTCGATAAATGGACTATCTAATACTGAAAGATTTTTTTGATTTCGGACCAGTAGTTACTGAGATTAGCGCGTTCAAACAAACAAACTCTGCAGCTTTATATATTAGTATAGATTTGTGATAAAACCAAAGTAAATAAAGTTCCGTTTGAGGTAGAGCTAGTTATCTGTCGGTTTAAGATTTCACGCCAAAATCAATAGCCGTATTTCAATTTCATTTTTGTGGACGGAATACATTTTGGTTCCAAAGCATAAAGTTTTCACACAGCAAGTTCAAAAGTAATTTTGTTTGTATTGATTTCGCACAAATCGTCAGGCCTATAGGCGAAAATATACCAAGTCACCAGAGGCGGAAGTGCGGCGGAGACGGTTTCTTTGTATTGTTTGAATTAGTATGAAAGAGGACACACACAATTTGGGGCGTATTTCCCACAAACTCAGACAAAAATCCGTGTTCAAAAAATGTGACGAACAGAAAATATCTGTCTATACAGGGTGGTCAAAAAGTCGTGGATCAAACGCAACCAGCGGTTAGATGGGGTTATCAGCAGCAAAAAATTGTTCTACGGGAGGTCCCTAAGGTCAACCCCTGCAGAGTTATAATTGATTTTGTGTTTTTATGAGAAATTGTCCTTTTTTTACTAAAACTTGATAAAATTCCATAAAATCTACACCCTGTATCATATTAAAAATTTTCAATAGATTGGTACTGTTATGGACAGAGTCAGGGATTCGTCATCCAACTCGTCTAGTCCACAACTGCTCGCGATTCGCGGCTTTTATTCGGATAAGTTCCGTTTATATAAATTCGGGAGGAAGGGGACAAGCAACTTACCAGGGTTGTGGCATCCACCCGGGGTAATAGAGTCAGGGTCAAGTCAGTCAGTTAAGTCGACAGTAAGATTCAGGATCGACGGGAACAGCCTCGCGAGAACCCCTTTGTTGCAATGGGGGTAGTCTGCTCACCAACTTCACTCACGCCTTTCAGCTCCGTTAAATTTGTAATCTTTAATGTAATCCAATATACCTTATTGGCGGGGTCAGCCCGCGCGCGCGAGGGGCGAATATATCAAGGGGAGGTACCTAACAATTAGGTGGATATGCGGTAACCGGCGCGAGAGCAACGATACGTGTGTACTCAATCAAAGATGGCGAACTAGTGATGTTACTACACGACTGACCGCAATAGGGATGTCCTTTCGAAACAGAACATCTACCCGCCCCGGTCAGGCCCACCTGACCGCTAATCAATAGGCAGACGTGATAGCGTGGCGACCGCTCTCTTCAGAATTGAACCGTCCACCTGAACCTCAGCAAAACGAGGTACCCCATCGGTACCAAATACCAAGCTAAGTATGCGTCCCCGACGCCAACACAATGGCGGCAAGTTGGCATCCTTAACCAAGACAAGGTCCCCGACCCTAGGTGGATCCGTCTTATCAGTCCACTTGACGCGCTGCTGGAGTATGTGCAAATACTCCAAACTCCAACGTTTCCAAAAGCTCTGAGCAAGTTGTTGGATTAACTGAAACCGAGAGAGGCGATGTTGGTTCACATTGTCGAAAGGGTACTCCGGCAGGGCGTTAAGAGGCTGACCAATCAAAAAATGGCCCGGCGTTAGAGCTTCCAAATCATTAGGGTCTGAAGAGATCGGGCACAACGGGCGCGAATTCAACGTGGCCTCAATCCTACAAAATAAGGTTGTGAGCTCCTCAAAGGTCAAAATGGACTCCCCAATAACCCGTCGCAAACCTAGTTTGGCTACACGGACAACTGATTCAAAGATTCCACCCCAGTGGGGACAAGCTGCCGGGCTAAAATGCCAAGTTATCTTACGTTTTGCCAATATAGTACCAATGTTGGTTTGACAGTTTTGGAAGAAGTCGTTTACTTCCTTCAAATAATTATTTGCCCCCTTGAAGTTAGTACCGCAGTCTGATCTAATCAAAGACGGTAGTCCTCTCCTAGAGACGAACCTATCGAATGTTGCAATAAAGGCCTCCGTTGAAAGTGCAGAAACAAGTTCCAAATGAACTGCTTTGGTAGCCAGACAAACGAAGACACAGAGATAGGCCTTCGTGGTTTTACTGTTGCGAAGGGTTGAAGTCTTTACCGAAAATGGGCCCGCGAAGTCAGTTCCGACTCCAGCGAAGGCCCTGGACTCAGTGACACGATCCGAAGGCAAGTCTCCCATTAGGGGCTGCAAAGTGGGAGCTTTGAGCCTGTAACAAGACATACAACGAAACACTACACTGCGTATTATTCTACGTGCAGACAAGATCCAGAACTCCCGCTGCAGAATGGCCAATAAAGCATTGCAGCCAGCATGAGAGTTCTTGATGTGACGATCAATCACCAATAATTTCACCAAATGTCCCGACTTAGGCAGTAGCAATGGGTGTCTAGCACCATATGGTATGTTGGCGTTCTTTAGACGCCCTCCAACTCGCAACAAACCAACCTCATCCAAAAATGGGTTTAATTTGGAAATGGCACCAACCAACTTAGCTCTACGAGTCCTTAAGATATCAATCTCCCGCTCAAAATTTGCACCTTGCACAGAACGAACCCAAAAGAGAATAGCCTCTTGTCGCTCTTGGGGAGAGACGAACGGCTCCAATCTTTTGTCCTGTGGGCGTCTACAGTTTTGACCAAACCGTTTTATCCATGCAGTCACTCCAACCAACTTGTCGAGAGAGCTATAGCGGTTTAATAAGAACTCTGGGTCAAAAACATGTTCTTGCTTTTCAAGAGCAAGCATTCGCAGCCCAGGCAACGCACTGGTGTCTAACACAGGCGTGCGGGGCCAATCAGCCTCGGGACGAGTCAACCACTCAGGTCCCCACCAAAGAGTGTGCTCAACCAAACTGGGAGCCATACATCCCCGTGAGGCGCAATCTGCGGGGTTGCACTCGCCAGGCACATGCCTCCAAATCAAGGGGTTCTCAGATGCCTGAATCTGAGATACCCGGTTAGCGACGAACACCTCCAAGGTGTGGACTGACGCCCTTAACCAACACAACACAATTTGACTGTCAGTCCATGCGTAAAAAGCAGAAATGTTCACTGACGATTTCAACGTACCGGACACGTGGTTTACCAGGCGCGCAAGAAGCACCGCTCCGGAAAGTTCTAACTTCGGTATAGTCAATGAGGTGCGCAGCGGCGCCACCTTACTCTTGGCCATCACCAAAGAAACTCGCACTTGGCCATCTGCAGACACCGTGCGCAAGAAAACTACGGCGGCGAAACCCCTTTCAGATGCGTCCGAGAACCCATGAAGGGACGCCGTGTATTTAAGCGAAGGCAGCATGCAGCGGGGCAGCGAGACCTCATTTACAGTAGGGAGTGTGGAGACGAATCGGTTCCAGTCTTCCATTAAAGCTCCCTGGAGAGGCTCGTCCCAGTCAAGCCCAGCAGTCCAAAGCCTTTGTAAGAAACATTTGGCCCAAAACAAAACAGGACAGATCCAACCGTTCGGATCGAATGTCCTCGCGACCGTCGACAGAACCAGCCGCTTGGTCCAAACGCGAGGTGACTCCAAGTCCACGTTGTATGTAAATGTGTCCTGAACTGGTCTGTACTGCACGCCAAGTACAGCCATCATAGCAGGGTTGTCGACGTTTTCAAACAAATGTGGATCTTGTTGGTGGTCTTCAGGCAAGCCCTTTAGGAGGGCCGGCGAATTGGAAACCCATTTTCGTAGCTCGTAACCTGCGGAAGCCAAGATCCCAATCAACTCATCGCGTAAGAGGACGGCCTCATCTTCCGTGGACGCTCCGGTACAGACATCATCGACATATAAATCCTCCTTCAAAATGACGGAAGCACGAGGGAATGACAAACGTTCTCGATCCGCGAGTTTCCAGAGCGAACGTATAGCTATGAACGGACTAGACCTCAACCCGTACGTATTTGTATTCAGCTCGTAGACTATCATGGGATTCTGAGAGCTCTCACGCCATAATACCAACTGATAACGACGGTCATCAGGGTGGATGACGGTCTGTCGGAACATCATCTTAATGTCAGCCACAAAGACAATCTGATGTCGCCTGAAACGCGTGATGACATCACAAAGGTCCTTCAGTAATTTCGGACCGGAGTGCAAACAATCATTCAACGAAGCACCTGTAGACGTACGCGCTGAACCATCAAAAACAGTGCGCAACTTACCGCTCGAGGGTTTAATCACTGCGTGATGCGGTAGGAAGAAGTGCTCAACTGACTTCCAGTTCAATTTTGACACGGACATGTGTCCCAAGTCTTCATACTCGCGCATGAACTCAATGTACTTCTCCTTGAGAAGCGGGTTTTTAGCCATACGGCGTTCCATTGCCAACAAACGTTTTTCTGCTGTGGATCGTGAGGCTCCTAGAGCCGGCCGCACTGCAAGAAATGGCAAACGTGTTATGATCCGTCCAGAATGGAGACACACAGTATTGTTCTGATAGAACGCCTCGCACTCTTCGTGTCCCGGATCCAAGCGTGCAACTTGTGGCGGCTCTTCGACTTCCCAAAATCTCTGAACCGCATCAGAGAGGATGGAGCCCACCACCAAATTACCATCCAGTTCAAGCGGAGAAGGAGACTTTACCACTGGTCCCATCACTGAAAATCCAAATATTGTTGGAATAGCTACCAGGCCCCGTGGTTGCAACACCCTTACTTTTCCAAGCATAATTTTACCCAGTACATCGGCGCCAAGCAACAAATCTACTGGACCAGGTATGCCAAAACTGGGGTCTGCCAAATCCAAATCGGACGCCAAAGTAACGACAGCCGCTGACAACCTTACCTGCGGGTGGTTACCCAAAATATTTTTCATTACAATGGCCGAAGTTTCACACATCGGTCGTGAAGAGTCTGTCACAGAAAACTTCAAGCGAACCTTGCCTTCAAGATTAGCCACAACAATATTGCCAATACCCCTCACAACATCTGGGTAATGATTCATAGCTAGGCCAGTCTGCCCCACCAACCAAGATGACATTATGCACCCTTGCGAACCCGAGTCTAACACAGCGCGAACCACAACTGAGTTTCGCCCCGCTCGGTCCCAGACCCTCACACGAACAGTGGGTAGAAGAACAGTCTCAATTAGTGGGGGTGCATAAGTGGGGCAGACGCCAATATCCTAGTGTGGTCTTGGGGAAGACCGGTCACCGCTCCCAGACGGTGATGCATCAGCACGAGGGAGGTGAGTCCTCTCCTCGCGATTTCCCCGACCATGTATCCTTCGCGGCGGGTTATGCTCATCAGATTGCACTACCCGCCCGAGACGAGAAGCGCGCGAGTCATGTCGCGTTCGCTCAACCAACGGGGATGACGGCCTTTGGGGATATCGCCCAGTAGGCGCAGAATTTAAATTGAGGCCGGGGGGTGAACGGGGCCGCATGCCCCGGCCCCCTTCTCGCTGGTCGCGAACATACCCGCCCGTGGGTGACCCCGATTGGCCACGTTCACGGCGAGCCCCGTTCGCGTTAGCGCATAATAACGACATATGACGTCCCCCACAATACGTGCATGGACTCGAGCTAGGACAGTCCCTTTGGTAGTGGTCCCCGAGACATCCAAAGCACCAACTTCGGTTCCTGGCCTCCGTCCGTCTTGCCGATACCTCCATGGCCGTAAAGTCTGGGCATTTAGTAACGCCATGCGTTGTGGCTCCACAAAATTCACATTGAGGACGAGTGTGGACTGCGAAGCGAGAAGGTCCCCAAACCTGCGGTCTGCCATTGACCTTACTACCACCCCGGTTTCGTTGTCGTGGCAACCTTTGGTCGACTAACCGTTCGACCACCGTCATGTCGCTCATTCGACACTCGTCCTCCAAGAACCTGGTGACGTCACCAAACGTGGGCAAATGGGTTGCGTCATCGCCTCCATACTTCTGCTCGAAGCGAGCTCTGAGCTCTAACGGCAGCTTCTGCAAGGTTACATGCACCAACATGTAGCTCCAAGAGTCCACGGGGAGATCCAACCGTCTCAAGGCATTGGTTGCAATTAACAGCGGGTTCAATAAACCTGCCCGCAAGGATGAGATTTGAGTGATCCCCGGCAAACTTAAAATTTGTTCAATGTGCGTGTCCGCCAAGGCACGCTTGTTTTGGTACCTCTTCACCAACAAGTTCCACGCCACCTGGTAATTGCCGTCATTAATCGGTAAGTGCTGTATCAAGCCCCTTGCCTCACCGTCTAAGACGGACAACAGGTATGCTAGCTTTTGAGCATAGCCAAGGTCCCCGCGGGCATCCACTAGGCTTTCAAAAAGGTTCCTAAAACCTAACCACATGTCTAGGGTACCATCAAACCGTGGTAAGTCCAAGGTTGGCAACCTACTAAGTAACCCAGTTACTGTAGGCTTGACGTCACCTGACACCGTTGATTTGTCTGTGCGTTCTGTCAAGACTTCACGAGCGCGTTGGGCGATCTGATCAGCCAGATCCATGATGCGGTTGAAATCTGCATCCACTGCATCGCGCCGATCCTGGGGAAACGAAATGAGGTCAACGCGCTCCAAGCCCTCCAAGTAGTCAGCCAAGCGAGTCTCCACGGCTTCGATCCTACTGGGCATCTTCTCATACCGTTCCAGTAAGGCATCTTGCTTATCAGTCTGTGGTATGAGAGCCGCTGCCTGAACAAACCATCTTCTGGCGACTGCAATGGCCGAGAGAGCCTTGTTTACCGATTTTAAGTCGGTCATAGCCGAATCGTCGATTACAGGTTTACAAGAAACAATTATATGAATGTACGATTACAAAAATGATGGTGACACAATACCCAGTATTGACAAACCTACAAGCAATCTCTCGAACAATACCTAATCAAGCAACTGATGATGATGATCCAATATAACAAACTTCAGTTTTACAAAGCTTATTGAAGGTGGACGAGTAACACCGCTGCCACCAAACTTGCAGGATTGAGACCAAATCGAACCAACGAAATGCAATTTTTAATTTTCCAACAAACGAACACACAATTAAACATTAAACAAATGTTTTTAAACTATAACTTTCGTGAGTGTTTCCGGAACATCCCAATGCGTAATCAAATAAAACACAATCTACTATCTTATGTAACACAAACAGTTCGCTTCATGAGACACGAATTAATTTGTTTATCTAATACAAGTGTACCTAGTACACGTTAACCGTATAATTATTAGGATAGGATCGTATTGCAAACGGAGTCTAACTATTAGCAGGTGTTAACGGCTAGCCGCACGAGAACAATAGGGACCGCATTCCTTAGATAAGGATTCTCAACTGACGAGTTTTATGGAATTAAATAATGAGTCCATTCACTATTAAGAATTAATACTAAACCTACAAATGCACTTTAAATTCAAATGCTAGTTTAGTGATCGGCTGCGCAAACCGAATCATACAAGTTGAAATGAAGGGGGTAGACCATGCAAAAGCCCTTACCACTTTTCTATCCGTATATGAATCGTGATTTAAACCACGCTCTGCTACCAGATGTTATGGACAGAGTCAGGGATTCGTCATCCAACTCGTCTAGTCCACAACTGCTCGCGATTCGCGGCTTTTATTCGGATAAGTTCCGTTTATATAAATTCGGGAGGAAGGGGACAAGCAACTTACCAGGGTTGTGGCATCCACCCGGGGTAATAGAGTCAGGGTCAAGTCAGTCAGTTAAGTCGACAGTAAGATTCAGGATCGACGGGAACAGCCTCGCGAGAACCCCTTTGTTGCAATGGGGGTAGTCTGCTCACCAACTTCACTCACGCCTTTCAGCTCCGTTAAATTTGTAATCTTTAATGTAATCCAATATACCTTATTGGCGGGGTCAGCCCGCGCGCGCGAGGGGCGAATATATCAAGGGGAGGTACCTAACAATTAGGTGGATATGCGGTAACCGGCGCGAGAGCAACGATACGTGTGTACTCAATCAAAGATGGCGAACTAGTGATGTTACTACACGACTGACCGCAATAGGGATGTCCTTTCGAAACAGAACAGGTACTGATGAGCCCTTTCGTTAGACATGCTATTTATGGTAGTTTATTGGGTGTGTTAAAGATAACATTAAGTTTTCCGAAAGACATAATTCTTAAATCAAAACTTGTTACTTACTTCGGACCCCACTGTGAAAAAAAAATACTCTACAGAAAAGTGCCACTGTATCACAATTTTTGGCGCATTTAATAGGGATTCTAAAAAGGTATTACACATGGCTATGCGTGGCTTCGATATCTTTCAAGGACAATCTTTCGTAGCAAGGCCAGAGTTAATTCATACATAAAACTCGGTTAGGCCTACTAACCTAACCTTACCTAAGCGTGATCGTTTTCCGGACTACAGGGTTTTTATCGTCGTTTCAGCCCATAAATGACCCACTACTGAGTCGGGCCTCCTCTAAGTTCATGTTGGGAGATTAGCCTACTGTGCCACGCAGCCAAGACGGGTTGACACAGGGTTTGCTTCAAGTTTTCCTTCAGTTACGGCTAGGTGATCTGCCTAATGCGTTCTTTTAGTCGCTTCTTACATCACCCTCAATATGGTATGGGCTGGTGACACCACACGGAAAATTTATAAGAATTGTATTCTTTATGTGCGTACATAATTCGTACATGGAGGGAGTCTTACCGGGTCAGCAAACCCTGTGCCAACCCGTTTTGCCAGCGTGGCACAGTAGGCTAATGTCCTTCCATGAATTGTGAGTAGGCCCTTCACAGAAGTGAGTCATTTATGGGTGGAAACGAAGACGATAAAGAATAAACAATGTCACCAACCCATACCATATTGAAGGTGTCGTAAGAGGCGACTAAAAGAACGCATTAGGCAGATCACCTAGCCGCAACAGAAGGAAAACTTGAAGCAAACCCTGTGTCAACCCGTCTTGGCTGCGTGGCACAGTAGGCTAATCTCCCAACATGAACTTAGAGGAGGCCCTACTCAGTAGTGGGTCATTTATGGGCTGAAACGATGATTAAGACCCTGTAGTCCGGAAAACGATCACGCTTAGGTAAGGTTAGGTTAGTAGGCCTAACCGAGTTTTATGTATGAATTTACTCTGGCCTTGCTAGGAAAGATCGTCCTTGAAAGATATCGAAGCCACGCATAGCCATGTGTAATACTTTTTTAGAATCCCTATTAAATGCGCCAAAAATTGTGATACAGTGGCACTTTTCTGTAGAGTATTTTTTTTTCACAGTGGGGTCCGAAGTAAGTAACAAGTTTTGATTTAAGAATTATGTCTTTCGGAAAACTTAATGTTATCTTTAACACACCCAATAAACTACCATAAATAGCATGTCTAACGAAAGGGCTCATCAGTACCAATCTATTGAAAATTTTTAATATGATACAGGGTGTAGATTTTATGGAATTTTATCAAGTTTTAGTAAAAAAAGGACAATTTCTCATAAAAACACAAAATCAATTATAACTCTGCAGGGGTTGACCTTAGGGACCTCCCGTAGAACAATTTTTTGCTGCTGATAACCCCATCTAACCGCTGGTTGCGTTTGATCCACGACTTTTTGACCACCCTGTATAAGATTACTCCGTGTAGTGACGGATTTAGAATACAATTTTAGCAACCCACACTATCCCGAGGGTGTCGTAAAAGTAACCTCGTGTATGTACATCCTTAAATAAAGGCCGCTGCATACGTGACGGGTTTTTATACGGACGGGACGGGACGGGAATTATTGCAAACTTCGTTTTGATACAAAATGTATATAAAATCGTCGCCGACGATGTTTAGCACGTCCCGTGAGTGCCACGTTCCTGTCCCGTCCGTGAAATATGCACTTTCATATACATTTTGTATCAAAACGATGTTTGCAATAATTCTCGTCCCGTCCCGTCCGTATAAAAACCCGTCACGTATGCAGCGGCCTTTACCCGCGAAGTTTTTATCAAGTTTATCCATTATATATCGGTAAAGTTATATTTAGCATTTTCTCCCGTTCAATAGGCGGGAGAATATGCTACATATGGTTAAGTAGACTCAACCCATTATTAGAACCCTCGCCAACTTATGAGAATTTAATAGGCGATCAGTCACAATTTTGGGTTGAGAGAACTTTCCTAAAACAACAGATAAAATTTCAGCTTCGTGTAAAAGCGAGCCCTATCATACTTTGTCAAAGGTCGCAAAGTAATTGAGGCTAGAGGAGGAGCTAACCCGATTAATAATCAGTCAACATTCTTGATAAAGTAAAGACAAAACCAATAGATAATTGGTTTTATTCAACATAAAAGCGTAGTGATATATTGACAATAGATAGGTAATGACAGATTAGTATTAAGACAAGTTTAACATCTATGGTATATAAAATAAGGTCTCATAAATGAGTATTAATGGGAAGTAGTAAATATACTACAATCACCCGCCCTTGAAGCTCCTATATAATCCCGGAGGTGAAGCGGACGACGTCTCTCGCGATTGGAGCGACGAAGGGACTCATTCCTGACTTCAGGTTGCATAGCTTCTGTATCTTGTGCTGTTTCTACAGCTTGTTGTAGCTCTTGGTTGTTAATAGATTCAGACATATTTTCAGCGTTATTATCTTGGCAATCTTCATAGTCGCTTTCAGTGTCAAGTGTTGTAGTTGCAGGTAAAGGAGCCAATTGTCTATTAGATACAGTGCATTCTCTCCCATCTGATAGTCGGACATGCGAGTACGTTGGGTTCGCTTGAAGAACTTCGGCTTCTTCCACAAGTGGCTCGTACTTAGAATTCCTAACATTTTTCCTCATCAGGACCGGTCCAGAGTTCATTAACCATGTTGGTAATGATTTGCCATTCGGCGAACGACGTGGATGATGAAATAATCTTTCGTGAGGCGTAGTATTAGTACTCGTGCATAATAGAGATCGTATGGAATGTAACGCATTTGATAAAACTTTTTCCCAGTTAGATATATCCATTCCTTTCGATTGCAAACTAAGTTGTATTGCTTTCCATAATGTCCCGTTAAGTTTTTCAATTTGGCCATTTCCCTGGGGATTATAAGGAGTTGTCCTGCTTGTAGCTATCCCCAGAGGAGTAAGAAAATTCTTCAGTTCATCCGACATAAATGATGATCCTCGGTCAGAATGGACGTATAATGGGAATCCAAAAGTGTGGAACAAATCTTTTAAACATTTTATCACAGATGCCGCTGATAAATCAATGCACGGGAATGCAAACGGAAATCTTGAAAATTCATCTATTATAGTCAGCAAATAGCGATTTTGCGTATTCGTTGGCAGAGGACCTTTAAAATCGATGTTAAGTCGTTCGAATGGGGCCATAGCTTTGATTAAGTGACCTTGTGACCTCAAAAACCGTGGTTTGATTTCAGCACATATCTTGCAAGTGGCTGTCATGGATCTTATCTCTTCAATAGAATATGGTAGATTTTTCGATCTTATCCAATGCACCATTCTAGTAACACCGGGATGACACAATTGATCATGTAATTCATAAAGTTTATTAAGGCTCATGTGAGCACAAATCCTTGATAATGCATCAGCTACTGCATTGTCTCGTCCGGGTCGATAAATAATGTCATACTTAAAGCAAGAAAGTTCTAAGCGCCATCGTTCGATTTTCTCATTCTTTATTTTAGACGAATGCTTTTGATTGAACATGAAAGCCACTGACTGTTGATCAGTTATTAAAATAAAATGTCTTCCAATCAAGTAATGACGCCACTTACGGAGCGCCTCAACGATAGCACAAGCTTCTTTTTCAATGGACGAATGGTTACGTTCTGTATTTGATAGAGATCGTGAAAGAAAAGCTACTGGGCGTCCGTTTTGAGAAAGAGTTGCAGCTATTGAGTGTTCTGACGCATCAGTTTCTACTGTGAACATAGCATCATTATCCACAGCTGTCAGAGAGGCTTTGGCGATTGCCGATTTCAAAGATTCAAAACTATTTATAGCCTCTTGGCTAAGTGGAAATTGCATATTACCAACCAATGGTTTAATTTGATGAGAAAAATTATAAATCCATTTTGAGTAATGGGCAAACATACCTAGGGCACGTTTTAGAGAAGCAGAATCGGTGGGGATGGGAAGATCTAGAAGTGGTTTCAGTCTATCCTTATCGGGCTTGATTTCATTATTTTTGATCGAATAACCTAGAAAATTTATGCTATCAGACCCAAAAATGCATTTCTTCTCATTCAATGTAAGTTTATATTTCTTGACAGCGTTCATAAACTTTTGTAAGTTTTTATCATGGTCTTCTTTGTTAGCTCCACAGACTGTCACATCGTCAAGGTAAGAGAATGTGCCTCGTAAATTTTCGGCTTGTATGATAAATTGAAGTGTTCTTTGAAATGCAGATACTCCATTAGTAACCCCAAATGGTATACGCGTGAATTGGTAAAGAGCTCCACATGCTTCGAAAGCTGTATATTTACGTTCAGTTTTTAAAATTGGCACTTGATGGTACGCGCTTTTCATATCAATTTGACTATAGCAGTTGTATTTTGCTACACTAGCTACTATTGAATCAATATTCGGTAATGGGTATGCATCGAGTTCAGTAAATCTATTAATAGTTAAAGAATAATCAACTACAAGACGTTTTCGGTGCGTTATGCCACCAGTTACAAGTACTTGGGCTCGCCACGGGGATGAACTTGGTTCAATCACACCATCCCTCAAAAGATTAGATACTTCCTCTTTGATAAACCGTTCATCAGCTTCTGTGTATCGTCTTGATTTAATAGCAACAGGCGTGATGTTAGGACGAAGATTAGTGAACAAGGATGCAGGTGGAACAGATGCTTCCATGACACAAATTTTTAGTGTATCTCTAGTACCACCAAACTCAAAGTGTAGACTCTTATGATATTTTAATAGGTCATGGCCTAAGATAATATCAGCGCATAAATTGTTAACAATCAGCAATGGATGTTTAGTATATGTATGCTTATCAAGCTTAATAGTGACATTACAAATGCCTTCTACAAAAGATACATGGCTAAGCGAAGCTAACGAGATAGCCTGCGTATATGGCCTCAGTTTGAGCTTCATATCCTGGACTAGCGACTTATTTATGAAACTGACTGAACTTCCAGTATCTATTAGAGCTTCAGCATTAAAATCATTAATAATCACAGGTACCGTCGCTTTGCTTAAGCTCGATGGAGATGCAGCAGACGTAGACGTATTTTCAGTTTCATTTGATTCGGCATCAAGAGCATTAACAGTAGGCCTACCGCTTCTACACACATTGGCAAAGTGGCCTTTCTTCGAGCACAGTTGACATATTGCACGAAAAGCTGGACATTTAATTCTTTGGTGTAACTGATTGCTTCCACAAAAGAAACAACGGCGAGGTTTGCTCATATTAGCTGCCAATGTTTTATTATCAGTTGAAATATCTGGTATGTTTGGTGGTTTTGTTACTGCATGTAATTGCATTTCTGAGCTAGTATATGTGACAGAGTTGTTTTCGGCAGTTTCCAAAGAAATAGCTTGGGACTGTGCTTGATCTAAAGTCAATGTTAAATTTTCTAGAAGCCTTTGTCGTATCTTTGGACTAGATATACCTGCTATAAATGCATCACGAATATATTCGCTCTTATTTTGTTCAGCAGTAACATTTTTGAAATCGCAGTCAAAGGCAAGTTGTTTTAGAGCTTGGATATATTCAGAAATAGATTCATTTGACTTTTGTTTTCTGACGGATAAGGTATACCTTGCATGAATAACATTTTTTGCTTTTATGTAGATACTATCCATCATTTCGATTGCATTTTCGTAACTATTGCAATCTCGAATCAATGAAAAAATAGTAGGAGACAAGTGGTTGATCAACAATTTTAGTTTAACGGAATCAGGAATCTGCTCAGAATTATCTGTAGTTAGGAAATTTATGAAAGTATACCGCCAGTGGCTCCATTTTATATCCGCTGCAGGCATATTAGGCTCCACATCAAAACGTTCCGGCCGTAAAAATTGTGACATTGAAATAGTGGCCATTTTTCTTGATGACGACGAACTTGGGTCCTTTACTGACATAATTATTTTTGGTAATTCATTTATGTTGAATAAATTGATAAAGTAAAGACAAAACCAATAGATAATTGGTTTTATTCAACATAAAAGCGTAGTGATATATTGACAATAGATAGGTAATGACAGATTAGTATTAAGACAAGTTTAACATCTATGGTATATAAAATAAGGTCTCATAAATGAGTATTAATGGGAAGTAGTAAATATACTACAAAAATCAGTCACAATTTTGGGTTGAGAGAACTTTCCTAAAACAACAGATAAAATTTCAGCTTCGTGTAAAAGCGAGCCCTATCATACTTTGTCAAAGGTCGCAAAGTAATTGAGGCTAGAGGAGGAGCTAACCCGATTAATAATCAGTCAACATTCTATTACAAATTAAATAAGTGGCATGCGGTGAGTAAACGATCTTGAGAACGTTAAGAGAAGTCCCTGTGGTGACGGATTTAGAATACATAGTGTCACCACCCCATTCCACGATGACAAGGCCGATAACCTATCCGCAAGAGACGGAAAACTTGGTACTAATCCCAGTGCTAACCCGTCTGGCCAGCGTAGGCTAATTGCCCTCCATGTAATTGGAGGAGGCCCGACTCAACGGTGTGTCATTTATAGGCTGAGTACCAGTATAGTAGTAAGAGATGTACAGGCCGGGAACAATGGGCTATAGGCATATCGGAGAATGGGGATGAAGAGTTCGATTTTTAACGAATTTAAATAAAGTGGTGATTCTCACAATTCAGTATAGAAAAAATATGTTTTTCTGCAAATGCGAATGCAAAGCATACTTTTGTCATTTACAAACTAATTCAGAAAATAAATTATGTGACTTTACAGTCATTATTTTACCTTTAATGTAATTACTTACCTTCACATTAGTCGCGTAAATTTTTTATCGACATTGATTCAGTAGTTTGCTATACAATTTTAAATAAGTGAAGTACTTAAAGACCTTTGTCGAAAAGCAAATTTGGTTATTTTTTGGACGACTTACTAGTTTTTCCGTCCATGGGAATATGAACGCAATATTTCAAAAGTCCAAAGACTTCAGGAATACCCTATGTACTAAAAATAAACAAATGAGCACATTTAACAAAATACGTAATCTGACTTCATAAACCATAAAAACCATGAATCCATAACACAACTAGAAAATATTATAATCATACGTAACTTGGTAACACTTTCAGACAAGACGAAAAATAAATAATTTCAAAACCTTCACGCGACATATAGAAAGACAAACTAAAAATATAAACCAGGCAATACACTCTATCAATAAGAATACACAGATATGTCTAGGGTCTAGTTATGTCGAAACACAATTATCCAATACACAGGTTTATTGTTCGCTCGCTCGTGTTCCATTCTTTCTAACTCAATTCTGAAGTCGCCGTTCCTGGCCGGAGGCAAATAATTCCGCCGCACAATAACTGAGATACTTACAATAGTGATACAGGCTGTGCTCCAAATAAACCTTTTCACGAATTTTAACGTCAGTAGCGCGCGGCAGAGCTGTAGTTATTTTGAATTTAGAATTGGTTTGTTTAATTTAAGAAACGCTGCCAGATACATCAATATCAATTATATTTCTTCAAATTATATGTAACGGAATCATGTGTTATCGTAGCGTAACATTAATTGGTTACGTTACGTTACCAGGGTGTGACGGATATACAATACACAATGTCACCAATCTATACCATCCGGAGGGTGTCGTAAAAGGCGACTAAAGAAGGAAAGATAATAATTTATTTCTTTACAACACACCAGAAATAAAAAAATACATACAGACGTAAAGTAATACCAAAAAGGAAAAACAGAAAGAACAAATAACAAATAGTACCCATGTTCTGCCGAAAGAGGTCGCTAAATCAGCATCAGTTAGGTAGGGAACATCTCGTGCTAAAGGAACGCAAGAGGGAGATCACGTAGCCGCAAGAGAAGGAAAACTTGATACAAACCCTAGCCAGCCCATCGTGTCAGCGTAGCACAGTACGCTAATTCCCCCCCACCAAGCTGGAGGAGGCCTGACTCAGTAATGGATAGTTTATGGCCTGAAACGACCAAAACGACGTTACTAGTTAACGTCTCACGTAACCGAGTTAAGTTTCTTTCACATTGCGATGACTGATACCGTAGACGTAAATGGTTTAATATACACTTTTTAATAAAAATATACAAATTTTACTTAAAACTCTACACAAACGTATAAACTTATTAATCACAAATTACGTAGATATATAGTAGCTTACGAAATGGTGATATTGATATCCCTCCATGTATTTAGAGGAGGACAGGTCTGGCTGTAGGTATTTTGTGGGATACAATGATAAACTATCCAAATTATTGTAGGTCTAAAAATATGTATCTAGACTTTAATAAACGACATGTTCTATGCTCACCATTTAGTGTTGCAGAGAAAATGATATATAGTCCAGTGTTGCAATCTCAGGAAATTGCATCAACATTTTGCGTCGCATGCTTGGAAACAGATCTGACATTGTTCTTTGTCACTGTGTATCTCTGAAATGGTCTAACGACATTTGGTGCTCGCCGGCACAGGAAATATCAAAAAGACAACTTATTGTGATCATATTGTGTTTGCTTTCTGGGTCAGTAACGTTCATTGTTTGCGAGTTTCGAAATATTTGTTGATAAGTGTAAGTTCAACATACACCATGGTGTCGCCTCCACATTTCAACCGAGAGCGTCGTAAGAGCCGACTAAAGGAAATGATGCGACCGAAAACCGAGCCACAAGAGAAGGCAAACTTGATTCGAACCACGCTGGCAAGACGGGTTCGCACAGGGGTTTCAATCAAGTTTTTCTTCTCATCCGGCTAGGTTTTTGGGCATGTAATTTCCTTTTATCGGCTCTTAGAGCCGGCAAGACTTTATACTGACTCTGTAGCTGCTTCATTTAAATAATATAAATAAAATAATAAAATCTTTATTTGTACAAATTAAACATGTAGAAATAACATAATAACTGATATGTTGTACAGATGTGTCAGATATTGATGTAGACTCCTGCCTCCTAAACTAGGCCAGTGACCTGTGTTTTAGGAGCCAAAGTACTTACAGAAATTTCAAATCATGACAATACCTATTCTTGTTTACATTACTTGTGTATGAATATCTTTGAATACTTTGTAAGTATAAAAACCCTCATGCTCCTCTCATCCATGCAGAAGTTATGCCACCGCCAACAGACACTGCTCTTTTACGTCAAAGGTTTAAAAGAGATTCATCTTATCTTCTACTTAGATTTGAAATAGTGGTCCACAAATTGAGTTAGGAGAAACAGACGCGCATGGGGCGGCAAAGCAGATATTTTACATTTTCCTTTCATAAATATCTTTGAAAGTCACTAAAGGAATGTGAACTGAGTGCCTTGTGAGATACTGTAGCTTCCGTATCCTTCTAAAGTTTTATTGTATAATATTTTATTCTTTTGTTTGTTTGGAAGACTTGGTTTTGTTTGTTTTGTAAAGCTAACCAGGTTTTATTTTGTGTAAGTCTCACCAAATCAAATTATGGCCTGATGATAATATTTTTAATTTAATAATATTATAATCATGGTTTTAATAATAAAAATAGAACTTGTTTCAAAACAGAAAGGAATTAGAAAATACACTATATTATTGTTAGCGTCATCATGATTTCAAAAAATAAAAGAATTTAATTTTTATCAATTTTAATTAATTCATTTCATTCGGGATCACTTCTGAATTTCGTTTTAGCCCATGCATGATCCACTACTGAGTCGGGCCTCCTCCAATTTCATGGAGGGAATTAGCCTATTATGCCACCCTGGCAAGACGGGTTGGCACAGGGTTTGTATCATGTTTACCTTCTCTTGCAGCTATGTGATCTGCCTCTTCCGTTTCCTAAGTCACCTCTTACACCCTTACCTACCCTCTTACACCCACCCTTCGAGATAGTATGATTTCGTGAAAATAAAAGTAGACAAAACCCCGTGAGAAACATTGTCACACGCGTATTCTAAGCCTACTATTACTAGTACTAACAGCCAAAAGACGCAATTGCAATCCTGCCAAGGATGGCCACTATAAGTATGGAACTAGCCAAAAAGTAGATAAGAAAAATATGATACTATACTTTGTACATGATACAAATCCATATCTTAACGACGTACCGGAAGACGGGAGCCTCCCGGGATAGCCAATAGCATCGTAAACCTCGATCGGAAGGAAACGTGAGAGTAATGCGCGAACCGTACCATGATTTATGGGGACACTTGCATACTATGTTACTGCAAATGGCTGAACTGCCAATGTAACGATGCCTTCATAATTTCTTTTGAAGTACGCTCGAATCCTATGTCATATCTATACTCTATACTCCATACATATTTCTATACTCTATGAAATAATAATTAAGCGAAAAGATTTGAAATGTGAAATGTAAAAGATATTTGCTACTTACTTAAGCGGATGACCGTTACCGTAAGATAGTATGTAAGTATTAGCATAGGCATTTCACGTTCAGTCCTGAAACCTATTAAAAAAAATTAAGAGTTTTGTGAAAATTCCTATACAAATAAAGTTACTTTTGAGTTGTTTGAAACATGGATATTTGTTCATCTGGTAGGCATCTGATGTTCTGGTAGGCAGAAGAGGGTTCTGCCTACCAGAACATCACAACACGGCTACCGCGAATATCAGAATGACGAGTGAATTACGGCTAAAAATATTACTGATCCTGTTATTAGTTAACAAACTTGGTGGTCTAGTGGTTCGAATCCAGGGCCAGGCAAGTGTCTTTGTGTAAACCAGCGGCACTTGCTCTGAACTTTTTTACATTTAAACTGCCCCCATGATGCAGGTTATATTTAGGGCAGGGGTTTCGTTTTAACTTGATCCAAAATCTATTCTGTGCAAAAGTCTAATTTAGATATAGTTGGCAGTGATTGGCAGAATATACCAAACAATTAATATATTAAACTGTGAACGCTTAAACGCTTCTCTTATTCCCGCATCGCCGCAGCTTCCATTATAACAAGAATTTGTAACTCGAATACTTCAATTATAAAGCTATTTGAAATTTAGATTGTGTTTTAATTGTTGTTCAATTTCACTAGTTTAAGGCTCGTTACGTGTTTAAGGAATGACATTTAAAATGAATTGATGTTTGTAATGATTGTCAAGTAACTAAGTTAGGCGATACCCAATAGTGGATTTTCGGCACTCAGTGGCGGTGAATTGCGGCAACGCGATTGGTTAATAATAATAATAACATGTGCTATGGCTTTTTGAAAGATCACCAACAATGAGAGGGCTTGCAAGTAAATATTCTTATAGCATTTCTTTTATTTTACTTTATATTATGTCATGTTATGTAGTCCACTTGTCTTGCGTCTGTTTGGAGACGGTTAGAGTTCAGCATTAGAATTATTTGTGGCTATCAATGTAAATACATTTTTATCATCCTCCATCCCACACAATCATTTGAACTTTCCTTATTTAACAAAAGATCTGTGACCCACCGTAATACAGGGATAATTAATCCGGTGCGTGGGTGGTAATGTACACTATGGTCTGTGGACTTAATACCTATCTTTGGTTCAATAAATTAAACAATGGCTTTCGGCTAACTGTATTATTCAAATTTCGGCCTGTCCTTTCATGTTGAAGGCGATTATGCCGCTTGAGTTAACTGGCTTAAAATAACTCTAGTTACATTATTAGGTTAGGCTAATTTTGTTATTATAACGGTCTGTTGGATAATGGATGAAATTTGCCTGATTTAGTGTGCAATTTTGTAAAAGCTGCGGCTTCTTAGCCTACCCGCGTAAAATGATGTCTGTTTCGCACGAATCTTTTATTACTACTTTTTTTTTTTTTTTCGTCGGAGATCCTCATGGATACCCGGCCGTTGGGAACTGGCCGGGGTATGTGGGACTCCGGGGCGCGTAGAGATGGTGAATTGCGCCCCGACCTACCCACTAAAACCGACGGCGATCCTCGACTGCCCACTTTTATTGCTACCTACAATAACCCATTATGTTACAAAAAGAATTGTATTATGTTGCTATAATCTGCTAAATTCTGTATTACTGGCTCTAGTCACTAATACTATGTTTTAGTCATAATATTATGTTTCTCATTAAGTGAAATTTGTTGTGAATTTCTTTTGAGGAATAAAGTTCTTTAACCACAAAAGGGTTTGTACGGGCTCGTACATTCGGCTGACACTACAATTGTAGCGTCAGCACTTTACGGCACATGGCTTATTTTCACAGCATTGAAAGCAGTGCGTTCTGTGCAAGTATCGCGATCGGGCACGCGTACTCCTATCATATCACACTATCATTTATCATCCTATCAATTAGCATTTCATCACTTAGCATAACCTATCAATTAAACTATCAATAAACAATCAATAAACTACTTATATATCATAAAGTCTTACGGTTCTATCATTTCTATCAAGCGTAAACCATAGTACGGGTTATCAACGTCCCACCCCGTACATTGTTTCTTCCAGAAGTCTTCGTACTTCACTTTGGCTTAGGCAAACTGAATTACTTTCATTACGATTTACTATCGACTCCCTAAAATCAACTGGTTTGGGATGCGGCTGCTTCGAGTGGAAAACTCAAAAGATAAAAATTGTTTTGACGATCGCTGACCTCTCATATGAGATAGCGTTTGAGCCGCCACCGGTTCGAGAGGACGCATTCTACTGTGGCGCCCCGATGGAGGGCACCGGTCTGACTTGAATGGGCTGGGCTAACTACCGGTATTTTAGGTATCTTTAGTTTTTGAAATAAATTGAATTGAAATGAATTGAATTTACAAGGAGCGATTGTCTGCCCTGTGCAACCCATCTCGTGGGACCACCATTTCATTTTGTCCTTTGCAATCCCTGTTCATTCTGAACCAGCTATCTATTTCATGTCGTCTTCCCAGTGTTTGCTCTGTCTACCTTTGCTCCTTTTACTATCTCGCGGGTAGCACTCGTCCATTTCTCTTTACCTTCCCTTAGCATGTGTCCTGTCCATCTCCATTTCAGGCGTTTATTTTTTTTATTTATTTGGACAATGAAACAGAATACAATCTAGGTTAATTTCCAAAGATCCTTGACACATTATTATAAAACATAATAGGTATAGTTAATTTAGTTAATGTTAAAAAACCTAGCTAAAAGTTTTGTTTTAGGATGTCGCGAATTCTAGTTCCAAATGCGGTAAGTCTACGGTTGAAATTGACTAAATCCGCGTTATTCGTGAACATCGCGTTACATACATATACGACACATTCTTGTTAAAGTAATACGAAGTAGGTATTGTTAACATAAGTTCGTAAAGAAAATGTACGATCTGGAACGCGTAAGTTACGCCTGGTGTTAGGGTATGAATACTTATTAAGTAAGAGGAGTCAATAGAACTGTGCAATAAATTATGCAATTATAACAAATCGTACGTATCGTAGCACACGGCGAACGTGCAAAGGAGTTACTAGTCTACTATTATTATCAGGCTCACTCACAGGCTCACTGCGACCCAAACGTAGTTTGCGACATCGTATTCTTAAGCATTTCTTTTAGACGCTTTCGATATGATCAGAGTGAACAAAGTAAGAGGGGCACCAAATAACACAACCATATTCCAAAAAACTGTGGACAACACTACTACTAATAATAACTACTACTACGAAAAAAATGCCGCCCCTAGGGATGTTATGATTTTTATATAATATTTAAAAATATGTTTATAAATATTTTTTTATAAATATTATGTAAAAAATATGAATAAAGTTATAAATATTAAGTTTATATTAAATATGCTTTTAAATTTAGTTTTGCTCTTTTTATTTCAACTTGTCTCTCCTTATAACCCCGGTTACGCTCCTTTCAATACTATTTTGACATACTTGTATTTTTTTTGCTTGTTGCTCCTTTATGGCCCATGTTTCACATCCTTAAGACAAAAGGGGAAGGACACATGTGTGATAGGCATGTCTTTGTCCTTCACGAGTTCGCTCAAAACCATCTCCAAGTGCTTTCTATCCGAATATCTATATCAGAAGACACAAAAAGAGAGAATCTTTTTTCATTGTGTCTTCTGTAGATATTAAATATTTGGCCACTCTACTGTTTTTTTAATGATTTATTCTCCTGTGTCAATATTATTTTCTATATATTTTCTATTAGGTTCTATTCCTCAATAAACCACGCTCTTTTAAACACGTTTATGTTAGTTTACTCCCCTGCCTTCTGCCTAATACATACAGATAGACAGTCAATATGTAAGCATTTGAATTAAGACATTGTTCGAAATATTTAGACCCTCACGACCCAGCGTAGTTTGCTATAAAATAAACCCATTAATTTCCTTCGCAGTAACTAGTCCGGGCCACGGTTTATTCTGTGTGACAGTTCAGTTCCGTTTTCGGTAACATTGTGAGCTAAACGTGCTAAACTCACGTTACCTCACTAGAATAACTCACCTCATTTTGTGAGTCAAACAACCCACGTACAGTACATTAATAAAATATTAGATTTATCCTATAATCGGATATGTACTTAGTAATATGCGAATTCTGCTCAGTCATTTATCCTTGTCTTTATTATGTCGGGGTTGCTTTGTAACTGTTAATGTAATAATAATAGTAATAAGCGTGTAATAGTAATAAGTGTCGGCGCGCCTCCATAAAGTATTTATGTTATTTAAAAAGAATTATTGTTTTTTGTTTCTTTGGTGGTTGTCATTATCTATGATTTGTCAAATATATTATAAAACATTGAAAAACATGGATAAACATTATTTTAATTAACACATTTGAAGATACAAGCAAATATAAACAAGCTTCACCATGAAGAGATTCGCCCGCACATGAAAATGATCCAGCACGAGCCGAATTTTGCCAGCGACCTATGGATTGATGTCGGCGGATTGTGGATTGTGGTGAAGAACACATAATACATAGAAACAATACATTACACAAATACAATTAATACCTACATACAATATACACATTTAATACAATACAAGACATACATAAACAATATTCATTAACACACTCAATTACGGTGATATAATTTTATTGTTTACACCTGTTATTGTCTTCCGATACAAACAATATGGCAGACGAACAGGCATTAATCAGAAAACGTGCTAACTTAAAAGGCAGGTTAACACTTTTTACAAATTATGTTAACAGTTTGCCAGAAACATTGGGCAACGAAATAATATTAGAACTTGAGTTACGAATTAGTAGGTTAGAGCCACTAATAGATAACTATGACGAAATTCAGGGGGAGTTAGAATGTATCGCGTCAAATCCTAATGACCAGTTCAAGGAACGCGATGCGTTCGAGGGAGCATACTATAAGGCGGTTGCCCTCGCTAAGGCAAAGCTAGAAAAGTCGAGCAATCAACCGTCACAACAACAGCGGTGCGATTCGGACGCCAGGAGTGTTAAGCATGCAGGGGCAAGTGTTCGCCTTCCGGTCATTCAGCTCGCTAAGTTTGATGGTACGTACGGTTCTTGGCTAGAATTTCGAGATACATATTTGTCGCTCATACATTACAATACAGAATTGAGTACTATAAACAAATTTCATTATCTACGCTCCTCACTAGTAGGTATCGCATCGCTGGTTTTGAAATCGGTGGAATTTTCAGCAAGCAATTATGAAATTGCCTGGAAATTAATTTGCGATAGGTATGATAATAAGAGAATGCTTATTGCTAATCACGTCAAGTCACTTTTTAATGTAAACTCTATACAAAAAGACACATCATACAATTTGAAGAGATTAGTTGACAGTTTTGTTAAGAATTTAAGGTCATTGACTACATTAGGGGAACCAACTGACAAATGGGACACATTGTTAATATATATGCTTTCTAGTAAGTTTGATTCACAGACATTGTTAGAATGGGAGAATTTTAAGGTTCGCCAAGACAAAGACACTTTAAACTTTGAAGACATTCTTAGATTCACTAGAAGCAGAGCAGAGCTGCTAGAAACCTTAGAACAATCGCATCATAAACATACAAGGGTTGTAGCTCATAGTTTAACAACTCAAGACAATACACGCAGAGTCAAAAAATGTCCAGTTTGTCAGTCAAATCATTTTATATATTACTGCAAAACCTTTTTGGACTTGTCGAAAAAAGATAGAGAGGATAGAGCAAAGGCTTTGAACCTGAGTTTAAACTGCTTAAAGTTTGGACACACAACTGAAAAATGCCGATTGTATCCATGTAAAAAATGTAATAATAAACATAACAGTTTGCTTTGTCCTGATATAACACAAGATTGTAATATAACGGAAGAAGTTGTTCATTTATCGAGTGTAACCTCATCACCACAGGGAGTGTTGTCTACGGCACGTGTCAACCTCATTCATGAAAATCGGGAACATCGTGTACGAGCAATGCTAGATTCAGGAAGCACTTGTAATTTTATTACAGAGAATTTAGTTTCAAAATTAAATTTGCCAACTAAAACAATTGTAACAACAATAAACGGTTTCAATAAACACATTAGTAGGTCTGACAAATGTTGCGATATCAGAATAAAATCATTACATTCAGATTTTACTTTGAAACTAACATGCGTAATTATTCCTTATGTTACAAATCCTTGGCCGACTATGGCATTTAGTAAAACGGATTGCAACATTCCAAAAAACTTAAAACTAGCAGATCCACAATTTCATTTGCCTTCAAGTATTGATATTTTGATCGGTAATAGTGTATTTTGGGATCTGATTGAGGCAAAACAACTAAAACTAGTAGGTAAAGATATAACTTTGCGAGAATCAAAGTTAGGTTGGATAATTGCAGGTACATTACATTCTTCAGTAATATAGCTAGTTGCAATTTGTCATACACAGATAATTTAAATAAACAAGATGATAATAATAAAAACATAGTTACATCTTCAAAAATGCATATAGAAAGAACACAAGAGAAAGAATTCAAACACAAGTTTAAAGTCACATTTTGTAAACAATACGAAACTCTATTGTTAGATGGTAGATTTGGTGCTAACATTCCTTGTAATGCAATGTTAGGGATTCAGGATTCATTGGGAATGTTAGTTGATTCAAACAAAGTCAATTATTTTCAATTACGAGACAAGTTAAAGCAAAGACAATTTAACTATCTATACACAAATGTACACGAATATTTACATTTGCGTCACATTAGAGGTACTATCACTCTGAGCAGTGATCATGTAAAATATTTTACACCTTATCACGACATTGAACGTGAAAGATTTAGCACTCAGAATATTAAACATCTTAATTCCAGGATAAATTCATACTACAAACATTCCCCTAGCGCATTCAAGTACTTGTGTATATCATATGTCCATAGGTTACACCCAATTGTTAGGAACAGATTCACAAAGGTACAGTCCACTATTAACATTCATCATTGGTATGTTCCTACAAATTTAAACGCTGGGTGTAATGTGACTATTGACATTGCAAGTTGTGAGCCATGGTGGAATGTTCCTAAGTTTCTCAAGATAGCTGGATCTTCAGTGTTTAATATTAATTTTAATTCAAATAAGCATTTTATGCCTGATTTAATACAAGGTGTAAGTTATAAGACAAAATTAGATACATGTTTTTCACTTGTACGTTCTTTTAATGTTTCACACATACAAGATACAATGTCCTTTATTTTATTAAGAAAAGGCGATAGGCGTCAAACTTTTCAAAACAATTTTAAACATTTTATTTTGCAACTACACAATTTAAATACATTACTACTATACAAAAAAGATACATTTAATTATACTCATTTAGTTGAGATAAACACAGAACCTCATTCATTATTATATGATACCGGACAACACTATGGGGCTACATTGTTTCCCATAGTTGTGTCATATCTAATCGTTCTACGGGTAACACAAGTAATATGGGAATTTTACCCAGGAATGTTTCAGTACCAGTATTTTATATAAACATACTTTTATATTTCGTTCATTCACTGTTGTAAACAAAGGAGGGCGAGGGCTTGTGAGTCCTACATTTGCGTTTCTCAAGTACTGAGAGACAATTTTAAACATGTACATTGTTATGGGCTGTTCAGCATACGGCCACAGCATTTTTGATTTAAACATTATAAAACGGTTTATTGCTCGAAAGGGTAAACCATCATCATATTTATAACGAAACTGAATCTAATTTAATAGGTGCGATTAATTAAATACCTCAATAAAATAATATCATCAGACAGTAAATACATAATTGATACACTTACACAACACTGCATACATATTCATTCACCACACTTGACGGATTACATGGAGCTGGCTTCAAGTCCACAAAACCACTTGAAAATGAGTGTTGGGAAGTGCTGACCTCACAGTCGAGAAAACATATTATACATTTTGAAGCTATTTTGGTTTCAATCCCTTTGAGCCCATTATCTTCCAAACTCAATTGTTTTACTACAACTGATACCTGGCCATTTTAAATGAGAAACTTCTACGGGCGATACCAAAAAGGGCTACTCAGAAACTCCCACACAGACAACAGACTTGATCAGCGGGTGGAATAGTTGCAGCGAAGATCTTGGAACAGGTGGCTCATGCGAAGCTCATGGAACATACCAGTGAATTAGAAAACCGAGGCAAGGCAGTGTAGCAGATGTTCAGAGGTCTACTGAAGCCACTGTACTCAACCCAAACATAATATTGAAACAAGGTTTCAATGTGGGGCGGCATGTCGGCGCGCCTCCATAAAGTATTTATGTTATTTAAAAAGAATTATTGTTTTTTGTTTCTTTGGTGGTTGTCATTATCTATGATTTGTCAAATATATTATAAAACATTGAAAAACATGGATAAACATTATTTTAATTAACACATTTGAAGATACAAGCAAATATAAACAAGCTTCACCATGAAGAGATTCGCCCGCACAATAAGTTTGACGTGAACACATAGATTAATATCTGTCTGTCTGTGGCATCGTAGTTCTGAAACGAATGGATCTATTATGGTGTGGTTGTTTTATTTTGGAACCAGGTTTTCCAGCAATGACTTTTATCTTTTTTTGTGTCTTCGCTTCTCTTTTTGTTCAAATTCGGTGATTTTGGGTAAATTTGGATAAAAAATAATAATTAAGCCCAAGGCACCGACTTTAACTATTCATTGTTTATTTATTCATTTTGTTTTTGAAGTCTGTTTACATTTTTACTAGAAAGGTTTATAATCTAAACAAATATTTTGTAAACTCTGGGGGATCATGTTCTAAAAATGTCACCACAAAGTACGCTATTACGTAAACTGTGCTGGATGTAAGTGTAGCTAATTTGTAAGAGCCACCACACTCGCTTTTGTAAATTAGGCTAGACTGGGAGCTATTTCGTATCACAGACGACATCCATCACCCGCAGCTCACAAAACATTGTGACCACGTTTCAGTGCTTACAACCCTGAACCACATTTTGCCTTAGATCGAATAAAAAAAATATTTTCTTCTGATTCTGGCTTTTCAAAATCATAAATGTTATCATTAAGTAAGTAAATTTAAATTGCGGTAAAAATCTGTTTTTATTGTTCCAGAAGCTGTAATAATAAATTGTGACGGAGTCCGTGTGGTGACGGATAAGAATACACAATGTAACCTTTTTTTTTTTGTTGTCGCTGGGGAAATGCTTTATGCATACCACCGCCCCCCGGGGGAGAGGTCAGTGATTATGTGGGACTCCGACAAGGGTCGTCTACCCACTAAAACCCCAGCGGTATACCCTTACACGGCGCGCTTGGGGCGCCACAATTTCGCGTAAACACATTCTACTGCGACGCCCCGGCGTGGTGCCCGCAACGGGCAAGCGACTCTCAGAGAGGGCGTCCCGGTACACTGGGATGCCCTCAGTCAACGAGGCTTTCGACGGTGGCGGTTCCCCCGACCCACCACCAGCCTCTCAGGCGAGGGCAGATGGGGTTCGCATCATCACGACCACTCCTGCCTGCCTCCGTCCGCGGCGCGAGTCAGCTGGAGCTCCCTCCTTTGCAACCCGCCCCGCAGCCCCCTTCTGCGACATAACGGCCTCGCAGAAGGAGGCCCGTCAGCCCTCGGGTTAGCGACAACCCGAGGGCGTTGGTGCACCGCAGCGGTCCATGACTCGCAGGGCAACTCTGAGGACAGAAGAGTCCCTGGAGCCCCAGTCCACTGCGGCGCTGGGTGCCGCTCTTCGTCTCACCTCTCCCCGTGGGCCCGCCCGGCATGGGAGGCCCTTGACAAGTTTGGAGGCCCCTTCACCACGACAAGGTGGCAGCACAGTCGAGGGGAATACAAAATGTAACCTACCCATACCATACTGAGGTGTCGTAAGAGGTCCCACGCTGGTCAGACGGGTTGGCACAGGGTTTCGTATAGTTTTCCTCCTCTTGCGGCTAGGTTTTCGGCCTTGTCATTTATTTCTGTCGACTCTTACGACACCCTCAGGATGGAATGAGATGATGTCACCATTCTTAATCTGTCGTCACACAGAGTATTGATTACTTACCCCTAAATTTGAGGAAAATACCCGAAGCTGGGAACCCCGTTCCGCGCGTGACCCACTAGCCCAACACTATAATAATTCAGCTCGGTTTCGCTCGCAATTTCCGTCCGTTTAAAGTTGCCTTTGTGTGCTAGATTAAAGTGTCGCTTTGCCAGGCGACTATAAAAAGCAAAACGGTACTGTAAACCGGGTGGCATAAAAATTACTATGCAACAATGTTTGGGTTTTAAAATGTTTCGATTAAGTTTTTGCTTCTTAGTCGCTGTCGTTAATATAAAACCCATCTAGTTTCCGACAGGTTAAGATAACTCAAACTTTGTACCAGCTGCCACCATAACGCAACTGCGTCTGTTGGGAAGAGTAAAGCCGGAGATGGAACATCATGGCTTTTCATTGGACAAGTCGGGACGCCTTTCTCTTGGCTAACTGACGCCTTGAAGTCTCGTTTAATCGGGATAACCAACGATAGTCTCCTAAAGTACAACTTTAATTACTGATTTCCTCTTTTTGACAAATAATATAAACCGGCACGAAAACCTAAAAATAAACAACAATTTTGAAGTCGCTGCCCTTTATCCTAACATTGCTTAACTTACATCTGTGTTCTTTTTCTTGGCACTGGTTTCAAATGTTTGTTAGCGTTTAGTGCCTGTTTTAAAGTCGGTTCATATATTTTGTCAAAAAGTCAATTAATAGTGCAATTAAAGCTGTTGATAACCTTCTACTTTTTGAAGTCAGTTTAAAAGAAATCCACGGCTGAACATATGCCTACTATTACTACTACTGTTTAGTCCATATATGACTCACCTCTGAGTTGGGTCTTCTCCCATCGCATAGAGGGTAATAAGCCTACTGTGCCACGCTGGCCAGACCGGTTGGCATAGGGCTTACCTTCTCTTGTGGCTACGTTATCGGCCTTGTGCGTTACCTTTTGTCGGCTCTTACGACACCCTCAGGATGGTATGGGGTAGTGTCACTTTATATTCGAAGTCCGTTGCCAATATTATCTAATCTTATAAATAAATATAAATAATAAATATCCTTGGACATTTCACACAACGCCATCTCGTCCCAAGCTAAGCAACTTAATGCTTGTGTTATGGTAACGAGATAGATGATAAACTACTTATATACATTTTTTTTTGTAAATACATACATATTATAGATAGAAAACACCCAGACCCGGAACAAATACTTGTAGGTCGTACAAATATTTCTTCCGTGCGGGGATCGAACCCGCGACATGCTGCGCAGCAGTCGATCGCTCAACCACTGCGCTAACCGTGTCGTCATCTTAGACATGTAATTACTCGTATTATAAAAAACAGGGTCCACCATTTTCCAGTTGTATCCGAGGTGCCTTAAAATATTCAATTTTAGTTTTTTCGTAATGTCTTTGGTATTAACATACTAAAATTACTATATAATTAATCCGTTGGCTTTTACTGTTATTATGAGCAATTAATAGTACTAAATGATCGTTCAAAAAAGGTTGCGGTACGCAAATGCTATTACATCAATGCCGCAATGAAATGCGAACATAACTGAAGTTTACGACATTTTTATTGCCCAAAACCTAAGTATTTATTTCATTTGTCCAATTTATCTGTTGGCCTCATAACTAGAATTCGGCGTATTGGGAATAGTGATTGTTTAAGTTGCGCTACAACTCTAGTAACCTCAAGCAGGCGTTGCCGCAGGGCGTGGCAGTCTCGTTTCAAAATACACGGCAAAAAAAGACATTCTTTGTTCTTCGAATAGCACGTAAAAACCGTTGACCCCGACTGTTATTCGAACATCTATGACAGTCTATATTGGTAGTCCCAGTAGATGAGTCTTTTTGAGTCCAATTGCTTTAGTTCAATAGTAATAGTTAGCTTTCAATGATAATGGGGACAGGCAACTGCTAAGATATCAAAATTGCATTCCCTAAGATATCAATATTGACGTATTGTGTAAAAATAATTGGATATGAGATTTATTCCGAATCAAAAGGAATTTTCCTTAAGCTTAACGAGTGAGTTGATATTACAGTAAATCCTTCTCAATTATACAGGGATATATACCGGTTTTATTACGTTTCCTCTTTTAACTCTGATTATTTGTCCCTTGGTAGTATAAAGTATGATGGATCAAAGCGAGAGTCTGTTAATGACAGCATTACATACATTTTTCTGTTTTTTAAATTACATTTTACTGTTGGCATAAATATTCCCGTAAACTCTCATAAAGTCATAATTGCTGAAATTTATTTTAAGTTTAAATGAATACTTAAAGTTACAGGTAATGTACATATTTTGTAACTTTTTCAACAGTGCGTATTTTAAAAACTTTTTCAAGTACTGAAATTAAAACTTCTTTTCGTCTTGATGACGAAGTAATTACATTGTTGAGCTCAATAAATATACCTGAGAAAAAGCTTTTGTTTAAAAAAGTTTTTGAACAAAAACGAGAATATTTAGGTGGTGCTTAAGTTACCAAGTAAAACCAATAGTTGTAGGTTATTAATTAAGAGTTTTTTATTATTATTGAGACCTCTTCCATCCGTAAAATATTACGTAATGGTGGTACCAAACCAGTTATAACCAACAGCTGTGTGTTGCTTTCGACTCAATTCGCGGGGGGAGGGGAAACCACTCGTAGGCTTCACTCGATCAGCTTTGACTTTCAACGCCGCTCAAAGGACGACCCTTGGGTTTATGAAGCCCTGAAAAGACTCCACTCTGTCGGTGGTATTTGGCGTGTCTTGCTAGCTTTCTCATCTCTCTTTCTACACTCGTGTTCTTCCAACGTCTTTCTTATACCTTCTTTTGGGAAAAGCTCTTCTACCTTCTAGTCTTCAACCAATGTGTGTTGCCAGTGATGACATATGGAACAGAGACGTGGTCGCTCACTATGGGCTCCATCAGAAGGCTCAAAGTCACCCAAGGTGCAATGGAGAGACGACCTGGTCCACCGACGACCGGGCGGCCCAGGACCGGTCTTTGTGGAGATCCTTGGGGGAGGCTTATATCCAGCAGTGGACGTCTTTTGGCTGAAATGATGAATGATGAAGGGGAAAAGCTAAGCTAGATAATAAAGTTGTTTAAAGCATTTCAGCTGTATCCAAATTAATTCTCGCTCTTACGTATATAGAGTGGAGTGAATGAAAAAAAAGAATAAACTGAGAGAACAAATTTTTACAGTCCAGTTAATTTCACTTCGAATCAGTCTATTCTGGAAATGTTTGTACATTAAGCTTGTTTCGACGAAAACAGCGCGAAGATGTGAAAAGTTGGCCGGTGTGTATCGGGAATGTGAGTATCAGTGACCCATTTTTAGAGGGTTGGTTTGTAACCGAAGAAATCGACCGTATTAAGTTAATGTTAAGGTTCAAGATAAACTAATTTTAATGTCTTGTAAAATTCATATTGAATTATACATATATTGATCGAGGATATTCTTAAACTTTTCTTACAGCATTATTTCCCGTAGTAACCACATCTAAATGTTTTGGAATAATGTAATTACTTATTAACGTTCAATTTTACCTCACCTACAAAATAAATATAATATAAATATCCTTGGACATTTCACACAACGCCAGCTCGTCCCAAGCTAAGCAACTTAATGCTTGTGTTATGGTAACGAGATGGATGATAAACTACTTATATACTTTTTTTTTGTAAATACATACATATTATAGATAGAAAACACCCAGACCCGGAACCAATACTTGTAGATCGTACAAATATTTCTTCCGTGCGGGAATCGAACCCGCGACATGCTGCGCAGCAGTCGATCGCTCAACCGCTGCGCCAATAAAATTGCATAGCTGACATTCAATTAACCATTTTTATATTAGCCATAAACTTCCAATTTAGTTTACCTTTGTGTACCGTGTATAACAAAATTATTTCGTAAATAAACCACATAAGTACTTTTTCTTTGCTTTTTACTCCTAAATATCATTCTCGCCGGAACACAACTAGAAACACTGTTTATGAAAAAAATCAAAGACTTATGAATTTGAATCACTACATAGTATAAAACAAAGTCGTTGTCGTCTGTCCGTCCCTATGTATGCTTAAATGTTTAAAACTACGCAACGGATTTTGATACGGTGTTTTTAATAGATAGAGTGATTCAAGAGGAAGGTTTATATGTATAACCAACCCCCGCTTTGCACGGGCGAAGCCGGGGCGGGCCACTAGTTACTAATAAACTATAACTAGACCTCTTCAGGAATCCAGAATCTAACTTTGTGTAACTTATACACTCGAGAGCAATGAATCCGGGTCACTTAAAGAATCCTAAAAATCTCGGAAACTAAAAATGCTAGGTTAATGCAATAAATCGTATTTAATAGACAATGTAATACTCCTTAAATGAAGGTATTAAAACTTCTTAGTTATTGTAAAGTTATATCATAAAAAAATCAAACTTGAAAAAGGGCCACTTTCGAAGATGGAACTGCGAAATTACAGCATTTGGTTTTGCTTTTGTTTGTAATCTGTCATTTATGTGGGTACATAAACCATGTTGATAGTGCTCTATATTCATTATTCAAGCTGAAATTATGTCGCTTACGCCTGAAGAATGCACCAGAATACTTACAATGCTGGAAACCGGCCGGAGTCAGCGCGATACAGCCGGGACTGTCGGTGTGTCGCCGTCAACACCTCGGAGGAAGTAACCCAAGTGCATGGACAGTAAGACGTCGGCTTGCTGAATCTAACTTAAAACCCCTTAGACCTGCAAACGGCCCTAAACTGGAGCGTGGGCATCGTATTTCAAGACTAAGATATGCCCAGAGCCACGTAAATTGGAGTATTGAAGATTGGTCAAAAGTTATGTTCTCCGACGAATCAAAATTTATGCTCTACAAGCACGATGGAAGACACAGAGTGCATCGAAGACCAGGGGAAAGATTCAAGCAAGCATGCATCGAAGAAAAAGTAGCCTACGATGGTGGGTCTGTACTTGTGTGGGCCGGAATTTCTTCTGAAAGTCGCACAGAGCTCGTGATCATAGAAAACGGCTCTTTAACTAGCGTAAGATATGTGGAAGATATCCTCAATGATCACGTTGGTCCATTTATGGTCAATTTAGGTGAGGATGCTATATTTATGCATGACAATGCCCGACCTCATACAGGTAGGATTGTGAATGACTACCTTCAAGAGATGAACATTACTCGTATGGAGTGGCCAGCGCGCAGCCCGGATATCAACCCGATCAAGCATGCTTGGGACGAGCTAGGCAGATGCGTAAAACAACGAAACCCTCCCCCAATCACGCTTCGTGAGCTCAAAATTGCTCTCACAGAGGAATGGGAGAATATTCCTCAAAATCGTATAAGGAACTTGGTGTACAGCATGCCAAACCGCGTAAACGCAGTAATGGAAGCACGAGGAGGCAATACAAAGTATTAAAATTCAAGAAAATCGTAATAAAGTTCAAAAATTTCATGTTTCCTATTTTTGTTTTAAGGAGAGATCAGCAGTTTTTTTCTTTATGTAATTTTGTGTTAATAAAATGTATGGTGACTTATATTTTTTTTACTTTCATTTAAGGAGTATTACATTGTCATTAAATACAATTTATTGCATTAACCTATCATTTTTAGTTTCCGAGATTTTTAACATTCTTTAAGTGACCCGGATTCATTGCTCTCGAGTGTACATTGGAAGGCTTCCACTAGAGTGGTTTGTAGAAAAATTTTGGTTCACAAAAACGATGATTTTTCTCTCATACTTCAACAAAAAAAAACTATTTTAAACAGAGAGCTGCTTTTTTGTTCCTTTGTTTAAAATAATAATAGAATAAGATCCTACTCTTTTCCCTGTGTAAGGCGAAAAAGGGCCTCAATTCTATTTATGGCTCAGTCAATTCTTATCTCGGCTCAATAGATGTAAAGGTAATAAAATTGCAACTTTCACTTTATTTTTATTCACCATGTTTTCGGTTCGAATATAGGAAAAAGGGCAAAAGGAAATTTATTTACTCCTCATTTTTCCAAACATAAGACAAGTTAGATATTACTGTAATAATTAATTGTCTCACCAAATGTAATGAGAGCTGAACACGCAAGAACTCCATTTCTTTTATTATTACTAATTTCACGACAAAATTGTTAATTATGTCGCTTTCATATGACGTCCTGTCCAGTGTTTCCCTCAACCCATAATAATTTTATCATCATCATCATGATCTTTGGCATCCTCCAATTTCATGATCATCATCCCAACCCATGAAAGAACCACTTCTAAGTTCTTGTCCTTTGTCGTTCCCTTTCAAATGAGGATCTTTAGGATCTTTTGCATCACTCACTAATGAGGAGGTTTGTCGCCATTTGCTTCTCTCCTGTACCAGTGCAATAGATCATTGAAGAATTGTTCCTGTTGCTTCTACAATACTTTTAGACCATTGTGTGGGAATTTTTGATCGCACATTATTATACAAAGATATTTAGTTACCGATCAGCATTGAGAATTAATTTTATTTTTTTTATGTGGAGCATAACATGAGTTTGGCGTCATGACTGTCCGTGGTATCTTCAGAATTCGCCTCCAGCATCAGATTTCAAAAACGATTTTTTTCTTTTGAGACTCCAGGATTCAGCTCCGCACAGAAACTACTTTTCTCAATTGTATTGTTTTTTCAAATCAGTTCAGTAGTTTCAGCGCTTATTCTATGTGAACAAAAAATCAAATCTTTCCTCTTTATATTAATATTTGTATTCGTTGAAATAATAAGTTTAGATAAGTCCTAATCGGGGATCAGACTCTTTTTTCTTAAAAACAAATACGCCCTGAAGTACCATTCCGTTAATAGTGAACAACTCACCCTGTATAGTGCGAATAATGATATACGCAAAATCTTGTGCAAATAAAATATATTATATGCGTTTTGTGAAGCTGTAAAATTCTTACTGCCACGGGCAAAATCCTATACGTTTTATGTCTCGTAAATTTCAACCCGGTTCTTAACACCATACCTTATGTATGAATACCTTATGTGCGGAAATAAATTTTATCTTAAACGAAATAAGATGTATTTTTGTTTGTACGAAAGGCATAGTCAGAATAAGAAAAGGTTCATCGCCTAGTATCAATATTTGCTTGACCAGTCATAAAAATAAAGACTGACTATTAATTAAAACACTATTGGGATTAGAACTTTATAAGAAGTTTTCTATATTCAAACAAATAAATAAATAAATATCCTTGGACATTTCACACAACGCCATCTCGTCCCAAGCTAAGCAACGTAATGCTTGTGTTATAGTAACGAGATGGATGATAAACGAATTATTTTTTTTTTGTAAATACATACATGTTATAGATAGAAAACACCCAGACCCGGAACAAATACTTGTAGGTTGTACAAATATTTCTTCCGTGCGGAGAATCGAACCCGCGACATGCTGCGCAGCAGTCGATTGCTCAACCACTGCGCCAACCGTGTCGTTGTCGTTGTGTCGTCGAATATACTTACTTAATATAAAAAGTTTAAATGTGCCCAATCGCTGCCACTTGGCAAAGTACCCAGAAGACTAGCAGAGTTCTCGCAGAGGCCTCTGGCCAACCTGTGCGACAGATGTTCAAACAGCCGATCGGCATTAGGACCCCACGGGCCTAATGTCTCAACCGTAAACAGCTCAAATATGTAGCTTGACGAAAGCTACTTATTTGCGCCGGTTTTTTTTTGTAAAATCCACATCACTGCCAGTCTCAACAGAACTTCATATTGACTTTGCGCATAATAATTTGTGGCATTCGGAATCAACCTTCATTTAATCAATTCGGCTCATTAGAGCTTTGACGAGTCAACCAATAAAGTTTATTATTTACCATTACAAATTGAAAATTTACCATTTACTACTGGGTCGGAATGCAGCTCTACAGAAAAGAGCCGCCAAGAAACCGTGTAGTTACTTTTTTATGATCGAACAAACATCATGATATGAAACTGAAATGAAACGAATTATTGATATTGACACTTGTAAACATATTAGGAAAGTCTTATGTCATATGCACTTGTCTATTTAATTTAAGAGCCTACAAGCATATAAAGGTATTACTTATTGATCTGGTTTATAAACAGGAGTATTAAACATTACCTACATTTTAAGTTATTAACAACTTATGTAACAATATTCTTGGCCTCCACCGATTAAACTGACGGAGGTTTTCATGCCCCGACTGTACGTCGCTTCTGCACTTGATCCGTTGCCTCGCCGGGTATGACGTCACTGACCCGGATATGCTGACTGCTAACAATACACGGTGGCATTTTCCTTGATCGTTTTTAATTAACTAGGGTAAATGATGTGCGGTTTACCTGCTCGTGCTCGCTAATTTATACCTTACCTTTGAGAGATTTGGGTAGGAAATGTTTTCTCTCATTACATTTTATCTATGTGACTCTACTACTACTACTAAATGACCCACTACAAAGTCGGGCCTCCTCCCATCGCAGGGAGGGTCATTAGCCTACTGTGCCACGCTGGCCAGACGGGTAGGCACAGGGTTTCGTATCAAGTTTCCTTCTCTTGCGGCTAGATATTCAGCCTTGTCACTTCCTGTCGTCGGCTCTTACGACACCCTCAGGATGGAATGGGGTGGTGACACTGTGTATTCTAAATCCGTCACCACACGTGACTCTGTTTGTACTTAAATACAAACGTTACGTTCCATCACTATCCAGACTATACAGACTCATCGCCTTGTTGGTTAGGGGTTGAATCAACGGGTTCCCGGTTCAATTCTGAGGTCTTTGTGTGGGTATGGGTGTCATTTGTACTCGTGAATTATGGGTTTGTAAAGTGATGCATTCATTCTTCCGCACATGGGTCATGAATAAACGCGAATGCTTTAGGCATTTTCTGCCATTAGAAATTACTTTTTAGATTTAAAAGACTGTTAAAATCATGAATTTTCCTATCGAAAACAAATGACACCGAGACTCGTGCCTCTGGGCTACACAAAGACCCGATCCCGGAATTGTTCTGGGGACCCCTTGATCACCCGGGCAGGTTTATTATTTTAGTATTTTGTACTGCCTCGCAGACTCTGAATAAAATTACTTGCCGTACTTTTCTTCTATAGTACTGACGATTATGTTTTTCCTTATTTCAACCTGTCAACGCCGCGTTATCCAACGGCATAAAATACATCAGGCGAGGAGCACTGCAAAGCTAAAATTCCATGATATTTCCACGATTTTTTACACTTCATTAATAATGCACGCGAATTTTTTCGGCAGGCCGTTGGAGAGATGAAATTTTAATGGACCCAGCTATTTTCATACGCGACGCTGGATTTATTGAAAAAGGATTTATTGGGAGCCCTTGTTATTTGTTTTAATGATATGTTTTAATGGCGAATGATAATCCGATACTGGGCGACATGTTTGCGCAGAATTTTAATTTCTGAATCTGTTAATGGTTTTGAAGGACTTTTTTGGATTATGTTTTAGGATTAGCCATAGTTTTATATTTTACGTAAATTTCGGAACAGTTGCACAGAGCTTGATAGGCACAATAAGAATAATGTTCAAAATTATTTTAAAATATTGAAGAAAAAATAGAGTTTTTTCTTAAAAATAAATATTAGTTAAAAGGCAGTAAATGATTAAGACTTGAAAAAAAGGTTCGATTATTATTCTTAAAACTTATACAAGCTCGGTAGGATAATTGAATGCAGCATTTTTTTCCATAAATTTTATTGTCATTAGATATATTTTGCGACAAAAGTAGCCTATGTATTACTCAAGACATTTTTTTAAATGAGCTTACTACTTAAGGTGAATGTTCCAGGGTAGCCCGCGAAATTCAAATTTTCTTAAGTTTTTTTGCAATTTGCAGGTCAGTGCTAGGTTGTATGTTGATTAAAATGTTATTCGCGGGTGTAAGACTTAAGTAGTTATAGAATTATAATCATCAAAATCATCAATACAACCCTCCAAGCTCATAAAGGTGCAAGAATGACTTTGAGCTTGAAAAAGTTTTTCTTGCACCTTTATGAGCTTGGAGGGTTGTATTGATGAGTTTGATGATTAAAACTCTGTAACTACATACGTCTTACAGCCGCGAATCAAATGTTCATCATCATACAACCTAGCACTGCGCTGCAAATTGCAAAAAACGTAAGAAAATTTGAATTTCGCGGGCTACCCTGGAGTATCCACCTTAATGGTGTCCCGCATTTTCAACACAATTCTTATGCCATGGGTTTTTGTTTGCAACTAAATTGTGTTGTCTGTACAATGAATGAATGAATTACAATTGCAAACAACAATTCCATGGTGAGGATAATTTTAAAATTAGTAACTTAATATTTCGTTTATTTGGATACTGTGCCAATCGAGAGCAAATCCCATTTTAATTTGAAACGGATTTACTCGTGATTGCTTTGTGTTCATATTGTTGATGAGTTTCAATTTAAGAGTAATATCACGCTGCTTAATCCGCGTGCTGACTTGGAAATCAGGTCACCAACACATTCCATCCTGAGAGTGATTTAAGAGGTTACTAAAATAGTTAGATATTTATAAAATAAGGAAACTTGGCATGCCAACAGGCTGGTGCCTCTCACAATTGAGTATTACTTAGTACTTCTCTGCCCATAAATGACCCACTGCTAAGTCGGGTCCCCATCGACTTAATGGATGGTAATCAGCCTATTGTGCCACGCTGGCCAGACGGGTTCGCACAGGGTTTCATTCAAGTTTTCTTGGTCTTGCGGCTAGGTTTTGTCGGCTCTTACCACATCCTCAGGATAGAATGAGCTAGTGAAACCGTCACCACACGGAATACGTAACAATGGAGGACGAGTCACTAATATATGTAATAAATATAACACACTGAAAAGAAGCAAACTAAATTCTGATAACGAAACTTAAGTTAACGGAAAAGTGTGGAGATCATTCAATTTAAAAAAGAACAGACCCAAGAGCAAATAAAACTTTTTTCTATTATAGTGCACTAAATCATCTACCTGAAGTTATACAGATACTGACAATTAAACCAATTCCTTTCCGCCAAAATCGATATTACATATTTTCATGATTAGCCACATTCGTATATTTATCGTCTACACACGAATATCTCATATTGTTTACTATTCATTACGTGCTAGACACAATATTTATCGAAACACATTAATTGGTCGCCCAACATCGATATCAATATTATATTGATTAATAGCCGGTACGCTGATGGCCGACTCGATTAATGTCTGGGCCACGAATCGGTATCACTCGATACTGAATGATGGACTTTCGGATTGAACGTGTAATAAAATAGTATATATATATATATGTTGAGATATGTAACTAGTTGTATTTCGTTACTTATTAGGTATTTAAAGGGAAATATAAACAACAGGATTCAATTCGTAATAAAATTATATTTATCTTTTAGTATATAACAACTAACTACCGCAGTAGTGTATATGTATATATATATATATATCCCCAATGATACGTTACAATATACTTAGCCATAACTAATAAACAAGTTATAACGACCCGTATTAAAATACATCCGCCATCGTAATAACATTACATAATCATGAACATAGATACAATGTACATTTATAAATCAACCATAATCGGAATAATATCATACCTGAGATGTTAACGCCTTGAAAGTCGAAGAGCCACTGAGCCACTCCCTTGTGGCTCCGCTCCTTTATACCCGCCAACAAACAAGTACGATTCACAAGTGACAGTTGATTCAAATCAGTGTTTTATTTATAGAAAAATAAGTTTGTTGTAAATAATAGTTTAGTAAATTCATTACTTAATTTTAAAAATTGATTATATAATATTAAACATAATAATTACATTTATATATCACGGCCATACTGACAAGTACTTCGCTCTCGAAGTACATTAGATACCCTTTTCTACAATTGTTATTATCTTTTGTTTTGCCAATTGCCTAGACGTGTCAAGTCCCCTCCACCCGCTGCTAGTGGGATAGACTTGCACCAAGCAAATGACCGGCCAGCGGAAACAAATTTTATCGATTACCTCGTCATGCAAGTCCCATTCACCCGCTGCTGGTGAGATAGACAAGCACCAAGTAAACGATTGCCCAGCGGATTTTTACTATCCCTTTTTTTTTCCTTTTTGAAATAAAAAAGTTACATATTTAGGTAAAATATATCTACAATCAACAGTACATAATTATATGTAATTAGGTACAGTATTTATTATAATATCTTAAGGAGTTATTGTGCTATATCATTTTCGATATTTACATTTTCATCAATTAATTCACCTGGCCAGAATCTTAATTTTTCTTTGGCTACTGAAATATTTCTTATATTTCCTATACCTTGTAGAGCAAAGCGATCATTAGGAAGGATAGAAGATACTTCATAAGGCCCTTTAAATTTAGGTGCCAACTTATCATTACGCCTATGATTCTGTGAGACATACACTATATCTCCTACGCTAAAATTCACATTGTTGCGACGAGTGGCGTCGAAACGTTTTTTGAATTTTTCTGCTATTTGTAATAGGCGTTGTCTCGCTATCTCTCGGTCAGCCTCTAAATTATTCGGATTTTGTCTATCATTTTCGTTAAGTACGTCGTCTAAACGAGCTTGGACAGGCGGAATATTTGCGTCTACACCGATAAGTAATCGCAAAGGGGTAAAACCTGTGGATTTTTGTACAGTTGTGTTAATTGATTGTTGTACTTTCCATAGAACGTTCGGCCAATCTGACTGTTCATTGCAAATAGTGTTAAGCATATCCGTTACAGTGGACACGTAACGTTCGACTTGACCATTACTTCTGGGAGTGCCCGTGGAAATCAAGTGATGTTCTATATTTAGTTCAACAAAAAATGACCTAATCGGACCACTGCTAAAATTAGTTCCTCTATCAGAAATAACTATAGAAGGCGTTCCAAATAAGGTGATGACATTTCGTAAAACTGATACTAATTCTTGGGCATTAAGGGTTTTGAGTGGTTTAAGCAAACAGAACTTGGTAAACCCGTCTACTATTAATAAAATATGTTTAAAACCTTCATTCGACTGGGTAAAAGGCCCGGTACAGTCCATGTGTATTGTATGGAAAGGTAGTGCGATTTTTTTAATTGGGTGTAGGAAGCCTTGCTTAGGACCATGGTGACCCTTTCGTTTGATGCAAACTAAACAATGAGATAGATATTTTTTTACAAAATTTGTGATAGCAGGAAACCAAAAATGCTCACGTATTTTAGCGATAGTTTTTTCAAAGCCAACGTGACAATTTTCATCGTGGTAGAGACGCAAAATACTCAATCTTGTACCCTTTGGTATGTACAATTTTAATTCCCCGTTTGGTTTAACTCGGTAATATAATAAATTATTACGGACCACATATTGGTTTGAATCATACTCTCCCGTTTGTACTCTATGAATAATTGATAGTATTTCAGGGTCTCTTTGTTGTGCACGTTCTAACCAAGATTGCGGGTCATTTATTATATTTACTGTGCTATCAACAGGCATGGGGACCTCAACAGGATTGCGACTGAGGAAATCGACATGGCTTATATATTGTCCTTTCTTGTAGGTAATTTCAAATCGTTATCGAGTGGAGATTGCTTTAGCACAAAGATTTAACTCGCAGTTCGGGATAGCATTGCTATAATCTTATGATCCGTCGTTCGGAAATTGGATGGTCACCGTCTTCATTGGTGGTGGAATAAGCAGGGCAAAATATTTTTTTAGTATTGTTAGTCTAGAATCAAATCCAATATCATCAACATACATTAACATTTATCATTTATCGTAACAGGCAGTGCCGCAATTACGGTGTGACCTCCGAGACTCATCTATCTTGTGGTAGTTTTTTACTTCTTTTTTTTTTAGTTTTTTTTTTTAAGTTAATGTCGGCTCTTTCCTGTGGAGTGGAGTCCCAAACAGTCGCAACGCTGAATAATACTGCGTCTAATTATAATTGCATGCAAGAGAAAGTAATGCTAAAGGGTGGTCACGACCCTCGACCCTGAGGAATACATCGCAGAGAGAGAGATACTAAATGTTAGGAATAAATCTTTGGATGCAATGGATCGCTGAAGATCTGCAATGATTATTTTAAAACTGCTCTTTACATAATACTAAATCGATAAATCTGACATGGATGTCATTTGTCCCTCTGAATTATTAATAGTCAATACATTACAAACTATATTCCGAGGGGAATAGAAACGCATTTTGATTAATGATGTATTGTTAATAATCGCACTCGATTGATGACTCGACTACTCGATACCGAATGATCGACTTCCAATGCAGTAAGTACATTAATTAATGCAGCAATCGAATGGGGCTAGGGAAACTCTCCTGCTCTAAATCAGTTTGTAAAGGAACAAACCCGGAGTAAGAGCCTTTCATAAAAGGCAACTTTGTAGTTTTTTTTTTACCTAAAGTATGAGTGAGATACCAATGTTTCGAGGATTAATATACCTAGACATAGAATTAATATGATTAATATGATATGACCTTAGTAAACCACGTGACTGGTGTCTGTTTCTCTAAGTATGAGTTTTCATTAACAGACGAGATGTGGACCGTAATTCTTGAGAAAATTGCTTGTTAAGACGATAATTCGAAAAAAACCTGCCTGTGGCGTACTGTCACTTAGTTAGTCTGAATGCCTATCTCAATAAAGTCGTGAATGCCTTGCCGCTGCATTTAATAAAGAAATACCGACGGAAGCGACCAAATATTTTATTACAAAATAACTAAGTAACAATGAATGATGAATAGCTGAATAACAATGATATCTGTTTGTTTATGCAATTTTATAATAAATACCTTTTATTGTTAGCTGTTAAGCATATATTATTTTATTTCTAAGATGTATTTTCGTAAATTAAAAGGATCAAGATCTTCAAATCGTATTTTTGATTCAGGACGTGTCTACATAAAGATATGAATAAATATCTGATTTTAAATAATTAAATTTAAATAGTAAATATTAAATTTATTTTATTGTTTGAGTTGTCAAAAGAGCTCTAATGAGTCAACTTGATTTAATGAGTTTTGATTTTATGCACTGCGGGCACAGAGTAATACAGAGCGACTAAGGAGTGAGCAAAATTGTTACCTATTCTGGTAGGGTTCGCACAGGAGATATAAAATAAATACACAAAAGTCGGCTTTATATGTATGTATATTTTATTATAAATTGCTTACTCTAAATAATTTTAGTTTTTTAATAATTTGGTATACCTTTTTATTGAATGATAAATTCTAAATCTAATATAAAGTTTTTTTAAATAAACAATAGGAAAGCACTGGCATGGCATATCTAATTTAAAATCTTGTATACGTTTTAGTATATCACTGTCAATATTAAGAATATTTATGTCTAGATTGAAATATTCTCGAAATTTTTGCTCAAGCTATTCAACAAATGCAATGAAGTTATCTGGAGGTATTATTAAAAACCTAATTGTATATTGCTTTCATTAAAGTCCTTGTAATGGCTGAATAAAGAGTCTTTTCCCATATTTATAGGTTACACCATAGTAAGGTGGTTCGAGACACCATATCTACACTTTATAATTTAGAAAAAAATTAATTTTAAATATGCACGACGCGATACACAGTGAGCGGTGAGGTAGCCCTTTGTTAAACCACTGGCCGAACATGTTTATACCGGTTTCGTCCCGTACGTGACGAGCCGCCAGTGGCCCCGCACACACGCGCACCGTGCTTGTAGTAGTGTACCTACCGTGGCGCTGTTCTTAGAAGGTTTCGCTCTGTATTACTCTCTACTCCTGTGCTGCGGGTAGCGTATACATTCCACCTATAGAATAGAATAATTAATAAAAATTACCAAGGATTTCTTATATTATTATGATTATGATTTTTCTTAACCAGTGAGGCAAGAGCAACCACAGAGTTTCTTGCCGGCTCTTCTCTGTGGAATGGCATTCCGAACCGGTGGTAAATACTAAATGATTTGTTATTTTTAAATTTCTTTTAAATTTAATACATTTTTTGACTCTTAGAAAGCATTCGCAAGAATTTATTCGAATAAAAAGCATTATGATTTTGATTTGATTCTTGTCCGCCGACTTCGCCACGCCCCGCAACCAATCAAATCGCTCCTAATTAGAAAGTCACGTACACAGACAGAGCAGAGACTAGTTGACGCCATACTTTCGAACGCAACGGCTGTGTCCTGTCCTTTGGCCTTTGAATATATAAAATACTCCTCAACTTGCATCGAAAATGCTACCCCCGTTTCAGATATAACAAAACAATTTCTAATGGGTTTGTTAATCTTTAACAAATCCACAAAAGAAATAAAGATATTTGTGTTCCATACCACAAAGCAATTATAAAAGGCATAACTGCTATGATTTACCATGAAAATATGTAAATGAATATAGTCATTATTTCAAGTAAAAGCGTCGTGTTACCCCATATGTTACCCCTCATGGGGCCAGGCGTGAGCGACATACGGTTTCTATTAACAACAGATTTATGGAGGTTAATCACGCGCAAGCGATAAATTTACCGCAACATATGCCCTTTAATCAACTTTAACGGGGAACGTATTTCATCCTGAGTTTTTCAATCGTTCTTAAGTGTTCCCTTATTCACCATCATCATCATTTCAGCCAAAAGACCTCCACTGCTGGACATAGGCCTCCCCCAAGGATTTTCACAAAGGCCGGTCCTGGGCCGCCCACATCCTTCGTTTTCCAGCTACCTTAACCAGGTCATCGGTCAACCGTGTGGGAGGACTACCAGCACTGTGTTGTCCGGAACGCGGTCACCACTCGAGGACTTTTTTGCCCCATCCTGCCGCTATGTGCCCTGCCCACTGCCAGTTTAGTTTGGTAATCTTGTGGGCTATGTCGGTGAGCTTGGTTTGCCTGCGTATCTCCTCATTTCTGTTTTGATCTCACTGGGAAACTCCCAGTATAACCCTCTTGCCATTGCGCTTTTTTCACTTTTGCACTGATACGCAATTTAAGACAAAAATCACTATCATCACTATCACTATCACTACATAGTATAAAACAAAGTCGATGTCGCCTGTCCGTCCCTATGTATGATTAATCTTTAAAACTACGCAACGGATTTTGAAGCGGTTTTTTAATAGATAGAGTGATTCAAGAGGAATGTTTATACATCTATAATATTGTAGAGAAACACTGATAAATTTAGATTTTTATCATTGCGCCCGTGCGAAGCCGGGACGGCTCGCTAGTAAATAATAAATTGTTGGTAGTTGATGGATGTGCCACCTTTGGGTCACGTGTCCTGGTTCAATCCAGGGTCGAGCAAGTATGATTGTGTACAACAGAGGAACTTGCTCTGAGTCTGGGTGTCATTTGTGAATTTCATATTTGTAAGCTGCCCTCGAGATACAGGTTATAAATGGCGCAAGAGGTTTCGGTTAAAAATAAATGAATAATAACATGGGCTTGTAGAATATATAAGTTTGTGATAGAAACAAAATAAGGATGGGGCAAAATACGAGGTGAACATTTGTATGAAAGATACAGCTATATTATTTTGTCTAGATCTAAGTACTAAGTGCAAAATTTTGCACCTTTACGTTAGCGTTCCGTAAATTTGTCGTGTTTGCAAGATTATTGATGACCGAGATGTCGATTAAACAACTATTCACGTGATATCGAACAAATTAGTAGACAAATTATTAGAATTCAGGTCAAAAATACACCAAACAAAAATCTAAAAAGAAATTCTCATTATTTGTATTATTACAGTAGGTCAACTTCACATGTCGTAACCACGCATGAATACAATGCACCTTAAGCAAAAACGCATTTCGTGCACACTTGCAGTAAGAAGTAATTTATAAACATTTTGCAGAATCACGTAAGCAACGAAAATATTTTATGGACTACTTAATTAACTTCGCGAGCTATTTCTTGCTTGATTATAGCTATTTTAGAACTGTACGGGATCCACTAATTATAAGTACATTTTTGTAAGGCCAAGGATATGAATACAAATCACACCTAGACTGGTTTAGACAAAGACACTTGCCCGACCCCGGAATCGAACCCGGTACCCGTTGATCCAAAGGCGGCACATCTAACCCCTAGACCAACGAGGCAGAATTTATGGGCTGAGTAGTATTAGTGTTTGTTTAGACCTGGACATCCATCAAACATACAGCAGAACCAGAAATTGATTCACCAGCAGATTGAATGCTTTCCACACCGCTAAGCCAAACCTCGCAATTTATAAAATCTTATGTTTCAAACAACGCTGTTAGTTTAATTTATAAATCCAGTAGCAGCCAAGCATTCCAGATTCCGCTAAACATTTGAATTATTAAAGCTCTTCATAATTTCAGTAAAATCGTGACCACTAACTGAAGCAACTTAACCGCAAAAATTAATTTACAAGTCTGTGGAGCCAATTGAAATTATGTTTTATCCTATGATTTTTATGCTTACACAGTGAACGTTAATGCAGTAACCTCACTACACTACGCCCTCGCATTAACGTGAGGAGAGCTTTGTAGACAAACTGCATAGTAAAACTTTATTGTCTTGTAGTAGGTAATTAGCAATTTGCGCAATATGGGAGAAACTGTAGGGCAGAATTACTATAAGTAGTTTTTTTTATTTATTAAAAAAAATACGTATCCCCTGCCCTAAGTACAACCTGTATCCTTGTGGAGATACAGTAAGGACTCACGGGACAGTCAACGCGCGACGGTACAAAGGGGAAAGCTTAGTGATAACCTGTATCGCGGGGCAGACACTGAGCCTTTGCCAGTGTCTTTGGTTTACATAAAGACTTGCCTGACCCCGGAATCGAAGCGGGGACTCCTCATCTAAAGGGCGGCTTCCAACTCCTAGACCAACTAAAACCCTAGAATCATGACTAATTCTTTTTTGGATATTATATGCCTCTGGATACTTAGTCCATAACACGAAATGATGATTATCATTATCTTTTCAGCCCATAAATGAACCACTACTGAGTCAAGCCTCCTCCAACTACATAGAGGATAATTAGCCTACTGTGCAATCGGCTTGGTATCAAGGTTTTCTTATTTTGGTGCTAGGTTATTATCGGCCTTGTAATTTCCTCTTGTCATCTCTAACGATAGCCTCAGGATGGAATGGGGTAGTGATACTATGTATTATATATCGACGGATTTCGACCATATAGACATCACACCATCCATAGTGCGATATTATTTGGCTGCGGTATTCTGTAGTGGTCCTTTCCCACTTGGACGGACTCCAGCGCGTGATTGACTATCCGCTAAGCCTCTTATGTCACAGTTTTCCCAATATGATATCTTGCTACAGAAAACATTGCCGGCGTTTTTATTCCTACTCAATAACAAGTACAATTTCTCTGTAACCGCCGTGAAATTTAATTAAAAGTATAAATAGTTCCGTAAGGCTAGGCGCTCATCGGCGGCGGTCGCGCAAGCCGTCCAACTTTATTCAACTAATGCGATAACGCTAAATTTAAGTTGCCAGTGAAACGCGCTTGTTTGAAAGCTGCCTAGAAAATATGCAAGCTAAATCAGGTGGGCAATAATACCATTTAGTGATTTTTTCGTAAGCAAAATATGGGTATATGTGCGAAACCTGGTGAGTCATGCATTACCAATACTCACTGAAGTCGCTCGTTTTAGTCTCGGGTAAGTAACCTACTTACCAAATGCTTATCATACTGGTTGTTGAAATCCTTGGGGGAGGCATTATGTCCAGCAGTGTACTTTTGTCTGAAATTATGATGATGACAGGTACATTGTTTCTACGTCGCAGAACTTTGAAACTTCATATGAATAAGTAAATGTAGCGAATTTTAAAAAAGTATTTTCTAGCTACATCATTTAAAATTCCATAATAGTTAGTTATTTTTTTTAATGGCATCAAAAGAACCTTTCCCCCACTATCGGTAGTTCACAAATTCGGACCGCGTGTGGGCTTGCGAAACACATTATGTGCCTTCTTTTTTAAGGTTTGAGTCGAGAATCATCCCGCATTCTGGGACATTCTACTCACCAAATACATTTAAATCATCTCTCAGTATCCACAATGCTCACTGTAGGTGTAGCACCTACTATATAAGCAAGGCACACCGAGACAGTATGATTTTATTTTTTAATTTATAGCATATGTAATAAGCAGTAATAGTGTACTAGTGAATGTGGAATAGTGTATTGTTGAGTGTACGTTTGTGTAGTGTTTTAGTTGAAATATCTAAGTCAATACATTGTATACGTCATTTAGATAACCCATGGTCGTAACATTATTTATGATACATTTGACAAGAACAGCCTATTTTATTCTTATAGCCAAATCCCAAATTTTCCTTAATATGAAAACGACTGACTGACTGACTGAAAAATATCGCAACTGATCTAATAAATGTTATACGGTATGCAAATAGGATTCATAAATATTAAACGAGCGTATGTGCGCATAAAAAATACGGATACCTGAAATCCCTTCACACGGGTGCTATGTCCCGCATTATCAATTCCATACAGGTTCAGCGTGTCAACCGCACATCGCGTTGCGATTACGCGATATGTCGACCGTGCGTACTAAGCCTAAGGATTCATAGTAAATGTTTAACCAGTTGGTGATGGCATCATAAGGACATATTCATTACCGATAGTCATTGCGAAAGCGGTGACGTTTATGTGCGTAAATTGTCAGTCTATTTTGAAGTACAACATTTACTGCTCTAATTTTAATAACAAATGATTGTTTTATGAGAAATTAAACAACAAACTATCATAATTACGATTATTTATTAACTAGCAAAATAAGTAATCCGAGTTTCAGTAGGTTTCTTGGCTTCACTTGGGATAGTTCTGAAGTGACGTCTCTTAATGTATCATAGGAATTGAAAAAAACAATTTCAGCAGGGCTATCGCTCCTTTCGTTATTCTGTAACTTAAATCCTAAAGCCATCGGAAGTGAGCTTACCAACCAAACCAACTAAGCATAGTAAACTAGCTTAGCTAGCAACTAAGCTTACCAAAATAGGCAATTTTAAGTTTAAAATGCTTGTCTATCATTATCTATCAGTGAGATATGATATCCATAGGGATATGTTTTCCAGTGAAAATCAGCCAACTAGTTACAGTAATTGTTTTCTTAAAAGCATAGTAATCCGAGTTCCATAATGTATCTTGGCTTTTCTATGCTTTTTGCAGCAGCTGACCAAAATACATGAAACGTTGCTTTGTTTTCCTCAAATTTTGTACTCAGCATCTACGACTATATCAGTAGTCCTACCAACCCTTTCATTATGGCTAGAGTTTTTGTTTGAACTTATATACACTTTTATTTACACCCTATATAACTGAACGCTGGTTGAAATGAGAGCAGCCACATTGTCTATTTCAAATGGAAGTGCGTCGGCACTGTTACAGGAAATTGCGGCTCACGTCCCAAGCCACGGCGAATTTATGCCATATGCCATGGCTATCATAGTAGTTTTGAGGTCGCAGTCTAGTGGACATAATCAAATGGTGTACTAGTTAAGCCAGGTTTTAGTCGGCTGTAGGATCAAGGTCAAAATCATTTACTTTGTATTGGACAGAAGCGTTCATATAATTGTCAGCACATTTCCTCCTGTGCTATGAAGCCTACTGTACCACGGTGGTCAGACGCTTGCGGCATGCTATCGGCCTTTGAAACCCTCAGGAACATATTAATAAATATTAAACAATGCAATATAATTCACAGTCTACCTCTAGTTCGCAACTGCAACTGAGTAAAACTGGCAAGAAACTCAGAGAGCCTTCGTTTGACTTTTGTTCTTTTATATATCTATCCGTAAGCACTTCAAATGTCAAAGAATCAAAGGCTAAACGTTGGGATTTTAATAAAAGAACACGATTAGAACCGTTAGGAAATCATTTCCTGCAGAATCAAAGGAGAAAATGCACTGTATCTATCGTTAGATATATTGATGTGCCTAACTAGGTGATCATTAAGCTCTTGAATTTCCACGACACGACACATGATAAGATCGATTTCGTCTAAATGGATATTCTATTCATGTATTTCAAAGAATGAAATCCTAAATCAGAATTTTCAGCAAAAGCCTACTGACATGCGTTTGCTGAAAATGTATTATGTAAATGAGATATGATATTTTCTTAACGAAAAACTTTTGAATCCTTTATTTGTATCAAAAATAGAGATGACATTTTGTTTATTTACAAAGCCCTAATAAAATATTATTAAATTGACCAAAATAAGATTTATTATTTTCGGTTAATAATCATTTTGTATGACTGTTCTCTATAAATGTAAAATAAAACTGAATTATTTGAGTGCAATGTCACAAAATTAACTATTTATTAGATACTAGCAGCGACCCGCGGTTTTACACGCCTGGTGATGGAATTTTTTTTTGGGCAGATTTTTTCTACCCACTTGACAATTATTGTAATATTTTGGACAATTCACACAATATCTTGTTATTCTGATGTTTAAGCTATACCTATTATTGTACAATTTAATTAAAAATCCATTCAGTAGTTTTTACGTGAAAGAGTAACAAACGTCCATCCATCGATACTTACAAATTTTCGCGAATAAAATATATTTATTATAAATATGTTAAACATAAGCGCGACTTACCACCAATAGTATGGCGTAATTAACAATAATGTGCCACAGCGAAAGACCGTAGTGTACAGTTAGTTTTATAGAAATATAGCTGTATTGTTGTTACATATAAGTCATCCAAAGGGAAATGGAGAAGGCTATGCGCGGATTTTCCCTGTGAGATCGAATCAGAAATGAGGAGATACGCATGAAAACCAGGGTCACCGACATAGCCCCCCGGATTGCCAAACTTAAGTGGCAGTGGGCAGGGGACATAGCTCGCAGGACCGACGCCCGATAGGGCAGAAAGGTCCTCGAGTGGTGACCGCGTTCCGGAAGGCGCAGTGCTGGTAGGCCTCCCACACGGTGGACCGACGACCGACCGATGTCCAGCAGTGGACGTCTTTTGGCTGAAATGATGAAGATGATATATCGCTTTGATCATATTATACCTGCTTTTCGTGTATAATAGCGTTACCAGCATATTATAAGCTAAAAAGATAAGTATTTAGCTAACACAAAACAAGTCACGCACATTCGAACTCCTCAATAGCATTTCCGTAATAGATTATCCTGTCTTCCTGTTCCAAGTACTGACGTCACGAGCGTGATTAAATGTATAGGCCACAATTTCCCTCGATAACTTTTCTGTTTTGTTTTCGTTTTAGCTCATAAACGACCCACTACCGTGACGGTACCTCCTCCGGTGTCATGGAGGGAAATTAGCCCACTATGCCACGCTGGCAAGACATTCTTGTACATTAGATAATTGTGTATAATCACTATCACTATATAGTATAAAACAAAGTCACTGTCGTCTGTCCGTCCATAAGTATGCTTAAAACTTTAAAACTACGCAACGGATTTTGATGCGGTTTAATAGATAGAGTTATTCAAGAGGAAGGTTTATGTGTATAATACATAATTGCACCCGTGCAAAGCCGGGGCGGGTTGCTAGTTTTGAATAAACTACTACTATTCAGCCCATAATGATCCACTGCTCATTCGGGCCTCATTTCATGGAGGGTAATTAGCCTGCTGTCCCACGCTGGCAATACGGGTTGGCACAGGGTTTCGTACCAAGTTTCCTTCTCTTGTGGCTAAATTGTCGGCTTTGTCATTTCTTTTTGTTGGCTCTTACTACACCCTCGGGATGGAAGGGGGTGGTGACACTATGTATTCAAAATCCCACTACACGGACGAATTTCCAATAAACTATACATAGTATTTGGGCCGAATGGTAATGGAATTATATAATGTGAATGGAATTTGTGTCATATTCTGAGAAGACAACTAATTATGTCATCTACTGATAAATCGAGACTCTGTGACAGTTTTGCTCGCTAGCGTGGTCCAGTACTTTTTTTTATAACGAGTTATTATTCCATACAACATGTTATATATATTCGTTAGAACGTAGGAACAATTACATTAATAATTCTTCATTACGTTAAGAAATATATTTGTTTTCAATATTATTATGAACATTCATTATAATAATTTTCATCCCCTATTCATTTCATGGAGGGAAATTAGCCTAATCTGCCAAGGCAGTGTAGTAATAAATAAATAATAATAAATATCCTTGGACATTTCACACAACGCCATCTCGTCCCAAGCTAAGCAACTTAATGCTTGTGTTATGGTAACGAGATGGATGATAAACTACTTATATACATTTTTTTTTTTGTAAATACATACATATTATAGATAGAAATGACACCCAGCCAGTGCCTTTGGTTTAGACAAAAACACTTTCCCGACCCCGGAATCGAACCCGGGACCCGTTGATCCAAAGGCGGCACATCTAACCACTAGACTTTTCCTTTCATTGCGGCTAGTCGAGCATGGCCTGCCTCTTGCCCTTTAGTCGTAGCACACTCTCAGGATGACAAGGGTTGCTAGCATTATGTAATCTAACGCCACACGGATATTATTTTAAAATTATGTACAAAATACATAACAGTTAATTCAGTTCAGGCTTCTTAAATATTTCAGATAATCATAATAGAAAACCACTCGAATGCTGTTGTTAACGAGTTTTGTGTCGACTTATCTCCGTCTGTAAACCGGGCGCATTGTCCAAAAGCGTACAAAGGATGCGATACCGGTATACTTTACCGTACGTACATAAAGGATACAGATATGGATGACCGAAGCGGGCGAAAATGCCTGTACATTGTGGTACGATACTTTATTGTGGCAGAAAGATGTCTTTGATTTTGTTTCTAAAGCGGGTTCTTTGAATAATGTGAAATTGGAAATGTTGGTAGCTTGGATTATTGTTCTTCTTTCCTTGTGCGATACTGTGTTATCTTCTCTGCACAAAAATGTGCTTGTGTCTTTACAAAGTATTTATTTGACACATTTGGGAGAAAAACGTGACATCTATGAATATAGTTTGTAACAAAACAACACTCATCGACTATAGAAACACGATCCAAAATTAAATTAATAATTATTTGAAGATGTCACATTGCTTTTGCAAAGAAGTATGAGTTATTTATAAGCATATAACGGCCCGTCACGGCTTCGAACCGGTGGACTTTTTTTTCTTGCAATTAAAATAGCCTATTTTAATGTAGCATTCAAACGGTGAAAGAATTTTTAAAATCATTTTTTTTTATAAATTTTAAATATATTATATATTTTTTTAATAATACTCCAGGGTTTACGCTTGTGTATAACATGTTTGCAAAGGGTATACGTTTGTCAGAATTCACGAATTCCTGCGGTACGTTGTCTAAAATTACATAAAAGTTTCGTTAGCGTCCCCGTTCGTAACCTTTATGGGGCCCTCGTAATAATATAAAAGAATGATGTCATCAAAATCTGTTTAAAACTCATTTTCTATCTAAATCATTATATGTGCTAATGAGTACCTATAATGAGCAGCAAGGTTCAATTGATAAATTATTACGTATTTAACTTATGTCTTTTAAATAGATCATGTTTTAATTTACATTCTTAGTGTATTTGTGATAGTATTTGTTTCTTAGATTTTTCTTTAGGAATAGTAGGATCTTGAGAAAAGTAAATAACTTTTAAAATTCGCCTCTAATTCGCAGAAATATCTTCTAGTAGCTTCACTTGGCTTTACACATTTCCCACATATGATAATATGCGATAATATTTTTGAAAAAAGACACAAAATATTACAACGACGAATAACGAACACAAATATCGAATACGATACCTATTAGTATTACACTATCAAAATGTTTATTGAATTCGGTGTGATGACGGATTTAGAATACATATTGTCAACACCCCATTCAATCCTGAGGGTGTCGTAAGAGCCGACCAAATGACAAGGCCGATAATCTGACCATAAGTGATGGTTACGAAACCATGTGCCAACGCGTATGGCCAGCGTAGCACAGTATGCTAATAACCCTCCATGCGCCATATATGGGCTAGTAGTATTATGGAAATAACGAAAGATATTTTATATATTGGAGTACGGAAACACGAAATTCATAACTTGTAAGAAAGGATGCGAGATAGTATAGTGGAACTACATCCCAGGAGTAGAGATTTAGAAGCACATTGCACGGCAAAAATGTGTCGCCTGTATTGTACTTTGGAATGTAAATTTTATCTAGAACCTTCTAAATAATGGCATATAGAAGTTTATAGAACGATTCCCATTTGTATTCCAATCGTAGGTTATCGGAATGTTGCAAAACTGTTTCTACAAATAATGCTATGTTACAGCAAATTAACCCATACTATACGCTGTTTGTATTTTGTTCTTTTACAGCCTTTTAAGTCAATGTTGAGGGTAAGCTTCGTCTAGTCTTTTTCTAATATCCCTTCCATATTTTGTGCGAAAATGTAAATAATTTCAAGCAGGCCTCCCCCAATTACGTGGAGGGCAATTTAGTCAACAGTGCCACTCTGGTCAGACGGGTTGGCACAGGGTAACCTATCAAGTTTTCCTCCTCTTGTGGCTAGGTTCTCGACCTTGCTATTTCCTTTTGTCGACTTTTACAACACCCTCAGAATGGAAAGGGACTTATTGTACAACTATAAACAAAAATGTTTATTCAATAGAGAATACGGCTTAATCACATTGCTTAAACGTCACTTGTACGGATATACATTCCTTTATTACACATGACCACCGATTGTGTAAACCAATTGTGTTAGAGCCCCCACGCATTAGGCGGTTGTCCGCGCGGCCTGGCCGCATAATGCGCGCATCTACATATATCGTAGAAGAATTAGTTGGCCGCAGCGACTTGGCCGCGCGGCCTGGCCGCCTAATGCGCGGAGGCCCTTAGTAGCAACAATCCACTCACGCAAATGTATTTAATCTTAAAACAAAAATGTATTGCATGAAACCTTATTACTGTCACAAGCAATTTGTTACTGACTAATCCTTAAACACCCGTAACACAGCCCTAAAGGGAAAAGCAATTCAGTAGCACTTCCGAAAGTTACGAACCATCTGCCTCACGAGACCTTAACTTGTTTACTTCGGATGCTGATCACATCCCGGCTGGGTGGCCGTAGCCCTGAGTTGTTGGGACAATAAATACGCTACAGATAAACAAACACGTAGCTAAACATGCAAACGCTCTCGTAAAGAGACCTTCAGTCTAAGGAATCGTTTTCTCGCAAACTCTGCACATAGAACAGGCTATTTGTATTCTTTGAATATATGTGTGTGGCAAGGGATTTAGTATATAGGATTTCCACGAAGACCGTATCTGTGCCACCATAATCCATCGTTTTCTGGTGAAATTAATCAGTGGGTCCACCATGTGTGCCCTTCGGCCCTTCAGCTACTTAGCGAACGACTGCTGCGCAGCATGTCGCGGGTTCGATTCCATCTCGTTACTAGTAACGAGATGGAAACTACATAAGTAATATTTTTTTTGTAAATACATACATATTATAAATAGATAGAAAACACCCAGACCCGGCACAAATACTTGTAGGTCGACAAATATTTCTTCCTTGCGGGAATCGAACCCGCGACAGGCTGCGCAGCAGTCGTTCGCTAAGTAGCTGAAGGGCCGAAGGGCACACATGGTGGACCCACTGATTAATTTCACCAGAAAACGATGGATTATGGTGGCACAGATACGGTCTTCGTGGAAATCCTACATTAACACAAGAATTAAGTTGCTTAGCTTGGGACGAGATGGCGCTGTGTGAAAATGTCCAAGGATATTTATTTATTTATGGGCAACATAATTCTTAATTAAGTAAACTCACTCATATTACTGTTATTGGATATGTTTTATAGTATTTACAAGTTACTGATGTATTAGAATAGGGCTAGTAATGTAATTATTTTTCATGTACTCATCTATTTATCGTATTAATATAATTTATTGCACACCCCTACTTGCCGTTTTAACGTTCACAAGTCCTATCCATCCAAAAGTTGTCTGGAAGAAATCGTCTATTGCGATAAGACCACCCATTGTAATTTTTTTTGTTGTATTTCTCTGATACCATATTAACCTTTAATTGGTGTACAATAAAGTGTATATTCCTCAAGCCAAAGTGGCACAGTAGAAAAACTTACACAGCAGTGTGTCTTGGACGATGGTGATAATGACTAGTAAAATACAACAAGAGACACGCACACAAACATCATTGTGAGTAATTATTCAAAACCGGTACGAATGAGCCATTAGTTTACAGCGAACGCAAGGACAAATCACTAACACGAATTTAATTAGGCATACGTGCTTTCAGTTCTGATTGAGCATGTTCTATTAATGAGCACACGTGGGTAGAATAGGTAATTGTACAATCCAAAAGGGGAAACCATGCTGTTTCCCCTTTTGTTTTCATTAGGGTATGAAAGGTTATTAAGTATTGTTATTAGTTTGAAGGGTCCCACAACTGGGAAAACACCTATTTATTAAGAATTACTTATTTTTATATTGAAATCGAAGGCCATCAACAATAAATCAATGATAGACTTTGTGAAATCAAGATTCTTGCTCAAAGGGAATAAAGACTGGATAGTATTTAAAAATTCCGTCAGTTATTTAGACGACGTTGAATATGACTAGAAAATAGCTAATGCCTTTGAAACGGCTGAATTTATTTGGCATAAGATGGCGAACGTGGTTCACGTCGGGAAAAGTTCCTTTCAAAAAGATAATACTCCTTATAATCCGACCATTGCATTTTATGAATGTTTTACAGAGATCGTGCTCAGTAGAGAGATTGAACATCAATACAATATGGTATCTGTTTGTAATATTAAAGTAACCGCTTATTACTAAGCGCATTTGAATGTAAACACGGTAAATAAACCAAAACATTTTTTTTTTACTTTTGTCTTTCTGTTTGTTTTGGTAAATCTCTGAAATGGCTGGACCGACAAGGAGTAACTTCTTCTTCTCCTCAGCCAATACATGACATTACATGTCCAATTACATGGAGGGTAGTTAGCCTACGGTGCCACGCTGGCCAGACGGGTTGGCACTGGGTTTCATATCAAGTTTTCCTTCTCTTGCGGCTAGGTTATCGGCCTAGTCATTTCCTTTTGTCGGCTTTTACGACACCCTCTGGATGGAATGGGGTGGTGACACTATGTATTCTAAATCCGTCACCACACTGATAAAGGATTAACTTAGTCTACTTTTATTAACACCCCAACCCCCTTTTACAGGAGCCTGGAATAATGATCGGTTGTCCCATTAGATAGGTCACGAAGGGCAGACGGCCAATTCTCTATGTAAATACTGACAATTGTCAAATCTAGGTAGACTGATGCTGACCCCAATTAAATGGTAAAGTAAATAGACGGGGATGAAGACAATTTAAATACGTCAAATATTGAAGATTTCTTACAGGACTACTTAGCCACAAGAGTAGGAAAACTTGACACAAACTCTGTGCCAACCCATCTTGCTGGCACAGTAGGATAATGTCCCTACATGAACTTTGAGGAGGGATTTATAGGCTAAAATGCTGATGACTTTGTTAACGACGGAAGGCAAACGTTGCCGGGGCTTGTAAACTAAATTATTGGGACCATAATTTTCTCATAGTTTATTAGCACATACACTCGTTATCACTTACATTTGGCAACTGCAAAAACATTAACATATCGACAGACAAAAAGAATAGCCGCTTTTAAAAATATTAGAAAACTAGCTGCGCCCGCGGGTTTAACCGTGATGGTTTTCAAAGTTTCGACAATTTTTTTTTCTACCTTCTTGACTATTATTGACATATTTCGGATATATCACACAATATAAATATATTGTAACCTATGTGCTTTTTTAGTTTCATTAAAATCCATTTAGTAGTTTTTACGTGAAAGAGTAACCAACATCCATCCATCTACACTTACAAACTTTCACGTTTATAAAAAGGTTGCGGGTCGCCAACAGACTTAATTATAAAACTAGCTTGACGTCATATGAATAAATAAAATAGGGCTCCAATCCCCTCTGAGTAACTGTGGAATATCCACATAACTCCCAACTTATTGCCCCCTTGAAAAACACCCACCCTTACAAGTGTTACACTTTCGTTTGGACCACGCTCCCTCATGCAAGTGGGGTAAAAACTAATTTCCAGGCAACGGCTGACTACGGTTATCGTTAATCGTAACCGTGATGGGGAAAGCTGATTTTCTTACTTGTATTTAGATATTTGCAATCGGTAGGAGTGTTACTACTATTCAACCCATAAATTATCCACTGCTGCGTCGGGCCTCCTCCAATTACATGGAGGGTAATTAGCCTACTGTTCGACGCTGGCCAGACGGGTGGTCACAGGTTTTCCTTTTCCTATTAAGTTTTTCTTCTCTTGTCAAAGATTCTCTTGTGGCTGGGTAATTGGCCTTTGCCTTCGGTTTTTACGACACCCTCAGAATGGAATGGGTTGGTGACACTATGTATTCTAAATTCGTCACCACAGTATGAGTGCAGTAGGTAATGATAAAAACAGATTTGGAGTACTAAAATTGAGAGCCAAGGCAAAACCTCTCGCTCGGTGGAGCTATCTGATTTGAGAACGACCACCTTACAGCTACTGCTGTCAAATTACATTATCGATATATGGTCCCTGTGCGTACGTGACGTCGTCGTGCGTAGAACCCACTTTCTATTTTTGCATCACTACTTTTACAGGGTGAGTGCTGTGTGAGGTCTGGTCTGGTGTTGCTGACGTCAATAGTGGACAGTCGTCGCTTAAACTCAAACTCAAATAGAACTTTATTATGTAGGTTTTATCACAAACCTCATTTAAATCATCATATTATTCAAAATTACCATAATCATCTTTCGGCCCTAGGTGTAATAGTTTCAATACACTTCTATCGCTCATCAAAATATCTACATTCACATCTTTCATAGACATATCCTCATTCTCACAATCCATCCATCTTTTTTGGTCTCCCTTAACTCTTGGGTGAATAGGTAAGCTTGAACGGCGCCGTGGTGTTAATAAATACGAGTACATACTTTAGTACCAGCCTGTATCAAGTGTTAAATTGACATTTATTTTCTAAAACAGTTCCAATTTACTGAATATAGTTGTAAAATAAATAAGTATCATAATAAAATTATAAATAATAATAGTTTTACTTTTGTTTCAGATAAACCAGTAAATGCTCCCACAAACACCAAAACCACCCCAAGATGCTCGACTTATAGCAGTCAGCGACCGACGACAGTTGCTCGGCCGGTGGCGTTGGAAACGAAAAGATGTTAATATTGATCATTGTGCATTTCATTACGCTGCCAGCATTGACTTCTAAGCTCGTCAGAGGCGAAACAGCAATGGAAGAGAAACAACAACAACCACTCATTAGCTCCAGGGTTGTGAGGACTAAGTATGGCGATATAAGAGGTTTCATAGTTACCCCGGAGTCAAGGTATCTGGAACCAGTTGAAGTGTTTAGAGGTGTTCCCTACGCGTCTCCCCCAGTTGGTTCCTTAAGGTTTATGCCCCCAGTTTCCGGGGCACAGTGGCCTGGAGTTAAAATCGCTGAGGAGTTCAGTCCAGTCTGTCCTCAAGTACTGCCTGATATAAGGAATGAGACTGCTGTGCTGAAGAGGATATCGAAAGGCCGTTTGGAGTACTTGAAGAGAATACTGCCATTCTTGACCAATCAGTCAGAAGATTGCCTGTATCTGAATATATATGCGCCTGCTCAAGGTAAGTCACCTTTTTTCGATAAACGTATTTCTCAAAAGTTACAAATAAAACAAGAAACATTATCGTACTCTTAAACCGTCAATCAATTCTCCCTCGCCTTTTCCCAAATGAAATAGAGTTTGGCATCGGTCTAACCTAATTTAGCTTACTACCAGTTTTATAAGGAGCTTTTGCCGTCTGCCTCCGCGACCCAGTGGGACTACTGGCAATTACATGGTACGCCAGTTGTCAGTATTTTTCACGCTACTGACTTCTACCTATAACTAAAGTAGTTGGTTCAGCCGGTTTGAGTATATCCACACATACAATTTTACCTTCGCTGTTTCACTTCTGATTTTTTTAGGCCTGAGTTGTTTAAATTTTTCTCATGATATTTGCCTTTGACTCATTAAAATCTTATATAACTATTATAAATAAGGGGAACATTAAATGTATGACCGAAACACGAACTTAATATCTTTTCACCAATTTGTAAACAGTTTCACGAGTATAACCGTCATTTGTTAATTGAGAAATTTATTCCTTTAGCGTTACGAACTGCCAACAGGAAAACACAAATAGGGTATTTTAATACAAATTTTGTCAGACTGGCATTGCGCGAACACAAATTGAGGGGCCGGAACAAAAACTTGATTTATAATTACAGTTAAAACCTCCCAACGTTCCACTGGGCTAATTTCCAAAAAGACTTTTGTCCCTTCCGAGAGCGATCTACATTTGCTTAGTCAAAGAGGTAATATTTGTATGTAATTATGTTTGTAACGAATTACATCAAAAAGTATTGGGCTGATTTTAAAAATTCTTTCACCATTTGAATTAGTAGATATCCTTTGGATCAACGGGTTCCCGGGTTCGATTCCGGGGTCGGGCAAGTGTCTTTGTCTAAACCGAGGCACTGGCTCGGAGTCTGGGTGTCATTTCTATCTATAACATGTATGTATTTACAAAAAAAATATGTATATAAGTAGTTTATCATCCATCTCGTTACCATAACACAAGCATTAAGTTGCTTAGCTTGGGACGAGATGGCGTTGTGTGAAATGTCCAATTAATATTATAATTTTACAAGAAATAAATAAAAAATATTTTTTCAATACGTGCGATGCCGGTACGGACCGCAAATACTTCAAGTTTTGTATAGACACGTTGAACACACCTTGAACTATTTGTAGAAAATGTATGAAAACTGCGAGGGTTTAAAAAACGTAGCTTAAAGCCATCCTACTTCCTACTAATATTATAAACGCGTAAGTTTATAAGTATGGATGGATGTTTGTTACTCTTTCACGAAAAAACGACTGAATGGATTTTAATGAAACTTTACAATAAAATAGTTTATTCATCAGAATAACACTTAGGCTATAATTTATAAAGATATATCGTGAATTATCCAGAATATAACGATAAGTGTCAAGTAAGCGCGTGAGAAACCGCGGGGCGCAGCTAGTCATTCATCATTTCAGCCTAACAATGACCCACTTCTGAGTCGCTCCTCCTTCAAATTTATGGAGGGGAATAAGCCTTCTGTGCCTCGCTAGCAGAACATGTTGGCATAGAGTTTGTATCAAGTTTTCCTTCATTAGCGGCTAGCTGATCTGCCTTTTAGTCGCTTTTTAGGACAACCTAAAGATAGTATGGGTTGATGACGTAATATATTCTTAATCTGTCACATGGACTTAAACTACAAATAAATTATTTATTTTAAAGCAATTAAAACAGCAAATAGGTTTAAGTTCAAGAAAGTATTATTGTGATACGGGCAATTGGTCCCGAATAATTTTCTAAAAATTATTTTACTTGTATTTGAAATTAGATAATACTACAAGGGCTTTTTTGAGCCCTTCTCCAAACAATTGTTAAAATTATTATAATTTACATTTAACGGCAACAAACACAAGATAACAATATTTTATCCCAGCCTCTCTGCCTATAGTGACGTCAGCCGGACACGGATATTTTTTGAAAGGCCAGAAGAGGCGAGGTCGGTATTAAAAATAAATGAAAATATCTTTTTGCAGAATAATTCAGGGATGGGACTAATTGGGCGTGAGTGAGAGTAACGACGTTACCTGGGGATTTTACATTTCACTTTATTTCCAGTCAAAGGAAAGGCGTAAGATGGAAAGGTCCTGAAACGTGGCATTGTTTTAACAATGGCAAGACTGTAATATGTATCCTATAATAGGATAGAAAATGTATCCGCTTTTCTGGAAAATTTTTTAAACATGCTTGGAAGTAGTAGTTGTGATTGGTATAAAATAGATTTTTACATGGATTTATGAGAAATTTATAGTTAAAGCGTGCGAAATGTGTGAGTTTGGTAGATAAGAAGGTAAGATGATATTAGAAGCAATTTGAAGCGCGGAATTGCATACTTATATGCATATTATGTTACTAATTATACTGAACATAATATTATCAATGATAGAAAATTATGGGATACTAGCTGACACGGCGAACTTTGTTTCGCCTTAAAGGAAATAAATGAGCAGATTTTTTATTTTATTAACTTCAATTTTTTATCAGGATAAATATAAATAAAACAGCTATGATTTTAATTATACTTTATTGGCCATCTATTTTAGTAACTGCACTTTTCAGTGAATCACCTTGTGACAGACGACATTTTTCGGTTTATTTATCAGGCGCATGAACAAATAACGCAGATGGTCTTCTGACCCGGAATATGCCACATTAATTGATCTTGGGAAGTACATGAATTTTCTAGATTTAGGCCACAAACTTTCCAGGATTGGCCCTGTGATTTATTAATGGTCACGGCGAATGCACGACGGATCGGAAATCATTAAAACTAAAACGGTATATCAGTTGATATCGTCGGGATACTCGGATGAGAATTTCCTCACCTTCCAATTTTACTTTGAGTATATTCCATTGTTCATCAATTCACTTACCACCAAACGCGTTCCGTTGCACAGGTTTGGTGGTTTTGGTTTATATTTGGAAGCAAACTTAGTACGTAGCCAACCTTTAGTCGTAAATTGTGCGGTGGTAAGCCAGGCACATCCAAGGAGTCTTTTTTTACACAGTCATTATATTTGAATTAATGCAGTGTACCAATGATTTCATTCTGAATTATGTTAGTTACTTTATGTCATCTACATATTTATTCTTAGCCGCCAAAACAGCTCGCTTAGTCAACCATTCATTATTTTTGTGTTTGTGAGTTCGTCCTTCGATGAACAGAAATTCTGAGAAAATAAAATGCATATTTCAGCGGCAGCAGTCGATCTTGGAATTAGTGGCAGTGTTTGGTGGAAATAGCCAGACAGTAAAATCATTGCGCCTCCAAAACATCTCGAATCCTCGCGTAGGTGTTCGGTCGGATCGGATAAGTGCTTCCAATACACGTGTATACGCTATTGTACATTCGTCCCAGATGACGATTTTCCATTTTGATAAAACTTTAGCCGCTGAGGAGTGTTTTGTAATATTACATGGCATCTATGGGTCCAATGCGGACGCAAGTATGCAAGCAGTAATTAGTGCTGCCACCGTATCGAAACGTTGCTCGATCCAAATTATGTAGTAACTACTTTTTAAATTTATTCTTGTGCCTCGAAAATTATCAAATTATTGATCTCTTAAATTTGCTCGACGATTTTGCATTCCCAACCGATACGTTTCACGGGCTGCCTCGATTTGCTCTTGTGATTGAGAAGCACGGATTCAAGCCATACTAATGCGATGATCTTCACGTGCAATATTTAGTTCTTCTTCATTGTTCGGCACAATAAGCTAATATTTACTCGAAATAAATACATCAACCGGTCAACTTCAAAATTTCTAATTGTCAAATTTGTCAAACTATAGACAACATAGCGTTTAGCTGTCGGTGAAGTTTTGTTATTCCAGCAGTTGCATTTTGATAAACTACGTTTTATATCACGGAACGGGATTGCACACATTTACACTTTCACGTTTATAATATTAATTATGATTTTGTGAATTGTCCAACATCTTTATATTTAAAAGAAAGTCGGACATAGGATACCTAAGATTTTTATCCCGTTCCCGTAGAATGTGATATAATACCTACGTGGTATAACAAAGCGCAACTGACAGCGAAACCTTATGTTGTCTATATTTAAATATGGCTGAAAATTTGACAATTAGATATTAAAATTTAACTTAATATCTCTATAAATTTACACACAATATCTTTATAAATTGTAACCTATGTGTTATTCTGATGTATAAGCTATATTATTATAAAGTTTCATTAAGATCCATTCAGTCGTTTTTACGTGAAAGAGTAACAAACATCCATCCATCCATCCATCCATCCATCCATACTTACAAACTTTCACGTTTATAATATTACTAGCGACCCGCCCCGGCTTCGCACGGGTGCAATATTGACTTATAAACATTCCTCTTGAAACCGCTTCAAAATCCGTTGCGTAGTTTTGAAGATTTAAGCATACATAGGGACGGACAGACGACAGCGACTTTGTTTTATACTATGTAGTGAAGTAGGATCAGTATTTAACCCAATACCACCAGCTGGTAAGAGCTGTCCGACTGTGGGACTTTTCTTTGGGTAGGAGGACTTCTTGGATAATTGTAGGCTAAAGCAAACTCATGATGGCGATCATGGCCAACGCTGGCCAAACGGACTGTTATACTTAGTCATGCTGTTGCAACTACATGTTCTGGCTGTTACGCTTCTAGTTACCTTCTAGTTACCATCTGGATGGAATGAGTTTAGGACACTATGTATTTTTAATCCAAAACTACGTATGAATCCGTATTTTTAAGTTCAATATTTTGTACACATAAGACAATTTTTATTTATAAGGATAGTGTATGTATCAAGTTCGTTGCGGTTACAGTTAGCGGAGCACGAAAGGGTGAGAATTTGACTCGTGTTAGAATGCGGTTTTGTTTAGAAGTTAATCGTTGTGAGATGTGTGATTGTTACGAAGTTGTGTGAAAGAACTTATGCCTATATAGGCATATTGTTTATTCGATAGAACATTACAGTTTAAACACAATATTTAAGTTAAGTTACAGTTAAATAATTAGAATAACGAATGTAAACAACCCATCACCAAAATGGTTTGATGTGGTGTACATACTGCATAGTGTATCTCAGTGTCCTGAGCATAGGTAAAGCTACAATAAAACGATAACGCTGTACGGAATTTGAGTTAGCAGACAAGTAACCCAATCCTGAGGACATCTTAAGGGATAAAAGATATTAGGTAGAAAATCTGGTCGAAGAGAAGGAGCACTCTATATAATATAGAAACACTACTTGACTGCCTCGTTGGTCTAGTGGTCAGATGTGCCGCCTTTGGATCAACGGGTCCCGGGGTCGGGCCAGTGTCTTTGTCTAAACCAGAGGCGCTGGCTCGGAGTCTGGGTGTCATTTCTATCTATAATATGTATGTATTTACAAAAAAAAAATGTATATAAATAGTTTATCATCCATCTCGTTACCCATAACACAAGTATTAGGTTGCTTAACTTGGGACGAGATGGCGTTGTGTGAAATGTCCAATGATATTTATTTATTTATTTATTTACTATCCTAACGTCACAGGCCCACGTGACACAGTGAACAAATTCCCTTTTTGCACATCTCTAGCACATAGGTAAAGCCTTACTAAAAAAACAATAAAATATAGGTTCCATAGCGTAACAGGCTGCGCGGAGCACTATTTTCAACGTCAATTAAAAAAATATAAATATTGGAGATAGAGTTCCGGGAGTATGGACTTTTTTTATCGGAAATTTACTCCTCTTTAGCGAGCTTATTTCAAAATGTATTACATATTAATTAATAGTTTTCGAGTTACTCACGAAAAACTACATATCATTTTTAATCTTTTTTTTTAATAACCATTAAAAAATTTTACCTGCACCAAAATCTTTCAGAAACATTTTTCTAGGGGCGATTCCGAATCCAATGAGCTATCGTTCATATTTATAGGACCTTTATCTCTATTATTCACGTATTTGAACTTGTTGACTAGACTAGTAGTATAATATCAAGACTTCCTTCTTAACTTGCTGAACAAATTGTAAATTTCAACCCCATAGTTAGTTCCAATACCAAAATTGGCATTTTTAATTTAGACTGAAAGAACCAACGTCTGTTTAATCCCCAAAAAGCCAGCTGGCTACCCGAATATGAAGCAGAAGCCTCACATTAGCTCATCTGAGGCAGCTCAACAGGCTTTGTCGCGAGTCACGTTCAGCATACGTAATACTTTTTCACCTGTGTTTGTTTTTGGCTGGATTTAGGGGAGAGATGAAAGCGGTCTGAGCTTGAGAGCCTTAGCTCAACCTCAAGTAGTGTCAGACTTACGTAATATTGGGAGATTTTGGAGTGATTCTGCGCGAATCGCTTAGAGTTATATGTGATATTAAAATAATGAAAAGTTTGTGCCGCATTTGTCGCAATTGCACCTAATTTTGGTTTCAAGAAGTTTAATGATTATAAAAATAACACATTATTTTTCTTATATATTTTCTTACCTTTTGTCTAATTCTGAATTTGCCAATTAACAGCCAAAAACGGACACATACATTTTGAATGAACTACATTCCACGCGAAATCGTCGTCGTTTCGTCGTTTCAGCCCTTAAATGACCCACTACTCACACCCGTCTTGCCAACGTGGCACAGTAGGCTAATTTCCCTCCGCGAACTTGGAGGAGGTCCGGCTCATTAGTGGGTCTTTTATGGGCTGAAATAATGATGATGATGTATTGAATAATTTGGATGTTTCATGATATGAAGTGAAGGAGCCGGTTTAAGCTTATAACCTGCACCAAAGTCTAGCTAGGCATTACAGAGCACCTTCCAAAATAGTCAGCCGCTTTTTAATAACGGTGAATGACGCAACGTAATCCCAGAAACTGTTCCCATAACCCGTGATTGCAGAGCAGTACGAAACCGCACTAAAACTGAAGTGTTAAGTTATAAAATACATGAAGTGTTAAGTTATGAATACAATGAAATACTTAAAAATAACATGCTGACTCGACAGTTGTCTTAACTATGATATTGAATTAGAATTGGTACAATTAACAAAAAAAGTGTTTATTATTCTAATGCTTTATGATATACAGCATTCTTAGTTTTTCTTGCGCGTATACAAAAATAACTGTCACATTCACAGCATATTGGTGAAAGAGACGCCGAACTATTTTCCCGAACCATCAGTCGTATGAATAATAATTAATTGAACTATTTTTGAAGTGATAACTTCCTTGGCGGCGTTGAGCACTTTTCTTAGGATGGGTATAAAATGTCAAACTCGCGTTGGACAAATTCCAACGCTCCAAAAAATTTGCCACTTTAATTAAGGTGCCATACTCATCAACATCAGACGAGCGCGACAGATCCTTTCTCCAAGTAAAGAATACTCTCGTTATACATTTCCTTCACTGCAACCCTAAACCAGCCGTTAATCCGAGCAATCACAATCCCCCTTATTACAGCACGTTCCGCAAGAGTTCCAAATTACGCGGCGTCCGGAGCCGGCATTCGCCAACCGGAATTACGGAATTCAGAGATGCCGTCCGGCGCCGGAATAGCCGTTCCGGATTCGGCTGCAATTCAAATGCGTCGAATAAATGATCCAATGGTCTTTCGCTTCTGTTAACGTTTTAATAACACCAACGAAGCGAAGTTAGCTTTGAGGCTTTGGTGCGCTAATTGCTGCAAATTGTTATCCGCTGTAGCGGGAGCTGTAGATAGGGCAGATATTTTGCAATATTTTCACTTCTGGGAGTGTTTTAAATGCATAAAGAAGCTTGTGTTTTGACGAATATGTTCTGAATTGACAGAAATGTAACGCGTGTGCAATATAATTGGGATATTTTTTATGATGCCGTAGTTACGTGTTTATTATCAGCTGTACAATAATTGTAATAAATATAAATATAAATAAATATCCTTGGACAATTCACAAAACGCCATCTCGTCCCAAGCTAAGCAACTTAATGCTTGTGTCATGGTAACGAGTTGGATGATAAACTACTTATATACATTTTTTTTTTTGTAAATACATACATATTATATATAGAAATGACACCCAGACTCCGAGCCAGTGCCTCTGGTTTACACAAAGACACTTGCCCGACCCCAAAATCGAACCCGGGACCCGTTGATCCAAAGGTGGCACATCTAACCACTAGACCAACGAGGCAGTCAATTATTCAATTATTCAAGTATAGGTCTGGTGATGTGCTGTATAATCCATAGTGTTACCACCCCATTCCATTTTGAGGGTGTCGTAAGAGCGGACAAAAGGAAATGACAAGACTAATAAACAACAATATATGCAATAACTATACAGGTTTAATAAAAAATGACATGAGGTAATTACAGACTGCAATATCGTGATTGGAGATGAACGAATTGAACAGACGAATGAGTTTCTGTATCTGGATTCAAAGTTTACATGAGATGGAAAGTGTGAGAGTGATATTGAAAGAATAGTGAATAAAGGAAGCATGGTGAATGGAGCTTTGCACTCCTTTATGAACAGTCGGAAGGTGTCTAACAAAGCTCGTTTGGCTGTGCATTTTGGGGATGTTGGTTCCGACACTCATGTATGGACATGTGAAAGTTGGCGAAAGCTGAAAGCAGAAGAAATGCAGTCGAGATGAGAGATTAAGAAGTATAATAGGAGTTAAACTGAGTGTCAGGATAAGAAATGGTGAGATAAGGAATCGTTGTGGTCCGAAAGAAGATGTAGTGACACAAATTAAGAAAGGTATGCTGAGATGGTTAGGCCATATCGAGAGAATGACTGAAGAACGATTGATGAAAAAAGTGTATAAGGCGAGTGTGAATTAAAGCGTTGTAAGGGGTAGGACCTAGGCGGACGTCTCGAGACCAAGTCAGGGACGTCTTGGAAAAAGGCCAGGTCATCAATGGGTTAATATGAATATTGACCTGCATACGTTTCGACTAGATGATGATGATTTTTAGCTTAGCTATTCCAGCTGGTTTAGATACATCTATCATCATCAATACAATCCATCCGTTTTAATAGCATTTTCGAAATACCGAAATATTTTCGAATATTATTTTGTGGTGTGTGCAGCACACCACAAAATAATCTTAACAATACTTTTTCAGAGTCATGGCAGCCAATAACCTTAGTCAGTAAACCTCTATATTCAACCATCGCTTATCCAATGATGGATCGGCAAGGACGTAAATCACCTTCCCATCCATAAATCCATGGCATTTGCGGGACACGTCACCGTTTTTTGCATCGAGCGGTAAGATTATCTTGTTATTGTGGTTTAGGATAAACACGCCTTTTACGCCATGCTTTTTGGCGATATATCATACGATTATGCGAAAAATGGTATATGGTTAACTCCACGTTGAGTCTATCCAGTTGTTAGCTTCAGCTGAATATACATATGGTACGGAGCCGTGGTCACTTACTATGAGCTCCGTGGTCGCTTACTAAGGGCAATGAAGAGGAGGTGGAGAGTGTGGAGGAATTATTTTGATGTAGTTCATCTACGTGCGCCTTACGCGCGAGCTCCCTGCGCAAGAGCACACGCACAGACTCAGTAATAAAAGAGTGATCGAATCAGAAATAAGGACATACACACCACCCACAGTATCCATTAGAACTTCTTATGATAGGCTTTCGTTAAGGTCGCCGGAAAGTGATGGATGCGGGTGGCTCAGGACCGGAATTGGTGGAAATCCTTAAGGGTGGGCTATGTCTAGCAGTGGACGTCTTTAGGGGGAAATTATGATGATAATTAACGAAGGTGCGCCTTTTAGACCATCCCAGATCTCGGTCCCGTGCAGATTTCACTCATGCTTTCGTTCAAACTATGTTAGTTACTGGTTTTCTGGATTCTGACATTATGGAACTTATAACTGTAATGGCATTGTATTGCGACTTTTAAATAATACTGCAATATCAATGTCACAATGTGATATCGCTCCTTTAAATCCGATTTTATCTGTTGTGCAAATCGTAGGCCGATTTTTAGCATAATGTGTTGTGTAATATCGAAGGGGGAACATTTTCACGCGAATATTTTCCTTATTTACGGATCGCTGCGACACTCAGAATGTTGGAAGGTTATAGGATGAGTTTGAGGAAAACTGATTATATTATACTAAAGGTACGCGATGTCAGAACAATGTGATGTGAAAACAATTTTTATCAAGTAATATAATTTAGTAAACTCTGCAGTATTCTGATGTTACCAACGTCTGCATACTAGAGAGCAAATTGTAGAGTGGATTATGACAGGTATACATTATAAATAAATAACCGTAAAGACAAATTTAGATATTCAATGATACATTGAATATCTAAATCTGTCGGGAACGCTTCGGTAAAGACGTTCGGAATAATACCAACGACTTCGCTCTGACACTAAAGTTAATATTACATTCCAAGAAACAGTCTCTTCGTTATTGAATACACAGTTTTTCAGACTCATTCTGACCTGAAATGTTATATGAAGAGATATATGACGTGCAATAGTAGATTGTATCATAAGGGAGCAAAATATTTTCTATACGGCGAGGGCGCTTTTTTGAATCCAGAGTGAGGTGGGAGATTCTAGAGTAGAATCCCGAGAATAGCGAGGGATTCTTTAGTAGAATCCTGAATGTAGTGAGGGATTCAAAGTACGTCTCCCGAACCGAAATACATTTTGCGCCCAAGTGATACACTATACTTTCCATCACCCTCTACGAGAAAATAAAATGCGGTTCATTTTTTATTTGTAACATTATTATTTAATAAAATATAGAAAAACAACTAAATTTAAATTAAATAGTATCTAATAATAAAACAACTTACATTTGCATTATGAACATTTTAGCCATTATGAAAATTACAGTTCTATTCATGTTCTATTAAAAATTGAGATTGTTGTAGATTTTAGATTGCCCATCACATTTCTTGCGTCAGTTCTAATACTTTCAGGAGTTAATTCTATACATTTTCTGTCACTTGAAGAATTTATTTTTCAAAATAAAGCCATGAATTTCTAACAATTCGTGAAAATTGGCGGAAATGCGAACTGTATAATTCGGGCGATTTTAATTTGGTTTCTTTTTTTTTTATTGAGCCGGCAGCGCGTCTATCTGCTGTCATACCAGCTAGTCGTTATTCAAACAATATTTGCGTTCGATTTCTCTGGCGCTGAACACTAAGATGTTCCAAATTCAAAAAGTGCGCATCAAAGATAATTGCGGCGCACTTAAAAAGAGTATTCAAATCTCATTAGTGCCCGCTAAAATTTTCGTAAAAAAACACGACCTCTGGTTGCACATACAGGCGAACCAAGATGTCCTTTTCGTTTTTTGATAAAAAAAAATACTCCAATGCAAAAAATTCTCCTCCAATGCTCGTTATCTGTGTCATTTATGAACCAAGACATAATGCAACTTCAAATTTTGAAACGCCTGTATGGTAAAATCAGATCTTTATAAGCACGTTAGTCGTAATTACCACTCAACCCATAAATGACCCTCTGATGAGTCTAATCGCGTAAAGGGTCATTAGCCTACTGTACCACGCTGCCCAGACGGATTGGCACAGGGTTTTGTATCAAGCATTCCTTCTCTAACGGGAGTTTGTCGGTCTTACGGCCTTACGACGCGTTCAGGATGGAATGGGTTGGTGACACTATGTATTCTAAATCCGTCACCACACGGACTAACTGCCAACATCCAATTTGAACCATGCAATATAAGTAAACTATTTTTTCTAGATTAACATTTCACTTGTGTATTTTAGACGTTCCTCACGTTACCCCAGAGAACATTATGCTTGATGGAGCTGAAAACATCTAAATCTGAACCACGAAAGTAAGACGGATTTTCTGAATAACATTGGATATTCAGTGAAGTGTGAATAAAAGAAAAGAACTAGTCTACACTTATCAAGCGCCGTGTTAGGGCATTTTGTCATCATCATCTCAACACACGAAATATCCAATGCTGAGTCAGCCCTCCATTTATGGCCCGTGCTGACCAGATGGGTCGACCACTTCCCTTTGATATGGTTAAGGAGATCGATGGCTGCCACACGCGTTATGCTTGTAAACAGGTGCCGCTGTTTGGGGTTAGTCGGCTCACTGGATTCAAGACTTATAATTTCATTTTTTTAATATATATTTACGTAGGTTTCATCACAATACTCTTATAAATCGACATATTTGTAAATATTATTAACATCTTACGGCCCCTGTCCCACACCAGGTGGCAGCCTCCACACACACCTATCAGTCGTCATACCTACATTCACACCATTCACACACAACTCCTCACTCCCACAATCCCTCCATCTCCCCTGATCGCTCACAATCCCTGCGTTTACTCACATTCATGCCGAAACTACCACCGGTTCGGAAGGCTGATCTACAGAGAAGAGCCGGCAAGAAACTCTGTAGTTGCTTTTTTTTAAATTATTGGTCTTGTTTACAAAAAGCACTAAACAGCATAGTGAGAGCAAGTTCGCAAGATGAGAGAAACACGTTACACGTTTACGCAATGAATGACGAATAGACCTTGACATGGCCAATCAAAAAACGAATTCGCGAATAAAGGTCTCCATTCGTTTAATTATTCGTTATTTTTATTTTAATATAAAGTTATATTTCAGTTGAGCGCCTTTCGAAACCAAACGAAACTAGTTAGTTATATGTAAACGGTAATTGTAATGTGGCGTTTAAAAAAAAGACAAGCCCACCGAGTTTCTTCCGCCAGGTCTTCTAGGTTGGTGCCGCGTACCTGGTAATAGTGTTATAAAACTGATGTATCCATTAACGATTGTGAACACCATAATTGGTTCATACGTTTGTAGCGACCACATGCTACATACTTTACACAGTTTACCCGAAAAATCTGAACTAATTGCATCAAGAAATATCGCCTACAAATGCGACAATCACGAAAAAGTCATACACCGCGATAGCGAAATTTCAAGAGCAATTCGCAAGGTTAAGATATCCCCAACTACAACTATCGGAGGAATAGGCGCTGCGACCCCTAGCCAGACATCACACCTCGTCTGGCTGGATGATCATCCCTTTCCGCCTAAACGTTAAAGCATTTTTCTATTCTATTCTATTTCAAGATTTTCTTCTCTTACAGCTAGGTTTTATGAGTCACCTTGCAGACACTGTGTAGATAAATTCGTCACCACGCGGACTGACTGTTGCATATCTATTCGCGGATTCGTATTTGATTGGCCCATCTGATCCAAGGCCTATTCGTCATTCATTGCGTTAACCTGTTGCGTGTTTCTCTCATCTGGCAAACTTGCTCTCACTATGCTGTTTAGTGTTTATTGTAAACAAGACCTATGATTTGAAAAAAAAGCTCTTCTCTGTAGAGCAGCATTCCGAACCGGTGGTAGTTTCAGCATGAATGTGAGTGCATGCAAGGGTTATGGACGATATAAAGAGATGTGTGGATTGTAAGAATGATGAATTATGTTTAAAAGGTGTGACTGTAGATATGAGGACTGAAAGGTGTGTATGGAGACTACCGCCTAGCGTGGGACAAGGGTCGTAAGATGATAATGGTAATTTTAAATATGACGATTTATAAGAGTTTTGTGACAAAACCTATGTAAATAAAGTTCCTTTTGAGTATGAGTTTGAGATGCGATGGAATACTGGTATTAAAGACTTGATTATGTTAACTAGCCTTAGTGCAAGCTGAGAGTGAAATTGTCTGTAGACAATTACACAGAGATGGCAATGCTACATTAAGATTCTTGTTCAAAAGAAAATAGTATTTAACTTTTTCTTGTCTTTGTGCAATCAAGTGTACATTTTATTTCTTGGGAATCTAAGGCTAGGATGATATCTAAGAGATAATTTTGATTTGACTATTTCGCGAGCTACTTGGGACACAGATTTTTGACTCTTACATGATATTAGATGATAGAATTAAAACAGTTATGGAATTGGAAAGCTTCTCCACGGAGACAATCAGACAAAAAACGTACAATAACTATTTTAATTATTTCATCTAATATCATATATGAGTCAAAAATCTGTGTCCCAACATTTTGTAGTTAGTGTAGTACTATACAAAACAATATTGGCAGTAAGAATTCACAATCCTACATCGATCTCTTTTTATCCTCTTAAGAGTGTCGATTTGCGAGAACATTTGCCCCATGTTTCCATTAATTACGTGTTTTTTTTATTGTTTGGCCTAAGTGATAAGATTTTCTGCCTGTTCATTCTCTAACTTATTGCTAACCCCGCTTGTATAAGATGGCAATCGCCTAGATAGGTCAGATTGGGTCTAATATGGGATTACATCATGACAAATAGTTGTGATTACTTTGACCAGTGCTCTGCTGACCGGTGGACATATTTTTTTTATTAAACATCTGTGCGGTGTGCCAGAAAACCTTTAACCAGAAATGAAAATGTTCAAACGTTATATAAACGAAATGAATCTTTGCAAACAACTTCAGTCCAAATCCTTTAGCAAACGACACTCGACAATCTTCTTTCAAATTAATGATACTTAGACGTTTTTCTTATCGCTTGCGCCACACTCTCATCTGCGAACAAAAACTTGATTTATCCTTTTCTTTCCGATCCATCATGGCTAAGATAAGACAGGGCGATGAGGCAACCGGGAGTTATCTTGAGACTTGGAGAACAACCGTCGAATCTAAAAGACAGCCATTTATGTGCAAGGGGTTAACCTTCACCTTTTCTGTCTGTTATGTTTGAGGATTATCATCGAATTACTCGGGTAGTAATAGCGGGTGTGCCATCATCATCATCATCATTTCAGCCAAAAGACGTCCACTGCTGGACATAGGCCTCCCCCAAGGATCTCCACAAAGGCCGGTCCTGCATCCACTGCTTTCCTTTGAAAGCAGGTGTATAACGCTATGTAATTTTTCCGGTAGATAACGTAAGCTTAAACAACAGTTTTGATACTGTGTCCTAAATTATTAAGCCCGTGATTACCAGACTTCTCAGCCCATAAATGACCCACTTCTGAGTCGGGTTTCCTCCAACTACATGGATGGTAATTCACCTATTGTGCCACGCTGGCCAGACGGGTTGGCATAGGGTTTCGTATCAAGTTTTCCTTCTCTTACGCCTAGGTTTTCAGCTTTATCATTTCCTTTTGTCGGCTCTTACGACGCCCTCAGGGTGAAATGAGGTGGTGACACTATGTATTGTAAATCTGTCACCACACTGAAAACACTACCATATACGTACTATGTATGAACCCTAATAGCATAGATTAAAATACACAAATATAATGTGACTAACCTTCAAATAAAGAAAACAAATTTTGTATTGTCACAATATTTAAACATCCTCGGACATTTCACACAACGCCATCTCGTCCCAAGCTAAGCAACTTAATGCTTGTGTTATGGTAACGAGATGGATGATAAACTACTTATATACATTTTTTTTTTGTAAATACATACATATTATAGATAGAAATGACACCCAGACTCCGAGCCAGTGCCTCTGGTTTAGACAAAGACACTTACTTGCCCGATCCCGGAATCGAACCCGGGACCCGTTGATCCAAAGGCGGCACATCTAACCACTAGACCAACGAGGCAGTCACACCATTTGAACACAGTATCTATTGATTACACTTTGTTACCTAATTCTTATCGTTTTTAACCGCGCAGGTCACAAAATGCTTCAAAAACTTCTTTGACTATAAAATCGCTTATTGACGGAGGGGAAATTTAACGATAATTCTTATAAGACTTTTGTTCTACAAAAATATAAGTGAGCAAAATTCCACTCACGCAAAACTAACCATTTACTTCCACTTTGGCTGTGACAATATTCTATGAAAAAACAATGAGTGTAAATGAGAATACGTCTGGAATCCTGCGGAGCCGGAAGTAGGCCATCTTGTCGTTTATATAATATGAAATCGTTTCGCAACATTTTACGCAAAGTGGTATATAACTCATCTTGTATTTCCCAACTTATAAAATACTAGTGATTCGTACGTGCAAAATCTTGGTCTCTTCAGTAAATCCATGAAAGAAAGACAATCCCTCCTTGGATATAAAATAGTAAGCATTGTTATATGTCTAACGCAACGTCAAATGGATATGTCAGTCTGTTCCGACAAATACACTGTTGCACTATCGTCATATTTCAATCAAATTGTACGAAATCATTAACAATGAGGTGGCGACACTCTATTCTAAATCCGTCACCATACGGAAATCGAATCTGGTTACCTCGCAGGAACACAAATAGGTAACATCAGTATTTGGCTTTGGTATTCTGTAGGTCATCCGTCCGTTGGCGGATTTATAATAAGGTTACCAACCCATTCCATCCTGAGGATGTTGTAAGAGCCGACAAAAGGAAATGACAAGGCCGATAACCTAGCCGCAAGACTTCCTTCTTTATACGATACCCTGCAGAAGCAGCATTCTGTAGAGTTAAAAGCCGTTTCCCAATTGGGCAGCTCTAACGAGCGAGTGGTAATCCATTTCTAATAATCGCATTTTAGACCCTTACGATGAAATGGGTATTTTAAATCCGCACACTCATAAAACCTTTTTGGTCAAAGGATAGACTTTGTCGTCTCAATAAAGATAATAATTTTAATACAATCATTAGGTACATAACTTTCAAAAACTTCTTTATTGGTCTGCGTAAGTTTTTTCCATCATCGGATTCTCGCTCATATTATTGATTAACGTCAGTTTGTTTTGTTCTTGTTGATACAAACGCACTAGGTGATATTTGTACAGTTGGATGATTAATTGTATTATTGTTTTAGTTCGTTACTACACGTGGGAGTACAGTTTTCGATATTGGACAAATAAAAGAAAGATTTTGGTACATACTTGTCTGTTTGTACGTATTGAATAACATTTCTAAATAAACAATTGAAAAACATATTCCAGGTCTGGCTATAATTTTTACTTATAATTTAGCTGTGCTCCGCGGATTCACCCGTGTGGTGATGGAAAATTGTAATAATGTTTCTTTTTTCCTCCTTACTTGACACTTATCGTTATATTCTGAATAATTCACGTTATATCTGTATAACCAATGTGTTATTCTGATATGTTAGCTTTATAATAGCAAAGTTTCCTCAAAACCTATTCGGTAGTTTTTGCGTGAAAGAGTAACAATCATACATCCATACATTCTTACAAACTTTCGCGTTTATATTATTAGTAAGATTATTAAGCTTTTAAAAAAAAACAATAGCAGTGTCTAAGTTATATTAGTTACGGCCACATTTAAAAGTATCTCTATATTTCCTATAAGCTTTTGTGAAACGACTTTTTAAACCAGTGACAAAGATAAATTAAACTATTTTAAAATGCTTCGGAAACATTGTTTGAATGAGGGACGTTTCAATTTGGTATATTTCTTAAATAAATTATATTATAGGTGCTTATTCTGCTGACTAGGTTCTTGAACATCGACTTAATTATAAGCTGAAATAAGAAGATATTTCTTTACAAATAAACTGTGCCTTTGTATAAATGTGTCCTATTTATGACATATTTTTTTGAATGTGTACATAATTTTAAAAATAAATAAATCTCGATTAATCCGTTGACGAGCAGATATACACACAGACCCACAAACAAATAGAGCTTCAGCCCCTCTTTTTCTTGGAGGCTATAACAGATCTTCACGATCCACAGACCCTCCATGGAAATCTTGTAATTGATAATCGTAATCTAAGATTAAGGTTTCTTCCAGCAGGAGTAAGGGACGCCGTGGCCCGCTACCCAGTGCTGGTGTTTGTTCACGGAGAGAGCTACGAGTGGAGCTCGGGAAACCCATACGACGGTTCAGTCTTGGCGTCTCATGCAGGCCTGGTCGTCGTCACCATTAACTACAGACTGGGCATTTTGGGTAAGTCCAAATTTTGTCTTAAGCATACACGGCTTATCGTTATTATGCCCATGAAAATAGATATATTTATCCAGCCCATAATTGACTCGTCGTATCAGCCCATGAGTAACCTACTACTATGTCGGGCCTCCTCCCAACTGATGGAGGGAGATTAGCTGGCAAGACGGGTTAGCACATAGATAAATAAATAAATATCCTTGGACATTTCACACAACGCCATCTCCTCCCAAGCTAAGCAACTTAATGCTTGTGTTATGGTAACGTGATGGATGATAAACTACTTAAATACATTTTTTTTTGTATATACATACATATTATAGATAGATAACACCCAGACCCGGAACAAATACTTGTAGGTCGTACAAATATTTCTTCCGCGCGGGGATCGAACCCGCGACATGCTGCGCAGCAGTCGATCGCTCAACCACTGCGCCAACCGTGTCGTCGACATGGTTTGTATCAAGTTTTCCTTCCCTTGCGGCTACGTGATCTGCCTCTTGGTCGTCCCTTAGTCGCCTCCGAATAACGACTCCTTCGGGATGGTTTGGGTTGTTGACACGGTGTATTCTACATCCGTCACCATGCGGACATACGCACATGAATGACTCACTGGGGGGTAATTAGCCGACTGTGCCACCCTGGCCAGACTGGTTGGCAAAGTGTTTTTCTTTTCTTGTGTCACACAGACAAATCATAGGCACGGTAATTGTCAACTTTGACTCCATTGACTCAGAATGAGAAATACGAGTAAATACTAACTCCTAAAAGACACTCCTAAAATTAAAAGCTTCTAAAACGATGTTCGCACGGCTCTGCTAATCGATTGGTTCTCATCTAACCAATTAAGCTGTGACCTAACAGTCAGGTTACTCTCGTGTTCAATTAGTTTTATTTCGAGCTCTTTGGCGCTGTATCAAGGTTGAATTTAGAGGATTTATTACTACTTTGGTTAGGTAAGGCTAAGTAGGTTCAACTTTGAGAAAGAGAACAAACTATTAAATCTATATCGGCTACCCCGGCTTCGCACGGGTGCAATGAATAACCTCTAAATTTAACCTCTAAATTCATAGTATTGTCAGTGAAACACTGACAATAATATGAATTTATTATACATATAAACCTTCCTCTTAAATCACTCTATCTATTAAAAAACCGCTTCAAAATCCGTTGCGTAGTTTTAAAGATTTAAGCAAACATAGGGACGGACAGACGACAGCGACTTTGTTTTAAACTATGTAGTGATTCTTCGTCTACTACTACTGCTGTTGCTGAACCCATATATGGCATGTATGCTGAGACGAGCCTCCTCCAGTTACACGGAGGGTAATTAGCCAACTGTGCCACGCTGGCCAGACGGGTTGGCACAGGGTTTAGTATCAAGTTTTCCTTCTCTTGCGGCTAGGTTTTGTCATTTCCTATTGTTGACTCTTACGACACCCTTAGGATGAGATGGGGTGGTGACACAATGTATTCTAAATCCATCACCACACGGGCATAAAATCGCGCGGGCATTTTACAAACATGAAGTTCACGAACACTAATGACACCCAGACTCAGAGCAAGTGCCTCTGGTTTACACAAAGACATTGGCCCGGCTCGGGAATTGAACCCGGGACCCCGTTATTCAAAGGCGGCACAACCAACCCCTAGACCAACGAGGCTGTCACTGGCTGTAATGATGATAAAATAAAAATAAAACAAATATCCTGTGACATTTCCCACAACGCTATCTCGTCCCAAGCTAAGCAACTTAATGCTTGTGTTATGGTAACGAGATGGATGATAAACTACTTAAATACATTTTTTTTGTAAATTAATACATATTATTATAGATAGAAAACACTCAGACCCGGAACAAATACTTATAGGTCGTACAAATATTTATTCCGTGCGGGAATAGAACCCGCGACATGCTGCGCACCAGTCGATCGCTCAACCACTGCTCCAACCGTGTCGACATGATGATGATACTTTATCGATAATTGAAATGAAAATTAAAATATCGTACGATATAGGGAACGGGTTGTAAAAACACAAAAAACAAAAGGTCATGTATCCAATAACGTAACAATTTGGCATATTTCCGCATATTATCCTGGTCCCTAGGTTATTATAATAACTCATGGGATGACAGAAATAAAAACAGCGGCTTCGTTCAGAAAATATGTGTTTTCCATTTGACTGTACAAGAAAAGGAAAATGGTAAGATAATATTTTCTATAATTATGACTATACTTGCTTATTAACTCAAAAGGAATTTTATTAACCTACGTAAATATCACAAAACACTTAGAAATTGTCATACCTATTTAAAATTACCAATACCATCTACGTCCCCTGTCCCACGCTAGGTGGTAGTCTCCAGACACACCTATCAGTTGTCATATCTACATTCACACCTTTCAAACACAATTCCTCATGCTTACAATCCATCCATCATCCTTTGATCTCCCACAACCCTTGCGTCCAACCACATTCATGTCGAAACTACCACCAGTTGGCAGCTGCTCTACAGAGAAGAGCCGACCAGAAACGCTGAAGTTGCATTTTTTCAAATTATTCGTCTTGTTAAAAAAAGCACCAACCTTGATGTGGAATTTGAATTGTGTAATAATATTAATATGATCAAACCAAGAACTACTGCTACCTGGCTGATAAGCCCATAAATGACCCACTGCCGAGGCGGGCCTCCTGCGACCACATGGAGAGTATTTAGCCTACTGTGCCACGCTGGCCAGACGGGTTGGCACGGGGTTTCATATAAAGTTTTCCTTCTGGTGCGCCTAGGTGGTCGGGCTCTTGAGTTCCTTGGTGATGGTATCTGGTTGCAGTATTGTATAACCTATGTGGTGACGGATTGAGAATACATAGTGTCACCACAGTAGGCTAATTACCCTCCATGAAACGGGGGAGACCCGACTCAGCCATGGGTCAATTGTGAGCTGAGTATCAGTATTGTAAAAGTTGGTGGAATTTTCTCAGTCAGTCAGTCAGTTTTTTTCTTTCTTGCACTTTTCTTCTATGTAGGTAGAGTATCATTAAATAAGGTTATATTGTAGTTTTTTTAGTATTATGCGTACCAGATATACCAAGAATAAATTACCAGATCAGATAGAAAATACAAGAGCACACACAAGAAGAGTCCTTTATAAAATAATGTCGGAATGAGCTGAAACGGTCCCGCTAAGTGGAATATTATCCTTTTGAGACTATGATTTAGGCGGGATACAAAGGTCATTTCTACAACTGTTGTGGCTTACTGAATAAAATATGAGTCGAGTACTTTTCATTTCCTTACAAGTTATTTCGTACATTGTTATTTATTAAGGTTATTTTTGTGTTATTTCTGCGATGACACAAAAGTACGATGAACATTTCGGAATATTTGCCACTCAGTCAGTTATATACATATACGTATTTGGTACGTAGATATCTTATTACTTCTATATTATCTTAAATTAAAAATATTGCTATAGTTTAAGATAGTTTAATGTCAAAATGAAGAAATCGAAGAATGAGATTCATAATTAGAAATGTTAACGTAGACATCACTACATATTATAAAACAAAGTCGCTGTCGTCTAACCGTCCCTATGTATGCTTAAATCTTTAGTACTACGTAACAGATTTTGAAGCAGTTTTTTTAATAGATAGAGTGTTTCAAGTGGAAGGTCTTAAATTGGTTTTAATAAGAAATTACTTTACATAGAGCCGGTACTCGTTTATCAGAGAAATAATTGTAGGCATTTAATTGCACAATTTAACAATAAATAATTTTATGAATAATAACTTAACTCTAAATCCCAGATTTCAGTCTAGACAATATAAAAATATTCAACAGCCAGTAGAATCATTTTGAAATTGCGAGAGCTATCTATCTTGTTTTACTTTTAGAACATTAGCGCTAATTGCCAATTTTAGTAACAAAGTTTGTAGACTTTTTAAGTGCCACTAAATGTTTCAAAATATATTTATTTAAATTAAACAAGCTACCTTCTCGGCTTGGCTCGGGCGTACATTAGTAGGATTTCATTAGGAAGCAATGTTGTCAGATCTTACATCGAAAATGTAAGTAACACAAACTAATAAATATTATAAATAAAATTGGAGTCTGTTTGTAATCGATCAAAAGAGATCAAAATATATGGATCGATTGTAAGAATGAGGAATTGTGTATGAAAGGTGTGATTGCAGATATGAAGACTGATATGTGTGTATGTAGACTACCACCTAGCGTGGAACAGGGGTTGTAAGATGATGATGGTAAAACTTTAAATATGACGATTTACAAGAGTTTTGTGATAAAACCTACGTAATTAAAGTTCCTTTTGAGTTTGAGAATATTAAAATAACCGCTTTTTAATAAATACACTAATATAACTTAGCATTTGGATGTATACACGGTACGACCAAAACATTGTTTTTACCATTTTTGTCCCGCACCGGGTCGACACAGGTCTAATCCGATTGGCTAGCTACCAGTATTTACACCGAGCGATTGTTTTATGATAAAACCAGCTGTCAGCTCTCACACGACTGATTACGTGTGGCAACTGCCATAGATAATAAAATGGCAGCAGAACCGACGGCTTTACGTGGCCTCCGAAACATAGAGGAGATTAGACAGATATTACACAAATGGTGGACATGATGGACACTCTCCAAAAACCAGCATATCCTGATTTTGCTTAACGTGCAGAGCGATTGCGTTACGCTCAGACTCCGGTGAAAAAGTAGTTATTTTTTTATCCTGGAATTACCATAGAATAATCATCAAGAAATAATCACTCCGGGATTTGAGTGTGGATTAGTTTAGTCGCAAGACACCACAGTTATAAAAAAAAACTCCCGGGATTTTTGTGTTCGTTACCAGCGGTGGTTACAACGTATGTGTCTGTTGAAGAGATTTAACATCACTTTAGCACCTTTGTCCATGCGGTGACGAATTTAGAATATGTAGTGTCACTACCCGTTCCCATCCTGAGGGTGTGGTAATAACCGACCAAAGGAAATGACGAGGCCGATAACTAGCCACAAGAGAAGGAAACCTTGATACGAAACCCTGTGCCAACCCGTCTGGCCACAGTAGGCTAATTACCCTCCATGTAATTGGAGGAAGCCCGACTCAGCGGTGGGTAATTTATGTACTGAATACTAGAACTACTTATAGAAATAAGACGACCTCCTTGGTTTATTACCACATCCAATTTATTAATTTCGCACCTCCTATCGAGCACAATACATGAATTGGGTCGTGAACTTGTGACCTATTTTAACATATATAGAGCACTTTTTTGTTTAAATGCCAATATGGCGCAGTGCCAATTTGTAGTAGCTAGTAAAAAGTAGGTACAAACAGTTGCCATTTCAATTTCAATATTCGAAACCGGGATCCTTAACTTTTGATGTCAATCGATATCTAATTAAACTTGCGCAGTCCCACCTATCTAATAGTAAAGGTCTCAGCCCATAAATGACCCACTGTTGAGTCGGGCCTCCTCCAGTTACATGGAGGGTAATTACGCTACTGCCACGCTGGCCATACAGGTTGGTTTAGGGTTTCATATCAAGTTTCTTTTCTCTTGCGGTTAGGTTATCGAACTTGAAATTTTACTTATTTTGTAGGCTCTTTCGACACCCTTAGAACACCCACACGGAATCTGTGCACAATTTCTCTTAAACCAGAGTAACATTGTGAAACACAGATAAGAATCTCGGTAGACACTCGGTTTTATAGAACAAACGTTTTGTATTTAAAATTGGTTGGATTGTTTTTTACTTTACTAAAAGAGCAGTTCTGCTCTTTTAGTAGGCTTTATGTCTTCTGTTTGAATAACTAGGGGGTGGCTGTTACTAGCGGAGGATCTTAGTACTCCATAAATCGAAGCCCAAGGTCACGAAGCATATTCCTTCGGGGAGCGCAACCCGCGACCCTGAAGCTAATTCCTGGCTCTCCTCGCCCGGGGCACGTATTCCTGCCTTTCCTCTTCCCGGAGTCCCACATAACCCGGCCTGTCTACGGTATCCATGAAAATGTCCAAAGTAAAATTAAGAGTACTTGTTATACCCTGTAGTATAACAAGTGTAGTCTTAAATTACATAAACACCTCATCATGAAATGAAATGAAATTGTCAATATTATTATGATATATCATATTCGATAATTTAATAGATCTCGTGCAAACGAATATTAGTCAGATACAATTTAATTTATTTATGTATTCTCCAACGGCAGAATTAAACATAATTATTCCCCGTTCAATGGAAATGAGACCAAGTGACTAATTAAAGCAGAGGCTATAGAGCGCACAGTTTCAGCTATTTCAATAAACTGAGAACAAGTAGGCCGGACTGAAAGTAATTCGTCTTTGCAAAGCAAAATGTTCTGCTCTATTTCAACATACTTGTCTCAGACCCTTGTAGAATTGCCTTGTATATTACTGACATTGTTCGAGGTCTGAAGTCAGCGACGAAAAGGGTTGAAATGTATTGTAATTGATTGCTGAGAATAACTTGTAGTATTAAAATGTCTAGTATCAAGCAGATTGGTTTTATTCCAATATTAGCCCCGAAGCATATGACCCGACTGATGGAAAGTGGATACCATCACTTAAGGAGGTACATAACACGTGTCGGAAACTAGATTCTTTCGGTTCCTGAGATAATACTTTCGTTGAAAAGACTCTAGTGGCCAATCTCCAGTCACCAGCTCCAGGACAATGTTGCACCCTTCTTAAAGTCTAACCACAAACCATACTTGATATGAAAGGCAATTGTATCATGGAAAGCCAGTTGTCATCAACCTGTTTTAAATTGATGATCTGTCAGATGTACTCATTCGTACGGTGTCACGAGTATGCCAATTAACCTTGGTTCGCGGCATGTTAAGATGGTATCGTGAATATCGTGAATAGTACCAATGCACCTGCCTGGAGTGTTATAGAGTAAGCGACGTGTGGCAGGTCGAACACTTCCCTTTGATATGGTTGAGGAGATCGATGGCTGCGTTATGCTTGTGAACAGCCGCTGTTTGGGGTTGGTCGGCTCACTTGATTCAAGACTTATAATTTCATCTTTTTTGAGTGCCTTTCGCAACCAAACGACGCTGGTTATCATTGTAATATGGGGTTTAAAAAAAGTCTAATCCGCCTGTTCTTCTCGATTGGTGCCGCGTTTCGACCTGATAGTATAATAGTACATATTATAAAAATGATGTAACGGATGACGAATGCCACAATTGGTTTATACAATTTTTTTTTTCTATTGTATTCTAGAGTAACTCCTTTCATAAACTCGAACGCGGCCTTGCCTATTTGATATACCAATAATGACCATAACTATAAAATATTATAATACTCGGCAGAGACCGAAATTATTCTTTAACATTATACCTGGAATCTAATCGAGTACACAGGAAAATATAATAAATATATTGAATAATGAAACGTCAAACACTTACTTAAACCCAAAAAGATAAAATGAAATATGATTTAGAAAATACGGTAATTAAATTTCGTCTCCACTTTTTCTAAGAAAAGACGTTGCAAAGGCAAAATCCATTTTGTTTGTGACGATTCGCGCGTTTATAAAATTAATTTCTTACTAATTAAACGGGTGGTTGGAGTGAACATTTTGTTATTTGTATTTTTGACTACGTTCCTTTAACTGTTGATTAATGATGAAATGAAAGATGGCCTTCTTTTATCTTTAGTCTTTATCTTTAAAGAAAACGAATCATCATTCCTATAATGACATTTTATTTAATTTTCCATTAAGTTGATGTCTAATTTATGTCTTAATACAGTCTGTTACATTAAATTTTACTTCGTAATTAAAGTTTTACATAAAAAACCCGTAAGCGTAAGCCTATCAAGAATAAAAAAAAACCCAACGAACCAAAAAAACGTTATGCAATTCAAATAACTAATCTCGTCGGATAAAATAATGGTTACAAACACTGTAATACAATTCTTATTGACAAAAACGTCAATCGCCTCCCATAGATTAAGATAGGAAACTAATTTTTAAACAGTACTGTTTTTTTATTGGCTCTATGCCCTCACTTCGGAGGGCTAAAGGGCTTTTGATACACCCTGTATATCCTCTACCTTATGGAAATACTGCTAAATCCGCTAATCTTTGAATGACTCTCGATCCTAAGCTTCGCTGGAAGCCCCATGTCAAATAGAAACTCGTCGAACTAGAGATTCTTAACAAAAAGCTGTGTTGGTTACTTGGAAAACACCGTTATCAGTACAAAATAAATTACTTGTCTATAAGCAAGTCTTAGTCCCTATATGAACTTATGGTACACACATCCGGGGTTGTACCAAAAATAACAATGCCCAATCTTAAGGGATAGTCAACGCTCCTTGGTACATTAGAACGAATGATCTCCACCGGGATATTAAAATATCAAGAAAACTTTAATTCCATTAATTCCATGCACCACAAATAGGGGGACCGGGTCTTATTAAAAAAACAGACTGGGGGATAGCTAGAAAGTTTATATACTGGCCCGTATGAATGCATATCAAATGTTAAGATTTAAAAAAAAATAGGATATCCATCTGTACTAATATTATAAAAATTAGCCATTATTACCATTAGAATGCTATATTAATCCTGATTAGCTTAGGCTGTAAGCACGGGTTTGATGCCCATGCGAGTGAAGCCGCATGCATAAGCTATTATTTTACTTATAGTTTACTATTAGTTTAGTAGTGCATTCAATGTGACTTCTGTTCGTAGGTTTCTTAAACCCCCGTTCGGACGAGTACCCACGCTCGCCAGCCAACTACGGCCTCATGGACCAGATCGCAGCCCTGCACTGGATAAAGGAGAACGTGGCGGTGTTCGGCGGTGACCCGACCAACGTTACCCTGATGGGTCACGGAACGGGAGCCGCGTGCGTCCACTTCTTGCTGACCTCCTTGGCCGTGCCTGAAGGTAGGACTCTCTTTCTCATTGCCAAATTAAGATATGTTATTTTTTAAGAAGAAAATTACATAATATACGTTTCCCTGCGAATCTATGTTGACCTTGTATACAGAAGTATATCTTTTTTTAACTCCGTGTGGTGACGGATTTAGAAAATATAATGTCACCAACCCACACCATACTAGGGGTGTCGTAAGAGGGAATGAAAGGGGCAGATCTTGATACACACCCTGCGCCAAGCCTTCCTGTCAGAGGGGCACAGTAGGTTAATTTCCCTTCATGAATATGGAGGAGGCCCGATCCAGTAGTAGATCATGTATGGGCTGATATTTTTCTTCACCAATTTGGTGGAGGCCCGCTTGGATAGTGGGTAATTAAAATTTCACAAGATTCCTAAGATTGTAGTTTCTCAGCAGGAGTTACAGTTGATTAATATTTTTTTTAAGTTGCTTGGTTCATTTAATTTGTAGGTGTGCCTTATTGTCTTGTTTATTCTCAACAGAAATATAAAAAACAAAGAATGGTATGTAACCTGTACAATCTATCTTTGTCTCTCAACGCAATAATTTCTCCAGTTATTTAGTTGTGGTTTAGGCGCAAAGAGATGATCATCCAGCCAGACGAGGTGGTATGTCTGGCTAGGGGTCGCAGCGCCTATCCCCCGATAGTTGTACTTTCTCTACAACTTAACTGTGCGAATTTCTCTTAAAATTTCGCTATCGCGGTGTAGGAATTTTTGGTAATTCTCGCATTTGTAGGCGATATTTCTTGGTGTTCTTGGATTTTCGGGTAAATTGTGTAAAGTATGTAGCATGTTGGTTGCTACAGTGGTATAGAAACGACCAATTGGATAACGTTCATGACAGCATAAACAATTACGGTTTAATGATGATGTCTTAGGTTTTCAATATCTTTGCACATTGCAGGAAATGTTTTCTTGACGGTTTTGATCTTGTTATTTTATTTAAATCCCAACGTTTCAGTCACTTTGCAGTGTCCGTGATCGCGGGACGTCCCGCGGGACGACGACGGACACTTTAAATAAAAGAACACGATCAGAACCGTCAAGAAATCATTTCCTACAATTACGGTATAATCAAATTTTGCTTCATCAACTTGAAAAATATGTTTTCTAAATCTAAAAGCATTTATTACGAAACCACCTAAGAGGAATACTTTGCAATATATTTGTTTCAGACAAAATATTTTGATATAAATTATAACTAGATATCTATACAAATAAATAAAACTGGAGTGTCTGTTTGTAACAATAAAATAACATTATTTTAAATGTTTGTCTGTCTGTTTGTTCTGCTAATCTCTGGAACGGCTGGGCTGATTTTGACGTAGACACTGATGATATAAGGATTGACTTAGGCTAATTATCTTAAACTAAATAAAACCGCAACGTATAAACAAATGGTATACGCTTTGAGTTTTGCCAGTTCTTCTCAGCAGAAGTCGCGTTGCGAACCGGTAATAACTACTCTGTCCTTGTTTTGTATGACATTTATTAAGTAAATAATTTTGGAAGTGCCTATTGTGTCCTAACCAAAATAAACGATTTGTCTGTAACTTTATTACATTGATAGCAGGACGTTGCTATGTTGCTTCCTTATCAATTTTTGCAGTACGCGTTATTTCTCTCGAAGGCTATCCCTTCCACGACCTCAAACACTTTCGTCTCATAAGACAGTAACGATGTCCTGATACCATCTTCCCAAGGGTAAGCAAAAGGCCACTAAATATCCCTGAGCTAGCTTGTCGGTAACAGCCATCGATCCGGCGTTACACAAAAGGGATGGATGGGTCAGATAGTAGTTAACTATTATGGGAAGGGTTCCGGTGTGTCAGAGTGCATATAAACGGTAAGCAGTAGCTTGAGTCAGCGGCTCCTCAGAGATATCGAACATGATTAATCGAAAAAATGGATAATGTGGCAGCTGTTATTCATATCACAATATTTTCAAAGATTTCTTATTATCTCGACGGCAATTTTTCTACTAGCTCGAAATAAAACGTTTCCACTAAAACTATTATAATATACAAGTGTTAATTAAATATTGCAGCCTAATGCAGCCAGAATTTAAATTACCGCACTGGAAATGCGCAAAGAGAAATGGAGAGGGATATCCTCGGAGTTTCCCTGCGAGATCGAATCAGAAATGAGGAGATACGCAAGCAAACTAGGGTTAACATAGCCCAAAGGATTGCCAAACTTAAGTGGCAGTGGGCAGGGCACATATCGCGCAGGACCGATGCCCGATGGGCCAGAAAAGTCGTCGAGTGGCGACCGCGCTCCGTAGGCCTCCCACACGGTGGACCGATTACCTGGTTAAGGTCGCCGGAAAACATTAAATGCGGGCGGCCCAGGACCGACCTTTTTGCGGGAGGCCTATGTCCAGCAGTGTGACGTCTTTTGGCTGAAATGATGATGATGACTGGAAATAAGGAAAAACTCTTAAAAATAGCAAAACTCTCTAGATTATTTTTTAATTTCTATATAGTTGTTAAGATGGCTATTTCACTGGGAGTAAAAAAACAAATGTAATGTGAATCGCACACTAGTACTTGGTTTGGTACCTTGATTTTTTGCAGGTATCTCTGTGAAAGTGTACTTAATGTACATGTATGTACATTAAGAAATAAGCTACTGCTTAGAGCATATTGTCTGTATCAGCCGTTATCCATTAGGGTTGTCTACAATAATTCATTCTCCACTGGCATATGCCTGCGTTTGCCGGGCGGAGCATTCATGACGTATATTTGAATAGGAAGCATTTTCTTTTTTCGGGTTTAGTCCTGGGTATGTAACACCTGTCCGTGTGGTGACGGATTTTGAATACACAATGTCACCAACCCATATCGCCTTGAGGGTGTCGTAAGAGGCGACTAAAAGAACGCATGAGGTAGATCACCTAGCCGAAAGATAAGGAAAACTTTATACAAACACTTTGCTAACCCGTCTTGCCAGCCTGGCACAGTAGGCTAATTCCCTCCATGATTTTGGAGGAGGCCCGACTCAGTAGTGGGTCATTTATGGGCTGAAACGACGATGTTACATCTCGAGATAGTTTAGGATGGGGGTCAAGTATGTAAATATACTTACTTATTACTCACTTTCTTACCGTAATATAATGATGTCTTAGGTTTCCATGATCTTTGCACATCACAGGCAATCTCAACGTGGTCGCCGGAAGACTGCCCCTTAGGTACTTACCATTCAAATCATATTTAATTATTCCCGATGTTTTGAATGCTTTGCAGCAGTCGTGATCACGGGAAATACTAGATGACAGTTGTTTAAAAGTGCAGTCAGTTTTTTTATTCATAATGTTCCCTGTCCACGCAGAAATTGTCCACGGTGTTCAGAGGTCTTGCAGATATGTCTTGAGCTTGAGATTTGATAAATTTAATGACAGGATCCTTAGCAGGTGCTACTGGCCAATCGTCCTCTCTTTTGATATTTGGATGTTTTTTAAGTTCAATAGCTTCATGGAGTTGAGGTCTATCGAAGTGAATGTAGTGGTTGATGTTGTCAAAAGTTTGCTCACAAAAACTAACGATAAATCTGTTATTAGTGCCATGATTGTGACACACTGAAATCAGACAAATTGTTTCGTGTTTTAAACAGTTACAATGAAGGTACAAACATTTTAGTGAGAAAAACAAATTTAATCATTAAGCATACAGTCAAAGTTATGGAAGAATTAATGATAGGAATAATCTGCAAATAATTGTTGTGGGTGTGGGTGCCCATAACTAATCCCTTTGTCACATTGTAGCAACCAACATGCTACATACTTTACTTAATAACCCGAAAAATCGGAACTAATTACATTAAGATATATCGCCTACAAATGCGAGAATTACCAAAGTCCTACACCGCGATAGCGAAATTTCAAGAGCAATTCGCACAGTTAAGATTACCCCGACTACAACTATCGGGGGATACCCGCTGCGACACCTAGCCAGACATACCACCTCTTGCACCTAAAACATTTTTGTAAAGAGTAGTTTAAGTGTAGTGTTGGGCGGACAGACGGATATAGGAAACTTGAACAATTTGGATAAACAGGGATTCGTGAATGTACTAAGCCGTGCGGCTGAAGACATTCAATTTTGTACTAAAGCGTTTGACTTCAAATTTTAGTAATGACTTGGCTATACCGCAAATCGTTGCCAAAAACATTTTAATGCCGGCAAAACACTGAGATATAATGTGTCTTCCGTCGTTTAGATTATACGATTATTTATTACTTGAAGTGAGAGTATTTATGTATGCAAACTGAAGACATACATGTATTTATATCAAGTATAATTCCTTGTGTCTTATGCAAAGTATAATGCTCCGTGTGGTGACGGACTTAGAATACATAGTGTCACCACCCCATTTAATCTTGAGGGTGTCCTAAAAGCCGAGATAATAAGGCCAAAGCCTAGTGGCAAGAGAAGGCAAACTTGTTATGAAACCCTGTGCCAACCCGCCTGGCCAGCGTGGTACAGCAGTCTAATTACTATCCATGTAGTTGGAGGAGGCCCGACTCAGCAGTGGGTCATTTATGGGCTGAGTAGTAGCAGAATAAGTTCTTAGATTTTCCAATGTCGTTTTTTTATAAACAAATACATGTCACCAACCCATATCATCCTAAGGGCATCGTAAGAGCTAAAGGTACGCAAAACCACCTAGCTGCAAGGGAAGGAAAACTTGACACAAGCCACAGGGTGCCCCGTCTACCCAGCGCACCACAATCGGCTAATTCCTTCCATGAATTTGGAGGCGGCCCGACACAGTAGTCGATAATTTGTAGGCTGATTTGATGACTGTGTTCTTTTTACTCTGCATTAATTACGTGATCACTAAACTAACTAGATGGTTGGGTCCAGCTAGAGGTGCTACCCACCTTATGTAAAATGCATGTTAACCGATTTATCAGCATGCCTCAATAGATAAATTCATCTTGTCCTTCCAATCATACTTGAATGTACCAAAATTACCGACAATTTATGAGCTAAGCTAGCTATTTCAATATGTGTTAAAAAGATTTAAAACAAAAGACCAAAATGAGTAGACCATTAAATAACGTTAATAGGTGCTTGGTTAAGTCAAAAACTCTCCACATCCCGAGCGCGGCTCAAAGTTTAAACTCTCAGCTTAATGCCGCACTTAAGCGGCTAAGTTTCCGATGAGGCCGTTAAGTTGGCTCACGCGTCGATAAGTTAATTATAAGTTACACACGAGGCCCTCTTCCGGTTTGAGCGGCTTTGTTTGTCATTAGCATTACCCGCTTTCGGGAAGACTATCATGCTTGTGAACGTCATGCAGGTCATAAATAATTAGATTGGCTCCGATGTGAAAATGTTTCTTTTGCCATTCATTTGCAATACCGAGCTACCAAGGGCTTACCCCTTAGCCTAGAGGATAGTCCGGAGCATGTTCCACTGGATGCTATATGGTACGTTATATAGTGAGCCTTGGCAGTCTATTAATCAAAAATCAAAATCAAAACTCATTTAATCAAGTTGGCTCATTAGAGCTCTTTTGACAACTCAAACAAAAAAAAACAAATACGATTTAATATATACCATTTCAAATTGAATATTTCACATTTACAACCGGTTTAGAATGCACCTCTACAGAGAAGAGCCGGCAAGAAACTCTATAGTAGTTTGTTTTTTTAGATAGCCATTTTTTGATATAAGCCATATTTGTGAGATCAAACTCGCGCAATATTCGCAAAGGGCCAAACATCGGCAACATCTAGTCAATAATAGTAACCTTTTAATGCCCGAGCCAACCGTTCACCAGCAACGGCACCTGTTCACAAGCATGGTGTTCCGTGTTTTAGATTTCGGCTCCATTTCAAATAAATCACACACAGCAGGCATCTGGTCTAACCAATGGTTACCCGGTTGTCACGCTAATTGTGTTGTCTCGGAGGTCATACGGCAATCGGTACGTGTCAATACGGCTAATTTACCTAATCAGGTTAGACTTATCAGTCTAACCTAATCCCCGACCAGCAAGCAGTTCACTGAATAAACTTGCCCGAACCAAGTCAAATTGGGAATCAAGCACCATAGATATATAAATGAAAACGTCATAGATACTTGATATTGTGTATACGTATATCTTCTTCAAAAAGCCCGCCTAAGACAAACACGAAGCCATGAAACACCCATTAGGATAAAACTAAACGCACACCCTATGACGTAATATGTTGACACAGTGTAAATATAAACAGTATGTTCTCAAGCTAATATCGGTAACAGTAGTTTACATAGGACGGTTCGGCTATAAAAGTAAGACTAACGATGACACGTGCTAGTGAACGCAAGGCTTTAATGAGCGTGTGGCTTAAGGCACTTACACACTGCATCGTAACATTATCTAGAGTATCTCGAGAAAGCCGTAAAGTAAAGGAGATTGCTAAACAAGGCGCCCGTTTGAAAGGTTTGCGAAATTTGGTTTGCAAGGTGGGGTAATGTTGCAGTAAATTTATGTACCTTTAACTTACACTTCATTATTACATACTCAAATCCCATAAAACACTCGCTGTTTCTGTAAAGTAAGGAAAATTTATTTTTATTATATTACAAAAGGAAATGATAAGGAAAACCAAGCTGCAAGAGAAGGAAAACTTGATTCAAAACCCTATGCCAACCCGTCTGGCTAGCGTGGCACAGTTGCTAATTACCCTTATGGTGTGGAGGAGGCTCGACTCAGCAGTGGGTCATTTATAGCCTGAGAAGTAGGAGTAGTAAGTTGTATCCCACCGTGCCACGCCGGGATTTCATATCAAGCTTGCCTCATAGCGCGTAGCTCCACTTTAAGATCGTAAGAATATACATCAAGTTAACATAGGAAATATTTATTTTAAATTATATTTAAAATATGTATATATTTACAAAAAAAAATGTATATAATTAGTTTATCATCCATCTCGTTACCATTTGCGCTAAAGCATGGTGCGGGTGACAGTTGCCATTATGACAGTACTAGGGATGTGACGATATGCAATTCATTTTTATCGCTAACGATACTTGCAGCATAAATCTGGTCCTCTTTAATATTGTTATAGAAATTAGTGTGTTATTCAGTTGTCTAGTGTAACTACGTGTATAAACTTGTCAATATAAATGTTTTATGGCTAAATAATTATGTTTGTACTTATATAAAATAATCAAAATCAGCTTTACGTTGTTTTTTCTTAGCAACATTATAAGCAACCTTACCCTATAAATGTTCTGTTGTATAATTATAGACCAGCTTTAAAAATAAAAATTAACCTACGCACAATATACGTTTCTTATTATGAAAAATATCGACTATCCATCGAAGCAGTACATTCCATCACTAGATACGTCTATGGCGTTACGTTATACACATAACACTTTGCTTAATTTTTCATTCAATTTGACTTTATTTGTAAACTAGAACATTCTGGTTGGTTTCATTTAATTTTCTACAATTATTAATGATTAAATATATCACGAATACGAATGTGGTACAGCTGAAATAAGAATGTCATAATATGAAAGTCTTAATTTGTAAATCGCGGCAACTTTCAAGAGTGAAACGAAATGTTACCGAAACTGTCACCCGCACTATGCTACAACGCACAAACTATAGCTTGGGACGAGATGGCGTTGTGTGAAATTTCCAAGGATATTTATTTATTGATTTAAACTTTTTTTTAAATGAAATACATATTCCGATTTGCCTTGTCATAATTATATGTGTTCCTGAAACCATCCATACGATCATGAAATCCTTACGCCAGTTAGTAAGCAAACTTGCTCCATGTTTTATGAAGTATATAAACACACTCACACTTTTATTTTACTGTTATTTTTGCACTTTTATTTTACTGAACTGATTTTAACAAATTCTGAATTTCATTTTACCTGCTATTTCTCGCCGATTATATTACCTGTTGCGGTATTCACGGAAGCTTAAAGATTAAATCCTTCACAGATGAAGTTGTGAGTAAACGCTACTATTTACTATATCTAATATACATATTATGTCAATTCATTGCTACGAGCAATATGTTTGAGGAGGGTGATGGCTGCCGCATGCTTGTAAACTGGTGCCGTTGCTGGGGGTAGGTTGGCTCGGGCATTAGAAGGTTTATTCTATGGAATTGTTGACTTGTTGACTATTGGAATTGTTGATTAGATCTGACAGGTGCTTGGCCCTTTGCGATTATTGCGCGAGTTTGCTTCACAAATCTGTCTTATCCCGGCCTTGTACCTAAAAATAGCGATCTAAAAATAGCAACTCATGGTTTCTTGCATTCCGATTGTAGATGGTAGACCGGTGGTATATGGTAAGTAATCAAGTTTCAATTTTAAATTTTATTTGATTGATTGACTATTCAAGAGATCATTTTCTTTTTTTTATGTTGGAATTCCTCATGGATACGTGATCACTAAACGCCAGCCGGGTTATGTTGGACTCCGAAGCGCGGGAAGATGGTAAATTTTGGTACCCAGCTGGGGATAAAAAATTTATAATTCAAGAAATTATTATAAAGTACCAAGAAAAAATATGATAATTATGTTACTAAGTTTTTAGATTAAAATAACGATCGCTAGCTGATTTTTAGGAAACCATTGTTTTTTTTATAATATCTTATACATACTTCAAGATTCATAGAAAAACATTTAAAACATAGAACTAAATTTCTTTTGACTAGTTACTTATGTCCCTACGTCGGATGGTTATGGGAGTTTTGTTACACCCTGTACACCCTTTTTTTTGTTTTTTTGCTTTCGCTGGGGAAATGCTGGGGAAAAAGAAAAGGGTGTACGCACCCCGGGGGAAAGGTCGGTGATTATGTGGGACTCCGACAAGGGTCGTCTACCCAAGCGTCGTTTACCCACTAAAACCCCAGCGGCATACCCTCACACGACGCGCTTGGGGCGCCACAAGTTCGCGTAAACGCATTCTACTGTGACGCCCCGGCGTGGTGCCCGCAACGCGGGCAAGCGACTATCAGAGAGGGCGTCCCAGTACACTGGGACGCCCTCAGTCATCGAGGCTTTCGTCGGTGGTGGCTCCCCCGAACCACCACCGGCCTCCTAGGCGAGGGCAGAAGGGGCCCGCACCGTCACGAACCCCCCTCCACCCCCGCCTCCGTCCGCGGCACGGGTCACCCGGAGCTCCCTCCCTTGCGACCCGCCCCGCTGCCCCCTTCTGCGACATCGGCCCCGCAGAAGGAGGCCCGTCAGCCCTCGGGCCGGCGCCAACTAGAGGACACTGGCGCACCGCAGCCGTCCAGGGCCCGCAGGGAAACCCTGGGGACAGGGTCCACCGTCTACCCAGTTCCCCGGAGCCTCCGTCCAGGGCTCGCAGCGAGACACTGGGGACAGGGTCCCCATCTACCCAAGTCCCCGCAGCCCCAATCTACCGCAGCGCACCAGCGATCCGCCCCGCAGCCCCCCTCCGCGACATACGGCCTCGCAGAGGAGGCCCGTCAGACACCCTGTACACCCTGGACTTTATACAATAAGTGCAACTGTATGCCTCGCCTCATACAGTTTGCAGCACAACTTTCATTACGAAATCTGTAGTTATTTATGTAAGAGGTCTCTTTGTTTGGGGGTTACGCTGGCACCGCGTACTCGCGAGTAAAAGGAAGTAATTTTGTGTTCCGTCTACTCTCGCTGGCATACCTGATGAAGGGCGAACAAAACAATTTGGGGCCCGCGGAACTTTGCAGAACTAAAAACGAATACTCAGCCCCTTATGAGCTTTATGCTCATGTACATAAAAGCCTTTCTCGAATGAAATTTCCATTCATTCCGAGCGCTCTGCTAATGCTTTGATGTTGTTTACTCGCTATTATGTACAATGGGACATTTTAGAAAACGGCGGGTGAACGTGGCTGTCTCATTCAATGGTTGTTAAGTCTGTTTGCCGAATTAACAGAAATTCAAGGCTTTATATTTATAGACCCTAGAAGATGTTATCTCACATGAGTAAAATTTGCTATATCAAACTTTACTTGTCTGTCCTTGTATTTCCTTTGCCTAGTTCGACACCTTCGAAATCATATGAGTTGGTGTCATTATTTATTTTAAATCTGTCACCAGCCAGACCTAAAGATATAGCAGTAAACTTATTACTCAAAAATATAGTGACAACCGACTGTCATTGAGATGACGGATTTAGAATACACAATGTCACCATCACACACCATCCTGAGGGTGTCGTAGGAGGCGGCTGAAGGAGCTGACCCAAAAGCCTCAAGTTGAGGAAAACTGATTCAAACCCTGTGCCAACCTGCCGTGTGTGATACAGTAAGCTACTTTCCCTACACGGCTTTGAAGGAGACCCTACTCAATAGTGATCATTTATATGCTGTAATGATTGGCAAAGGAGGAGTGAAACTCGTGGTCCTCGAGCAGCGCAGTCGAAGAATGCTGTAGGTTTTAGTGGGTAGGTCGGGGTGCAACCACCAACTTCTCGTGGACCAGCGTTCCACATAACTCGGTTTCTTCGGAATAGCCCGGTTACTAATTCACTAACATCATCATTTCAGCCATAATAACTCTACCACTGAACGCTTGTGTACTTCTTGAAAAATTGCGTCATTTGTGACGTTAGCTATAAATATTGGGGCGCCAGTCTTTGTCATCCTCAGAATAGAATGACTCACTAAGTATTCTAAATCCGATACCTCACCGCACGTCCGATATGACGTCATAATTTCTAATGGAATGCCCCAGGTAATATATCTGAGAAGATCTCCAAGGTGGAATTGAATAAGAGATACCGGGTTGAAAGGAATATTCCAACGGAATAATAAAACACGGAATGTCATCCCGCTAAATCCCACCCATGAATGGGGACCGGCGTATATTTAATTTTGTAGGATTGCATTTGCTTTGCAGCCGCAACTGAGAATGAGAAATGAATACTGCAAAAGTTGGCTCGGTAATTTCTGAATTCAACATGTTTGAATTCGTGCAGAATTGTAATTTTGCCAACATAATCATTTTGAATACGTCCGCAGTTGACGATTCTTACAATATACTAAATAACTTTGTCTGCATTGCTATTTCACTGTTGTCGTGATTTGACTAACTATACCAGAATTCACCAATATATACCAGTATTTCAAGTGACCGCCTGTCATTCGAGACCTATCTCATAGGACTGTCGTATCGCCAGCAGTACATTTTTATGCTACTGATTTCGTGTCCATGTGTATGAATGGTGGAAGGAACATTATCATCTGTACATACCCAGCTATGATTTTTTTGTCCCGCATGCTTAGGAATGCAGTAATAAATAATAAATAAATAAATAAATAAATATCCTTGGACATTTCACACAACGCCATCTCGTCCCAACATACATATTATAGATAGAAATGACACCCAGACTCCGAGCCAGTGCCTCTGGTTTAGACAAAGACACTGGCCCGACCCCGGAATCGAACCCGGGACCCGTTGATCCAAAGGCGGCACATCTGACCACTAGACCAACGAGGCAGTAATAAAATCTATGTTTTATTTTAATTTATTTGGAAGTAGGGTCACTACTAGGCCCCAGCTTCGCACGGGTGTAACAATGAACCACTAAATTTATCTGTGTTTCTCTACAATGGTATGCATGTATTATAATTAAACCTTCCTCTTGGATCATTCTATCTATTAAAAGAAACCGCTTCAAAATCCGTTACGTATTTTTAAAGATTTAAGCATACATAGGGACAGACAGACGACAGCTACTTTGTTTTATACTATCTAGTGATAGTGATAGTGATGCCATTCCAGAGACAAGAGCCGGCAGGAAACCCCATGATTGCTCTTAATACTTATTGACCAAACTTACAAGGAAAAAAATAGATTTTATTTTATTTTTAAAACTAATGCTGCAAATACCAAACAAAATAACTAAAACTTTAATTCCAATATGCAACTAATTCCATTCTTGATTATAAATTCATTGTAGGTATACTAACTCATTCAAACAACCAACAATATCGAGTGGCATTTGTGATTATACTCCTGTATTATGCCTCATTTATTATGATTAATAGCTAACGATAACTGTGCGAGACAAAAGCTTGCGAACAATAGAAGAAAACTTAATTCGAAAATCTACTACAATTGAATATTATTTTGGGTTAGCGAATCATTGCTATGGGTTGGTGACATCAAAACAATCTAATTTGTACTGGAAGGAGCTCATAAAGAAAATTGTTCTGGAATTTTCCAAGAAAAGCACGTATCTTGTAAACATCTTATGCTCACAATTTACAACCGAGACAAGCAAACGTTTGATTATATGAGAACAAATAGACATTGAGATGGCACTACAATTTGCCAGAACTAGTATGCAATGCTTGAATTGGCAGATGTGTTTAGAGATACACTTTCTTTTTATGAAATTATTTAGTTTGTTTCACACAGTGATCTGTATATTATATTTTATTCATTTGTTTTAAACAACTATTAGAAAGTCTGTGCGGTAACAGATAAGTAGTGTGTTAAGATAATTATAAAGTTGGCGGAATATGGCCGCGAGATATGAAGCCGTCAGACTAGAGTAAGAGTTTACACTGTCAAATTTAAGATCCAGCTCAGTGCTGCGTAAATGGGCGGAGCTAATGACATTGGTATTTGAAGTTCACGGAGCCTCCTCCAGCTGGCAAGAGCTCCAGTGTGATTCCTTCTCTTAAAGGTGATGCGAAACTCTGTGCCAACCCATCTGACCAAATCAAAACTCATTTAATCAAGTTGGCTCATTAGAGCACTTTTCACAAGATCAAATAAAATTGACCATATAAAATTGTAAATTGATTATTTACCATCTACCACTGGTTCGAAATGCAGCTCTACAGGGAAGGACCGGCAAAAAACTATGTAGTTGCTATAGATCGCCATTTTTAGGTACAAGACTGCATATAAGACAGATTTGTGAGAGTAAACTCGCGCAATAGTCGCAAAGGGCCAAGCGTGGCACAGCAGGCTAATTACCCTCCATGTAACTGGAGGAGGCCCGACTCAACAGTGGGTCATCTATGGGCTGGGTAGTAATAGTAGTAGATGTTAAAGTACAAGCAACTAGAAAGAGGTTAATATAAATGAACTTCGTAAAAGTTTCTAATAGTTAAACCACAGTATCACTTGGACCAAACATTAATCTTATTTTACACGAACATCCATCTGCTTCAGGCGAGGAACGTCTGAGATATGTGGCCATTTTAACCGGATTCTCTTTTATTCTTTCTTTGTTGAGCCGGTAGAATATTAAAGGCGCAAGATTGATTGACATGATCGAAAAGAATGCAGTCACAGAGTTACTTCGTTTTAAAATATTGTCTCAGCCCATAAATGACCCACTACTTAGGCAGACCTCCTCCAAATTCATGGAGAGTAATTTGCCTACTGTGCCACGCTGGCAAGAGGGGTTGGCACGTGGTTCTGCATCAGATCCCACAATGCCGCAACAGGACGCGAGTTGGAGCACCCCGGGGAGGTTTAGTGGGTGGACCCCCACTATGGGGGAGAGTCCTACACTCCCCTCGCCGGCCATCCCCGTGGCCGGCGAGGAAGTCCATAAAGGATTTTACCCAGGGCGAAAAAAAAAAAAGCTTGTATCAAGTTTTCCGTCTCTTGGTGCTAGGTGATCTGACTCTTGCCCTTAAAACTATTATCAGTTGAGCCGATAGTTTAATGGGCCTGAAATATAGAAAGAGTAACACTGCTCAACTTAAGTCTGACTTCGGACAGACAGAACTCTAGCTTTGTATTCATATTTCTGTGTTTCATGAATATTGTATTAATGCAAGATATTTTAAGGTACAAAAAGACTTCTACAAAATAACCCTTTTTCGTTATTTGTGACAATGGCAGATGAAGATAGTGTTTTTGTACAAAGTAAACAAAAATCTGATTTAACGCAGTCAGATTTATGCATAACGAACTCTTTAAGTCGCATTTTACGAAGCTTATAGCATAATTTTGGTTGGTGATCTATTCAAATTCAAATCCATCAACACACCAATCATTATCATCATAATTATTGTATCCCCTTACGGCCCACTACTGAGTCGAACCTTCAAGCTCAGGGAGTGACGGAATGGCACAGGGTTTGTGTCAAGTTATCCTTCTCTTCCTTTCATCGTGATCTCTTTTCTTCATTACGACTGAGTCGGGCCTCTTCCGATTTCATGGGGGTAAATTAGCCTACTGTGTCACACTGGCCAGAAAGGTTAGCACAGGCCTCCTTCAGTCGCCTCTAACAACCCCCTTAGGATGGTATGGGTTGGTAGACGTTTCAGCTCATAAATTACTCCCACTGAGTCGGGCCTCTTCCAAATTCATGGAGGGAATTTAACCTACCGTGTCACGCTAGCTAGTCGGGTCGACACAGGGTTTCGTACCAAGCTTTCCTTCTCTCACGGCTAGGGTTTCGGGCTTATCATTCCCTTTTGTCGATTCTTACGACACCCTCAGGATAAAATGGGGTGGTGACTCTATGTATTCTAAATCCGTCACCACAAGAATCATAATGTGCTTACTGCATTATGGTTAAAACGTGGTCCTTTTAAAAAGCCAGCAGCATAGCTCAGCGCAAATATACTGAGATTGCGGTAAACTCCGCAGCCATTTTCTAGCTGTGCACAAAACAGCGGTAATGGAGTTAGGAGTAAGTGCGGCATTATTGTCGCTACGACTAGTGCGGGTGCGGCTAAATTAAGTGTTGTAGCACCAGCGACTTGGCAAAATAAAGTGAACCACAAAATAACTACGGGCTACTATTATAGTTGCGGGCTGTTTGGTTATTTCTTCCATACATTCCATTCTATATGTTATATATCATTCATATATGTATATGACTGTAGCTATGACGACTGATAGGTGTGTATGGAGACTACCACCTAGCGTGGGACAAGGGTCGTAAGATGATAATGGTAATTTTAAATATGACGATTTATAAGGGTTTAGGCGCAAAGGGATGATGGCTGGATGCCAGACGAGGTGGGATGACTGACTAGGGGTCGCAGCGCCTATCCCCCGCTAGTTGTAGTCGGCAAAAGGCGGGCGAAATGACGGGCGATAACCTAGCCGCAAGTGAAGGAATACTTGATACGAAACCTGTGCCAACCCGTCTGGCCAGCGTGGCACAGTAGTTCAATTAACCTCCATGGAACTGGAGGAGGTCCGACTCAGCAGGGGGTCAGTCATGAGATGAGTAGTAGTATACATTGATTTAACTTATACATAGCGCCATCCATTGAATAATTACTTAATGCAGTCAACAGATATCGCCATCTGCTAGAATCTATTGGAACTAACAGTTCAAGTTAGATCAAACTGCACACGGTGTACTTAAGTGATTAAAATCGGTTTAGTACTTTAGAAGTCCATCGCGGACAAACAAAGTGACACGTAATTTCTATGAGATTACAACATTAAAAAATGTCGCTACCGAAAAGAAGAATAAATTTATATTTTTTTATGCTTACGGCAACTACGAAATTACTTTCAAACATGCTTTATGAGTCTTGAAATATTAATAAGCTTTTAATGTTTTGTTAACAAATTACTGGGCTAAAAGTCTTTTCTTTTTTGAAATGCCAGGTTTTTGGGTCTATCATTCTCAGCCCTCGTATTACATTTTATTTTCGCTTCTCATTGTTTAGCAAAGAGGATCTAATTGGGTGAATACAAAATGAGAACTTATAATATATTTTAATGTTCCTTTTAGCTTTAATTTTGGCTGAAAATAATATATTTAGGGTTATACTTGAAACGAACCGCGTCAGTTCATAAACCAATTTTACGATTCAAAATACGTAGAAGTGACATGCGCGAGAGAAGAGCTGATAAAAAACTTGGAACTAAGGACTCCTCGTGTTATATGTTTGAAGTGTCAGTTAGTCTGAGGCTTTGTAGCTCCTAAACAATGGAATTCTTTGCCATATTTGATATCAGATTTGACGGTTTTAGATCGTTTAAGTGATTTAATTAATCGTTAATGTGCACACATAAGAACAAAAACAGCTATCTGTAAGTTGATGCAACCACTCTAATTTGCACTTTACTAACTAAACTTGTGTAGTCAAGAGACAATTGCGAACCCAACGATTGGACATCGAATCGTTAGGCCAAATACCAAGTTCTGTAGCGAACGCACTTTAGTTGAAAACTGGTAAATTGAAGCGTGTAAAATCTACAGAAACAGCAGATTTCCCAGGCGTTCGCTTCGGCTTAAAATGTTGACATCATTTAGTTGTTTGACGTACTACCTACGGTACGTTCGGCAAACAAGGTTAAGTGCTTTTGTAATTTAGAAGGTAATTTGACTGAGATTTTCCCATGACATCTTTATAAAGAAGATTCAATAACGTGTCTTGTTCTACTTTAGGTAATATCGAAAATTGATTGTGAATTACTTACCTTCTTACTACTTAACACATATATGACCCACTGCTGAGTCGGGCCTCCTTCCATCACAGGGAGGTACGTACTCTACAGTGCCACGTTGGCCAGACGGGTTGGCACGGGGTTTTGTTTCGAGTTTTCCTTCTCTTGCGGCTACGTTTTATTCTCATTTCTTTTGGTTGTCTCTTACGACACCCTCAGGATATCATGGGGTATTGACACTATGTATTCTAAGTCAGTATTTTCATTTTTGCTTTTGGCGTTTATTGTTTGTACTTATTCGAAATCTAGGCGAAAGTGATAGCGAGACGGTTTTACGGTTGAAACAAATCGTAGCCTCTAAGAAATCGATCTTTATTCTGTCAAATACCACTAACGAATGTTTTGTTACAGGTCTACTCTTCCACAGAGCAATCCTTATGTCGGGGTCTGGTTTGAGTCCGTGGTCACTCGTTGCTGATCCCAATAAGTATGCGGCTATAGTCGCGACACATGCTAACTGTTCTCCAGGTAAATAAAGTTAACCTCTATAAGACAGAGTGAATATGAAATGTATTTAATGGCAAATGTAATGTTTATTTTTGGGTTAGATATAACTTAGTATATAAGATACTAGTTTTCCTGTTGTCCGTGTGACTGGGAAAATATGGACTTTCATAAAAACTTTATTCCTCTTACAATTTAAACAAATAAAATAAATAAATATCCTTGCACATTTCACACAACGCGTGACATTGTGTTATGGTAACGAGATGGATGATAAACTACTTTTTTTTTTTTTGTAAATATTTACCTACTATAGATAGAAAACACCCAGACCCGGAACATGCTGCGCAGCAGTCGATCGCTCAACCGTTGCGTCATTTTATAGAACAACCAATATTCTTCTCTGGAATCCTACCAGTTTCTCCTAAAATTCTACAAATCGGTAATTTATACATGTAAGATATTCGTTTGATGGCAATGCATTTAATCGTTTTTAGTACCCAAGTAATAATAATTTTCTAAGTATATGATTTGGGTAAAAGTTAGATATTACCTTGTTAACAAAAAAAAGTTCCCGCTGAAAAATTAACAAAGGTCTAAAAGATTGTTTTAGAACTGTTAACAAATTTATTTATTTTTTATTTATTTATTTATTTATTTATACAAAGGATGGCCAACAGCAAAAAATTATAATATAAACATTTATATAAATGACAGGTTGCCAATAAAAGGCCCTCACTAATAGTAGTAAATTATTAAACATGGCGTGGATACCTGTAAAAATGTAAGTACAAAATAATTGTTTGGTTTGCAAAAACGAAAATGTTTATGAAATTAACAATTGCTAAGTTTGGAAAAAACTACGGCTTAACGTTCCCCTCGCGGACGCAATACTTGTATGGAAGAGATCAATGTTATGTAAGTCAAACATTTTATTTAAATTTCTACTCGCTCGCAACATATAAGTGTTTTGATGGTAATTTGTGGCGACTGAGGGAGTGTGGATGAGATTGTATCTACGAGTTGTTTTGGCAGGTACATAGAAGCTAATTTTCTGAAGAATTTCAGGACAATCAACCGTGTTAGATATTAGTTTGAGAATAAACATAATGTCAGCTATTTCGCGTCTTGTTGCCAAAGGAAGAATATGAAACTTTTTACAAAGTGTAAGGTAATTACTAGAGGAGTAAGGAATTTTTAGGCGAAAGCAGAGATACTTCATAAATTTTTTCTGTATATTTTCAAGCCTGGATATATATTTCTCATAACAGGGATTCCATACTTCCGAAGCATACTCGAGAATGCTCCTCACAAGACTACAATATAAAATTTTAAAAGTTTTCGCATTATTAAAGCAGGTTGAGTTTCTAATCACAAATCCCAGTGACTTGGAGGCTCTTGAACATATATTGTCAATGTGTTGATCAAACATCAGTTTCGAATCATGTAGAACCCCAAGATCCCGAGCAACGTCAAGCTTATCGAGTTTAATGCCTTTTAGATAATAAACTGAATCGACGGTAATATGCTTTCTAGTGAAAGTCATTGCGAAACATTTAGATGGATTAAGATCTAGTAAATTATTACCACAATATTCATCAAGACGTGATAGATCTTCTTGTAAAGATTGAACATCATTCGAGTTGGAAATAGCAGCAAAGACTTTCATGTCATCAGCGAAACAAAGCACTCGAGCAAACTTGAAACACTCACAAATGTCATTAATAAAAATGACAAAAAGTAAGGGACCGAGCAGGGAACCCTGAGGGACGCCACTAGGCACTGGAACCCAACTGGAAATGTAGTTGCTGACCACCACAGCTTGACATCTATTTTCTACATATGAGCTAAACCACCTAAGTAGATCGCCACATATACCAATTTTTAAAAGTTTTTGCAATAGAATTTTATGATCAACTTTGTCAAATGCATTGCTATAATCGGTATATATGACATCCACCTGGCGACCTTTGCTCATAGTCCCAGTAAGAAAATCGTTAAAAACAATAAGATTACTCACAGTTGACCTTCCCTTTAAAAAGCCATGCTGAAATTGATTGAATGAATTTTTTAATGCCGAAACTACCTGATCATAAACAATTTTTTCAAAAATTTTAGAAATTATACATAGTTTCGAAATTTGACGATAGTTTGTCACTTCATTTTTAGCACCTTTCTTATGAACAGGTGTTATGAATGCTTGTTTCCAAATAGATGGTACGACGCATTCAGAAAGAGACCTTTTAAAGAGAAGAGAGATTGGTACGGCGATAGTTTTAGCGCAGCCAAGTAAAAAACGAGTCGGTAACTTATCAGGTCCTGCTGATTTAGTTGGATCCAAACCAGATATAAGCTTCGTTACTTCTTCAGTTGTAATTTCAACTGACGAAATATATGATAAAGGCTCAGTGGGAGGGCTACCCGCGGAAGGAATAGAAGTATAATTAGTACTTTGACGCGAATCGAGAAAAGTTGAGCTAAAGTAGTCTGAAAAGGCATTACAAATCGATTCACCGTCAGAAATTACTTTATTACCATATTTAAGATTGCTAGGAATGCCATTACTTTTAGCACGTGACTTTACATACGTCCAGAAATTTTTTGCATTTTTAGTTATTGAGTTCTCAATATTTTCTATATATTTTTGATAACATTCTGACTCCAAAGATTTTACTCGTTGACGTAGAAGATTAAAAGTATAATGATCAGATAGATTCCCATAATTCTTAAATTTATTGTGGTATTTAGCTTTCTCTTTGATTGCTTTTATTAATCCCGTAGAATACCATTGAGGATACTTATCACTATGTATTTGCTTCTTCGGTATATATTTATCTATGAGATTATCAATAACTGAATAAAAGAAAGAGACACTTACCTCCAAAGATCTTAAAGAGAATTCTTTATTCCAGTCAATATTGGCCAACTCCTTATTGATGGAATTATAATCGCCTTTATTAAACAATGGTTTGGTGTATGTCGCTGGTTTGAGTGAATGTGAAAACGTAAAATCTAGATCTATATATAAAGCAGGATGAAGTTTATCTATTGGCACTAGTGGGTCAGTACATTCAGTTACCGTGACATTATCTGTACATAAAACGAGGTCTAGGATTTTGCCTTGATTATTTAATATACCGTTGTATTGACTTAAATTATGAGTATTTAATTCGTCTACTAAAATAAACTCATCTTTTTTGGTTAAGTTCATCGGGGTGTACGACCCAGTATCATTCAGGACCCATTTGATGGCACTTAAATTAAAGTCCCCGACAATTAAATATTTATCTAACGGATTTCTTAAATTTATATCAGTTAGACTGGAAAGAAAGTTTTCTAATTGATTAGAAAAAGAGTATCCAAGATTCTGTGAACAAAGATATAAAACACAAATATGCAACATAAAGTTTTCTTTAGTGGTTGAACTTTTAAGATACAAACTAACCCATAAATCTTCCGCGGATGAATAAAATGACGGTTGTGCTGTAACACACAATTCCTTGCGCGTAGCTATCAGCACGCCACCTCCACGTGACTGGCCGGTAAGAGAATAATCCCTATCACGCCGCCAGACCATATAATTGTCGTCAAACAACTCCGAATCGCGCACTCCCTCAGGTAACCAAGACTCAGTTAGAATAATAACGTCATACGATTTTAAAGATAGGTTACGATAGAGAGTTAAAGTCTTTGTTCTTAAGCCCCTCACGTTTTGATAGTATACACTTAATGTATTTTTAGTAATAGGATTAAATTTTAGTTACAGTTATAGTAACATTTAAATAGCAGACTACTAATAGTGTCATGTAATAAATTGTTGGGAATAACATATAAAGAATATCTTTAAAAACTACGTAATGAGGGTGAGCGCATTTTAAATAAGCTGCGAATCGAATAAATAGTTGATGTGACCAAACAAGTGTAGAAGCGAACCAGAAATAAGTAATTATAATGAGTACGAGTGAGTAAAATATATTGTGCGTAGTACCCATTGAGCAGCGAGCGTACTGATAAGCAAAACAAAAGATGAATAGGCGTAAATAATAGCGAGATATCTGTGTGCGCGTCAAGCCAGGGGAGCTAAACCGTTTACAGCGAAGGTAAGATATTATATAACTTATAAATATTATATGCAAGTTTTTAATTTGTATTTGACCGTATGAGCAAAGGAAGATAGATGAAAAGAACTGTATTACAACAAATAAGCAATTTAAAAATACTATCAAATGGAAATTGATTAAGAAATTTTGTTTAAACATTTATCATTATTAATTATAAAAACATTTGAGGACTCATTTTTCCGAGCGTGAATTTTTCCGTACTTCACCCAAATAAATTTGAAGTTCTTTTCCTTCGCCAGCTCTTTAGCTTTATTGAGTAATTTTTTGGACTCGACAGTCAGATGATCGTTAAGGAATATCTGTTGAGACGAACCCTTGAAGCCGATTTCAGACGCTTTGAAGGATTTAATCGAGCGACCCGCTGCTAAAAACTCCTCCTTTACATATCTATTGATGAAACTTACGATTATTACATTGTCCTTCGAGGCCGAAGGAACCCGAGATATGTAATTAATTTGAGAGTCCGGGAAGCTATAATCCACTTTTTTGCGAATTTCTTCAAGAACAGAGAAGAGGTTTTCGCCTTTCTTTTGCGGCACTCCCTTAATTTCGATATTATTCAAACGAGATCTCTGTTCCATACCAGAAATGACACCCTGCAGGGAATTCATGGAATCCTGTACAGAATCGACTGTTGAAAGTTTTTCTTCTACTTTAGTGATCCTGGTAGTAAACTCTTCAACCTGAGTACTTGCAAACTCTGTTGCTGTTTTTATTTCTTTAAGCTCAGCTTTCATCGATTTGATTTCTTCCATCAGTGAGGGAAAGTCAGCAATCTTATTTTTAATATCCCGAATCTCCTTCATGAGGTCATCTAGCGAGACTGAAGACGCCGAAGAGGAACCAGCAGCAGGTGAAGCGATCCTACAGGTTGAGCATTTCCAAGTTGATTGGCGGTCCACTCCCAGCTTCCTCCATCCACTCTCGGATATTCCCGCGCAACCGAAATCCAAGTGCTTCTTGCATGTTTTGCATTGCACACCATCGCTGAACACAGCATTGCACATAGCACATTTCATTTTTACTTTTGACAAGCGTAGATATGTATTAAGCAAACAAGGGTTGACAAACCCTGAGAATTTGCAAATACGGTAGTAGCGTCTAAATCCTTGGATACGCGGCCGTGGGGTAGCCGGATTCACTCGATTCGCAATTCGGGTTTTACGATAATTGTGCTGTCAACCAGGGGAGCACTCGTTAATCCATTATAGTCAGTGTCGAGAACAAATCGGTAAAACAGAGAGCATTTGATACACGCCTGCTCAGTTTGCGCGCCAAACCACGACTTGATGGAGCTATGCGGTATCAAATATACAACCGAATTGGGAACTCATCCTGTTTGAAGTCGGTTGAAGTCGGTTTTATAGTATCAAACCTTCTATTATAGTGTCGAATATCACTGAATAAAACTACAATGAAACTGTGAAGATAATACATACATACGTACAAACGTATAATCACGCCTCTTTCCCGTAGGGGTAAGCAAAGACCACTTCTTTCCACTTTCTACGATCCTTACATGCTTCTTTCGATTCGTCCACTTTCATTAATAAATAAATAAATATTCTTGGACATTTCACACAACGCCATCTCGTCCCAAGCTAAGCAACTTAATGCTTGTGTTATGGTAACGAGATGGATGAACTACTTATATATTTTTTTTTTGTAAATACATACGTATTATAGATAGAAATGACACTCAGACTCCGAGCCAGTGCCTCTGGTTTAGACAAAGACACTGGCCCGACCCCGGAATCGAACCCGGGACAACGTTGATCCAAAGGCGGCACATCTAACCACTAGACATCCCTTCATACATCCTCTTCAGTTTAGGGTACTCTTGACCTGGCCTTTTTTCAAGACGTCCCTGATTTGATCTTGAAACGTTCGACTAGGTCTGCCCCTTCCAACACTTTCATTCCCACTCATCATCTTCTTTCATTCTCTCGATATGGCCAAACCATCTCAGCGTACCTTTCTCAATTTTTAGAAGATAATATTCCGGAAAAAATGCTAGTTGTTTCAACTTATTCGATTTAGTTATTTTTGTTTTCCTTTGGATCGGTGGCATTTCTACCTCTTACCAAGGAATACAAGCGATAGCTCTAAACTGCATAATGCTTTTACTGTCAGGGCATTATGTGGGCTGTCTGTGTCAACTGCGGGAACTTGGCAGGCGGCTGTGTCGGCTCGCTAGGCGGCCATGACAATGACACGACAAGGACTAATGCGGGGCATTTGCTGTTTATTTTGTAGCTTCATGTTTAAATCGGTCATAGGTAGCTTGACACACTCTCTATACATACTACATTGTTTTGGTATCTTCTACAGTTTAAGTTACAATATTTAATGAATAAAACTGTACCTAACATAAAAACCGAGACATAATGTTCTAGTAGTAATACAATTTGTTGAGAATTATTAAATGACTAGTATTTAATAATTCTTAACAAATTGTATTACTTATTGTGTAGTTGGCCTGCCAGAAATAAAAAAAATGATTACGTTTAGACATATCTTTATAAATTATGCTTTATACATAGCCTATGTGTTATTCTAATGTATAAACTACTGTTGTAAAGTTTTATCAAAATCTATTCAGCAGTTTTTGCGTGAAAGAGTAAGAAACATACATCATTCCTACAATTTTTAACGATTATAATAAAAGCCCATAGCTATCCGAAGTGACGTCATGGAGCCTACTGAAGGATTTCATTATAATGTATAACAGTGAACTTTACCCGACAAACTAAGCATACTCTTCAACGTTAAAGATTTTGACAAATTTCTTTGTCCAAAGTCTATGTCGTTATGCTATGTTTTCACCCATAAAACACTGCTATAACACACACACGAAACTACACACAATACACAACGCATTGTGTACTTCTGCAAAGAAGATTGACAGAATGAACTATATTTAATCCTTTATACTCATTAGTCCTTTATAACCGTAACCTCATTTCACAACCATACCGATCCCTAAATATTCCGCAACTCCATACTAACGTCAAACGTGTAACATTGAAATACTCTGAATTCTAACAAAACGTTCCTTTCGTAGAACTGACACCACCTGCATTACTGCGGTGCCTACGGGAGAGACCACTGGAGTCTTTACTGTCAGCGCCTGTGCAGGCTCCCGACTTTGCTTACGCTTTTGGGCCGAGCGTCGATGGCGTTGTCATAGGTAAGATGGGAGTGATTGTATTATTAGGCGTTAGCATTTCAGCCAAAAAAGTCCACTGCTGTACATAGGCAAGCGCCACAAGGACCGGTCCCGAGCCATCTGCGTCCATCAGTCTTAAGGGTCGTCAGTCTACCGCGTGGCTTTGGCTTACCGGCACTGCACACGTGGTACATGGTAACCATGTGGCATTCACGTAATCCTTACTAGATGGCGTTACAAAGATTATTGATTTAAAAATGTTTTTTACAAACCTGACAGTATTTCTCGGAATATAATGTTTTCACATTCAGGATACAATAATTGGACATATTTATGCCCGAACTTTTTTTGTTGACAGTTACATAAAAAATATCTGAATAAAAAAAATATTTAAAAGAAACTTAGTAACTTTGTAAGATTCCGAATTTAATTAAAAGATACTTTATGAGATATCACTTTATGAGGTCACTAGATAAATAGGAGATTTTAACTTTATTTCATTTTCCGAGAAGTAAAATATGATTGCCGTCTGAGGTTTTTTGTAGAATCATCAGATAGAAAACCATTTTTGTACTCCATTCCTATGTATTTTTGAGCAACCCCTTGAAATTGAGTAAAAAATTTTTATGGGACCATACCATTCTACTTCTTCGTAATCATTTCTGTGAAGGTCAGGATATTCGGTACATTTTATTTATTTAATTTCACGTTACAAATGATTCCAAGAAAGGCAAACAGCGCTAGCCGACAAATGACATCAACGTCTTTGAAATAAATGGGTTTAAATGATGATGACAGCGATCTGGCACAAATTACTTTGTTATAATTTTAGTTATTAAATTTATTTTTGTAATTAATTGCGGATTTTGCAGAAAACCGTAAACGGCGCAAATACAGTAGGCTTGACGAAGGCTACTTGTTTGAGCCGTTTGCGGTTGAGACATTGGGTCCGTGGGGTCCTAGTGCTCATCGGCTTTTCAGAGACCTGTCGCGTAGGTTGGTCGATACTTCTGGTGACCAGAGGGCTGGCACGTATCTCGCGCAAAGGATTAGTATAGCTATCCAGCGCGGGAACGCTGCTAGTCTTCTGGGCACTTTGCCAAGTGGTGGCGATTGGGCACAACTGAACTTTTTATAAATTATGTATATTTTAGTTTAATAGTTATTTAGTTTAGTTACAGACATCTATAGTACATATTTTTGTAATTTAGTTCAGTGTTTTTTATAAATAAAACAATTGTTGTTAACTTTCAAGTTTTATATCTGACTATTGAACTGATTTCTAAGATCCGTTAAAATTCAGTTTGCGACAACAATTGACACATTGAGTACCTCGTCCGTTTAAATATTTATATTAGATAAGAAATCATAAAAAACAAACACATAAAAATTATTCCTTAAACTAGCAACAACAAAAATCCATTGCACATTTACCGCAATAAACAATAAATGTATCATCAAAGTTATTACCGAAAGTGATACTGACGAAATAGGCAAGAATATACAACCCAAGCCAGCTAAGTGCATGAAGCTAAATTCCCCCCATTTAGCTCCAACAGTCTCAATACTGAGTCATTTTGGATAATGATTATGACAACGGCTCTAGGTCACTTTATTTCAATCATAAACCAATCTTATCTTAAAACTTATTATGGAATCTATAGCAAGTACCAGCTCAAATGCTATCCCAACTAGCTAAAAGCTTAACACATACAATACTACATCTATCATAGACATTGCGTTCCTATAAGTTTGCCATACAATTTGAGCCGCTTGTATTCCAGCCGACTGTTCGAATAACTACGTGGACTAGTTTATCGCTTCAAATTCAGTTACGTAACTATATTCTGGAAGTTCATAATAAATGCTATGCTAATGTCAAAATTGATATTGCGAAAGTAATTAATATCATTATCTTGATCCACTGCTGATTCAGCCCATGGTCCCAATCTGACAAACCTCCCTTGTCATGTCCTCTAGTTGCCTCTAACGACACCTTCAGGATGAAAAGTGTTGGTGACATTACATATTCTAAACCTGTCAACATACACATCTTTTATGAGGTCAATTTAAAGACAATTTTTGTATAATCTAATATCTTAGATTAGGCTCTCGTGTTGGCTGTATCAGTGTTTTTTGTTACCATTTGATTTTTCTGTAATTATAACAGAGAAATACGACAAAAAGCAGCGCGGATTTTAATTCATAGTACGCTTAAGTAACTTTAATTATACAGCCTTTGATATCCTGTCACGACAACGTGAGGATAAAAACACAAACTAGATTATTAAATAATACTGAAAGGTGAAGCTACTATAAAATTAAAAGTAGACATTAGAATTTACAAATGGCTGGCTATGATGAAATTATTTTTTACACAGGTTTCAGACTGCCTGTTAAGATTTCATAGATACACTATCCTTGGAGTAAAGAATAATAAATATAGTCTGAGAATAAGCTAACCTCCAAAAGAAATCCATCTTCCCTCCACGTTCGAAGTTTAAATGTTTTCCTCAAGCAAGTTACAGGCAAATTTTAAAGTGACTGCTGCGTACAACAAAACCGAGGTAGAATTTTCATCTTGCGAAGCTAGGTGAGTAATTCTTTGTCACGATACCTCCTTCATACCGGCATTCTCTCGTGTGGCGTCAGTTATTAAATTGTCTCAGAAAACTTTTCTTATCTCGCAAGGCTTGCGCTGTTGTAAAGTGGCGTGCTTTTGTTATAAACTCTGTCAAATATCTTGCTTTTAAATCAACTTCTAGTAAGTTACGGGTAGTGTGTGTATTCAAAATGTAAGAATATCTATTTTTATCAATGTTTATGCCAGTAGCATTGTCGAAGAGTGACATAATATGCGCATAAATGAATTAAATATACACCAAAGTCCAAGTCCAATTCATCTTACGATTTTAGGTAGTTGCCTGGAAGAGATCGCTCTTTAGCGATAAGGCCGCCAATTTCGCATGTGTTATTAGGAACATTAGTTCTTCATTGGATTTTATCCTAGATCTATCTAGTGGTAAATTTATAATAACTCTGCCAAGTTATCCAATATTTAGACACACAACAAGGTAAATAAATCGTAACTATATCTGTCATTTCATTTTGTAATTCAGAAAATATATCGAAGTGCAACTTTCGCTCCATTGTTTCATATTTGGATATCAACCTATTAATAATGTATAATGGCCTTCGTCACATTTCAATAGACTTGCAATAAAAACAGCCATAACTATTGTCTAGCTAGGCAATAACTTCAGTCGTTTCTATAATTTATTTCGAACTACTGTTGGTGAAACGTACTGTAAACCAACAGTGCACTTTTCAAAGTTATCTCCAGCTTTTTTCTACTTTGACACTGTTCCCCCCGTCTGAAGCTGCAATATTAAATTGTCTCGGTACAAGTTTTCTCATCTCGCGTTCCTGTGAATCGACGTTTTCACTTATAGCGGTTTGTTGTCCAATCTTTTACACTCCCTAGTTTCTATCTCACTTTACCCTTAATGTGTGATGTTATTGTGAAGAATAATATTCTACCTATCAGAATTAGACTTTAAATATGTGATAAAAATTTTATTTCTCAGCTCGATTATTTACATTACTCGTACTTTCAATACATGAGATAGCCAATCTTTAAACATCTATTATATTTCTCATATTTTTTAGTAATTATTTTATCACAAAATAATCCGTAAAATATAGTTTGCAAATGAAATCACATTACAAGTACCATCAAAGATATTTGGTCGTCAGTGAAAGCAGTTCAGCAAAGTTCTTAAAAACCTTTTTTTAATACAAAAAATGTAATAGCCGCAATGACTCTGAATCTTTTCTACCAGATACTGGAGACCTCCTGGTGAATCCGGAGAATGGTTACGAGTGGGGCGGCCAGACACTCGCACATGCGCCCGCTGGGAAACAAGGACATAATGCTATAAACATCATCAACGCCGTCCTTATGAGGAAGAGCGCTGTGGCGCAACTCACCAAGTAAGATAACAATTGAACTTGAATTGAAAACAAAATAAACTCAAATGAAATATAAATAATACACAAATAGTAGTAAACCTATCACTCGATTACATCTTTAAACGAGTATCATATTAGTTAGTAATACGATTAAGTTTTCATAACTATACAAAGAAACAAGAATTATAATTCAAATTCAAACTCTTTATTTATCGGAAATAAAAACTAGGGATACATTAATTTATGTGCGATAAATAGCTAATGTCACGCTTAAAATTAAGAATTTAATCAAATCACCGTTCAACGGTTTACTTGCATCACGTTGCATAAATTACATTTTATTGTTGCTCCCAACAGGTATGATCTCATGCTGGGAGTGACAAAAGCAGAAGCGTACTTCGCTTTCAGCGGAGACGACGTACAGTACGGGATCGAAGCAGACAGGCGATCGAAGATCCTCAAGTCGTTTGTACGGAACACGTACAGTTACCACTTGTCTGAGATATTAGCTACCATTATTAATGAGTACACGGATTGGGAGAGGCCCGTTCAGCATCCTATTAATATTAGGTACGTGAATACTTATTAATAAGTTTAGTGATGGATGAAGTGGTAGCAACTCATTTATGTCTATGTTGTTCGCTTGAGAGTGCGAACTGAAGAAATATTTATTTGATAGAAAGATCACTATTTTGGATTTAATTATATAATAATAAAATTAGGAATCTCTTATAAAACTACTACCCTAAGGAAAGGAGAAGTAAACATAAATGTTAACAAATCGGGCATAATAATAACAATACGTGGGCAATGCGGCCCCCAAAATCTAGTACAAAGTAAAGCAACAAGAAAAGAAAAACTGGTTGTGCGATCGACTGCTGCGCAGCATGTCGCGGGTTCTATCCCCGCACGGAAGAAATATTTGTATGACCTACAAGTATTTGTTCCGGTTCTGGGTGTTTTCTATCTATATTATGTATGTATTTACAAAAAAAAAGTATATAAGTAGTTTATCATCCATCTCGTTACCATAACACAAGCATTAAGTTGCTTAGCTTGGGACGAGATGGCGTTGTGTGAAATGTCCAAGGATATTTATTTATTTATTATTATTTAATCAAAGTTGACAGGCACTAGGCCATTGATTATTATCGATTTTCCACCTGCTTTTGATACAAGAACATGGCAAGAACTTTTAAATTTAGTAGACTTAGGCTAGCAATTGCTTGCCGGAGAGGTACTCCAATAGAAAGTAGCAGGTTTGGAGCTGTGACATAGAACACTGTGCTCCAGTCCGTATAAAGCTAATTATTAAATTATTTGTTATGGAAGTGACTGGCTCTTCTGTGTATACCGGCATCCGAAACTGGTGGTTAACGGATAATGATATACACATTTTTGACAAGGCAAAAGAGCTCACGTGACTCACATTATTTATTCTGAAAATAGATACCGATTTTGTTGCATGATTTTAATAATGTGGGTTTGGTAACATAGTTCTAGTAAATGCATTGCATAATTTAGATATGTTATTATTGAATGCAATTAGTCGCTTCAGTAATGATGTATTCCACATGGTTGCTTAACCAAGCAATAAATTGGTTATAATTTGGTTATCATAAAATTCAAGTTTGGAGTTTGGTACTCAATCTTTCAAAAATATTCTTAGGATCGTCGAAGCTAAATTACAAATAGCTTGAAAGAGAAAGCTATATTTCTTAATAATGATCCAGTGGAACTATTAGGTATACATGTTATTATTTTCTTTGGTTCTTGGGCAACAGTGGCAAGTTCATAAATGTCAGATTACCTTCTTTAGAATTGAAAATACTTTAGAGCCAGAATTTCTTCATGTTCAAACGAAGGCTTCGTTTGAATCCGGATGAAGATGGATATTATTCGCGTATTGTTCGCGATGATTTTACTTATAGTCGCTTAAGATGTGCCTGTGGAACTGTATAATACACATGTTGAGATGTATTAAATAAACAAATATTCATTTGGTGCCAGGGATGAAACCTTGGAAGCATTGAGTGATGCTCAGGTTGTGGCGCCTATGGTGCTTACCGCAGATACTCACTCGGCTTTACGGCGCAACTCGTATTTATACGTCTTTGATTACCAAACAAAGTATGGAGACTATCCGCAAGTAAGTTATGTGATTGTCTTATTTCCATTACCCATCACTGATTAGTTTCTTCTGTCTAGGACGAGCTACATTTATTATAAGCAGTAATTTATAAATACAATATATTTCTTATTGCTGAAGTTTATATTGTGCAAGTAACCAATGAAATCGTGACATTTTAATTTTATCATTATTATTTAGTCAGTATGTGACATTTGTGAATGATAAATATAATATTCTAATCTCAGATTAAATATTGTAAGAGCTATAGCATTTTTAATTACAATTATTTAATTTCGTCGAAAAATAAAATAAAGCTATTCGCAATATTATTGGTTCTATTTAACTAGAGACGGCGACCGTTTAAATATTAACCCAAGATTCTCATTATAAATTTCGTTTGAGGAAAACTACTCAAAGGATTTTATAAGGTTTGGTTGTTCAGTCGAGAAGTAAATAAAATTGAAAGAAATAATACAAAATCAATTTACAATGCTTGGTCGCTTTGTAAATAAATATTTGGAATTTCCTTAACTTTAATTTTGTAAACGAATTCCGGAACAGAGGCGTTACTTCAAAGTTACTTCGAGGGAGTTACAGGACCATTATCTTGTAAAGTGGTCTCATATTTTGTCTAAACGAGGCCAAACTTTGGTCAAGTTTAATCTAGGGATTTAGTCAATTAAATTAACATGTAGACTGATTAAATTCAACTGTTAAGACGTCGATTTAATACATCATTTTCACCCAATAGACGTCCACTGCTGGACATAGGCCTCCCGCTAGGATCTCCACAAAGGCCGGTCCTGGGCCACCCGCATCGATCGTTTTTCGGCGAGCTTAAGGTCTGGGCAAACAGCGGACGGGGCGGGACGGCGACGCGACGCTGGCGGGACGTGAAGAGTTGTAATGTATTAGTTAATGTAGAATAGGTCACATAGAGCCGTCGCGCTCGGCGCGAGAGTAGCGGTCGCGTCGCGTCGGCTCTGTGTGACATATTCTACATTAACTAATACATTACAACTCTTCACGTCCCGCCAGCGTCGCGTCGCCGTCCCGCCCCGTCCGCTGTTTGCCCAGACCTTTAACCAGGTTGTTGGTCCACCGTATAAGTCCTGCCAGCACTGCGCCTTAATACGTCGACATTAAATATTTTAAGCCGTCGTCAGTCTGCAGTATTTTGTTACATTGAATTTGTATAGATTTGCTAAATCTATACTAATATATAAAGCTGCAGAGTTTGTTTGTTTGTTTATTTGTTTGTTTGTTTGTTTGAACGCGCTAATCTCAGGAACTACTGGTCCGATTTCAAAAAATCTTTCAGTGTTAGATAGTCCATTTATCGAGGAAGGTTATAGGCTATATTTTATTTTTAAAAGAATTAGGGATCCGTATGAAAATTGCGATTTTGTAAACCAAGGTGTAAAATCGAAAGCCTATTTATGCGTGCGCTGCAGAAACTATTGACAATAGAACATAATGATGTACTACGGGTTTGTAGGTTTTATAAAGATCTACAAAAAAGTCGCGAGAGCACATATAAACTATCATAGTTTAGTCACAATAACCGATTTTATGTTAATAAAAATATGCACGGGTTCGAAGCCCACGCGGGCGAAGCCGCGCGCAAAAGCTAGTAATGTATAATATGACACTGTCAACGTTTTTATTTAAAAATAATATTAGTTATACATATTATTGCCTTTTAGAATTTGGTCACGAAATCATAATGAAGTCAATTGATTAACATCTAATGCGCATTATAATGTAGTAGTCATTGCCAAAACAGTAACACAATTATAAATGGAACCAACAATTAGAGCAGCGATTCGGAACCGGCCGATCAGCCGTATAATCAACCACATTAACATACTGATTAACATCGATCCACAACTAAACCAACAGCAACCAATTTCTGACACGAACTGCCACCTACTCGTATTTTGAAGAGTAATTACTGAACAACCACTTTAGAAAGACCCCATGAGATTTTGTGTTTTCATTCAATCAGGAGGTCTACGATTAATGGACAATGATACGTTGCTTTGTTATTAATTTGCATAGCTGTTTCATTTCAGATAGAGGTTACAGGATCAACAAGACACTTGAAAGAAAATGTTTATTAACTAAAACGGTACATTTAACGTACATCTTTATATTCGTTTAGTAAACAATATGTATTCATTTAAGTGTTGCTAATCATTCTAATGTTAAAAGGTTTGTTTGCTATTTTAATAATACAAATCATTTAATGAAAATTGAGATGTGTTCGTTTCAAATATTTAAACGATTCAAATAATTTACGTTAACAATTATTTACGTACGTTTAAAATAATATCAAATGTGTCGTTTTACAAGATCCTATCATCAATACTGTTGAATGTTTAGAAAATTTTCGTAGGCATAAATAATCAAATATTATTTTTGGCTTCATATTTTTATCCTTATCTCAATACATTCGCTTTTTACCGCTGTATAGCCCTTTACTGTATTAGTTTGATGGATGTTTAACTTCTCGTTTATTTTTCTCAGCGCCAGGGTTGTATTCATGGTGAAGAACTACCGTATATATTTGGAGCACCCTTGGTGGGTGGGCTAGCGCACTTCTCCCGGAACTACACAAAGGCTGAAGTGGCATTATCCGAATCAGTAATGCTGTACTGGGGCAATTTTGCCAAGACTGGGTATGTCTAATCAAGTTGACCAGTACTTTGCTTATTTATTATCGCATGTGTCTAATATTGATATACTTTGTAGAAATCCCAACGAAGCACAAGAAAGTGATCCTATCAGAGCTGGTAGACAAGAGAGAGTACGCATGAAGAATATAGAATGGACTGCATATGAAGCGGTACATAAAAAGTACTTAAATATCGATACTAAAGCCAAATTGAAGAATCATTACCGAGCTCACAGGTAAATGAAATTAAATCAGCCTACTGTAAGAACATACTTATAAAATTAATGTCTGCTAAGACAAATTACTTATCAAATATACTGTTTTCAAATACACTATTCGTATAGTAATACGAAATAGTAGTTAAATCTTTTTCCGGTCGATGATTAATGAACATATCTGTAATGTTAAACATGATTGTCTACAGGTTATCATTTTGGCTGAATTTAGTGCCAGACTTGCATCGCCCTGGTGGTGAAGATGTTCCAGCATCTCATCACCAACTAGAACACGACGACACAGCCCTGCAACCAACGTTAAAAACAATGAGTCCCTCTTTCAAAAAGACCACTGATATGATGATATCTGAAACAGGTCTAGCTACAAATATTCCTGTACTTAATGTGTTAAATATTACATCTTCACTGAATTTTAATATTATAGGAATAAAAGCTGCCACACAAAGTACTCCTAGTAGTATAGAAACTCATAAAACAGACGCAACTACGCTAACTCCACCCGAAGACGGATTCGCAGCTTACTCAACCGCATTGAGTGTAACTATAGCCATTGGTTGTTCATTACTCATTCTGAACGTGCTTATTTTTGCTGGAGTTTACTACCAAAGAGATAAAACCAGAATGAATGGCCAAGATGGCCACTCTAACGGATCTCATTTGAAAAAACGAGCTGAAAATGGACAGATGCCAAATAACATTTGCGGAGATTTAGAAGGGGCGTTGACTTACCAAACAAGTCTGAAAAATGATCCAGCAACAATTTTGAGTCACCATCATCATTCTCACCACCAATTACCGCCACCGGAATTCGCGGATCTACCAAGCAATAACGTAGCAAGTATGGCTACATTGCCCAGAGCGCCCCCTCCTCCGAAATTAGGGAAGAGCAATATCAATACTTTGGCCAGTGGCCAACTGCAAGAAAACCAGCCGCTTTTATCGGCACATCAAATGCAGATGATAAATACAAGCACATTGACCAAGAAGAACACACAACTGAACGCAAAGTCGAACGTGACGATGGAGGAGTTGAGAGTGTGACGTCAGCGGGCATGACTGCAGCGAGCCGGCAGTTGCAGCGACGTTGTCCATCATGATGAGATCGTGTGACTTGAGCCGGACCTTCTCAAGTGCGTCACAGATTACATATAAACTTTACTGTGCACCTTGTTTTAGGAAGGTTTAAACTGACTTATAAACTGGTAATAGACAGTGATTTTTTGTCCTAATCTTAGGAGCGAACTTAACAAGTGATTAGTACTTCTGGTTATCATATCCATTGATATTGGTGAAGTGTATAATGTGTTATTGGACAACGGTATTCATGTATATTTAATTGTAAATAACGTGACTAATTTGTACATAATATTTCAGCAGCTCAGCCGCATATCCATCCTAATTAAAGTTATTATAATGTCGAAAATAGTGAATTTAAAATACTTAAGTAAGATCGCAATTTGGTCGTCCATTACTTTTTATGTATTCCAAATTGCTTTTTGTTTGCTTTGCAGCGATAAATGAAATTAAATTGTTTCGTTTAAGTGTTATGTTGGAAAGATTTATGGTCTCCAATATTTGAGGATCGGCGTTCAGCCATATTCGAATTGATGATATTTTATTTTATTAATTAAACTGGGGTCTAAACACATTTGTCACAGTTTGCAATACAGAAGCTTAACACATTGAAAGGCATTACCCCTTATAATAGTTAACAATATAGAGTTTTGCCCATATAATATATTAAGACATGTTATTTTAAAATGGAAAATTATTTATTTATTTATTTATTTACACTTATGCACAACAAATGTACAAAGGCGGACTTAATGCCTTGGACATTTTCTGCCAGTCAACCTTGGGTGGTGCAGAGATAAAGTGTGGTAGGTGTAAAATAAAAATAAAATACCTAATACATACACTACATACATACACTACATGCATACAGTACATATATACACTACATAGGTACATACACTATATATATACACTACATACTTTGTTAATGGTCGACTAAATTATATTTATTCTATTGGAAATAAAAACTAGGTATTCGAAGACACCAATAACATAAGTAACGCCATATATTTTTTTGAAAATAGAAGCAATAGTTTTACTTCGAGTAAATATGGTTCTTGGGAGACTCTGGACGATGCAATTTTGGCTAAGAGCAGATTCATAATTAAGGTCTTTTTTAAATGGTTTGGTTAAATATTATGAATACATTTTAGCGAAGTTTGTGATTACGTAGGTAAAATTTGAATAACTGTCGTATGGCATTGTGTCTAAATTCCTAGATTTATAAAATATCCTAAGAGGATGAAGTAAGTCTAAATAGATTTATAAATGGACTTAAATTAACTAAGATGCTACAATGAATCTGTCATCTTAGTCAAAAACATAATTATTATTTTTAACATAGTTGGACCAATAGTGTTTGTAAATATGTAAATAATTAGGAAACGGTATAACAGGTTGTAACTATCCAGTTATATTTTTGATTCGATACCACGACTGAATTTATATGTTGACTTAGAACTAAAGTAATAATAATATTGTTTGTATCCCATTATAGAAATATCTTGACCGATGTTTTGATGTTATCGTATGATATTAATTTAAATAAAAATAATAATATGTATTTTGTTCAAGATTCCATATGAGTTAAAATTATAATTGAATTATAGTTGAATTATAATTGTAGTAATTTCCTAGTATGAAAGAAATTTATAACGATTTTTTTCTGCAAGATGCCTTGAAGTGATCCTATTATAATTTACTATTGTATACTCCCATTTTAGGTTTCCTATAATTCTCAATAACAGCACAAATTTTGTTAAAAGTAAACATGTTAGTGCATTTATAGATATCGACAAAGTCTGTACAGAGACTTTATAATAAACTTACCGAGATACAGACTAAAAATTTTAATAAAACAATGAGAAATTATTTGTTGCATTTTTATTCATTCTAAATCTTTCTGTTGTCTATTTAAATAGTGGGTTATAAAATTTGTGACTTATAGTACATTTTGGAAATCCGATAGGTATTTGAACAAATTTCATCATTAGTTTATTTCTAATTTATAGCAAAGCAAAGTTCACAACCGTAAAACTCACAAGTTAATTTATGTTTCCATAAAAGTACCAAAAACGAGTTAATAAGAAAGAACTTGGAAGTATTTCTTCGCAAAAGAACCGAATTAGTAAAAAGCAAGTTAAGAGATGAAACACAGTAAATTCTCAAAGCGGCAAGTAATAAACCTGACGCCTGTTGGCGTAGCGGTCCAAACGGCCCCACGGTACGGTATAGGGGGGTAAAAAGTATTATGTATCTCACCTTTTCCCCTTTATAAATAAGTTCCAGTCTAACCAGATTTATTGGATTCGGAGATTTGGTTTGGCTATTAATTTCCACGCTTATGTCTACACCGAATGCCATAGATGGTAGAATTCCACCCAGAGCCGACGGGTTTACGTGCCCTCCGAAGCACGGAGGCGTGCAGATTAAACAAATAATGGACGCCCCTCGAACATCCAGCAGAGCCATACGTTGTTCAACTTTAGATCAATTGTTAATTGACTAGGCTACAAGGAAACACCCATATTTTAACCAATCAACTGTTCTGAAATTCATAACAACTGCTCAACGTGACCCTATTGCGGAAACTATATAAAACCTGTCATTCTAACCATAAAAATGGTATTGTATGAAATCACTTGATGATGTTATTGTCAGTCATGGAAGTGTAATGCTTCAAGTTGTTTGCTACTGTCCATGCGGTGATTTAGAGTACACTGTCACCAACACACACCATCCTTAGAGGGGCGTAAGGGGTTGAATAAATGTACTTAAGAAACAGACCACCTAGCTGCAAGAGAAGGAATCTCACCCACTACTTAGAGCGCGTTGCAGCTCAAATTCTATCCAAAATAATTGCCGAAATAAGCCTTAGAAAGGAATTTAAACTTCTACTTACAATTATTCGTACAGTCTACGTTTTTACTCAAGCTAACAGACGCAATGGCATAATTGTCCAAAATCACAACGCCCTAACTCAAGCCACTACCATATCAGTGACAGAAACAAAATTTTCACGGGTGACAAATAAACCTGAACCTTCGACGGGGTAAGCAAATAGGCATAAAGGGACGAAAGCTGACAGGCTCTTTCATAAGTATATTCTTTAAAATCCATGAATAATGTATTGTTCTCTTCAACCGGAAGAGTGCAAACAGCGAGATCCTTCCAAAAATCCTTCAGCTCCAAAGCAAACACTCAAAATATTTCACTCGAAAACAATAGCAGCCATCAGGGAACGTCGTGGGCATTATTTATTCAGTCGACACTGTCAAAGATGTTCGGGCTCAGATAAGCAGCATGTCAATTTTTAGCTTGCCACTCACACAAATGCAAGCTGTATCAACACCAATACGTCACACACACATAAAGAACCCGAAATGATATACTGTTTTATTTTAATTACTATGGCACAGTGTGCTTTACTCAACTAAAATAAAATAAAAACCTTAAAGACAATAACTAAGATGTAGATACTAAAGTAATTGCTACTTCTTAGCCGTTAAATGACCCACTGCTGTGTCGGGCCTATTCTAATTACATGGAGGGTAAAATGCCTACTATGCCACGCTGGCCAGACGGGTTGGCATTCTTTTGCTGCTAGATTTTCAGGCTAGTCATTTCTTCATTTCTTTTGTCAACTCTTACGACACCGTCATAATGGAATGGGGTGGTGACACAATGTATTCTTAATCCGTCACGAGAAGGACACGAAGTGGTGGAAGCTCGACTAAAAAGTGAAGACTGAGATTAATAATAAATGAGTTAAGGCAGAATCCAATTTGATCAATTCGCCTTCCAAATCGAGTTGCTATGAAGTTATTTTACTGCATCTAATATGAGTTCTGTGTACTTGGATCGTGCCATTTGCGACACTCTGAATTCACCCCTTCGATGGCAGAGCAAACATGAACGGCTCGACTTTAAAACATCTTCCAAAAACAAAAAGTACCTGAGATATTGGGAAATAAAGGTACCGAGTCGCGAATAAGTGGATGCTTGTATCATCCTCTAAACGACCTAATGTTTTGTTGATTATTAAAAAACTATACTACTATTCAGCCCGTAAATTACGAACTGCAGAGTCAGCCCCTCCAATTACATGGAGGGTAATTAGCCTACCACCTCACGTTGGCCAGACGGGTTGGCACAGTGTTTCGTACCAAATTTTCCTTCTCTTGTGGCGAGTTTATCGGCATTGTCTTGAAACTGAACTTCATAAACGATTATATTTAGTTTGACTAGTTTCGGTTGCCTTATTGTATTCTAGAAAATAGCATGATTCTATCTATTTCATTTATATAATTCACTTCAATGAGAGATTGAAGATGTTATAGATATAAATAAATATTGATAGGATTCTTTCCGCCCCTTACTCCCGGTAATGGAAAACTTGACAGTATTTGAATTTTTAAGTGTAATTGGTCGAAAAGTTTCAGTTGGTGTCGGCAAAATGTGTATAGCATTATAACTTTCCCTTTGTGTTGAAATTAAGTGAGGATACTCCAGTAGAGAGTTTTTTTCTTTTGTGATTGGAGCGAGCAAAGTTTCTTAAAAAAACAATTTGTTTTTATTTTTATTTCTCTCGTAATATTGATGTTATGTTTTCTTGGTCATCATCAAAAGAGGCTTAAAATGGGAGCATAGCAAAGCGAGTTACACAAGCTTTTTGGGTGTTTGTGATTATTTGTCAAGTACAGCAAACTAGTGACCAACATTAAAAAAAAGTTATTTTTCCTGAAATTTTGCAGACATCATCGTTTGAGAAATATTAAAGATCCTTTTGTTAGGGCTTCAGGGTTTTTGTTAAACTCTGTATAATAAGCAGTAGGTGAAAAAAGCGACTATTATGGTTTGAAAGAAGTTTAGAGTTCCATTGTAGGTTCTACAAATGGACCAAAGCATACGTATGGAGAGGGTTCCGTATCAAGTCATCGTTCTGTTGCGGCTAGGTTTTCGGCCTAATGATTTATTTTTATTGGTTCGACACTCTCAAGAGTAAATGGGGGTGGCTGTTTACTGTAGAGCTGCTTTCCAATATATAGTTATAATATACGTTCTATAGCGCGTTCGTCGGTCGACTGACGCGCTATAGAACGCTGTGAGCTTCCTCACTCTGTTCCCGACCGTCGGCTAAATGGTACGCGCGCGCGTATTGTCGCCATGAATATCGCCCGCCTGTACCGTGGAGCGTCGGTATCGCACTACGGATGTTTTCATTGGCGCTGATGGCCAGCGCGCTACGCGACTGACGATACGCGACCGACGTCAGCGACAGAGGAATTCAGGCCTAAGTATACATAGGGACGGACAGACGACAACGACTTTGTTTTATAATATGTAGTGAGTAGTGATTGTACAATGTTGCCAGCCAATACACAAAGGATTGCCGCGATAAAAGCGGGCCTGGACTGCTGCCGCTACAGGCGCTACAGGCGCTGCTGCAGGCGGGCACGTGCAATGTCCCGTACGTGCCTCTTGATGGGTTGGGGAGCGTCCAGAGGTCCCCTCAAAGCGTGGGGCCTGCTTGTACAAGCGGGCCAAGGTCTCATCAGGGTCGCGGAGCATGCTCCCCGTTGGGGAGTGAAACCCGTGACACTGTTTCGGGCAGTCGAGGGACACCGTTGGTTTTAGTGGGTAGGTTGGGGCGCAACTACCATCTTTCCGTGCCTCGGTGTCCTACATAACCCGGCTGGCAGCGTTGGGCGGTCGGGTATCCATGAGGATTTCCAACGTAAAAAAAGGGTACTTTATCTAATATTTACAGACACAATAAGTATTAATTGACAAGGTATTTCGTGTGACAAAAAATGCCCTTATTCAAAAGTGTGTAGAGCAATTCCTGTTTATTGCCATACAGACGCACGTAAGGTTGATCCATGTCGGTTAACATAATTGGCTCTATTGAGACGTATATTGGCTAGACTGTACCATTTGCAGTAAACATTTATTTGTAAGGGAATTAGATGGGCAAGAACGTAGTTAGGTAGTATAATTATGTCTTTATTGGTTAGGAAAAGCAATATACCACCATGGTATGCTGTTTATACGCTGTTATGTACGAATGATTATTCTTTTTAAACTACTACTTCGCAGCCCACAAATTACCTACTGCTGAGCCGGGTCTCCCCCAAATACATTGAGGGTGATTAGCCTACTGTGCCACGCTGGCCAGATGGGTTGGCACAGGGTTTCGTATCAAGTTTTTCTTCTCAGTTTCCCTGCGAGATCAAATTAGAAAGGATCAAATTAGAAGAGGAGATACGCAGGCAAACCAGGGTCACCGATATAGCCCACAGGATTGCCAGACTTAAGTGGCAATGAGCAAGGCACATATCGCGCAGGACCAACGCCCCGGAAAGTGAAGTGCTGGTAGGCCTTCCACACGGTGGACCGATGACCTGGTTAAGGTCGCCGGAAAGCGATGGATGCGGGTGGCCCAGGCCAGGCCTATGTGGAAATCCTTGGGCGAGGCCTATGTCCAGCAGTGGACGTCTATTGGCTGGCTTATGTTACTGAGTCAGCAATAAACTGATTTCCATCCATCATCCTTGGAATGACTAGACACTGAGTGACTGATCTCCTTGTGTAGTAACTTCAAAAACAAAATCAAAATCAATTTATACACTTTGTTTACCTTCGATTTCTAAAACAAAATTTATATCTATTTTAATTTAAACTCAAAATGAACTTTATTAATCACAAAACTCTTATAAATCGTCATATTTAAAAATACAATTATCATCATCTTACGGTCCCTGTCTAGTCCGCGCTAGGTGGTAGTCTCCAACACACCTATCAGTCGTCATATCTACAGTCACAATTCCTCATTCTTACAATCCATCCATATCTCTTGATCTCACACAACCCTTGCGTCCACTCACTGAAACTACAACCGGTTCGGAATGCTGCTCTACAGAGAAGAGCCGCCAAGAAACTCTGTAGTTGCTTTTTTCAAATAAATGGTCTTTACAAAAGCACTAAACAGCATAGTGAGAGCAAGTTTGCCAGATGAGAGAAACACGCAACACGTTAACGCAATGAATGACAACCAGGCCTTTGGTAATTTATAAAATAAAAACACGGTTAGTGATGAACATCTTCCTTTAGGTGACAGAGAAATGTATTTCCATAAATAAAAATATAAACAAAGTTACCATTGTCCAAAGTAATAAAATAATAATGACAATAACTTTTCTTATCGCACCGATAGCAAATCCAGATAATTGAACCCCAAAGATAGTCGACCTTCATTACCCTGGCCTTTAGATAAAGGTAGGCAAATGTGGCTTGTCAGAATAACCCGGCATTCACCGATAATCGATAAACTAATCGAGTGAACACTGGATTCGTAAAATAGGACGGAGCTCTGGGTCAATTTTATAAAATCGATACCAAAACAGTGTTCAATCGAATAAATTTTCCGAACGCATTCGAACGAATTTAATAGCACCTCCTTATTGTCCGCATGGATTACAATTTTGGATTAGTAAGGAATTTAGAATACAATTCCATCCTGAGGGTGTCGTAAAAAGGAAATGACAGGGCTGAAAACCTATCTGCAAGAGAAGGAAATCTATTAATTACCCTCTCTGTGATGAGACGAGGCCCGACTCAGAAGTGGGTCATTTATGGGCTGAGAAACAGTATAGAAGAATTACTTAGGCATACTTTCCAGTCAGTGGATTGGATGATGGAACAGCACAGGAAGGTTTAAACGCGCGAAAACAAACGTATCTGCTAAACAGGCTTACATTTATAGGTTTTATTGAATTTAACATTTATGTGAACTATTATTTCCGAACTTGATAAATAACAGTCATTTAATTTTAAAACTGGCTATAAATATTTATTTCAATATGTATTTGAATTTCGAAGCAACATTTAAGCAGTTGCCGAGCCCAATATCAAGTCTTGCAATATTCAGAGAATTTGCGCAATTGCCAATGAAACGGCTCTATTGAGAGTCGAGCCAATCGAGCAACTTGATATCAGTTGTATTGCGAACTAGCTTTTGAATTTAATGTAGTTCTGTACATGAAACCACGTGACTCCACATACTCATTTAATATTGACTAGCGCCTTCGCATGTGTTTCAGGGAATATAACAATTCTTTATCTCACCATTTGTCTCTCGTACATTGATTTGTTTTAACGTTTTCAGCATTGCAGGCAGTGTTATTTTTATAAAATAAAATGATAATCATCATCTTTTGACCCGTCGCCACCCTATCGTCGTATACACGTGTAATGGCAATACGTCATCATATCTGCATTTCCACCTTTCAAGCACAAATTACCGACAGTTTGGCATAGGGTGGGTATGTTTCAAGTCAGCGTCTCCTGCGGATAGGTATATTTCCTTTTGAGATCTTCTAGTTGCCTCTTACGACACCCTCACGATGGAATGGGTTAGTGACATAATGTATTCTAAATCTATCCCAATAAATGTATAACATACTAAATGTTTCATTCCATAATAAAGTTTAAAAAATCTAGTAGTAATGTAATAAAAAATAATTGAAAATGAGCACCGCTTGGCCAACTGTGACTAAATTGATTACAAGATAAATCATATTACAGAGTTTTTAAACATAAATAGTCGTTTCAGAGCCTACTCGCAATTAAATAATTAAGCAATTGTGCTTAATAGTACGCACAGAGAGACTAAAATAAATTTACGACTGCTTATTGGTACAGAAATCACTAGAAAATCCTAAAAGAAAATTCTTCTGCACTTCTGGCCTATCCTAAAGACACGGATGGAAAATAGACACTATTTATGTATAAATGTTATTGTTTAAATTGTATTACAAAAAATACCTAAGAAAAATACTAAAAGTAGAACAAAATTTTGAAAGTATATCTATAATTTACAAGAGACTGCAAAATCATTGCAAATGAAAAAAAAAACTGTGAATCAACCGTTCCTCAAAGTTTACAGAAGCTTTAAGATTATCTTAAATGTTATATAAAATCAAGAACTTAATGAACAACGAGGTTAGATCTAGATATAAAGATACGTTAAGTTCAACGGACTCAAAGTTGTGAAAATCATGGTACCTGGTTACTGTCAGCCAAGGTGAAGCATGGGAGCTATATTTGCATAACGTCAATCATAGCTTAGCATACTAATGAGCATTGCATAGAAATTGAGATTAATCGCTTGTGATGCTAATTTTAGGAAGGATAGAAATGACAAGGTGATGAGACGATTCTGACTGCTATGAAAGGTTAAGTTTACAGTGATCGAGCGAATACATTTTGGTAAACTCAAATCATTTATTTCAATTGAACCTATTTACAGGTGTTTTTGAAAGGTTAAAAGTGAAGTTAGGAAGCTAGTTGCTTGTTCCAAAGAGTAGATCCTATGGGGAAAAACAGGCAAGAAACTCCATAGACACTCTTTTTATCATATTTTCTGTTACAAACATCTGATTGGGTTACATGGGATGTGAGGACAATGTAACATATCTGAAGTGTCCAGGAGATCAATACAAAGCTGTGTATGTCAATAGCAGTTATGAGATGACTGGCCCCAACTGGCGGCACCCGATGACGAGCATGACGCATGTGTCAGCTATATATATATATTAGGGAACTGAAGGACATTATATACATCTATACGTATCTGGCGCTATCATTATTAATCAGGGTGTAACATAAACCGTATATCCACAATGAAAGGGTCGATAGCACTACAGCTGATAAAAATACTGTATTCAAATACCAATTATAATACTACTACTACTTTGCATACATGACTCACTAATTTTTACAATTAATTCTCTACAAATTGATAGTAGGTATATGGAAATAGCGAAATACCCAGCAATGGTTTTTTTTGCAAAAAATATGCACAAAATTGATTTTCGTAACCTTTAACTTCAAATTTTAATAGGCGCGTACACCATACGTAGATTTTGAGACAACTTTTAGAATGCCAAAACACAAGTTCACACACACTGGGTATCTCAGATTCTTACCTAATTTTGACTAAGATGACTGGACTATTAGTAGTGTCTGTGGAATTAAGGTTTTTTCTTTTATTTTTATAAGGATTTTGTACGCTGTACATACTCCGTAGGGAAAGTAATAAAGGCTGGGAACTTAATACTAATTAGATTGTAAGATTGCACCAGGCGAATGAGTGAAACGCTTATTGGGTTTCGGGAATTAGCAATAAACCTGAAGCTGTATCGGCAGTGGTGTAAGTTACAAGGTAAGCGTTAGTCTTTGGAAATTAAGAAGCATTTGCTAAATGCGTTTACTTGTCAATTTTGTTCTTTAACATACATACATATACTCACGCCTCTTTCCCGTAGGGGTAGGCAGAGACCACTTCTTTCCACTTGCTACGATCCTTACATACTTGTTTTGCTTCGTCCACTTTTATTGTTCCCTTCATACATGGTCTTCGGTTTAGAGTACTCCTGACCTGGCCTTTTTTCAACACGTCCCTGATTTGATCTTGAAACGTCCGACTAGGTCTTCCCCTTCCAACGTTCTTCATTCATTCTCTCAGCATACCTTTCTCATTTTACAATAATAATAATTTATTAACTTCTCTCAATATAAAAAAAGGTCGATAGCCTAGCAAGAGAAGGAAAACTTAATGTGAAACTATGCCAAAACGTCTGGCCAGCATGGCACAGTAGGCTAGTAGCCTACGAGGCAGGCGGCGCGGGACGGTGCACTGAAACGATGTTTTGTGGGTGTGGGGACGCCGTTCATACCATCCAGAGTTCCAAACACCCACATCATTCTCCAGGCCGGTGTGCATAATCCACATAATCAAAATCAAAACTCATTTAATCAACTTCGCTCATTAAAGCTCTTTTGAGAAGTCAAACAACAAAATAAAATTTATTATTTATTACTTAAAATTGGAAATTGATTATTTACCATCTACCACCGGTTCCGAGGGCAGCTCTGCAGAGAAGAGCCGCTAGAAACTCTGTCGTTGCTCTTTTTAGTTCGCCGTTTTTAGGTACAAGACTAGATATAAGACATCAGCCAGATCTAGTCACCAATAGTGACCTTCTAATGCCCGAGCCAACCGACCCCCAGCAGCGGCATCTGTTCACATGATTTGACCCATAGGATTTTACTCCCCACAAAAACAAAGGCCTCCAGGCCTGACTCAACAGTGGGTCATATATGGGCTGAGAAATAGTGTAAGTCGCTGTAAGTGTATGACTTAAGACACCATGCCAACCAGTAACACTTTCAGTGAAGCGGAAAGGTGCTCGCATGGCTCCAATTAGCTGCTCGGCCATCCTTTATGCCAATAACGGCCACTATCTTAGCCACTCGTAAATGTATTTCCTCCACTCGATATAAAACTATTCTTCTCTTACCTCACTCTTTAAAGGATTGACTTCTAACTGCGACTTGTACCTTCTAATGAGGCTGACTTATTCGTGGATCGTTCATGGGTTGGTGACTCTGCATATTCTAAATCCGTCACCACACGGAAAATTGTATTACCGAGATAAAAAATGTAATTCGACTTTCAAATGGGTAATAAAAAGCAAAAAAAATAACAGCATTAAAGTCATAACAATTTTTTTTGTAAAAAATAAAAAGAAATCTGTATAAACATTTTTTTAAATATACTATGCCTGTAAATGTATGCTTTGTTTATGACTCAAATAACAAATTCATCAAAATAATAAAATTTTGGTTATTCAATTTATTTCAAGCTAGTGACCCGCCCTGGCTTCGCACGGGTGCATTGATGAACCTTTAAATTTATCAGTGTTTCTCTACAATATTATGGATGCATTATACATATAAACCTTCCTCTTGAAACACTCTGTCTGGTAAAAAACCGCTTAAACAGCCGTTTCGTAGTTTTAAAGATTTAAGCATACATAGGGACAGACAGACGACAGCGACTTTGTTTTATACTATGTAGTGACGTACTAGCAGTGGACGTCTTTTGGCTGAAATGATGATGATGATGATGTAGTGATAGTGATTTTCTGCCGAACCACTCAACCGATTACAAAAAAAAAAAAATATAGAATTAACTGGAACCCATATCAATCGCATAAAACAATTACAAACGAACCAGTCATGCGGTAATAAACATTAAAATAAATTAAGCGAAGTGAAAATTCCTCCTTTCTAAGTCGGTTGAAAAATCCCATTATAAAATAAATACTCCAGGATTCATCTCCAATTACCAACGATTATGCCAGTCTACATTTTAATACTAATACTACTTACCAGTCTACAAATTACCCACTGCTGAGTAGAGCCTCCTCCCCTTACATGGAGGGAGGGTAAATACAGTGGCATGCTGACCAGACGGGTTGTCACAGGGTTTCGTATCAAGTTTTCCTTGTCCCGCGGCTAAATTTTCGGCCTTGTCATTTTCTTTTGTCGGCTCTTACGACACCCTTAGGATAGAATGGGGTGAATTCTAAATCTAAATGTAAATAGTCTGAATCGATGAGTTAGTATTAATCACCACTAGGTTGACACTACGAAATATTCAAAATTTACGTTTACAAGAGTGGTTGAAGATATAAGATAATGAATCTGTATCTCATCGCTCAATTTGGCTGATTGAATTTCATGGACACTGTGTGTTTAGGATACCTGCGCTAAGATGATAAGTTAGTACCTCTCTAAAATAGGGCATCGACACCCCATACATCAGTTACCAATAAGATTATGATAAAACTGCATGCAACATTTTGTGTTGATACAAAAGTTTTAATTTAAATTGGTTACAAACAGAAACATGATGATAGGAAAATAGTGTCATTTCACCCCATTTCATCCTGAGAAAGAAACACCAATAAAAATACCAACTCAATCAAAATTTTTGTATTATAATCTAAGACAGTCTTTAGTCCAGTATTAGACTAGAGTGGTTTAATAATTATTTTGACCCTTACAACTATTTTAAACGAACTTAAATAATTCACAATTAACTATCTACATTACCGATCTTAAATAAATTCTAACAACGTGTTATCCCAAGTCTCTTTTATTCGAAATAAGGCAACAAAACTTCAAATGAATCTTAAGCAACGCGGTGAATTTTGAGACCAAGTACACAATAAGTGAGTCCCACAAAGCTTACTTCCAGCCAGTCTAATCCTTTTGTTGCTGGAAATTAACGGCATTGTCCGGAAAATTAGTTTCATTCGATGCTACGGAAAGATTGCTTTGGAGTTGTTGAGCTGTGACAAATTGGCGCTTAGGTTGCTCATTTATGTTTTTCTCTATGGAATTAAAGATTGGACCATGTATGCCAGCAGTTTTATTAGAAACATTACTTAGAAACATTATTAATTTGATGCAATCCTGGTCAACTGTTCAGCCTTCAACTCAGCCCACACATGACCCACATCTGAGTCCGATCCAAGCTGGCTAGACGTTTTGGCACAGGGTCTCGTATCAAGTTTTTTGTATCGTACGGTTCGGCTTTCAGCCTTGTCGTTGTCTTTTGTCGGCTCTTGTACCGACCTCAGGACAGAATTCTAATAATATGCATTCTAAATTCGAAAACACACGGACGAAACTTTTGACTAACGCGGCAATAGACTAACTTCTCTACTTTCAATTGGAGTGGCCTGACTGAACTAACTTGTTTATGGGGCGATATAATGATGATGATGAACGTATCCTCGATTATCGCAAAACTAATATCCACCAAAAAGAAATCACACTGTTCTTCGAATATAAACTATGTCCACTCCTAATAATGTGCAATTCTCTTCCTAATCATTTCTAGTAACATCACAAATTTGATATTATATATGAATTATGGTTTAAAGTGGACAGTGCCGCTAAACCATTATATCCTGACGGTGTTGTTATTGGAGATTAAAAATTCAGAAGATAAAGTACTAAAATTCAAAATCTACGCGAACAGACTTGCGGCCCGATGGTCGTTTAGTACAAACTAACCAGATAATAATGAATATTAAAATCATTATTTTCTGTCGTTATTTCGTCGAAGGAGAGCTCCCTTAATTCCTTTAAATAATTTTGCTCCAAGTGGCCACTTAAGGAGTAGATGACCCTTTCAACTTAAAACAATTTTAATTAAGAACCGATTTCTCGGTTTAATTTGGAGAGTTTTCGTCACTAGCAGGCTTAGGATCGTCGCCGCGATTCCAAAAAGTTGACTAATATTGCAAAAGGTTTGATTTAACAATCATCATCATCATCATTTCAGCCAAAAGACTTCCACTGCTGGACATTGGCCTCCCCAAAGGATTTCCATGAAGGCCGGTTCTGAGCCGCCCGCATCCATCTCTTTCCGGCGACCTTAAGCAGATCGTCAGTGGTGGACTGACAAAGTGTGGTTTAACAAAGTTGTAAATTAAATTATTCAACGTATTGCCTAGGAAATGATAGAGATAAGAAAATATTGAGGCTCTGGAGGGATTTTATTTATTTATTGAAATAATAAATAAGTGATTTTCTTTTCCTATCTGTACATGTACTTGGCCATTGAAAGCCTTCAAACTATTTCACCTAATGTAAGTAAACTTTTGTTGCGGATAAATAAACAAATTTTATAGTTCCTCGTAAAACTCTAACAGACGACGCCAGGTCGTCAAAAATTCGTGTTTATGACAACTCCAATTTTCGAAGTCACGGTTTTTATCGCCTGTTAAAACGATTTCGGCACTTCATAAAATTAATTTAACAGTTTTTTCAGCGGTGAAAACGGTTGGTACACGGTTGTAGTGTTGTAACAAGAAAAAACATGGAGCGTATTGCTTTTAAAAAATATCTACAATTCATTATGACTAGTCAGTTAACTAAAGTTAACTGGCAATAGTGATCATTGATGTTTTCTTTCTTTTTTTTATTGATATCAGCCCTTCGCCTAAAACGAAAGCGACAGAAGCATATTAGTTTAGAATTTTATATTTTCACTTTATCTATATATTAGAATTTTAATTAGAATATTTGTTACTAAACATAGTACGCGATATTTTCAGGCAAAAAAAATGCTTGCCAATATACACTCGTATATGGGTGAACATTCAGCGGTAGCCGATCTCAACGGCAATTCGATGAAGTAATTACGCCCCAATTACTCAGAAGATAGTCATTAAGGCCGCCGTCGGACGTTAACTGATTCCCACTCTATAGTTACCAGCACCCAAACGGCTTCGGAAAATTGATGGAGAGAGTGTGTAATTTTATTTAGTGACATTTTCCGGAAATAAAAGTATACCCTAATGGGACTGTCGGTATTTCTATGATTATTATTAGATAAACTGTCAGATTTGCACATTAATGTTTTTTTTTAATAAATACGGAGGCAAATAAGGATCTGATGGTAAGTATTTGCCACCGCCCATTTACACTTGCAATATAAGATTTTACACTTTTATCCCGTGTGGGGACGGGTCAGAATATAAAACTTCCCCACCGCACGCTGGGAAAAAACGCGTGTTGTAAAAACCAACAAAACCCAGCACGCTTGGTGGTAGGATCGAATGGTCCGCCCGGCCAGCTACCACCCTCACATTTAAGTCCGGCGCCAAGCAGTTTTACTGTGTTCCGTCGTGTGTATGTGAGAGCCGGTGCCCGACAGGGCATTTCCTTGAATTGCCTGTCCCATCTTAGACCCTGGCGTTGCTTTCGATCACGCAAGCCTAGGGTCAAAGGCATTCAAGTATTTGGTAAAAAAAAAAAAAAAAAAAAAAAAATATAAGAGGAGCCACCAGAATGGGAAAGCCATAACTACATTCGTAGAATGACAGCGAGAGGCTGGCATCTACGTGCCTTCCGAAGCATGGAGGTGGTCAGATGATATAAAATTATGGTCAGCATTGGTCACTACTAATATACGTTATTGTACAATATGGTAAATTTCACATTATTATTGACTCAAAATGTCTTTGCAAATATAATTACTCACGTCGTATGAGCGTGTTACTGTGGGGTGAATACAAACGTGATAGCTACGCTAAGATGCAAAGTCTCAGTCACGGGCTGAATGGTAGAAAGAAAATAATATGCCAAAAAATACAAACTAGCTTAAATTTCCAATCAATACATGGTATTACTGATTCTAAGCCAAATTCTTTCAGGTTATATTATACAATTAATCATCCTATACAATAAGGAGGTTCGTTTCATTTTATATGCCATTTTAACGACTGTCTGCTCGCCGATTGTTGCGTAAAAGTACGTATGTATTCTAAGTTAATAGTCCTTACATGGCTGATGTAACGGTAACTGCTCGACATTAGTGGCTGAGTGACGGTAACAGCATTTTAACGAGCTTATTACACACCTATTAAGATACAGCTAGCGTCATCTATTCTCCATATTAATGTTGAGTAAGGCAACTATTACTGAAATTAAACTGTGTACATTACACACGACGAAGTTCTCACATTCTGAATATATGTGCTAGGTAAACAGTACACACACAGAAACTGTGAAACCGATTTACATTTTTTATGTGATACACTAGATTTCCTGTAATATTTTGTGTCTGTTTCAATTTAATTAATACTTGCCAGCGAGACAAAAAAAATATTGTAATAATTTTGAATGTCCACGCACGCAGACGAAGTCTTTTAACAATTTTATGGAATAAATATCAGATTTAGAAAGAGCAATGCCACTAATCCATTATATTCTGACAGTGTCTTACGAGATGTTTATACTAACAACACAAAAGGGAGATAACCTAGCCGCAAGAGACGAAAATCTTCTTGTTTCTTCTTCATCCCGTACATCCGTTGCTCATTAGCCTCCACATACTTGGAAGAATTACTAATGGTCTGTGTGTGATGCAATCAATCTGCAGATTAAACAACGGCTGACTCTGCTCGCTCTGCAAGACCTGCAATTTCATTTTTAAGTATTCTCAATATTTTTATTATAAATTTATATTTCAGTTCAACGCCTTTCGGAACCAAACGAAACTAGTTAGCAAGTACACGGCCATTGTAATATGGCGTTTAAAAAAAACACAAGCTCTTCGAGTTTCTTCCGGCCAGCTGGAATTGCCTGCTGGAATTGCTTGCTCCATCTTAAAATCTGTCGTTACTTTCCATCACTCAAGCCTAGGGTCAAAGGAATTCAATTCACTGTTATAGAATTGCCTAACATAAATTTGTAATTATTAAGTAATTACCTATTTATGTTTTTTTAATTTTATTTTTTATTATTATACCTTCCAATGCCAATAAACAAATCTAATATAGTGCACGGAACTAATTTAAGTGTCCGTATAACTCGGGCCATTGTCGTGTTACGTGTTACCATTAACCCTGGCGGGTTCACTAGATTGATGACTTATGGCAAGGACAATGAGTTGTGACGTAATTTGGGGGCTCTTTTGTCGCGATTTATCGCTACAACGTCGCTGAAATCGATGGAGTTTAGGGGAAATGACTGACTATTAAAGGGCATTTGGAATAGTGAAACGGTAGTTCAATTTCTTCTAGTTACGGTGAAATGCATATTTATAAATTAAAATACCAATATGCACAGTTCACTCTGTATTATTGCTGTGCTTAAAAATATTTATATTTTTTACATCTCATAATAGTATTATAAATATCCTTGGACATTTCACACAACACCATCTCGTCCCAAGCTAAGCAACTTAATGCTTGTGTTATGGTAACGAGATAGATGATAAACTAGCTAGGTTATATTTTTACTTCTATACTAATAAAATATATTAAAGAGGAAACTTGTATGTAGGTGTGTTTACTACTATTCAGTCCACGAATGACCCACTGCTTAGTCGCGCCTCCTCCAATTACATGGAGGGTAATTACTGTGCCACGCTGACCAGACGGGTTGACCCAGGGTTTTCTATCAAGTTTTCCTTCTCTTGTGGCTAGGTTATCGGCCTTGTCATTTCCTTCTGTCGGCTCCTACGACACCCTCAGGATGGGATGGGGTAGTGACACTTGTAATCTTGTGTTTGCATTGAATGAATTGAAAAACTAATGTACTGATTTTAAAAATTCTTTCTTCATTAAAATACTGTATGAATATAATGAGTAACATTGCCTACATTCGAAGCCGGGATAAGCACGGATTTAAAGCCGACTCGGGCGAAGCTGCGCGCCTAGGCGAAATAAATAAAAGATTAGTACAACGATCAGTTGCCAAGCAATAAAATAACAATGAGCCAAACCTCTGAAAAAGAGTTTTTTGAATTCAATATGACTGTCTCGATGTATTTGCTATAGAATCGTGCCTTAAATACGAATAGGCCGATTTTGAACAAATATTTTTATAATAATAGAGTGATCGTATCTTTGTTATCTTCTCAGCCATTTGGAGATTACCACCAATTTTCTTTCCGGTGTCTTCTTTTTGGCTTGTAATTATGAAAATTTTATAGAATAGAATAGAATAGAAAAATGCTTTATTGTATAAACCAATTATGGCGTTCACAATCGTCAACGGATACATAAGTTTTAGAACACTACTACCAGGTCGGAACGCGGCACCAACCGAGAAGTCCTGGCGGAAGAAACTCGGAGGGCTTGTCTTTTTTTTTAAACGCCATATTACAATGACCTTGTACATAAAACTAGCTAGTTTTAGTTCGGTTCCGAAAGGCGCTCAACTGAAATATGAATTATATAATAAGAAAAAATATATATAGAATTATATATGTCAACGGAAAACAACAAGAACCGGAAATTTATAAAATTCCTAGGAAATTTATAAACGTCCGTAGGATTTCAAACGAGAGATAAATTGTATTATTTTACGCCCACATTTTCGGAAATTTATAAACTTACTAAACTCACGCGTAAAATAATAAGTAGCAATAACCAAACGCCATGGGCGCTCTGATTGGTTGAATAAGTCACGTGTTCCTTCTCCGTCCTCTCCGCCGCCATTGTTCGATATTGTCTACTTGTGGTAACATAGACCTGATACTGCTGCATCATCAGATATACCTCTGCTGCATCATCAGGAATCTGTAGGATACCCAACTCCTTACCAAATTACAGTAGATGATCGTGTTTGGACTCATTGTAAGGGTATCAATGAAACAGATATAAAAACGTTAGGTACCTGACATTTATGGCTGAGTAGACTCTCAATGTAGTGAACATTGTGTGTGTACTCAGCCATAACGCAGTCCGATGTCAGGGTTTTTTTAAGTTAAATCCTTATTTTATTATGTTTAATTTGTTACATGTTTTTAAGCATTTTTTTTTTATTACTTAGCGTTTAGCAATTCGCCAATCGCGATCGCTCGCAATTCTCGTTTTTTTTTTAAATTAAACTTTACAATGTTTGGTTTTTTTTGGCAGAAGGCCGGCTTTATTGTTTTACGATTGTTTTTCTTTATAATAAAACTTTTTAACTTCGCATCACTCTATTTCTATTGTTTTATTTTGGTAGAGTGAAGTAGGGGTCATTAGCATATTATGTAAAACAGTAACCCTGTATTATAGGTACTTACCTAGTTTTAAAGTAAAAATACTGTTACGTACTGATAAATTTATAGTTTGGCAAGTCTAATTGTACCTATGTCTATGGACACAAGCATGCCACTATCAACATCGACCAATCAGAGAACAGTGTGTTATTTGCCGTATCTTGTAGAAGCGTAAAATTAAAAGCTCTACTGTGATTGGTCGAACCGTTTAGAATCTTACGAATGGATATCCGTTAGTTTATAAATTTACGACGAGACGTCGTAAGTTTATAAGTTTCCGAAAATGTGGGCGTAAAATAATACAATTTATCTCTCGTTTGGAATCCTACGGACGTTTATAAATTTCCTAGGAAATTTATAAATTTCCTAGGAAATTTATAAATTTCCGGTTCTTGTTGTTTTCCGTTGACATATATAAATAATAAAAAACTGTAATTACAAGTCTTGAATCCAGTGAGCCGACTAACCCCAAACAGCGGCACCTGTTCACAAGCATAACGCGTGTGGCAGCCATCGATCTTCTCAACCATATCAAAGGGACGTGGTCGACCCGCCACACGTCGCTACCACTGTCCGAAGTATTTTAGTGAGCATGACAACTCACAGGATTGACGTCCAAGAATTAATGAAGTTCAATTCATATATTCATTTCCAGTAAGCTTGCCGTTTTGAATTCAAACTAGCAAAAGTACATGCTTTTTCCAAAATATATTTGATAACATGAGCTCGAGCAGATTAATCCCAGGCTACTGGGTCACTCAGATAATCAGTAACGCTATAGTAGCATTTGTTACAAAGTTGAGAGTTAGCGGCCTTTTTGAATCTATGGATCGGAAGTCCTCTCAAATTAGTAGGGACCTTATTGTAGAAGCGAATACACTGACCTACAAATGAATTGCTTATTCTATGGAGACGAGTAGGATGTAAAACAAGATTACTTTAATTTCTAGTATTCACAGTGTGAGTGTCACTTAACTTATCAAACTTCTCAATATTTTTCCGAACATACAATATGTTTTCATAAATATACTGACCAGCTACGGTAAGAATGCCCATCTCTTTAAACTTCTCCTTGAGGGATGTCCTGGGACCTAGGTTATAAATAGCTCTTACTGCTCGCTTCTGGAGAACAAAAATTATGTCCATATCAGCAGAACACCCCCAAAGTAGTATACCATAAGACATTATACTGTGAAACATATACATAATGGCATATATATTCGGCCCATGTCCAGCAGTGGACTAATGTGGCTGAGGATGATGATGATGGTACATAATGTAACACAAGGACTTTATATTATGTATTTGACATCCATTTAGAATATTATGCGTTATCATCTACACCATCAGTCCCATGAGTCCAATTTCCTCAAGCTTCTGAAAGGGAAATTAGCTAGCTCTATCACGCCAGCGACGCTACTTGCCACATGGTTTCATAAAGTTTTCCTTATCTAGCAGCTTGATTCCTCATTTATCTAAGTTTTCCTTATTTATTTTTTTTAGTTGAAAGAGGACACTGTTTTAAAAAATATCTAAGGTAGCTTTAACCTGCTTGATCTTATCCTGTGTGATAACTGCTGTGTGATAAATGCTGCCTGGGCAAGGGCTTACTAAAAAAACTAATATTTATTTTCTCATTAATTCCTCACTTCTTTTTTTCCTTTTGTACGCCAACAAAACAAATTGAGATCATCAAAATAAATGGAAAAATTTACAAAGCAGCAGTTCTTTCTTTAAAATCAGCTATAACGTGCCGTTATGTTGTCACATTAGAGTATAATCATAAATGATGATGACATAAATACGGTACCAAACACACATCTGTAAAAGGCTAGTCCGGATGAGCGACAGTGAGTAGCATATAAACAAATGTAAAAAAGACCATCGACTATTTTGTGCCTGATTTCAAGTCGATTCAAAATTTATACAACATCAATTTTTATTTGAATTATTTGCGAAACAATACATCCAAAAAAGATATCGTTTACAACAATTTTAATTAAATTAGTTATATACTTGATTAAAAAGTTATTTTTAGTTCACCAAAGAACTAAGTAGTAGTTTGCTATTCTAAAGTGCTCTTTAATGTTATTATCTAGCAATTAATTATGTTTAAAGTTGTTAAGATATTATTTAGAAGCAGAGTCGACTGTCTGGAAAGTCCATTAGATAAATATGCAACGATTCTTATTCATGTTAGTACGTAATTTACGTTCTTTGTGAGTTCTAAATGGATGTTTGCCTAACTGAAACCATAATTTTAGAGGCAGAACGTTGAGTAGCGAATATTTCTGATGATACTATAATAAATAGGTAACATTTTGTGGAATGAATACAATGATGGTAATCACTACATAGTATAAAACAAAGTCGCTGTTGTCTGTCCGTCCCTATGTATGCTTAAATCTTTAATACTACGCAACGGATTTTGAAGCGGTTTTTTTTAATAGATAGAGCGAATCAAGACGAATGTTTATAATGTTTAATACATGCATAACTGCACACGTGCGAAGCCGGGGCGGGACGCTAGTAATGAAATATTCTGATTAATGGTTTTGAGTTTACTGATTACCAATGTATTGTCAAATCTACTTAATTTCAGATATAAAGATAGATATTACAGTAGAATACACTGAGAACACACACACTGTGGCTGATCCGTGTCAATTTATACGCTGACTACAAAGGTTTAAGCAGTGTCTCATATGTACATTTCATGCTATTATGTCATATGACACCCTCAGGATAGAATGGCCTTGTGATAAGGGGTATTGTAAATGTTTCGTACACGTTCACACAAAAAATAGTAAATTACACTGTCACTTTTCGATAAAACTTTATCATCGAGCGGAATATAAAAGTTCTCAAATAAATTATCCTGAAACTATGTAAAAACATTCCCTTCCGGAGGTGTGTTTTGTTAAATAAAACGAGTCCCTTCCTGACCCTACACGAGGGTACAGGGTAAACAATGGCTAAGCTTCGGAAGCTTAGTCGCACGTGCCATTTGCAGAGTACAATGGAAGTCGCGAAAAGATCGACGAAGCATATTGATTTGGTCAAACGTGTTTTTATAGTTTGAGTATTTTTTAACTTTAAAAAGCTGTTTAAATTTTTCATACGTCTGCTGCTGTAGCTCGCTTCCCTCGGCCTTTTAGCAGAGGGGGTTTCAAACATTTATGCCGCGATCTTCGTCTGCCAGTTTTTTTTATATTTTGATTTCTAAATGGTGTCGTCAATAGTATTTGGCAAACAAAAATGTTTAACTCGGGTGAATATTTCATATTTCGGTATACGTTTAGCATCATCCATAGTAAAAATGTTATTCGCCCATCTCATAGAATAATGCCCCTATTATCAAAACGACTGTTTTCGTCTATGGGCTCGCTATTATCTCACAATGATATAGTGAAAACTATAATAGAATGACAAATTCTATAATTTAAAAATTTCCGGGCGTATCGATAATTTCTGACAATTTTTATAATTCACAGTTTTGTAAATTCAGCTGAGTAATTCACAAAGTTGTCTCTTGATAATCTTCCAAGTCTTTTATTTTAGCTTTCATTAGAATAGAATAGAATTCGTTACTTTTAAAATTTCGCGATTTGAACACATAATTAAAAACATCCAACGTGACTTATCGCGCACAGTCATACATGTTTTTGATCGACGTTTCGACCATGTTACAATGGCCGTGGTCGCGAGCTAAACAGGTATTAATTATGTGCGCGATAAGTCCCGTTGGATGTTTTTAATTAAGAATAGAATTCATTTATTTGTATTGATTTTTGGGTACATTAAATTACGTGTTGCCTATGAACTTTTAAATCTCTATTCTCAATTTCTTAAATACTTAAAGTATAAAATTAAATAAAAATTAATGAAATCTTAAAATCTTAAGTTGTTTTATAAAAACAACTAAACTTATAGTTATGCGATTTACAGAATAAACTTAAGATTTCTGTTTTTGGTAATATTTATTTTAAATATTTGTAATATAATTAATACATGTAAGTCTACTGTTTGCAACTACACTGTACCATTATATTAAAAGACCTTGTATAACCTGAATTATAGTCGGTTACAGCCAATGAAACCATTCCATCTGCATAACAAAAAGATATTCGCGATAATGTAATAACACAGAACATAACGGTATTGGGCCACTCGAATTTGTGATACTTTATTTGTGTATCGTTATTTAATGGATTAGACTAGCTTGCCAATGGAATACCCACAATATTATACAATTGAAAGTAACAGTAAATGAATAACAAAATAGGGCACACATTATATAACGAATCACTTTATTAAGGTAGGTTCGTCCTTATTTATAGGTTTGATTTTATTATATCGGTTTGATGTTTCTGTGTTAGTATATAGCATCGTAGCTCCTAAACAAATTTATCCATTACTAGCGGCCCGCCCCAACTTCGCACGGGTACGATGTTACCCGCGGTTATTGTCGTACCGCGGGTGACGCCGCGGGGAAAAGCTTGTCTAAAAAAAGGAGCCTAAGTTACTCCTTATATCTTCAGCTACCTATCAGTGAAAGTCGCGTCAAAATCGGTCCAGCCGTTCCAGAGATTAGCCGGAACAAACAGACAGACAGACAAAAATTAAAAATATATATTTTGGTCTATGTACTGTGTATATATACTTACGCATTCAGTAAAAAGTGGTTATTTTATTATTACAAACAGACATTCGAATTTTATTTATATGGTATAGATGATACGGTTTTATTTGAATCCAGTTTTTCTTGCGGTGGTTCTTTCTTTAACGAACTAATCAGATTTTTTTGCTTCTTTTAAGTCTTCTAACATGATGATAGCAACGGTTTTGAATACTCCTTTGAAAGAAGATACTTTAGATGGTTATTCCATCTGGCAGAATTGTGTCACAATAATAAAATAGCAACGTAAATACGTTCATTGCGAGTCCACCTTTGAAGTAAACGTTATTAATTTGTAGATGTGACTCTGAGAAAACGTGCTAATGAAATGTTTCTCTATCTTCCTGCAAGGATTTCACTTCTGAGCTGGGAGTCTGAGAATCAGTCTAATATTAAAACAAAAAAAAAAAAAGAAGCGAAGACCTCTGGTAAAATTTTTCGTAATAACATTCCACAAAATAGCTACAGAAAGATGTCTTTCAGAGTCTTTTAAAGACAATTTAAAGACGGTTGTGACACCAATAATAGTTTTATGCGACATCCATTGCAGTAAGCCTCAAATTACTCAAAGCTGGTACGACAGCTTACATAACTCCTCAGCTGGTAAGCATTGTATCGTAAAAGCTTGCGATACAACGATATTGGCTATTAACAAGTTTAGGTAAGGAGGTGTACTGTGCAGAGTAGCGGAGCGGGAGCGATTTAGAAAACTTACAATTCATTGTATAGAGATGTAGGGCAAAGCATTGTCCGTGTGATGACGGGTTTTGAATACATAGAGTCACCATCGCATTCCATCCTGAGGGTGTCGTAAGAAGTGACTAAGAAACGCAAGAGACAGGTCCCATAGCCACAAGAGAAGGATAACTGATACAAACCTTGAGGCAGCGAGCCTTGCCAGCATGGCATAGAAGGCTCTTTTCCTTCCCTAAAAGAGGCGGAGGCTCAACTCTGAGGTCTATGAGCTGAGATCTGTGAGCTGAGCAGTAGTAGTACTCAGCCCATAAATGCCCCATTGCTGAGTCCGGTTTCCTTCCATTACACGGCCATGTGTTGCTGTAACTAAGGTTTTTGTTATATTATATTTACCGTTAACATACATTAATTTAACTTTTAACATAGCGCCATCTATTGAATACTTACTCAGTCCAGTCAATAGATATTCGTATCGCCATCTGTTACAATTGTTTGGAGCTAAAACAAAATTGTAACTGTCAAACAATAGACAAATAATTTGCAATAAAATAATATTGCGACTATAAATTGAGTCGAAGCTATCATATCTTTTAAGTTGGAACAACCGTTATTTTAAACATGCAAGCTGATGTATTTGTGAATTATTTTTTGCACACAATATTAAGTAGTAACCTTTAGGATTTCTGTTACGTCCAGTATTATATACTTGAAGTCGTAGATTTACATAAATATATTGAATTCGGTTCGTGTTATGCTGGATTTAGAATATACAATGTCACCAAAAAAATCCGTTCTGGGGATGTAATACGTGCTCAGGCAACGAAGCCTCAGGAGAAGGACATATTGATTAAGACCTTGTACCAACAGTGAGTATCTATGTATGGATGGTTATTGAATTATTCACTCTATCTACACATCGAAGCACAAACTAGTTCTGAATCATATCAATTGGTACTCGTAAGTATTACGTTGGAAGATTCTCGAAAGCTGAATCAACAAAACAGATAACTCGTTAAGCCAAAGTTTGGGTAGTTTCAGAGTACATAGCTAATCTTTGGAATAGTTTCATAAGTAGTTTTAATACTAGGCGGTAGGTGGAATATTCGCCTTTGTACTGTAATATGCGTGGGTATTAGATTCGCAACGTTGATACTTATACATGAATTCCTAGAATAGGATAGAATGTAGTCGGACCAAGTATATGGATACTTTTTTATTACGTAATAAAGCTTGAGATTTATAAATGGTTCACTTCATTATTGTATCAGACCATAGACTTTGTATATTCTAAATCTAATAAAACATGGACTTAAAATCATACTTATAAGTAAAACATCTATATTTATTTTCATGTACTATTAGAGTTTAATGAGCTATACTAATAGCAATCAATAAAACTTTTAACACGAGTATAATAATATAATAGAAGGCTATTTATACAACCAGCCGACAATTTGAACACCGTCTTATATTTGGAGTTTTTATTGAAAAACGTAGCTTTTACATTCGGCCGTGGGTTGTATCCATGCTAAATACGTCTTTTATATTAATAAGAAGGCAAATTTCCCTCCATTTTGGAGGAGGCCCGACTCAGTAGTGGGTATTGTATGGGCTTCAATGATGATTTTTAAGAATAATAATTTACACCTGAGTCCAACGCATACGGAGCTGCGGGCAGAAGATAGTATCAAAATAAATCTAATGTGCTGTAAGCTTTTAAACTCCGTGATAAGCTATTAAGTGGTTTTTAACGCCTCTACTAACACTGTGTACTGGCCTGTTAGCTAACACGACGCTACATGTATTAAGCCCGGCTTTATTTACCTGCGACCCGAGTATCCAAATACTTGCTTGGCACCCTTCACCGAAGACCTTGGTAGGGTTAGCCACGGCTAGAAATCTAGGACTTATTAATTTGGCTGAACAAAACATTTTTTTTTAAATGGATGCAGTATTTATAACATGTATCGCAGAGGCAGTTTTCAAAAATTAATTTCACCATCACGAATGACACCCATACTCAGACCTAGTGCCTCTGGTTTTGACAAAGACTCTTGCCCGACCGCGGAATCGAACCCGGGACCCGTTGATCCAAAGGCGGCACATCCAACTCCTAGACCAATGAGGCAGTCTTTTTCAATATCTTTAAAATTAATTGGCATTCTCTGGACGGAATGGGATGGTAACACTAAGTACTATAGTAAATCCACGGACTGGCTTTTTTTTTTAACACTAACACCCGGTGTCCGCAATATATAATATACACTGACGCCTTTAAAACTTATTTAAAAAAAATCTAGTTGTGTCGATTTTGTTGTACGAGTATTTAGTTTTGATACACATCAAAAATTAATGACCAAACAACAGAAAAGTGGTTTGGGAAAATTGGAATTAAACATGTTTTAACGGATTTAAAGCGTGTATTTTACATTACTTCATTCCCGCGTTTTGCAGCACTCGTTACGGAAGAAACTAGATGGCGTTGTCTTCAAAAGTACAGAAAAACAGTTAAATCAAACGCCTAAAATTATCGCGAAAACATCATTGTTTGGTAGAAATTGATCAAGACAAAACGTATCCTTCTATTATGATTTAATTTAGTTTTAATTTATAATGTTTTACAACGATTTTAGTTCCAGTTAGGTTTGTATTCTTTTTGTATATCATGTGTATTTTAATGTTATTTTTATATGTTTGGTTTAATAATGATTAATATTCTTGTGTTTGACAACCCTAGTGGCTTACGTGCCCTCACGTCCGCTGTCCGTTGTCACACTGGTGAGTCAGCAAGGTCGCTAGCAAATAGGTTTAGACACAAAGACTGGCGGTAAAAGTGATCGAGGGCGGACCTTGAATGATAACCGAATACTGTGACAACTTTCTACATGCGCTGCTTTAATGGATACAAATTTGAACATATTTTCCTTTTTCCTGTTATACTATGTGTCATACAAACGTTTCTTTTTTGATAACGCTAGGGTTATATTCTACCAAAAGACCTAGATACTTGATTCAACAACGCATAGATTTTCGAAAAAAACACATTGGAACACAAATTACGAAACTTATATAACAATAATAACGACTGATATTTGGTTTGTTTTTACAGGAACCAGTGATATGGTGAAATTCTGGTTCACAAAAATTTCCCTCATACTCAAGATGGAAAAGCATGTTAAACGCAGAACTGCTTCTTTTGATCTGCTCTATGTCGTTATTACAGATGTTGTATTTATGTTACACCCTGTAGAGAAACAGGGTTTGTTTGTTTGAACGCGCTATTCTTAGTAATTCTTTATCACCACTCCTTCGTACGAGACCTTGAAGATGAAATGTGAAGGTGCCTTACTCTACTACTACTCAGCCCATGTATGAACCACTCCTGAGTCACGCCTGCTCCAGTTACAAGGAGTATAATTTGACTATTGTGCCACGCTGGCCAGAAGAAATGGCACAGAGCGTCGTATCAAGTTTCCCTTCTCTAGCGTCTAGGTGTTCTGCCTTGACATTTCCTTTAGTCTGCTCTTACGACACCCATAGGATACAATAATACGTATTTTAGGTGGATACCACACGAATTACTGCGATACTCTTAATATTATAAGTCTGCCACAACACATACGAGTCAAATACATATTTTATGAGCAATCAAAAGAAAACGAGCCATCTACAAATTAATTTAAAGTTTAAAATCAAATAAATCCTTTTTGACACTAAACAATGTGGTGGTAAATTTGAATCCAGAACAAGCTAGTACCCAATTTCCTAAAACAGCCTTGCCTTCCAGTTAACGTGAGTGACGATATAGCTAATTGTCTCATCCTAATGAGAAGCGCACCGTTTATGTAAAATATCGACAGTCAATTAAGAATTCTTCGCAGTTAAGCTTTAATCTATGAGATTGAAGCGACCTTAATTATTTTATGGTTTTACAAAATGTTTTAGGCTTTAAGCAAAGCGTATCAATAATATTAAAAATAATGGTTAAGAATTGTTTAACCTAGCGGAAAGTGCGTACACAATCGGTCAGCAGGCTAAGCGAGATCTGGCTCTTCTAGATGTAGGATAGTTTTTTTGACAATTTAATCACGTAGAGATGATACAAATATATACATAACAAATTCATTTAGACACTGTTAACAGAAGTTAGAAGCTAGTCAATGTCCGTAAAGTGTACGTGTTTTCTGTTATTTACTTTTATACGCCGGTTTTATTTATACTACTACAAATAACTTCCAAATAACTTAAAAGCGCAACGCTTTTGGCAATCTCTTCCAGGCAACCTTGACACGTGTTGCATAACACGCGAGCGTAAAAAAAGCTAAAAATAAAAAAGAACGTTTCAGTTTACAACATAGACCACGTGAAGCGACCAATAAATTTGTAGAGAGAAACTGGCAATCAGCCCTCGCACCCGAACTGGGTCATAGGAAGCCGTCGGCGCTGAACGCGACGTTATCATTCGTCAAGTCTGTCTGCCGCGTTTGGAGTACCACGGCCCTAATGCAATATGAAAGGAGATTATGTTTACTGATTTCGGTTATTTACTAATCTGCGATGTCTTGGGCTTTCGCGATCCTTGCACGTTGTGCTTAATGTATATAAAAGCTTTGGGTTTTGTTCTTTTTATTTAAATCCTTACATTTCAGGCCCTTCGCTGCATTTCTATCTATAATATGTATGTATTTACAAAAAAAAATGTATATAAGTAGTTTATCATCCATCTCGTTACCATAACACAAGCATTAAGTTGCTTAACTTGGGACGAGATGGCGTTGTGTGAAATGTCAAAGGATATTTATTTATTTTTATTTATGTTTGTGTTAGTATAAAATGCATTAACACTGTCAACAAACTTAATTAAAAATACAATTTGTTTTTCTATCACTTATCTAACACACAATACCAATTAGTGTTAGCGCCAAATAAGAGTTCGGAAATTTAAATAGCCGTTTTTAAACGCTACCTATATGTAGATGTATGTTATTTATAGATAAGATTGACGTATCTATGTGTAGTTTGTGGTATTCATCTTGTAAGGATAAATGAATCTTGGTCGATTTTTTCTAATGGATAAATTATTCTTAGCGTACTCAGTTATTTGAAGATTGTATCTGTTACAACAAAAATCATACCCCTAAAATATTATTTAATATACAAAATTACTTTTTACAAAGTTAACTACTGGGTATTTTTTTGTATTTCATTTTAGAAATAAATTGGCCTTAATATTTACAATAATCCTTTTATACGTGTAGCTCCTGGCTTGTATGTGAACACAAAATGAGCTTTAAAATGCACGAGGTTTTAATATTATAAATTACATCATAACATCAACTTTAACTAAGTAGTGAAGTTCTACTAAGATTTTATTGTAACAAACAGTCTGATTCGCGGTAAAAGTATAAAGATGAAATACCTTTATTTGCCTGAAGTTTCGGCACGAGTTACACCACGCCGTGGTCACGGGCGAAGAGAGATCAGTATTGTCCCTCGCTAGCTTTTCACTTTTTTATTTCTGTTTCGACCTTCATATTGGTGCCGCGGTTGGGATCTGAATCAGTCATAAGAATGTGCACAAATTGCTAAAGCTCAAAATCATTACATCATCTTGTAGATAATTCTTTTGAATCAGGGTTGCAATATGCCACGTGTGAGCCTTGGCCTGCCTATCAACGGACCCCAAGCTTTGATAGGGAGCTCAGTTGCGTCGGCAGCCCTGGCATCCATGTCTGGCCGCGGCAGTTTAAGGCTCCCGATTATGTGAAGTCACTTCAATTACTTAATTATACTTGCTCATTTTTTTACAGGGTCGAGAACTGGTGAGGCATTTTTTTACATAAGATTGTGCAATGATGAAGTTCGTGTCGCGAGTATATCTCTGGAGTAGTAAACGCACATCGTCGTGCTAACTACTTATCATCAGGCATCAATATGTCTGAGCTCCACTGAAACAGTATAAAAACTGTAAAGTTTCATGCTAAATGGAGGCTCCTTCAAAGATAGTCTTGAGTACTGCGCTCCTTATTTCAAAACCCTCAGGAAGGAATAGAAATCCAGGATATTGTCTTTTCTTATGTAAATTGTGCAAATCAACATACACTACACACATTTGGTTGCTTGCTTCAAATCTTAAACTAACTTGTTACTAATCTATCAGTCACAAGGAAGTGGCTACTAAATTCGTTGAGGAAAACACAGTCGTTATCGCACCGCCATGTCTGTCTGTCACGTTTCACATTACGGCGGACTTTATGCGGACGAAAACGGAATAATTTGAACCGGTTTGCGGTCGGTAGTGTTAGTGCATAATCGGTTTGTGGGTCTGCTTTGGGGTAGTGACCGTAAAACGAGTTTGATGACCACTATGGCAAATCGGTTTGCAACTGCTATTATTGTGGGTTTCGATAAATTAGGCTATTTTGTAGTTCGATTGTATGTAATCAAGTTAAGTTAAGTTAAGAAAATACAGGTTCTGGCCAGTTCATACTGTGATTCGCACTCAATGACTCGAAAGCGTTTGTTTATTATTTAGTTATTATTAATTTTATAGCGTGATATTGATCGAGATGAATAAGGATTCATTTTAAAAAATAATAAAACTTGAGCAAAATCGGGGGTCCAAAGTGTTCGCGCAGCGTCTTGGGAGGAGCCGTCTGAGTAAGATCACGACCACCAACGGCAATGTCGTCTCATCTAAACCGGAGATCGTCAAGGAAGTGGAGAGTTTTTATGGTCGTCTATACGCTTCAAATACTCCACAGCCATCACCCGCTTCTACAGATCCCAGAGCTACGTTGTCCCGCCACTACACAGATGAGCTGCCGGAAGTCAGCCTTGACGAAATCGAGTTGGCTCTCAAACAGCTTAACAATGGAAAAGCCCCGGGGGAGGACGGAGTTACGTCGGAGCTACTGAAAGCAGGATTACCTGTAATCAGACAGCTCCGACGCATTTTCAACACCGTCCTCTTCTCTGGGAGAACTCCTAATGCGTGGAGCAAGAGCATAGTCGTCTTGTTCTTCAAGAAAGGAGACAAGACCCTTCTGAAGAATTATAGGCCCATCTCGCTCTTGAGCCACGTATATAAGCTGTTTTCGAGAGTCATCACGAACCGTCTGGCACAAAGACTTGACGACTTCCAACCACCGGAGCAGGCCGGGTTTCGGAGAGGATTTGGCACCATAGACCACATCCACACAATGCGGCAGATTATACAGAAAACAGAAGAGTATAATCAGCCGCTCTGTCTAGCATTCGTGGACTATGAGAAGGCCTTTGACTCTATTGAAACCTGGGCTGTTCTGGAATATTTGCAGCGGTGCCAAGTTGACTGGCGATACATAGAAGCGCTGAGATGCCTCTACGACGCTGCATCAATGACCGTCCAAGTACAGGAAGACCAGACAAGACCAATCCAATTGGGCAGAGGTGTAAGACAGGGGGATGTCATATCCCCGAAACTGTTTACAACCGCATTGGAGGACGTCTTCAAGACACTGGACTGGAAAAGACGGGGCATTAATGTTAACGGCGAGTACATCTCCCATCTGCGCTTCGCCGATGATATTGTCATCATGGCAGAATCGCTGCAGGATCTTCAACAAATGCTGGACAGCCTTGCCACTGCATCCAAGCGGGTTGGTCTCGGAATGAACTTGGATAAAACCAAGGTTATGTTCAATGAACATGTCAGTCCGGGACCAATCAGCATTGATGGTACTCCACTTGAAGTTGTTTCGGAATACATCTACCTCGGGCAGTGTCTGCAGTTAGGACGAAACAACTTCGAGAAGGAGGTAGCCAGAAGGATTCAGTTGGGCTGGGCAGCATTTGGGAAGCTTCGTCAGGTCTTTGCGTCGCCCATACCGCAGAGTCTGAAGACGAAAGTCTTCAACCAGTGCGTCCTACCCGTACTAACCTACGGTGCTGAAACGTGGACACTGACGGTGCGGCTAGTCCATCAGCTAAAAGTCGCTCAGCGAGCTATGGAGCGGGCTATGCTCGGTGTCTCGCTACGAGATAGAATTCGTAATGAAGTCATCCGAGCGAGAACGCGTGTCATCGACATAGCCCATAGGATTAGCAAGCTGAAGTGGCAATGGGCTGGCCACATCTGTCGTAGAACTGACGGCCGCTGGGGCAAACAGGTGCTACAGTGGAGACCACGTACTGGCAAACGTAGGGTGGGACGCCCCCCTGCTAGATGGAGCGACGATCTGCGACGGGCAGCCGGCAGCAACTGGATGCATAGAACCGAAGACCGGGTTCAGTGGCGAGCCTTGGGGGAGGCCTACGTCCAGCAGTGGACTGAAATAGGCTGATGATGATAAAAAAATAATGTCACAAAAACAATAAATGATAAAATAGTGCTACTATAATATATAAGTGATCGCAAAATTATACAATTTTACACCTATTTAGGTTCACAGCGAGTCGTACGCGCCTACGCGTATGAGGCCGTAGTAGAAAACTACGTGAAGTATCGTAGCAGCAGCTACGCTTGTAGCCGTGTAGTAAAGTTTTGCTACGAATTTTTGAATAGACGATCCTAACTATACCGGAATATAGTGTCACCATCCAGTCCATGTGATGACGGATTTAGAATACATAATGTATTGTTACCACTCCATTCCATACTGAGTGTGTCGTAGGAGCCGACCAGAGGAAATGACAAGGACGAACACCTGGTCGCTTAAAATGAAACCCTATCCCTGTGGTGGGAGGAGGCCCGACTCAGCAGTGGGTCATTTATGGGCTGAGTAGTAGTGTCACCGTAAGCGTTTATATTCTATAAAACCCCTGCCAGATCACTGGATGGCACAAAATTTATAACAAAAAACATCAAAATTGCTTCAACGATTTTTTATTCATGGGGCGCGCATGCTAATTTAAATAAACATACCTAGATATAAATTATAGATGCAATAAGGTCATGTTGAGATCGTTAGCCTCGCTACATCCCACAAAGCCCTTTGACAGCGATCGCACTAACCGTATTCACTTGAACTGGTCGAGAATCGTTGACAAGGCCTTTACCTCACCTTGCAAGGCGTTGAAACCATTAGACATGGTTTAATCTGGTTAATTGAAATAGCAAGACATGGCATGATGTAAAACTGGACATAATTTGTGGCATTTCTCTAAAGATGTCACCTATATATGTTAATTCGTAAATTCCATATATTAAAATGTTAACGTTCTAAAAATCAAAAATATGTACATATATTGAGTACAAATGCAAAAACAATATAAAACCCACTTCAACACTGATTTAAATCTTTTTTGAAGTTGAATACGTCTAAAAGCGAGGATGCAATATATTCAACGGTTATCCGTGTACTAGCAACCGCACTATATGATGAAACACTACAACTTGGTAATAGATGGCGTTGTTAACAATAATGTGCCACACCGAAACGTGTCAGGGTATAGCAGAAGTTTATATAAAAGGTTATATTAAATTGTAGATTGTTTACTGGTTATCGGATTTCTTACAAATGTGGCTACCAAACTGGGGCGGGATCTCCAACTCACGAAATACTGTAACACGCCAAATAACACGTGTTTTGTGTTCTTACACAAAATAAGGTAATTAATACATATTGTTATACTATTCAGCCCATAAAAGACCCACTGCTGAGTTGGGCCTCCTCCAATTACATAGAGGTCGATTAGCCTACCATGCCACACTCGGGTCGGCACAGAGTTTGTGTCAAGTTTCAGTGTTCCCAACCGTACGATAATTATCGTACATGTACGATAATTTGGACCTACGTACGATGTACGATAATGATACGCAGATTGTACGATAATTAGTCTAGCCTGATAATATTTAGCCCAAGACGTCTAAAAAAAAGCTCTTCTAAAAGAGTGGAAGTCTAAAAAATCGTCTAAAAACGTGGGAGTCACGAGTGGAGGTCTAAAAAAAAAAGCTCGTCTAAAAGAGTGGACGTCTAAAAAATGGTCGTACGATAATTTTGGCCGATGTACGATAATTTTACGCATTTTACGCCCTTGTACGATAATCAGTCCGCTTCAGGTTGGGAACACTGTCACGTTTTCCTTCTCTTGCGGCTAGGAGATTTGCCTCTTGCGTACCTTTAGCCGCCTGTACGACACCCTCAGGATGGATTGGGGTGGTGACACTATGTATTCATCACTACACGGACAATATTATTATAATACTGTACATATTGTTACAATGTAAATATTACATTGCACTACTGTAAGTGTATTACACTTCGTTTGCCCATTTTTTTAGTTACTACTTCTCTCACTAGAAGATTTGCTGGTAGAAAACTCAATATTGGGTTAAGCTCCCCTGTGTACATGTACATGCCATGAATGAATTTGTAAATATTTTCTTAAGTAGAATAAAGAACATCAATAACTAAGGTCACCAAGGAAGTTTTTCAACTGACTTTGAACTTTAAACTTTGAAACCGCTCCACCGATTTTGATTACACGCATCTAATAACCACGTCTACAAAATTACTTAGACATATAACACGTAGACATATAGACACATCAAATTTCTCACCTCTTTTTTGAAGGGTAATAGTAAATCGAGCCTTCGCTACTGTAAGTACTACTACTAAGTACTACAATATACTTCAAAGTGTTAATTGCACAAACAGTGGAAACTGTCAAAGTTGTGATGTAACGCGGATAGGACTCCGTGTGAAATAGGGCATGTGATCCGATCATCGACACGATACGGCGACGAGACACTTCGATACACTTATGAAATTATAACCGTTAACCCTTTGAAGTTATGATATCAGTTTCTGTGTTGCTTGGTAGATGCTGTGACATTTTTTTCATGTAAGCAAAATCATCAAATTCAAATTATTTATTTTGTGTGGGTCACGATGGACACTTACAAATAGTCAACACATTGTCATATTATACAAAAAAAAACACGTCCGTTTTCCCATTATTATTGGAATCTGTATTAGCCTGACTTGATTAAGGTCATCATCACAATTTTAGGCTCTAGCAGACCCACTACTGAGTCGGGCCTACTCCAAATTCACGGAGGGAAATTAGTTTACTTTGCCACGCTGGCAAGACGGGTTGGCACAGGGTGTGTATCAAGTTTTCCTTCTCATTGGGCTAGGTGATCTGTCTCTTACGATCATTTAGTCGCCTCTTACTACACCCTCAGGATAGTGTGGGTTGGTGACATTTGGAATTCTAAATCTGTCACCACACATTTTTTTTTAATAACCTATAGTCTCACATAAAAGGCTTTCTAAATAGTAACATCTATTTATTTGAGTCCCAAAATTTGCATAGTTTCTATGTGAATATGGCTTTCGCTTTGGGGGCATCAAAATATCTAACAAAGTTACTTTTGGTGTAATGTGATATGAAATGTGAACCGGAAAGTTAGAACGACGTTTGACGTATTCGGCAACATTTTCTTTTGAATGAGAAATGATCAGGAATATTTCACACTATTGGTTTTAGTTTTAATATGTTAATTTTATGTTCATAACACACACGCGTGGTTTGCTATTGTTGTTGACATTGGCGCTTTATGCGAAATATAGCATAAACAATTAGTGCAGTGAAGTGCGAACACTATCCTCGTTGTTGCCTTTTTCCCAATTTCATTGGCTTCGATCCCAGTACAACCTGATTGGTCTAGCCACCAGCGCTGTGACCCGTCTATTGGGACATAGAAGAATAGTACTGGCCAGGTTACGTGCCCACCGAAGCACGGAGGATATCAGGAAATCACAAATGATTGTCCTTCCGATATTTAAGCTACTTTCATTGTGGTTCTATAAGCTTCGTTCTTTCCGCGTGGTGACGTATTTAGAATACATACTGTCACCACTCCATTCCACCTCTGCGTGGCAAGAGCCGACAAAAGAAAACGACAAGGCCAATAACCTAACCGTAAGAGAAGGAAAACTTGATATGAAGCTAGTGGTTAGATGTGCCGGCTTTGGAGCAACGGGTCCCGGGTTCGATTCCGGGGTCGGGCAAGTGTCTTTGTTTAAAATGTATTGACAAAAAAAAAGTATTTAAGTAGTTTATCATCCATCTCGTTACCATAACACAAGCATTAAGTTGCTTAGCTTGGGACGAGATGGCGTTGTGTGAAATGTCCAAGGATATTTATTTATATTTATTATTTATATATCTGGCCTGCGTGGCACAGTAGGCTAAATGCATAGCAGTGAGTAATTTATGAGCTGAGAAGTAGAAGAAGGAGTAGGTAATACTAGTACTCGTTATCGTATTTAGTACCTATATCGTTTTGCTGTTGAGTTAAACGTGACGCTGCATTTTAATCGATTTAATCTTTTCAAATACGCCCCTCCAAAACGCTATACTCTCGCTACGCGGGGCAAATTAAAATATTTAGAGATCCGTCGTGTTAGTATAAAATTGTATCAAATATTTTCATCGAGATGACGATGTACAGAGGCAAGCTCAACTCAATTCAGAATTTCCTTTCAGGTAACCCAACAGTCCCTACATCAAATTTGTTTCTATATAATAATGTCCCTTACATTGGTACACTGTTAATATTTAACTAATATTGTAAGATTCGCTTGTATAAATAAATAAACAACTAGATGTTCCTAAAAGTATCAATAACTTCAAAAAGGAATAGATTCACAATTCGTCTGTATGTGTCGCCGTTATTTATGTATAACCGAGTGGAAAAATATTTTTCTCAATTATTTTTTATTCGATTAGAACCTCCTTGAAATTAGTCATATTTTTTTGTTAATCAAAAAGGTAGGCTGCCGCAAAACTTGAAATAAATAAACAAAACGATGTATCAAAGGCAAATTTGGGTATTTTTGGACGATAAAATTTATGCACAATCAATAAAACCGAAATATACAATAATTTGAGTTTGGCGCCAGCTTAAATTGACACCTACCGTAATTAGGATATAGTCGGCCAACTCCAAATGATTGTTTTTCACTTTTTAGTTGTTTTTTATTTCCTTGAACTAAGTTTCCTTTTTGTTAGTACGTTTTTATAGATTAAGAAAATATAATAATATCCATACTTACTAATATATAAAGCTGCAGAGTTTGTTTGTTTGAACGCGCTAATCTCAAGAACTACTGGACCGATTTCAAAAAATCATTCAGTGTTAGATAGTCCATTTATCGAGGAAGGTTATAAGCTATATTTTATTTTCGAAAGAATTAGGCATCCCTATGGAAATTGCAATTTGTAAAAGGTGTAAAATCGAAAACCTATTTATGCGTGCGCTGCAAAAACTATAGACAATAGAACAAAATAATGTACTACGTGTAATTTTGTAGGTCTTATTAAGATCTACAAAAAAGTCTGCGAGAGCACATATCTAACTATGATAGTTTAGTCACAGTAACTGATTGTATGTTCAAAAAAAATATTAAATCATCTGAAGAAATAAAACACATTTATGGGCTTTAAGCGAAGAGGAGATAAGCACGGGTTCGAAGCCCCCGCGGGCGAAGCCGCGCGCAATTGCAAGTCGTTACATATGGATAGTTCTACGGAACCCTAGAACAAAACATTCTTGTCAACTTTTTAATGTGACGTCATGCATCGCCCGGCTTGTGATACTCGTAAAATGCATATCGCTAAATGAAATTTGATGAAGCGCAAAATATTTTGCGAGCATAGCCGATACGAGCGAGAATATTTTATGGTCACTTTTCGCAGCCAGAGGATGTTTAGTAATAAGTGAAAAGAAAAAAAGGCGTAATAACGGTTTTTATTATTACATCTCGATAATGTAGAAATTACGTTTTAGTCAATTTCGTAATTATTTTATAAACAGATTTTAGTGATTTATTCCTTTTCCCCCATCTGTGTCGGCAGGCAAACCAGGGTCACTGACATAGCCCACCGGATGGCCAAACTTAAGTGGCAGTGGGCAGGGCACATAGCTCGCAGGACCGACGCCCGATGGGGCAGACAAGTCCTCGAGTGGCGACCGCGTTCCGGAAGGCGCAGTGCTGGGAGGCCTCCCACATGGTGGACCGACGACATGGTTAAGGTCGCCGGAGAGCAATGGATACGGGTGGCCCAGGACCGGCCTTTGTAGAGATCCTTGGGGGAGGGCCTATGTCAAGCAGTGAACGTCGTTTGGCTGAAATGATGATGATGAATCGGTGTCGTAGGTAGACACTTAGATTGGAATATGCAGAATATCGCAGCACTCTTTGAACCCATGATAGCAAATACACACTGTGTACTTTTATTTGTATGTTAAGGATAACCAAGGCCCATGTAAATATGTTTCAATTGATAACTTCAAACATAAGTCCCACTAATGCAACTGCAAAAAGAAAACAAAAAATCGTATACGTAATAACACTATGCTAACTAGAACACTCAGGAGCAGAAACTTCTGAACTAATAAAAAAGAAACCTAATGTCCCATTTTTGGCTCGCAAAACACCACCAAACAGAAAACTCGCACTGTCGAACAATACAACGAAATTAACACTAGCCAAAGTTGCGGACGAGGTCGCGACCAGTTCTGCCAAGTTTTATCAGCGCGAGATTAACTTTCTACGAGTTTGAGAGCATGTGGAGCTGCCTACTGCGGCAATTGGCTATAAGCACTGTTTTTGTTGTAAACTAACTACCCGCTTCAGCTTTACAATCGTGTGCTAGTAAAGCTAATGAGACTCGAGAAGCAACCCTTGTGTTTGCTTTTGTGGACATTATTTGAATCAGAAATAAAATTAATTTGTAAGATCAAACTAGTAAGCCAGAAAACAATAGGCCTTATGCATTTGCCCAGGAAAGCAAAAAAAGGGGAGTCATCTTTGAAAAGGATAATAAAATGTGTCACAAGCTTACATAAATTATAGCGCGTTGGAATGTTCTGAGTTGTACATTACCACCATCTCTACCTATATCTATTACGACTGTGTAACACTGTGAATACACAGTGTTACACAGTCGTAATAGATATAGGATAAAGACCCGTGCATTAATAATAATACTTACCATGAAAGTTATGTTCCAAATAATCAGGACCATATATCAATATACTGAACGTGTGTGAGCCAAACTGATCTCAGCCATCGAAGCTTAAGTCTCATCATCATAGCTAATTAGCTATACTCTCTACAAAGTGAATAAGACGGTGATCCCCTTGATGTGAGCTATTGCTATCAATATGTTCACTATTTGGGTTATGTTAATTCTTCAAGGTAAATGTTGGGAACAGATTTTCAAGGATCCAGTTAATATGATATAAAATTAAGTTATAGTTGGATTGTACAACAAAACCTTTAAAATATTAGTTCGATCGCTAATTACTATCCTTCCGTGCTCCGAAGTTCGACTTAACCTGGCTAGCCCCAGAACCCATAAGGATATCCAAAGTAAATCAGTATTGGAAAAGACCACCCCAGTCGATCCTAAGGGTGTCGTAATAGCCGACAAAAGGCCTAAAATAAATAAATAAATAAATATCCTTGGACATTTCACGCAACGCCATCTCGTCCCAAGTTAAGCAACTTAATGCTTGTGTTATGGTAACGAGATGGATGATAAACTACTTATATACATATTTTTTTTGTAAATACATACATATTATAGATAGAAATGACACCCAGACTCCGAGCCAGTGCCTCTGGTTTAGACAAAGACACTTGCCCGACCCGGGAATCGAACCCGGGACCCGTTGATCCAAAGGCGGCACATCTAACCACTAGACCAACGAGGCAGTCAATAAAAGACTGAAACCCTGTGCCAACCCGTCTGGCCATTATGGCACAGTACTACACAGTACAGGTGAACTACCCTCTATGTAAAGGGAGGAAGGCCCAACTCAGCAGTGGGTTATTTATATTGGGTTAGCATCAAGCATAGTTCACGGACCATGCTCCCGCAATGGGAGTAAATCGTAGACCTGGTTCGAGCTGTCGATGATCACCGTCGGTTTTAGTGGGTAGGTCAGGGTGCCACCTCTACGCGCCCCGGAGTCCCATATAACCCGACTAGTCCCCAATGACCGGGTATCTCCGACGTAACAAAAAGCATCAAGAAGTGTTGGAAGGAAAGGACCCACGTTTCCGTTCTCTTTTCTTTTGACGACGCGTGAGTCCTCTGATGTAGCTAACGTCGATAAGCGGCGGTAGTTGCTTACCATCAGTGTGGACGCCAACATGTTGAAAAAAAAACATTTTATGCCGTTGGCATTTGCAAACATGAGATACGAAATTTCGTCATGAATGATGCCAACATCAAAATCGGATCAAAGTAATTACTGTCTCAAGGATCTTATTCAAATTAAAACTTGTACTTGTACTTTACCGCAGTTGTGAGTCCGAAACAAAATTTCTCTGTCATAAAGAGGTGATTAATTTTAGAGGTGTTGGTCTGTTTGTGGTATGGTACTTGCCGTGCCTGGTTTAATTTTGGAGCTGGAGAAGCAAATCTGTGTTGGGCACCCATCCAACAGGCATTATGTTTCCTTAGCGGATAACGTGACTACCACATCCTTTATTGGTAGTACGAACAAGATAAATACAATACGGTTATATTTGTATCTGCACCAGCAAATAAAGTTAACGAGCAGCTAAAGTAAAACACTAGCATCTGTATTAAGTGTCGAAATGTAAGAAGACGACGAACATTGCGCTCGGAAAATTTCTGTCGCTGTTGAACTCGTGTAGTTGCATCTTAACCTTTTATTTGCAGCGACACCTTTTATAGAGCAACTCTTACCTTTTTACAATTTCAATAAAGTCGGCACTAGTTTATGGTGATTTGACAACCGAGCTTAGGCCTAATTAAAAACTTTTTAACAGATTTATCGCGTGTATATTAAATTATTTCCTTGCCGGTTTGAATGCTTTGCAGCAGCCGTGGTCATGGGAGAGACTAGATGACATCTGTTTTCAGAAGTACAAAGAAACAGTTAAATCTGCCGCCTATAATTTTGTTTTTTTGATAATGTTCCCTGTATACGCACGGTATCTCGAGGTCTTGCAGATGAGTGTTGAGCAGATTAGGCCAATTTGATATCTGGATCCCCAGCACGGGTGGCTGGGGTATGTGGGAGTCCCGGCCGCGAGAAGTTGGTAAGTAGCGACCGGTTAACCCACTAAAACCTACCACATTGCGACCTTTCTCGAACCGTGAACGCCTCGGGAAATGCGTACATATGCCAACGATACTCTCTATTGAAATTTGGATGTATCTTTTTTAATTTCAATAGCTTTGCGGGTCTTTCTTGGCATGTAATGATTTTCCTCGGCAAGGATTTGAGGCTCATCAAAGTAAATAAATATGGGTCTTATTAAATGAGTGCTCACAAACTACAGACTTGGTCAAGCTGCAGAAACTACAGAATTGGTATCAAAGGCTTCGGTTCCACAACATATTCGCAAATCCCGAAAAAAAAACAGTTGTTAACAAGCAACAATAGATTCTATTATATACTTTAAAATCTCTAGAACATGGACTAAAATACGCGATTATGCCAAGAAAGGTGCCCTACGAAGACATCATCTGTTCGGTGGAACACGTACTGGCGTTAAATAATGTAAAAGGTAGATTTGGAGGCGATACGGCAAGATGTCTCTTGGGGTCTAAGACACAGCAAACCGCCCAAACCGAACGTCATCATACTTAGACTTACTTACCCTCATAATATTGACATTTCTTCACTGTGAATAATAGGATAGGCCACCGACACGGTCTGTTGAATGCGGGCACCCCAAGTACAATCGTTGTGGGCACCTTTACGGAAAGCCTTTGTCCGACTTTTCAAACTGAAATGTTGACGATGGCCGATGGTCAGCAAGAAATGGCGCTTTTTTAGAATAATAAATTGATTGCCGCCACGCCGCATAGTATAGAACAGACGCAAACTAGGAATTTGTTCAGTAATCCATGAATAATAAGACGCATAATAGTAAGGTAGAATTTCACATACCTACGCCGCACATTAACATAGGTTCCATAAATGTAGGAACACAATTATAAATATTCAGTAGTTCTGTAATTCCACTGTGAGCTACTTTCTAATCGGCAAGGTCCAAATGAATGTACTTATACATATTATCATCTGGGTCTACAAATTACCCACTATTAAGTCCAGTCCCTTTTAATTTGTTGGAGGTAAATTACCCTATAGTTTCTTTTGTAAAATGTATCCCACTTGGACCATTATCTCTTTTTTATTCGGCTGGTATTGTTTTCAGACTGCTCCCATAGAAAATTCATCGAAATAGGTTCATTAGTTTGCTACAAATCTTGAAACATTTGAACAAAGCGTTTCTCGGAAGGCAAAGCTGGCTGTTTAATTTGGCCTCAGTTGTAAGAACCGAGTTACATGGACTAAAATAATAAAAAAAATCCATTCTAACATAAACTGTATATAGTTGAGGTCGGTTTCAACTACAATTGACACCGATGTTAATTAGGAATACTAGTAGGATGTACGTATACCCAAGGCGCGGACTTCAAATAGTTGTTTATTGGTTATTTTTCGCTTCGTAATTTTAATTGTTATTGAAGTCAGTTTATATTAGTTTTATTAATGTTATACAGTTCCGTGATGTGGCAGCAAATTATTTGTATTGATATTGGGTTGGTGAGTAGGTATTCTTACTCGATTAGTACGATATGTATGTATATGTATCAATACTAGTAGCTAATATTTAATAGTACAAAGGACTTCGCAGTCCACCGGCTCGGTCTCAGTGATTTATTACTCCACTGGGAGCGTTATATGTAATACGCGTATGGAACTACAATACTATATTACTAGCTTTTTCCCGCGGCTTCGCGCTTTAACGCCTTTTAAATTGACGGAGGTGTGGCAGTCACGATGACGAATGACTAAATGGGCGGGAGTTTGGTCTATACATTATACTTGGAACTTTTTTTTGCTTTTGCTGGAGATATACTTTATGCATACCGCCGCCCCTTTGGGACTCCGCAAATGACTTATCTATCCACTAAAGCGGTATACCCTCACACGACACGCTTGAGGCGCCACAGGTTCGCGTAAACGCATTCCACTGTGACACCCCGACGTGGTTACCGCTACGCAGGCCGTCCCGGGCAACTGTCATCGGTAGCGGGTCCCTCGACACACCACCGGGGTCACAAGGGAGGCATAGCGTCAAGTCCCCGCGTCACGGCGCGGGTCTGCCGTATCTCCCTCCTTTACAACCGAGCCCAAGCACTTTAGACTGTTGCCGACCCCAATGAAATCGGAAAAAGGCGAAGAAGAACTATAAATGAATAAATAAAATAATTAATGTAAAAGAAAGAAGTAGCCAGGTCAACTGGCACTATTCTCGACTACCAATCAAGTTTCAATTTGACATGAGGTCCGACGTGACCTCAGACAAATAAACGCTTTATGCCGCCAGTATTGAATCGTAAAACTAAATCCGATACTAAAATTTCGCTTTACACACCACTGCACCTTACATAAATGAGTACTACACTCGGCTGAACCAATTCAGACAAAACATTCATCGCAGTTTGCCGAATTGGATACCTTGTTGAGTTGATCTAGTGCACAGGATATCTTAGAACTTCCACATACATTTATAAACATCATTCAGTATAACTTATAAACCATATGGCATAGATCTATAACTATTTTTAGAAAGCGGTATGTAAATTTTAACCTTTCAAACAATAATAATACAATATTTAAACTATTAAAATCACTACACAGTAGTAGTTATAAAACAAAGTCGCTGTCGTCTGTCCGTCCCTATGTATGCTTAAATCTTTAAAACTACGCAACGGATTTTGAAGCGGTTTCTTTTAAAAGATAGAGTGATTCAAGAGGAAGGTTTATATGTACATCCATAATATTGTAGAGAAACACTGATAAATTTAGAGATTCATCATTGCACCCGTGCCAAGCCAGGGTGGGTCGCTAGTGTAGTATAAAATAGACACTTCATTTACATCAGCATTATTTACGAGTTGGCGTATACAGGCTGCAACAAAAGCCCTATATCCATAACAGGAGGATCAGTTGGACCGATGCAGTTGCTGTGTACATGTCAAGTGTGTAAATATCAAGATATTTTTTTCTGAATATTTGATTACCAGCTGGTGATACCCCACAGCTGAGTCAGGCCTCCTCACATCATAGAAAGATTAATTAGCCTACTGTGCCACGCTGGCCAGGCGGTTTGGCACAGGGTTTTGTGCCAAGTTTTCTTTCTCATGTTGCTAGGTTAACGGCCTTGTCAATCCCTCACCACACGGACTGGTAAAGTAAGTGTATTTTTTTTTAGAAATAAACACAGATAACTCAAGAAACATTGTGAAAGTCAGATCTGGAGAGAGATTGTTATTACAGTTTGTAAATCTAAAATACCTGCGGAGCGTTCACTCGCACACTGAAAACACTAACCGACCTAAACAAATGAATGAAATACACACACTCCACAGATATTATTTATTTACATGTCAGTTCATATCTGTCAACTCAAATAAGGTTAATTATTCATTCAGCTTTTGATTTCCAGGGCAAATAAAATATTAAAAAAAAAAGAATTAATCCTCTATCACACATAGCAATGAGTGATTGAGAGTCAAACAAAAGACGGCTCAATTGTCTCATCTTCAAAAACATCAACAGAATTGACACATATATTGGTTTTCAATTGATTCCCTTTTTACTTCATTTCGTTTGTCACAGTAAAAAATGCTCGGAAAGTAAGTAGGTACCAATTTAGATTGTTTCGTTTTGTAATTGGTACTGTATATTGTTAAAATCGACTCTCTGGTAATGGAAAGTGTGGTTCAATGTTTCATTCAATTTCATTCAATTTACCTATGTGAAGTCCGATCGCTAGAATAAATACATACAAATAAAACTTATTGGTACGAACCAATTTTGATTATCGAAATGAGGAGATACGCAGGAAAACCAGAGTCCACTTTGGGATTGCCAAACTTAAGTGGCAGTGGGCAGGGCACATAGCGCGCAGGACCGACGCCCTATGGGGCAGAAAATGACTGGAATGGCGACCGCGTTCCGGAAAGCGTAGTGCTGGTAGGCCTCCCACACGGTGGACCGATGACCTGATTAAGGTCGCCGGAAAATGATTGAAGATGATGAATTTTGATTGTCTATTTCGATTTTTCAGTTATTGGAAGATTAGAAAGGGTTTCTAGTTGTATTGCGATACAAAAAAATAGATAATTATTTTTTGAATATCCCTACAATCACTAACCCATTTCATTATAAGAGTGACGTAAGGCGACAAAAGAAACACAAGAGGTAGGGAGCTAGAGAAAAGACCGAAAACATTATAGTATAAACTGACACCCAACCTTCTAGACAGGCTAATTTCTCTAAATGGGCTTGAAACAAGTACTCTTATGTAAGGATCGTAACAAGTGGAAACAAGTGGTCTCTGCCTACCCTTACGGGAATTTATGTATTTATGTAATATTAGTATTAAATAAGTAAAAAAAGCAAGTAAAAATCAATGTCACATCAGTCTTAAATGCAAATATTCTTAGTCCCGTAAAACATAGGTCAACTGAAATGTTAACGTTACAAGTTGCACGGGTTTCATTTATTTGCACAATCAGAGTCCAATCCTATTAATTACAGAACGTTGGTGCTAAATTTTGCGACCAACAAATTATTGCCCAACTTTGAGCCGGTGTGGCTGCTAACTTTTTGGATTAAACATCAAACTAAAGATTTGGAGTCTTCAAAATTATTCGTTTTATTACTAAAATTGATATTGTTTAGCTTGCATAAATGTTTTTTATTGTGTGTATAGATTATGTGTGTTTTATTTTTTAACAAGTCAACATATTTATGTTGTCCGGGAACATATGCAGTAATTGATTTTATCGCAATAATATAAATAATAAAATCTCTTTTAACGTAACATTATTCCTTTGAATTAAAATTAATTGACGGGAAATCAAAATCAACGCAACCAACGTCTTCAATTGCCAAAAAAATATTTTTACAGCTTTTTATAGGTTGGTACTTCATAGAGTAATCAAAGCTGGTTTAAAATATTTGTTGGCGATGATTAATTTAATGTGTAAATTTCTATTTTTTAGTTTCTTTCTTATTTTGTCCTCTAAGAAACTTGAAAGTATGAACTTACAGAAGAACGTCTTACGATATAACGTAGTAAAACAAAATTTTACCGAGCACTGTATTTAAGCTCAAAATAAAGAAAGTATTTTTTGACAAATCAGATATACTTATCACATCCATCTCACTGAGTCCTCAATCAGACAGGCGCAAATGCCAAATTTGCGATATCACACCCGCGACTGACTTCAATCGGCATTCGAGTAACGACTCTCGATTCATTTAGTGGCGAAATTGACTTGGCGCTCCCTGCCGAACCCACTTTATTATTTACCATTTTCATTTAGCCCACTCGGGCATCCCGTCGTTACAAAGTTAATTTTACGCCCAAACTGGCACCGGTGTCATTGATGCGATTTTTTTATAAATTTCGTGTTTAATCGACTCTCATGATGGGATTGTTATGGCTGTATTTTGAATTCATTTGAAAGTTAACATTCTTTTTTATTTTTACCAATACAAAGAATCTTACTTAATAAAAAATTGCTGTTTTATAAAATTATTTATTTTGTGGCAAAGATACTAGTTATTTAAGCAATTAACTTATACTGCAGAACACGAAACCAATCTTTTGAAGCTGAAACAGAATCTATCTCATATTTCACTAAGTAAACAAAAATAACCATAGCTTTGTCTTGCCAAGCGGATTTCTCCCGATTTTTTTATTACTTTGTATAGTCATGGTACAAGGAAATCATCAAAGTACAAAAATATCCTAATCCAATTCGGGTTTTGAAAATAATTATGTTGATATTACTACTCAGTCTATAATTGACTACTGCTGAGTCGAGCCTCATCCCTTTCTATGGAGGGTAATAAGTCTACTGTGCCACGCTAGCCAGACGAGCTGGCACAGGGTTTCGTTTCAAGGTTTCCTTCCTGCGGCTAGGATTTTGGCCTTGTCCTTTCTTTTTGTCGCCTCTTATGACACCATTAGGGTGGAATGGGGTGGAGTGGTGACAACATGTATTCTAAATCCATGACCTGACCCACCTTTAGACATAAGATATATTATAATTTAGTCTGTAAATTATAGACAATCGCAATGAAATATAGAAAGCCAACCACGTAGAACAACACACATTGAAACGCGAGAGCCACAAGATTGCTACGTCAGAGCTTTAATTAGCGAACACCTACAGATTGCCTTGTTTGTTAATTATTGACGTTTGTTTTGTAATTCAAACTGTTGATTCATCGAATTATACTGTGTGATGATATAATATGGTAATGAGTTGTGCTGTAATAATATTGTGTCAGCTCGGCAAGTAGAAATATTTATTATGATAATGTCAATATTGATACTTGTAAATGCTTCGCGGAAACTGGGCAAAGGGTTTTCTTAATGTACGTAGGTTGCACAGTATGTAACTGACATCGTATACAGGTAAAAATACGATCAAGAGTAGTAGGTACTGATATATTCTGTGTGCAAATTTTAAGTAAATACTTAAAAAAGGAATTGGGCTTTTGTTACAAGGATATTAACCTTCCCTGCCACGCTGGCTAGGCTCACAAGCACAGGGAGTCATATCGTTTCCCTTAGCGTAAATACAACTTCTTTTTACGGTGGAAATCCTTATGGAACTCCAGCGCAGGCAAGCATGGTAATTAGAGCCCCGAACTACCAGCTAAAATAATGGTGCACTTCAACTGCTCCTATCCAAGACATAGTCTCTCTTAATGTATGTAACTTCTTCACCAACTCCCAGGAATATACCAAACCCACCCAATATTGTAACTAACTGCATTTGAAATTAAACACTTTTTAACGGATTTATCGCGTATATTATATATTTATCGCGGATTTAACTGCATTTTTTCATTTCTCTGAGTATTTAATGGATTTTCTTATTTATGATTCTATCCCGTAGATTGATTATCATATGTGAATGTTTTCAATTATTCTTTGCCATTGCTTCAGTAATGTTTGCTCGCCTATAAATGTGTGAAAAACATTGTCAAAGAAAGCAATTGTAAAATGATCGCCCAAAATATTTTATGGACTAAATTAATGGCCAAAACACGTGACGGAGTAGCCTGCGCGCAAAAAAGATCAAGATCATATTTTATAAATAAGGGAGAAGGAAGGAAAATGGCACAGATAAAATATCGATACTACCCGAAGGAAGTGTGAGTAATGATTACCAAAATTTGAGATATTTTCATAAAATTATATTCCACCGCAACATTATTCCGTGTGGTGACGGATTTAGAATACATAACCACTGTCACCATACCATTTCATCCTGAGGGTGTCATAAGAGCCGACAAAAGAAAAATGATTAAGCAGAAAAGCTAATCGCAAGAGTTCTGAGAGAGAGACCTTCTGGCCAGCGTGGCATAGTGCACTAATTACCCTCCATGTAGTTGGGTTGGTTAATAACAATATAATAGTCTTTAATAATATTGTTAAAAGATCTAGAAAAATAATCTTATTATCTCTATCTATCTATATAAATAAAAATGAATTGCTGTTCGTTAGTCTCGCTAAAACTCGAGAACGGCTGGACCACCGGCATGAAATGCTGGGAATTAAATAAAAACAAATATTTTGCTTTTCCTTTTGTTTGTTTAAAGTTTATTTTACACAAATTTTATATCTTATAATCATCGATTGAGGCAGGATGAAGTCTGCCGGTCAGCTAGTAAATGTATATTTATTGCCTATATTGCTAGAACCAAACTATGCTGCTTAAGATATATTATTAAAAATTGCAACTTGGCGGATGTGCACAAATCCTTCGTAGTGTTTAATTTAATAAGTAATAATTACATAATATTGAATCAGTAAAAACAAGGCATTGCGACATAGCTCCACTGAACTTCCATAACGAGGTACCCATTAGTTCCAAACGGGATTACCCATCCGTTTCCACGTTAACTTCGCGCCAAACTAGTATGTCTCCTATCAAGGGTAAATCGTAAGTTCCCAGGATAATGACGCTAACTCCAAGACTTCGCTACTTCGTGAATTTAAACACACATCGTGGGGACGTGTGTTATGCGATAACTTTGCTCCGAAACAAATTTAACGTCGGGGAACTTGCTAAGTTTATTGCGTGTCAAATAGAGGTGCTCTCGTGTTGCTGATATACGGTACTTGTTTTGATATTTTAGGAAGAGGAAAGAGGTAGCGGAGGACCTAGTGCATTGGATCTGCATGTTAAACAACGTCTCATGTTGGAGTAAACCATATTGCCCAACTACATAGTTCCTTTACGAGCACGTTTAGTCAAACTTAAGTATTTATTCATCTTATTAATTGTAATTGGGGTAGAAAATGCAGGCAATTTGTTACAATATTGGGTGGGTTTGGTATATTCCTGGGAGTTGGTAAAGAAGTTACATACATTTGTACTGCCTCGTTGGTCTAGTGGTTAGATGTGCCGCCTTTGGATCAACGGGTCTCGGGTTCGATTCCGGGGTCGGGCGTGTGTCTTTGTCTAAACCAGAGGCACTGGCTCGGAGTCTGGGTGTCTTTTCTATCTATAATATGTATGTATTTACAAAAAAAAAATGTATATAATTAGTTTATCATCCATCTCGTTACCATAACACAAGCATTGAGTTGCTTAGCTTGGGACGAGATGGCGTTGTGTGAAATGTCCAAAGATATTTATATTTATTTTATTTATTTAGAGATACCATAGACGGGGGATGATATACTGGCGGCGCGGCATAGGAGAGGAAGTAATATAATAATTGTAATGGTTCTGAAGTTTTAATTGTTTTATGTACTCTATATTGTAATTTTTGTGTACGATAGCGCAAAAAATAAATACATATTGTATTCAACCATATAAATGCTAGTATTTTTTTACTGATAAATAAAGCAATTCGTGCGGAATTATTCCCTAACCATTCCAAAATATTCAAAAATGCACAAAGTTAAAGTTTTCACTTCTGCTGGCACTCCCGGATTGCATCCCGTTGTTTTTTGTAGGTTATCTGTCTAGCTTACCATACCCTGTTTAGGTAAGAGTCAGTTTACTGCTTAAATTCGCCCCTGAATAACATTATAAGAAAAAAAAATGAAAAAAAGAAGATTCTCTACTGTATACTGGCTAAAAGATACATCATTCGATATTCAGTTTTATCACAAATAAGAAACTTGTGATCAAGAATAGAGTAAACTAAGGCCGCGTCCTCTATTCTCAAATGAGTAAATGAATTACACAGCGTGTTTCCAACAAAATTATACTCTCAAATAATGTTAATTGGGTTTCTCATGTGTCACATACATCATGCTCACCTCGTCATACGTGACTCAGAGCCGTTTGATTTGCATTCATAGTGGTTCATTCATCATTCATTTTAGCGTTACCTAGCCTTTTTTTCAAGCGATTCGCAACTCATTGAAAAGTAATCAAAAGTTTTGTTATGTTAACGGAACGGGAATGTTAATAGGGAATCTGAAACAGCAACCTTCTATTATATGTGTATAAACATCGTATCACGCTCACTATGGGCTCCATCAGAAGGCTCAAAGTCACCCAAAGGGCAATGGAGAGGGCTATGCTCGGAGTTTCCCTGCGAGATCGAATCAGAAATGAGGAGATACGCAGGAAAACCAACCAACTAACCAAACTTAAGTGGCAGTGGGCAGGGCACATAGGTCGCAGGACCGACGTCCGATGGGACAGAAAAGTCCTCGAGTGGCGACGGCGTTCCGGAAGGCGCAGTGCTGGTAGGCCCACACGGTGGACCGACGACCTGGTTAAGATCGCCGGAAAGCAGTGGATGCGGGCGGCCCAGGACCGGCCTTTGTGGAAATCCTTGGGGGAGGCCTATGTCCAGCAGTGGACGTCTTTTGGCTGAAATGATGATGATGAGACATCGTAAAGGGTCGTAAAAGTTTTGTACAAGATCAACGTATATGTGCTGTTGCAAATCCATAAGTGACGATAACTTTTCACCGTTAGATTGGACGGAGGAGAAACTGACGGGGCTTACGCAGTAGATTGTATTTAACAAAATAAATTACATAAAATATAAAAGAATACCAATTTAAACTTTTTTTTGACAGCCAGTAGCCAAAAAAAAGGTATAAGCACCATTCTAAGAAAAGACAGAAACAAGTAAAAACTATAAAATACAAAGTATATAACTTAGAAAAAGAAAAAACAACATTAAAAAAAGTAAAATTAATTATAGGAAATAGTTAATCTTTCTCATATTTTTGGTCTACATGTATAGTGACCAAATAGGCGACACTTTGAACTCATTAATATGAGGCAATCGGCACGGAAATTTATCTTGACTTTTATTACTTGATCAACTACGAAGCCATAAATGATCCACTTTTGATCCATTCCACAGCATATTGACGGAGTGATTCGTAGCACGTTCTACTCCGATCAGAATTTCTGGTTCTAAAATATTTTATTATACCTATAAGTTTTATAAGGAAGTAATTTATTTTTAATTACCAGTATATTAAGTCACTTTTTAATATTTTGTTGATTTGACTTTTGAATTGGCCATAAGCTCAAGCAGAAAAGTCCTCGAGTGGCGACCGCGTTCCGGAAAGCGCAGTGCTGGTAGGCCTCCCACACGGTGGACCGATTACCTTGGTAAGTTCGCCGGAAAACGAAGGATGCGGGCGGCCCAGGACCGACCTATGTGGAAATCCTTGGCCTATGTCCAGCAGTGGACGTCTTTTGCCTGAAATGATAATGATGATGAATTAGCAGGTATAGCTGTCTTTATTTTTTTATAAATATAAGTTTCTTTATAAAATAGGGTAAATAATACCTGTCCTCCGCGAAACACTAAAACGCTCTTGTGTAAGTACGAAGAAACAAAAGCCTCGCCGAACGTATTTGTTTGAATAGAGATCGACTGGTATCGCGTGGGGCCAGGCGATGCTTGACTCGACCTTAGGGTTGGCACTTGCCTTGAAATATTTTTTGTACTTAATAATTAACTTAATAAATAATTTTAAATGTGTGTGGTGACGGATTTATTGAGTGTGTCGTATGATCCGACTAAGCTGCTTAGCTGCAAGAGAAGGGAGATTTGATACAAAACCGTTTCTCAGTAGGCTAATTCCCCTAATGAATTTGGAGGGGCCGGACTCAATATTGGGTCATTTAAGGGCTAAATCGACGACGATATAAATAAGTATGGTCATATCATGTTTTTTTGGAACCGATTTTGAAGGTAAAAAGAGAATATACCTCTGTGCCAATCCATCTGCTCAGCTAAGCTCAGTAGGCAATTTTGCGGTCATTTATTATGAGAGAGATTATTATGTTTTTATTTATCACTAGCGACCTGCCCCGGCTTCGCACGGGTGCAATGATGAACATCTAAATTTCTCTACAATATTATGTATGTATTATACATATAAACCTTCCTCTTGAATCACTCTATCTATTATAGAAAACCGCATCAAAATCCGTTGCGTAGTTTTAAAGATTTAAGCATACATAGGGACGGACAGACGACAGCGACTTTGTTATATACTATGTAGTGATTTACAGCGTTTAATATTTTATATGTCTGTTCTAGCTTGTCTCAAGACATGAGCGTCCCTTTCATTACTCCCTGTTCCGTGTTATTTGTCACCAGATTTAAAATTAAGCCCTTTTCACACGCCAATACATTTTCCATTTAATATTTATCATAGGTTTGGAAGGCTGCTCAATAGAAAAAAAACTCCGTAGTTGCTTATTTAAATCACCATGTATACGCAATATTTTTTTATAGTTTTTAAGCAAATACTGCATAAATAATTGTTTGATTGGTCCTGCCAAATCCTTGAGGTCACCTTTCACTCTCTTGTGACTATCGCGCGGGCTTGCTCTCACAAATCTTCGGTTATACTTTGGTAGGCAGATTTGAATCGGTGGTAAAGGTAAAATGATAAATATAAATTAACGAGTTAGAAGAGCTCACTTAAGCCACCTTGAATAAATAGATTTTGATTGTAATTAATATGAATAGAGTACATGGCCGTCATATCGTTTTTTTTATTTTATTTATATAATTTTACCCTTTTAGAAATAGATGTTCAGTAAATAATACAATATGATATCCTTAAATACTCAATATCGCTTAAACGCGTTTTTTTTTCTAAAAAGACACAGTTTGAATTTGTGGCAACCTTAATGCCGCAGTGGAGTCGAACGTTGAAAAAGTTTCGATAGCACTCTATTCGTTTTTCAAATTTACAATGGCCGGAGTTCGTCTGAGATTTATTTTGAAACTAAACTCGTGACGGTTATACACATGAAATAAAGTAATTTTCGACTTGAAAAACTGCATGTCAAGGTGTTTGGGTTATTAAAATAATTGTACCACTGAATTTTAATATAGGGTAAAACCACGAGAGACGTTTGGCTGGGCGTCGTGAAATCTGAAAGTAATCAGGAATCAGAAATAATTTAAAAAAAAGTTAATCTGACATACATTTTACGGTAATATTCATATGAAATATAAGACCTAGTTCACACGGCACAGAGAAAAACAGCCTTCCGAGTTCTGAGTGGGAGATCTTATCAACTACAAGATTCATCACCATCACCATCATCATTCAGCCTAAAGAAGCTTGCCACAACGTGCCACTCGCATCGGATTCCGGCTATATTCCACCGTTTGGAAACCGATCTCGGACGTTGTCAACGTCCGAGATCTTTTCTTCCCCATTCTCCATCTATCCAGCGAGCTATGTGGCCGCCCACTGTCACTCCAGTTTGGCAATCCTCATTTTGATTGCATTACTACTACTCAGTCCATAAATGACCCACTGCTGAATCGGGTTCTCATCACAGGGAGGGTAATTGGCCTAATGTGCCTCGGTGGCCAGATCGGTTGGCACAAGGTTTTGTTTCAAGTTTTCCTTATCTTACGGCTAGGTTTTCGGCCTTGTCATTTCCTTTTGTCAGCTCTTACGACACCCTCATGAGTGAATAGGGTGATGACTCTATATATTCTAAGCCCTTCACCACACGGTCAATTGAATTAGCGTGACGTAAATAAGTACGGTGAAGCAAGAATATAAATAAATAAATATCCTTGGATATAACTTCGGTAAAAAAATGATAAAATTCAAAATTGATGAAAGTCTTACCTTTCTTTAATTATTTCTATAATTAAAAACAAAACGTTAATAATCTGTATACAGAGTACTTTTATACAGTAGTTTATTGTGCCTATACATAACGTGTCTTTAAACAGCTGAGCAAATGTTCATCAAACATACTCTCAGTAATATAACTTTCAAACAAAAAACAATCAATATAAATGTTTAAATGTATGACCTCAAATATATACTACCTCGGAGGATAATAACAATAGATGTAATAATTATAAAATAAAATAATCCTTCCATGTAAACGCGCCTTGAAATCATAACTAATGAACTGTGGTTTTCATTACATTAAAACAGTTTTCATTTTAATTAATTTGCAAATTGAAATATTTGTGCTCGCGAGAAATATTTTAATTATCGAATGTTTACCCAAAGGGTTGATTCTCTGATGCAAATAATTAAAATACTTACCTTTCTGTAGCTTCATCATCACCATTTCAGCCATATGGCCTTCCGGAAGGATTTCTACAAACTGTTTTGAGCCGTTCGGATCCATCAAATCCATATTTGTGTATCTTAGATTCGCCAGCATTTCGAAGTGTTTTTTTTTTAATATTTTCGTATCCCTTTAGTATCTTAGAGAATTATGTCTTTGAAAAAATCTTTCTTGTGTTGATTTCTAAAATCGATATTCCCATTCATACAGGATAGCTATGAAACTTAGTCCCAAGAAAATTAAAATTTGATACGGTCTGATATCTGAATACCTGTCAATTCACTCAGCAGTATGTTACATTTTATCACCCACACTCACCTAGTGCTATAACGAGTACCTACTTAATCATTTGACTACGTGTAACGACTGTCATAGATGGTAGAATGGCAGCCTGTATGTGCATTCCAAAGCACGGAGCAGGTCGGTTATTACACATAAATGATGGACATGACGTACATCCATCCAAAATCCAGCAGATCCAGATGTTGCGTGTTCTGTAGATCGATGGTATTACACACAGACGGGGATTTTTTTAATACTATTTCCTAATTTCTTGGTGTTGTTATGTAAACCTGCAACATTTTTCCTGGAACAAACATAATCCTTTCTTGTTTGTTTTAATGTAACTTTATATATATATGTATATATATAAATTGGATTTTAATTGAACAACACACACATGTCACCCGCGCACACACACTCAGTATCTCTCTCACACAGACACAGAGACTTTACACGGAAAATAAGGTGCAACGATTCTCTCTTTCTGCTAACTCTACCAAATTGAATGCGTAGTCTAAAAAATGTTTTCCACAGTCGTCTAAGCCTCTGTAGCAGCATAAGGAAAAACGAATAATTCTTAGTTCCAAGAAACATATTCTGTCAAAGGTCATTAAATGCGCCTTATAGCCATTAAGACGTTTACAGCCATCCGCACTAAAATAATGAGCTCCAAAGTACCAAGATTACACCGGCGTTACAGCGCGCACGTAAATCTTGGCGTTCATAAACCAAACGTAAACGGGACGCGTTATTGTTCAAGAGTTAAGCACCGCACGTGGTTCCAATTTCGATTTTACTAACCAGTTTACTATAATATGAAATTAATTTGTTTTGACACTTATTCTAGTTCCAGGTTGCTACGCCTTGTTCGTCTGGGAGTTACAAGTACTGTTCGATTCCGAGGTCGAGCAAAAGCCTTTGTGCTAGCCTATAAATAACGTGGTTGGCCCCAGAACAGCAGGGATATTGAGAGGCGTCTTTTAAATAAAATATTGATAGTTATATCGATTGTACCTGCAGATTTTACTCTTGTCCGGGGTTTTCGTTCTCACGTTGTATCGTTGTATGTGAATTCTTTAAGTTCAATTTCCACTAGCTATTTACCTATCTCTACGGTTCCTTTAATAGGCTCATATGATATCCTCAGAATGAAACACGTAGTCTCGCAACAAATACTTCTAATGAATAACAATAATACGGCAAAATAAAAATTGCGACTAAAGTAAGTCATTCAGCATGCGCCGTTGATCGACAATCAAAGACAGTCAACAACAGAACTAAATCAGACTTACGATAAAATATGACATAAAACATGTCGCGATAAAAGTATGTAGATCCATAAAGAGCCTAAAAGGCGATACAAGTCATATACACCAGAGTCGAACGAATTTACAGTGTATGTCACTTAATGCTTCGCAGCTTACAGCGGCTTTAGTAAATAAGTTACATAAGAAATCATGTTGATCTTATTATGTAACATTGATCCGTCGTGAAATATTAATGTAGATTTTTGGGTTTAGGCTTTACACAATATGAAAAGTAACACCATGAAGTAATATCGCATATTAGGAAACACTTAGATATTTCCATACAGGATGTAAAAATCTATAAATAAAGGATAGTACTGCCGATATAGATCACCATTTGAACCCTCCCATTTCATGGAAATTAGCCTACTTTGCCACGCTGAGAAGAGGGATTGCTCTCTTGTGTGTCATAACCACACCCTCAGTATGATATGGGTTGGTGACATTGTGTATTCTAAAACCGCCAGCACACGGATGTTGATACTATTTGCAAAATTTTAACATTCCCTTAAAATATAAGTGGCCAATATTTTCGAACAGGGAACCGGTGATCCGAAGGCGGCACATCCAACCATTAGACCATTATGGCAGTCAACTGCTAACGACGTATTGTAAAAAATGCCAACCACATTTTAATAATAGTTTCTGTACTATAAAATAATTCTATTTTATCTTTCTTCTTTTTTTTTTCAAATGTTGCTCAAAGTGTGAATTATATGGTGGGTTAAATATATTTTTAGCACGTATACATTGCGTTCCGAAATCGCGTTAAATCCAAAATTCGTCGTAAAAATATTTTACGAGGATCAGCGCGCCCTGGTACGATTACACTGAGACATAGCTCATTAAACGGAAAGACAAGGCATTTCCAACAAAAATAATCTATATAAAATTTTAAAGACACTGCTGTGTCCCACTGCTGGGCAAAGATCACCCCTTAATTTTCCACCCATTGAACATTACAAAATAATCCTAAGTAGGTAATAGCTTAAAAAAAATATTATACCAATCAAATTGGAGCAACCTCTTGTCTGATATCAATGCTCTACAAAATGTCCCCGGCCCGTTAGACGGATGGCACTGTGTATTCTAGATATCTCACAACACGAATTGAATACTTATCAATCGACTAATCAACCCATATATGACCCACCCACTGTTGAGTCACTTAGCATTTAGGGTAATTAGCCTACTTTGCTACTCTGGCCAGACGGGTCGGCACAGGGTTTCGTATCAAGTATTCCTTCTCTTGCAGCCTTGCCATTTCCTTTTGTCGGCTCTTACGACAAAACAAAATATTCTAAATCCGTCATCACACGGTCTTGTCACTTGTCTATAAAGATACAATGTTGGACAGCGTAAATCATAATACAGAGTTAAATATCGATCAATAAAAACTAAATGCGCAACCTAAAATCGCAAACTGACATCCTAATCGATTAACACTTTCCGACGATCCGGTAAAGATGTGTCCCGATAGTACGCGAAGGCAATCTCTGGCGGTTGCTGCTGTTTCTCGGACAATTCAAGTTATGGAAACTACCATTATTATTTCATAGTATTTTTAATTCTTCCTACGATTCATAAAAAAATTGTTCATTATTTTTTTTCTTCCATACGTTATTTATAATATACATAATTAAAAAACATCCAACGGGACTCATCGCACACAGAATTAATACCTGTTTTTGCTCCACGTTTCGACCATGTTACAACGGCCGTGGTCGCGAGCTGACTGGTATTAATTCTGTGCGCGATAAGTCACGTTGGATGTTTTTTAATCACTACATAATTATAAAACAAAGTCGCTGTCGTCTGTCCGTCCCTATGTATGCTTAAATCTTCAAAACTACGCAACGGACTTTGAAACGGTTTTTATTAATAGATAGAGTGATTAAAGAGGAAGGTTTGTATATACAATACGTGCATAATTGCACCTATGCGAAGCCAGGACGGGTCGCTAGTTATTTATAATATTGGCGGAAGAGTTAAGTTTAACTCTATATATTTAAGCCAGTCGTGTTAAGTTACAGTTAAATAGGTGTTATTGAAAATTACAAACAAAACAATATCAGTTATAGACAGATTTTCTTTCGTACAATATTAACATTTGTATGTTGAAATTTTAATTTTCCGTGTGGTTATGGATTTAGAATTCATAATGTCACCACCCCATTCCACTCTGAGGGTATTGTAACAGCCGGAAAAAGGAAATGACAGGGCCGATAATCTAGCCGTAAGAGAAGGGAAACTTGGTACGAAATCGTGTGCCAATCCGTCTGGCCAGCGTGGAACAGTAGGCTGTTTAAACTTAACGTAACACCAGCAATGTAGCAATAGGTCATAATATTAGTTCTATTGAATAAAAAAAATCGAAAATGAAAGGCGTGGCAAATTTTGATGGCATCTCCATGCTCAAAATTATCCAAGTTCATCTCCGTGGCAAAATATTCACTTTATTCAATTCCAACACGAATGTACAGACTCGGCGCAAATTTGTTGCTGGCGCGTCCTCGCGGTATAAATCCATTTACCGCGCTCTGCTCTATTGATTTGTAGTTATTCCAAAAATTGCCAACGCAAATATTTTGTGGCGTCTCCTTACATTTCATTATCAGGGGAATTCTAACATTTTTTTGTAAAATTTGTAAAATTTTGTGTTAAAGGTAAATAATAATTAACTCTAAATAAATTTCCTTGATATTCAGTTATTAATGTCAGAAAACTTATATTGGACTCACGAGAACCATAAGTTTTGGGTAAAATACACACATTTGTTGAATTTATAAAACGAACTTTAATGTCGAAATATTTATTTTTAAAACTTAAGGTAATTTTGTAACTTAAGTTTAATATTGTTAAAAATAGAGGTAATATTTTAGATTAAAAGTATTTATTTTGAAATTGTCGCTTATTTCAAACACTAATTAACGCCAGTTTATAAACCATTTAAATTTGATCAAATAAATTACTTTGCATTAATATTCCCGAATCGAATGGTTGAAATCATAAATCATTTTCGCCAAATTCAATTTGGGCTGAGACCTAGTAAAATATGAACAAAATGTCAATTCATAATTTTATTGATTTATTTTTATCAATAATACAGTTTTAGTAATTTTGAAACATAAAAAGGCGCGTAATTTTTTCACAGGCGAATAAAAATTATGCATAAATCTCATACAAATCTGCCGTTCATGAACTCTTATTTCCCTTCACTCGGAAGTAGAGCTGAACCTAACAATGGGTTGATTTGTCAGCAATAGCGTTTCCAAACTTGCAGAGAATAATGTTAGAATCTTTTGACCAGTACAATAAATATCTAAAAAGTTTAATTTGATTTGGTTTGACTACAAAATAACTGAACAACTGAAGCTTACGAAGAAAAATGTTGACATTATACGGTACCAGCTCATGATTTATGAAGAGGACGTTATGAGATTTAGAATATATAATGTCGCCACCCTATTTCAACCTGAGGGTGTCGTAAGAGCCCACAAAATGAAATAATATGACAAGAGGAGGAAAACTTGATACAAAATATATAAGCTAACCCGTCTGGCAAACGTTGCACAGTAGGCTAATAATTACCCTCCATGTATTTGGAGGAGACCCGACTCAGTATCGAGAATTTATGGACTAGAGAAATAGAAATAGTATTAATTTTTTTTTATCAGTTAAACGTTGTTAAATTACTGTTACCAGTTTCACTGTGACACGGATTAATCTCATCAATTCCTAAAAAGCGATATATCAAATCAGGCCATAAATAAACAGCCGATGGTTAGATGAGTTTTTGGAAAAAGCGAGTTTATGGTGACGGTCCATCATCATAATGAACTTGGCAAATGTTTTTAACCATTTAACAAGAGCCATAGGAATTATTACCATAGACTTGATATAAGAAAAGCATTGAGAAGATTTACATGAGGTTTTTCTACCACTAGAGTAGCGGAGCTGGATCTTATTTATTTATTTTTTATTAGTCATTGATTCTCATCATCATCATCATCATTTCAGCCTATAAATTACCCAGTACTGAGTCGGGCTTCCTCCAAATTCATGGTGGGAGATTGGCCTACTGCGCCCCGCTGGCTAGACGGGTTGGTACAGCGTTTGTATCAAGTTCTCATTCTCTTAGGGCTAGGCACGCAAAAGGCAGACCACCTTTCGCGTTCCTTTATTCATCTCTTATCACACCCTCAGGACGGTATGGGTTGGTGACATTTTGTATTATAAATCAGTCGCCTAGCTTTAACCCAATGTTAGTAGGGTCTTAATACCAGTGTTTGCACGTAACTATTTCTGTCTGCTCTATATCCATGTCCATAGTATATGCACTTATCATGTTTCACGTTACTGATATCGTGCTTCGAATGACAGATAGATGACTGAGTGGTACCTAGATCTGAAGGCTTTGTGTGTCCTCCGTAGAGGTCAACTACTATGACATGCTCTAAAATTTATATTAAAGAATACTAAAAAGGTCAGTCTTTGGATTAACAGGCTCTTAAGATGAACGGCAGCGATAGCACAAGAAGACTCCTCAATTTAAAACTTGGGTAACAGCTCCCGCCATATATTTCACGGCCATCTTTCATTTAAATTCGGAACAAAAAATTAACTGCGAATTTTTCGCCTCCCATAATGACAGTCCTTGTTCCAGTTCTTCAGAGATTTATGAAATTCTAAACTGGTAATTGGTCGCTAAGAGCACCAATCAGCTTCGCAGGGATATATTTGGGGAGTAAGTGTTGCCCGCGGGTTTGCTATATTATTGTTTATACCTACATAATGTTGGTATAGGGCCTTTAGATCACGGGGTCCCGGGTTCGATTCCGGGTCGTGCAAGCGTCTGGTTGTCATTTGTATTCGTTAATTTCATGTTTGTAAACTGCCCCGGCGATACAAGTTCTACGTGCGAGGGTTTCGTTTTAGAAAAAAAAACAAAGAAAAGTTGAAAATGAAGCAGAAAGACGTCAATTACTTGGATATCACCGAAACAATTGTAATGTAGGTCAATGTAACAGCATTCTGGCTTCTCTATTGACTGGGAAAACTAGAATGCTTCATTGAAGCACGTCTCATTGTCATTGTCTATGGACAATAATTTACATTATGTTGAGTTTCTGTAACGAGGGTGATGTAATCACTGCGTGATTAAATCACTTTAAATAAATAGAAGAAAAAAAACCACTGCGTTTATAAAAAAAAACTAGCGACCCGCCCCGGCTTCGCACGGGTGCAATGATGAATATCTAAATTTATCAGTGTTTCTCTACAATATTATGCAGGTATTATACTTAAAAACCTTCCTCTTGAATCACTCAATTTATTAAAAATCCGCCTCAAAATCTGTTGCGTAGTTTTAAAGATTTAAGCATACATAGAGACGGACAGACGACAGCGACTTGTTGTTTTAAACTGTGTAGTGATTAAAAAAATATTTAGGCACAAAGCAGGTAGCACGGTGAGTCGGCTGCGTGGGGTCCTGTTAAGGCTGTGACGTCTTGGCTTGCTAGGTGACTGCTGCTGCTGAGGAGTGTTCGTCTTAACCAGGTTGACCAGGCAGGAGGATGTTGCAGACTCGTTGGAAGGTTGCTCGGAAGTCCAATGTCGAGGGTTACCACTTTAAGGATCTTGCGTGTTCACATCACGTCGGGGTCACCACTTTGGGCGCAAACGGATAATCATCTAGCCAGACGAGTGTGATGTCTAGGTGTAGTCGGGGATATCTTAACCTTGCGAATTGCTATTGAAATTTCGCTATCGCGGTGTAGGACTTTTTCGTAATTAACGCATTTGTAGGCGATATTTCTTGATGCAATTAGTTGAGATTTTTCGGGTAAATTTTGTAAAGTATATAGCATGCGGTTGCTACAAATATTAATTGTGGTTTTGTTATAAATGTGTTTCATGTGTAGCATGCTTGAAGTAAAGACGGTTAGTTTAGTATAACACACAGAAACGTTTGTTTGCGGTACCTATAGAAAATGCGTAATTTTTTGGGGTGCGCAACTTCCTAATGGATATGTTGGCCGCTTTGCATAATGCGGACCTGTACACGATTAGGTTTTAACGATGATGACTCTCTCTAAATACTTGAACGACTTCTAAACAAAAATATACTCTATTGATACTTGTTCAAAGCATGAAGTTAACTGAACTTTGGTTTTAAGATTTTGGCATCTAATTTGTATTCTGTAAGGCGCAGTGACGTCATGGATGGGAGACAAAATAATGTATTCCGTGTAGATCGCGTTTCGGAGATTAAAAAATAAGCGAACGGTGGAAGATTGGATTGGTGTACTTTTTCATGTGTTCCAATTCCAAGTATTATATTTGGATATACACGCTTTTCAAATAATCTCTAACACTGATTTGTATAAATTCCCAAGCAAAAATTCGGTCGAATTAGGTGAAACGAGTCGGCCTTAAGATGAACATGGAGAAGACGAAAATCATGTCTAATATCCATGTCCAAGCCACTCCTGTCAACATCGGAGGTTCTACTCTCGAAGTTGTTGACCATTACATTTACCTGGGACACACTGTCCAGTTAGGTAAGTCCAACTTCGAGAAAGAGGTCAATCGTCGGATCCAACTCGGCTGGGCAGCGTTCGGGAAGCTGCGAAAGATCTTCTCGTCCACAATACCGCAGTGTCTGAAGACAAAAGTCTTCAACCAATGTGTGTTGCCAGTGATGACATATGGAACAGAGACGTGGTCGCTCACTATGGGCTCCATCAGAAGGCTCAAAGTCACCCAAAGGGCAATGGAGAGGGCTATGCTCGGAGTTTCCCTGCGAGATCGAATCAGAAATGAGGAGATACGCAGGAAAACCAGGGTCACCGACATAGCCCCTACATAGGCAGGGCACATAGCTCGCAGGACCGACGCCCGATGGGGCAGAAAATCCTCGAGTGGCGACCGCGTTCCGGAAGGCGCAGTGCTGGTAGGCCTCCCACACGGTGGACCGACGACCTGGTTAAGGTCGCCGGAAAGCAGTGGATGCGGGCGGCCCAGGACCGGCCTTTGTGGAGATCCTTGGAGGAGGCCTATGTCCAGCAGTGGACGTCTTTTGGCTGAAATGATGATGATGATGAATGAGGTGAAAATTAGACCAAGACCCACTGCTGAGTCGGGCCTAGATTTTCGGCCTTGTCGTTCCCTTTTTTTGTCTCTTACGACACCCTCAGGATGGAAAGGGTTGGTGACACTATGTATTCTAAATCCTTCACCACGTGGAATCGAACCGGATACGTTTAAGGAGTATAAGGAAAACTCTAAAGCCATTCAAAGTGAGGGAAAAGAGATTATGGAAGGTGCACTTCTGTGTGTATTATTTTAAAGATTTTATCTTGCACTATACGTAGGAAATTTTGTCCGCGTGGTGACGGATTAAGAATACATTGTATCACCGCCCCATTCGATCCTGAGGGTGTCGTAAGAGCCGACAAAATGAAATTTCAAGGCCGATTTAGAAGCAAAACTTAATACGAAACCCTGTGCCAACCTGTCTGGCCAGCGTGGCACAGTAGGCTAATTACCCTCCATGTGATTGGAGGAGGCCCGCCTTAACAGTGGGTTATATATATACCCACATCAGCTAAAAATGAACCTGTCTGTACCAGTACAATTCCCAGAAATTCACCAAAACATAAATTTTAGGCAAAACAGACAACACACCAACTCGAAACCGTTTACGTAAAACAAGCACACCCTGTTTTAAGGTATTTTTAATTGTATTTGGCACAAATAAACATTATTCATGTTTTACCTCTCACCAAAGCTTTTGACGCTTGTTTGGTGATTTTTTCTCTTTTACTTCGCTATGGTAATCGGAGCGCAAAGAACCTTTGTAATCAAGCCGAGATTTTGACCCCATTATTTCTTGGGCCCGAGATTTTTCGACGAAACCCCGAGATAAGGAAATCCTCGCGTTTCTAATCAACTAAGGAGATATATAGCGAGAGTGGATGAGGCCTTTTGAGTTTCATTTCTTCTGAAATCATTTTTACTGATGCTGTACTGAGCATGTGATCTCCAAAAGACATTAATATTAAAATGTTTACATGGAAAACAAGATATGACCCAAATCTTAATTATCTTGGTATCAATTGTCTTCAAAACTTCAATGTTTTCATGTCTTGTTTGTCTTGAGGTTTTACTACCTTTGGACCAGAGTTCTACGGTTCAATTCCCGGTTCATGCTGTGGTACTGCTTGGGTTTTTGGATGTAATTTGCCACGGACAAAGCTTTATGGAATTATAAAATTCATTTGTAAAATTAATGTATCCACTATACATTTTATTTAGTTTACGATTGTCTGCTCACACTACATAAATGATTTAACACACACTATATACATTTCTCAGTAAGCCCACGCATGTTGAGACACCCGTCTATTAATTATTTGACAATTAAAATAATAATCCTAGTGGGCATCCGGCGGTCGACCATAATGAATTTTATTTGTAGTTTTTTAGTTAAAGTTCTATTCTCAATTTGACCACACACTTTCTCAATAAATAAAAGAGTATATTTATGTGTGTGTGTGTGTGTACACACGTGTGTGTATGTCAAATACTTGGTGCTGTGTGTAATGCGTGTTTTAATTGATTTATTGTATTTATAAGCATGATTTAAAAAATATTAACTTCCTACTACTTCTACTAACCTAACCTTAAAGAGGTTTCTACAAGGATAGTTTATTATGTTTTAGCTGTAACTGCTTTTTGACTTTAACCCTAAAATGTTCTTTTATTTCAGGTACCAGGAGGGCTCGCGATAAATCTAACCCTTCCCGCGGCGCTGAGTTGTTAGCGCCGTAAAGTGCGGCGGACCCGCAGACCCCAACATCTAGATTGCTTTTATCCAATATTGCGTATTCGCAATTTATACTTAGGACGTTTATTGTGTCCCTGACTGGGCCACGCAATTTCCTTGTGATCCCCCGCTGAAGAGGTCCATTTGGTGACAGTTTCAGTCCGTGTGATGACGGATTTAGAATACATAGTGTCACCACCCCATTCCACCCTGAGGTTGCCGTAAAAGCCGATAAAAGGAAATGCCAGGGCCGATAACCTAGGCGTAAGGGAAGGGAAGCTTGTGCTAACCCGTCTAGCCAGCATGGTTAATTACGCTCAGCAGTGGGCCATTTATGAGTAGTTGTAGTAGTTTAGAACACACAGCGTCACAAGTCATGGCAACTTGGCTACTCATTCGACTTACAGATGACTCTTTCGGTCTTGGGTTGGCATACGATTTCACACCAGCTTTACCTTATCTGTTTAGTTGTTTTAGTCAACTATTATTCAACCTCAACATATGATCTTCACACTCTTAAAGACTTAATCAGATGTTCCAATTCTATTTCCAAGAGGGGAAACTCGTGGCATGTGTACTCGAAGACACCACATCAAGAAGAAGATGAGCACCGCTGAAACTCCTCAGTTACGTGCCAAAGCAGCTATTGGACCCCATTACCAAGAAGATGCTTCACCCTGCGCTTTCCCATCATAACTTCATAAGACGTACTATTTATTATATTTAAATGAGTTAAGTCAATTACGGAAAGTTTCAACTAGGACCCTAAAAATAGAAAGGTCTTTTAGATTTATAGCACCGATTTATGTAGCTCAAGTTAAATAAGTTTTAAGTATGAACGTCGCCTTATTCAGACCGCCGTCTTTAAACGCCGGTAAACTATTTAAATAACAAAAGCGCCTGGAAACCGTAACCCGGCACGTTATTTTAATTAATACGTCAATTCAAGAGGTAGGTTGGAAAGGAAATACGAGCGAGAGTGGAGAACAAAACCACCCAAGCTTATAAAGTCTGGTTATAATTTAAATTGGGTACATATTTTTTTTAATAACTGAGTTCCACATTATGGCTAACGTGACAGATTTATAATGAAAAGTGTGTTTTGTGATCATAAAATTCACGAATACAAATGACACCCAGACTCAGAGCAAGTGCCTCTGGTTTACAGATCACTTAACCGGCCCCGGAATCGAACCCGGGTCCCCGAGATCCAAAGGCGGCGCATCCAACCCTATGAAGCAAGACTATATCATATCACTGGCCTATAGGAGTAGAGAATTATTAGGATGATATTATTATTTCTTTAATATTCCGTTCTCGATAATATGTTTTCGAATGTCAAAAGTAAACCCTGCCAATTAAGAGAAGCGTTAGTGGCGCAGAAGTAAATATTCCGTATGGTGACAGATTTAGAATACATAGTGTCACCACCCCATTGTCATCCTGAGGGTATCGCCAGTGCTGACAAAAAGAAATGACAACGCCGATAACCTTGCCGCAAGAGAAGGAACAGTAGGCGTATTAGTAAGCAATGGGGCATTAATGGGCTAAAGAGTAGTAAATAAAAGGTGGAAATTTAAACCTTATGCGAAATGGATTACGGTCTGGGTACGGCGCAGCGTATATGTAATTCATGCCGAAAAGTCGGGCTAATAAAGATATTCACCTTCATCTACGGCGCTTGACACCCGTTGCGGTACTCTAAAACATATTCTTATTATTAACAATAAGGTGAATTTTAAGTTGCACTAAATAAATAAATATCCTTGGACATTTCACACAACGCCATCTCGTCCCAAGCTAAGCAACTTAATGCTTGTGTTATGGTAACGAGATGGATGATAAACTACTTATATACATTTTTTTTTTTGTAAATACCTACATATTATAGATAGAAATGACACCCAGACTCCGAGCCAGTGCCTCTGGTTTAGACAAAGACACTTGCCCGACCCCGGAATCGAACCCGGGACCCGTTGATCCAAAGGCGGCACATCTAACCACTAGACCAACGAGGCAGTCAAAATACATAGTGTCACCACCCCATTTCATCCTGAGGGTTTTGTAACAGGCGACAAAAGGAAATCCGATAACCTAGCTGCAAGAGAAACAAAACTTGCTACGAAATCCTGTACCAACCCACCTGGCCAGTGTGGTACAGTAGGCTAATTACCCCCCATCTTACTGGAAGAGCCCCGACCCAGCAGGGGGTCATCTATAGGCCGAGTCGTCTTCCAAGTATAGACTTGGAAGACGACTCGGCCTCATTTCCCTCCATAGGGAGGGAAATCCCTGTGCCTCGCTGGCCAGACGCTTGCCATAATTAGGTACGTCATACAAAGCAAATAAAAAAAAACGAAAAAAATCTGAAACAAAATGGATGCCTCCATTTACGTTATCGTTGCTGAAAATTTCCATCATATATTTCTGTTTAACTGAAATATGGGGGTCCTCGCCTCGTCCAACCTGAAAAATTGTCGTGAAAATAATTTATTATCTAAACCTGGCAACGTATTTTCCTTTTTGTTCCGAAAATATTGTTTGTTGTACGTTTTTATATGAACTCGGTTAACTTGACACCTATTACAGTCATCATCATCATAATTTCAGGCAAAAGACGTCCACTGCTGAACAAAGGCCTCCTCCAAGGATTTCCACAAAGGTCGAATACCTTAATAGGTATTCGATAGTATGCAGTAATCTGCATTGATAGAATATCATATGATTATAATTTGATTGACCGATTTAGAATTCATGATCACCACCTCATTCCATCCTGAGGGTGTCGCAAGAGCTTATAAAAAGCCGGACTTAGCAGTGGGTCATCTATGGGCTGAGTAGGTGTAGTAAAGCGTACAGGTTTTCTAAAAATATTTAACTATTCAATTATTTTATTATCAAAATTAAGGTATTTTTAACCCCCGACGCAAAAAGAGGGGTGTTATAAGTTTGACGTGTCTGTCTGTCTGTCTGTGGCACCGTAGCTCGCGAACGGATGAAGCGATTTCAATACAGTTTTTTTTGTATGACAGGTGAGTTACGGGCGAGTGTTCTTAGACATGTTTGATGAAAATCGGTTCACTCGTTTAAAAGTTATGGAATGGAATATGAAAGCGTATCTCGTGCACATTACAAAATAATATGTTCCATGAAAATCAGTTGAGCCCTGAAAAAACTCTGAGGGTAAAGGGGGGGGGTACCCAATATCTGGAAATATATGTGGTGGGAATCTACATCATAACCTATAAAAAGCAGAAAATAAAAACTAAATTAAAAATGTAAATAAACCCCCGACACCATGACCTAAGTACCCTTTAAAAAGTTGGGGGACCAGGGGTCAGGTAATAAATAAGTAGGAGCGGTGCACGGGTCCCTAGTACAATTTCAGGGTCGGGCATGCTTTTTTGTATTAACCAGACACTTGCTCTGGGTCTGGGTGTATTTGTATTCGTTATTTACAGTTTATAAGTATTATAGCGCGCAGGACTGACGCACGATGGGGCAGAAAAGTCCTGGAATGGCGACCGCGTTCCGGAAAGTGCAGTGCTGGTAGGCCTCGGTGGACCGATGACCTGATTAAGGTCGCCGGAAAACGATGGATGCGGGCGGCCAACGACCGGCCTTTGTGGAAATCTGTGGGGGAGGCCTATGTCCAGCAGTGGACGTCTTTTGGCTGAAATGATGATGATGATTTACAGTTTGTAAGATCCCCCGCGATGCATGGACATAGATTAGTGCGGCAGCGTCGTTGTCACAAAACATAATTATTGAAGTGTAGTAACAATGAAATAAATTGTTTTTTTTTTGTTCTGGCAATTCTTCAATGGATATTTGTTATCATCATTACGTCCAATGTTGATAAAAACTAAAAATGCTTTTATTTTTAAGTCAGCAGTTGTAAAATACAATAAATCATTTGTGAACTAGGTGACATTAATAAGTATTAAATGATGTTTTCACGATTATTACACATCGAAATTAAATTAAATTCCCGACGTTTCGAATGCTTTGCAGCAGTCTTGGTCGCGAGAAAGACTGCGTCGGAAATTAAATAATGTAATACACACGCCAAATAAATCCGTTAAAAAGTGTTTAATCAAAGTATTTAATGCTTCGAAGTAATTTCAGAGCATAAACATAACATTAAATGACGTTAGCTCCTTGAAACCTTTATTATGAGAGTGCATTTCCGTGTCCGTCGATTTCTTACCAGTTTTCTTACTCTTTATCACGTGGTTTCCTGTTTTGTGGCGCCACCTGGCGGCGTGCGCTCCGGAGTTTTACGTTTCGTAAAATATCGCGCACCATTTTTAATCATTGGCGTTAAAGTACCCGTCGAGGCAACACGTGCACAGCAGCTCCGACTCTGCGACTGTTGCCAAGTAACTATAATATACGTACTATCAATATCTAAAAGTACATACAACGCAGTAAGTGAAAATATTTTTTCCTATTAAAGTGTAACGTGATCAAAACTTTTAACGGTTTTTCCGTTCGGATCACTAGATACAATTCAAAAAATTACTCCAGTTAATACTCGCAGTGTTTAAATAGCAAGAAAATTTTTATTGGTCTTTTATCAAAAGTATTTAAATACCCGCATTACTTTTTTATTTTGCATAAAATTATTTTTGTACACTATTAGCCTTGTACAGGTTGAAAATACTTGTCATACCCACATTTTATCATTACATTTATTAATATTGTGTACTCATTTTCTGATACTTTTAGTAATGGAAAATTCAATCTCGGAACCCGTGGCCGTCGCCGGCCCTAGTGGACTTAATAGAAAAAGAGACCATAGCAGCGACAGTTCTAACAGCTCATCTAGTAGCAGTTCTTCAAGCTCTAGTGCATCTGACAAAAAGAGAACCAAGAACAAACGTCGCCATAAAAGTAAACGGACTAAAATGGTGGATAAACTTCTTAAAGAGGTAGGCGAACTCAAAAAGCATTTATTTTCCTCCAATAATTTTGAAAATTATCATGATAACGATTCTATTAATTCGGCGGTTAGTGGTGACTTGTATGAAATGGACGATGTGCCCAATGAAAGACCTCAAAATGAGTACCAAAACCCGAATTTTACTTTTGATATTGAAACAAAGTTGAAGGTACCATCTGTGCCAAAAACTTGTAACACTTATTTAACATGGCTTACCGAAGTCCAACGATTAGGTAGTACTGCCTGGTCGGAAGTAAGATATGCGGATACACAAAAATTGTATAATCACACTCCAGGTTTCATAGAACTAGAAACAAACGAAGAGGTGAAAACATATGACACCTTGCGTCACCTAGCAAATGCAGATAAATCCTATGCAGCAATTACATATTGCATTCTTAAACAAAAGGAATCATTAGAAATAAATATTCGTAGTCTCCTCTCTTGGGCTAGCACTAATGACATTACTTTTGAAGGATTAAAAAATAAGGTAGAGGAACTATTTCATAAAAGTCAGTTGAACAAAATCTCTTCCGACCTGCTACAATTAGTTTGCGGTCATAGAGCCGAAGCTATTGAAATGCGTAGGGAAGCAATAACGAGTAAAGTCAAGGATCCGCTTGTAAAATCTCTATTGAATAAAATTCCTCCGTCATTGAATTTCTTATTCGATTCCGAACCTTTCACCAAAGCATTAGAAAAGACCGGCGGGGTTCGAAAAGCATTTTGGCCTCCAAGATCTGACGATAGCAAAAAATCTAACGTGGCCACTTGCCGTCTTTCGCGAGGTCTAGGCATTAAAAAGGCTGCTCCATCTCAGGGAACTCGGTACAATACTACCAGTTACCATGAACCATTGCGTATGCCAGCAAACGCATATAACAACCCACCCTCGCGGGGTGGATATCATCATCATTATGTTCAAAACCAATCCTCTAATAATTATGTTCCGGACCATCCGAACACAAATAGAGGTTCATTTCGAAACAGAGGCTCGCGGCCCGATCGATACACTAACAGAGGTAACTCTCATACAAAATCCTTTCGTAACAATGAAAAAAGGCAGAAACAATGACTTTCAGGCAGGTCAACTAACATACTACCTCCCAAACTGGATAGAAATGGGCGCACCAGAAATTATTCTGCAATTAATACAGGGGTATCGCATACCCTTCACACAAAAACCACCTCTTATTTACCCAAACATAAAGAAAGGCCCGTTTCACACTCCGGCCTCGGAAGTAATGACTGCAATCGTTCAAAAGATGAAGGATCAGGGCATATTAGAAGTTGCTCATCTTTCCCCAAGTTTCATATCCCCTCTTTTTCTGGTGGAAAAACCAGACGGGTCAGCCCGTCCGATATTCAACTTAAAAGCATTAAACAAGTTTGTACGGGTCGAACCATTTCACCTGATAAATGTGCAGCGCCTTCCAGACTTCCTACAGCCTCGAGACTGGATGTGCAAAATAGATTTATCCCAAGCATATTTTCATCTACCAATACAAAAGTCACAGAGACGGTTCCTGCGTCTGATATACAATCAACAACTATTAGAAATGACCTGCCTCCCCTTTGGACTGTCAACAGCTCCGAAAGTTTTTTCCATTCTAACAAACTGGGTTGCTCAAATATTAAGAGAAGAATGGAAAGTACGAGTGCTAGTTTACCTAGACGACTTCTTAATAGCAAATCAAAATCGTCTTATCTTACAAGAGCATGTAACGCTGGCAGTACAAACACTCCAGAGATTGGGATGGCAGATAAACTTTGCCAAGTCCATATTACTTCCTCACAAAAGCATAATATACTTGGGCATACTATGGAATACGTGGGACAATCTCAAAGTTCTACCAAAAGACAAAAGTATGATGATTCACAAAAAAGTAAAGACATTTCTAGCACAAGAGAAAGCAAAAGTCAAAGAAATACAAAGTTTAATAGGTGTATTAAATTTTGCGAGCTTTGTCATACCGCGAGGTAGCCTAAACCATCGGAAATTATTAACCTTTCTGAATTTGCTACCAAAGCTATCACAAAAAACCTACGTCCTACCAAAAAATGTTTTAAAAGAACTAAGTTGGTGGAGTCGAAATTGCCAGCTAGCGACACCGTTACATTATCCTCCTCCAACGAACTTCTTAGTTACGGACGCATCCGACATAGCTTGGGGAGCACAGTTGAACGACCTACCCCTGTCCGGCACGTGGTCACACAACGAACAATTGCTCCATTGCAATCGGAAAGAAATGTTGGCGATTTTCTATGCCCTGCGGACCCAAGTTCACAATCTCCGTCGCAGTTCAGTACTTATTCAATGCGACAACAAAACCGCAGTCGCCCATCTTCGAAAAGAAGGAGGCACAAGATCAACGCCCCTTTTACAAATAACTTACGAAATTCTGAAATTGTTAGATCGACATCAAATACACCACAACATTCAGTACATACCAGGAAAATACAACAGACACGCCGATCATCTGTCACGACATCTAATTCCCCCAGAATGGCACCTAAAACCGGCATGTGTAGAAATTGTATTTGCCAAGTGGGGCATCCCAGTGATAGATCTGTTTGCCTCGGAAAATGCTCATGTTCTCAGCAATTATGTCTCTCGAGATCTGAACGATCGCCAAGCTATGTTTCACGACGCATTCAGTGTACAATGGAACTACCCCCTAGCTTGGGTGTTTCCACCACCGTTCTTAATTCCCAAAGTATTAACTCACCTAAATCGGTCGACGGGAATTTATCTATTAATTGTCCCACGATGGAGAAAGGTATTCTGGCGCGCAGACCTCAGGCAACGAGCTCTGGCAGCACCCCTAACACTTCAAAATCTACACAAACATTTAGTGGACACATCCACGGGTCACCCTCCTCCAGAAGTCGAGAACATCGTCCTGGAGGTCTGGAAATGTGGGGGTGGTCCCAAGCGGTAGAATCCTGGAACCCTGAACAATTATCCATGCTTAAAAGTTCTTGGCGTAATTCCACACTGAAAACTTACGAAGTAGCGTGGAAGCGGTGGATCTCGTGGTCGAGCGTGCACAATATAGATGCAACAAACCCTACAGGTTCTGAACTAGCAAAATTTTTATGTGATTTATATTTAATAGAAAAGCTATCTTATAATACAATATTACTACACAAATCTGTAGTCTCTACTTTATGTAACACAGAATCTGCAATGAATCTTAGCTCAAACGTTATTGTGAAGCATATTCTAAAATCAATATCACTAAAACATCCAAAACTGCCTAAACCGCCGATATGGGATGTCTGTAAACTGAGTTCTTATCTCGGACAGTATAAAGTAAACCAGGATAATATTTTTCAAACGTCACGACATACTGCCATGTTATTGCTTCTTTGCTCCGGTAGACGAATCCATGATTTGACACTACTTAAAATAGATCCAAATCACTGCATAATATCAGAAGATAGTATAATTTTTTGGCCAGAGTTCGGTTCAAAAACCGACAATAGTCATTATAGACAGTCTGGTTGGAAAATTCTTTTAAATAAGGATCATCACAACTTGGATCCTATTTACTGGATCAACAGAACCATAGCTTTGCTAAAAGAAAAGCGCAAGGATTCAAAATCGTGTAATCTTTTCATAACACTAAAAGGTTTACCTAAACCGGCCTCCCGCTCAATAATTGCGGGATGGATAAAATCAAAAGATTGTCGCTAATCAAAATAAATCATGTGTCATGGGACTAGTGGATAATTCATACCAATACGAACTAAACATTTACTAATGAATTATTTAAAAATATTTATTTTTTGTGATTTGTGACTAGAATGTCCATTTAAATGTAAAAAATTACAATTGTCCATTATTAATATATAATTACTTTGGTTAAATAAAACAGTATTTCAATTTCCTATCACATTGGCGTTTACAATCCAAGTGGCGCCACCAGACGATAACAAACAGATCTCATAATAAAGGTTTCAAGGAGCTAACGTCATTTAATAGCAGCGTTTTACCTGAAATAAAACGCATATTAAATTACTTACCTCCTTGAAACCTTAAATTTAATTTCTGCCTGGTGGCCTTTAGCCAATGATTAAAAATGGTGCGCGATATTTTACGAAACGTAAAACTCCGGAGCGCACGCCGCCAGGTGGCGCCACAAAACAGGAAACCACGTGATAAAGAGTAAGAAAACTGGTAAGAAATCGACGGATACGGAAATGCACTCTCATAATAAAGGTTTCAAGGAGGTAAGTAATTTAATATGCGTTTTATTTCAGGTAAAACGCTGCTATTTATATGCAGAACAAGCACGCCAAATTCGCCCTTAAGTACTAACTTCTCTTGTGATGGCTCATTACACTTTCGGAACATTTTGCGAGGTTGGTGCAATGGAAAAGCTGTTTACGTAAACATATCGATATTAATAGTAGAATGCATATTTAAGACTGTGGCGTATTACTACATTTTAGTATACGTATAAAATCATCATCATCATCATCAGCCCACATTAGTCCACTGCTGGACATCACACATATAAAATAGTTGTAGGTTTCACTCACTGACACTGAAACTTACAGAAATCAATATCATAAATATGGATCCTACCTGAAGGGCAAATTTTAAATAACACAGAAATAGGTAGACCGTTATCTTAATCATAATTTCAGGCAAAAGATGTGCACTGCTGGACATAGGCCTCCACCAAGAATATCCACAAAGGTCGGTCCTGGGCCTTTCCTGTCCTTACCCTGCTAGATCAATCATCATCAATCATAGAAATGAGGAGATACGCAGGCAAACCAGGGTCACCGACAAAGCCCACAGGATTTCCAAACTTAAGTGGCAGTGGGCAGGGCACATAGCGCGCAGGACCGACGCCCGATGAGGCAGAAAAGTCCTCGAGTGGCGGCCACGTTCCGGAAAGCGCAGTTCTGGTAGGCCTCCCACACGCTGGACCGATGACCTGGCTAAGGTCACTGGAAAGCCATGGATGAGACTGCCATAGTAAAGAATTATTAAAAACTTAGCTAAAACATCCTTGATTAAAACACATTTTAAAATCGATTCAAGCATTCAGCAGCTAGGATATCCTAGCTAACCTAGTTATACACAAGGTTAACACGTTCGCTGCGTTGTGTGGTCATATTGGCCCATAGCTAACTTTTGTGTGGTGCGGAGCGAAAATAGCGTACTTTCCTCTGGTGCGAGAGGGATAACTTTAAGAATTTCTTTTACAGGAATGAGATGAATATACCATTATAATTACCGCTTTATTGTGAACAATCCAGCATTTTTAAATACTCGTGACCCAATATGACCTCACCCGCACCAAAAGAAAAATATTTCATTCTAGTGCGGTATGAGCTCAATATAACCACACACTCCCCGCACCCCACATCCGCACTGAACGATCCGCTGGCGCCATGTTGTGCAGTTAGTGTTGTAATACATGACAGGGTAGACGATACGCGCGCCTAAATTTTCGATCTTACCCGTAACGTTAAATTTTAGTATTTTAAATTAGTTAGGTAGTGTGATGTTCTCAGCAAGTCTCAGAATCCCAAAACTAAATTATGACAGTGAGGTAGAAACTTAAGAAAGGACAAAAGATGAAAGAAAACCCCAAAATATCGAATAGAAGAATACGTTTTATAGCCCGCATATTTTTTTTTTTCACCCAAAATAGCTAGGCCTGCTTCAGTTAAGGATCCGATACCGCAAAAACAGTTAGATGTTTAACATTACATTGATACTTATAAATAAATGTCAATAAAATAGTTATATGGCCCATGTAGTCAAATTCGATTGAATTTTTTGAATAAACATTTTTGTTTTGCTATAATGCAGCACTGTTGAGGAACGTGCGGTTATACTAAAATAAAAAGTCTTTGATTTTTAATTTTAAGCCTCTAAAATGTAAATGGTATTATTTTAACTTATACTGCAGATATTTTATCGATCTGAATGTTAACAGAAGTGTTTCCCATCACTAGCTTTTCGATGTCTTCAGTGCGTTGTGTGGTCAAAATGAACTCACAAATTGTTTCTCTTCTATAGCATAAACGAAACAAAGGAGCCGAAAACGCCGGTAGTCACATATACTCTATATATAGGTCTATGACCTGCAAAAAAAAATTCCATAATCGCTATCACCACTGAATAAAACCCATATTAAAACTGATTTTTTTAAGGGTCAATATGACCACACACGCACCATTGAAAAGTCCACCATGAGTCAATGTGACCACACACGCACCAAATGAAAGTACACTAAAAATGACGCCGCAGCGAACGTGTTAAATGGATACTGACAAAAATCTTATGACGCTGACGTTTTTTGTCACCATGATGATACCAGACATTTTTCTTCACCTTCTTCTCAGCCCGTAAAAGACCCACTGCGGAGGCGAGCCTCCTCCAACTAAAGGAGAAAAATTTGCCTACTGTGCCGCTCAGGCTAGATAAGTTGACACACGGATTTGTTTCAAAGTTTTCTCTTCTTGTGTCTAGGTTTTCTTCCTTATAATTTCTTTTAGTTGGTTATCAAAATGGAATAATTTACGCACACGATACATGTTTATAAGCAATAAAAATACTTAAAAAGATGTAATATCCCAACATAGCACACTACATAAACTTACAACAATTCCACAAACTTTCCCCCAATCTCCACAACTTAAGTATCAATATTCTAATCTCTGGAAACACAAGCGCTAAGTTTCAGTCTGCGGTCAGTCGATGTTTGTTTAACATGTTCTGCGATCTCTGAAGACAAACACCGAATACTGTTGCCGCTGCTATATTTAATTCGGGCTTCTACAGTGAAGTTAAATTTTGGTTTATTCGTATACTAGCGAACCGCTCCGGCTTCGCACGTATGTAATTATGCATGTATTATACTTAAAAACCTTCCTCTTGAATCAATCTATCCATTAAAAAAAACCGCTACAAAATCCGTCGCGTAGTTTTAAAGATTTAAGCATACATATGGACGGACAGACCATAGCGACTTTGTTTTATACTATGTAGTGATAGTGACTAAAGTAAGTTCCCATATTTAAAAAATACAACAACTCAGACCTGGACCCATGCGGCTTTGGTTATAGGTCTGAGTTGTTGTATTTTTTTTTGTAATCCTAACTTACTTAAGTTACAAATCAGTTAACTTACGAGGAGTCAAGAGATGAGCGCTCATCCAAACAAGGTGGGATACCTATAGGGGCCCGTGGCACCTATCCCCGAAGAGTTTTGTCGGGAGTTTCTTATCCGTTCGAATTTTTGGTTATTCACCCGTTTCTTTGTTATATTTCTTGATACTGATAGAATTCCAGACTTTTGTGTAAAGTATTTAGCATGATATGGAGCGTGCTATGGAGCGAGCTATGTTGGGAGTTTCTCTGAAAGATAGGCTCCGTTCTTCTTCTGCTTCCACGAGATTATCCGACAGAGAACCAAAGTCACCGACATAGCTCAGAGAATTAGCAGACTGAAGTGGCAGTGGGCTGGTCATATCTGTAGAAGAACCGACAACCGCTGGGGTAGACGAGTTCTTGAGTGGAGACCGCGAATAGGCAAGCGTAGTGTAGGACGACCCTCTGCTAGATGGAGCGACGATCTGCGAAAGGCTGCGGGCAGCGGCTGGATGCGTCAAGCCGAGGACAGGGCGCTATGGCGCTCTTTAGGGGAGGCCTATGTCCAGCAGTGGACTAATGTGGGCTGATGATGATGATGATGATTTAGCATGATGGCGCTACAACGTTATTTTGGGTGATTGATCAAAAGTTGTCACCAAACCATGCCATCCTAAGAGTGTCCAAGAATTCGGAGGAGGCCTGACTCAGTAGTAGGTCATTCATGGGATGAAATTATAATGTAACATGAAATCGAAGTATCTTCTTTATTATTGATGTCGTTGCTATTGAATTAAAATAATTATATATATAAGTGGAAAATGGTTGAATAAAATGTTTGTACAGTTATATTTGTATTGGTGAAAAATGCTCTGATTGTGATGAGTACTTGAATTTACACCACTGAGAAATAGCTAGCAAAACTAAACTTGATACGAAACTACCGCCTCGGTCGGTGAACGTGGTAATGCAGGACTAATATCCCGCGATTGAATTGTTGGAGGCCAGACTCAACTCAGCCTCTGTTAGCTAAAATTCACTAAAAAGAACATTTTAGATAGATAGATAGATAGATATACTCTTTATTGCACACGTGAAAAAAGACAGAACACAAAAAAAAAAAAATACAATGCTTAGTACAAAGGGCGGTCTTATCGCTAAATGCGATTTCTTACAGACAACCTTGGGATGGACATTAATTAGAATTTAAGAAAGGGTAGTAAAAGGTACAATAATACATATACGATTAATTATATAATGTTATTAAGCAATATGGAAAGGAAAAAAGAAATAGTTGATAGAATGAATACTCTTTATTATCTAAATGATTGTATAAATTATAATAGATACATACAAATAGTACATAGACATTCATACAATATATACATATATAAATATATACCAAAATTTTAACAAGTGATAGGATATGTGCCTATTGTGTGACAGGTAGGTTATAAAAGTGTTCTATTACCAGTTTTTTAAAAATAGGGAAAGACTCCGTGCATCTAATATAAAGTGGCAAAGAATTCCACAAACTTGCAGCCCGCGCAGAGAAAGATTGACCATAGAAGTTAGTGGTGTGGGAAGGAATTTTTAGTACCAAGTTTTCTGATGACCTTAGAGATCGTGAATGAGTGGTATGAAGAAATTCGAATTGCTCTTTGAGGTATTGCGGGGTAGACGGATTAAACAATATGTTGTACAGAAGGTTAATAATATGAGTATCCCGGCGACGGCGAATGGGAAGCCACTTGAGCTTAGTGCGGAATTCTGAAACATGATCATATTTACGTAAACCAAATATGAATCTTATACAGACATTTTGGAGTCGCTCAAGCTTGTCTAGTTGGGCTTCAGTGAGATCTGGATAGCTGGCATCGGCATAGTCGAGAATAGGAAGAAGGAGAGAGTGAGCCAGCGCAATTTTGGTAGTAATAGGAAGAAAGTTGCGGATTCTACGCAAGGATCCAGCAGAAGCAAATAGTTTGCGACTTACTTCCTGCAACTGAGGGTTCCAAGAAAGCGTTTGGTCAATGTAGATGCCTAGATTTTTTACAACATCAGTAAACGGGATGTGTATTCCATCAAAGAAGACCTGAGGCACGTTGGACCAGTTAATTCTAGAAATCATCCGTGAGCTGCCGACAACAATGACTTGGGTTTTAGCTGGATTTACCTTTAATCCATATGCTTCACTCCATTCAGCTATTGAACGTAGATCGTTATTGATACAGCTGATGGCTGTTGGCAAGCTCTCCAGAGTAGCTTGTGTATATATCTGGAGGTCATCAGCATAAAGGTGGTAGGAAGAAGCGAGATTCTTAGGGATGGTATTAATATATAACGCGAAAAGTAATGGAGAAAGCACGCCACCCTGTGGGACGCCAGCAGTCGTATTACACCAGGAGGAGAATAAATCGTCTACGCAAATGCGCTGCCGGCGGCCGGACAGGTAACTTTGAAACCAGTCGATGACCGTTGGAGATACATTAAGTGAACGCATAACCCCCAATAATACATCAAAATCCACGGCTGTGAATGCATTACTAAAATCTAATAAAGATAACACCGTAACTCTCCCCTCATCCATACCACGGCGAATGTCATCAGTGATCTTTATTAGAGCAGTGGCTGTACTATGACCAGGACGGAAACCGGACTGTAGAGGATTGAGGAGATGGTTATTATAGAGGAAAGAATTTAACTGTTTATGAACAAGACGTTCTAAGATTTTGGAAAGAAAGGGTAGGATTGAAATGGGGCGGAACTCGGAAAAGGTCGTCGGGTTATTTTTCTTTGGCAGTGGAATGATGTGGGCTTCTTTCCACATAGATGGGAAACTGCCACTGGTTAGGGAAAAGTTAAGTATATGGGAAATTGTGGGGAGAATCTGATCAAGGATGGGAATGATCATATTACGGCTTATACAATCACTGCCAACAGCTTTCGATGTAATGGACAAAATGGTCCTCTCAATGTCACAAGCAGCCACCTGACTAAAAGAAAATGGGGAGAAGTCAGGAGTTGGAAGTGATGAAATATATTGAATGGTGCTCTCTTTGGTTATTCCATTGAAATTGGATGAAGATGAGAAATGTTGATTTAAGGAGTGAATATCTAAATTAGCATTTACTGAATTTTGGCGTAGTTTTCCAACCCCCATTGACTTTAGGAACTTCCAGACTTTACTTGGTTCTTGATTTAGAACAGACTCATGAACGTATTGGCGTTGTGCTTTCCTACACACCTTGCTGCAGTGATTCCGTACTGAAACATATTTCTCCCTGTTAGCATCTGTAGGGCGACATTTATACTTGGATTTGGCTCGCGCCTTTCTTGCCATTAGAGTTTTGATATCGTTATTGAGCCAAGGTGCTGGAAAATGTCGTACTTTGATTGCACGGATTGGTGCATGGACGTCGTACAATTGTATGATTATCGACGTAAATAGTTGAATTTTAGCGTCAATCGAATTTGTAGTATACAAAGGTTCCCAGTCAATGTTGTCAGCATCTCCCCGGAGTGCATCTAAATCCATACCAGCAAAATTGCGCTGGAGAAGAACTCTCGACTTAGCCTTAGGGGGACAAATTTCATATGATAGGAAGATTAAATCGTGATAAGAAAAAGCATCAGCTGGGCACTGACCGTACTTAGAGACAAGATCACGAGAGGACACGAACATTAAATCTAAAAGAGAGGGATTGGCGTTGGGACAATGGTGAGTGGCGTTTAATGGTAGAAGGGACAAATTGCTGGAGTGCACGATAGTACGTAAGGAAGAAGACCGGGAGTCATTTTTAATTAGACACGTGTTAAAATCACCCATAATGATCGTATGACTGTAAGATGGAGTGAGGTTTTCAAGAATACCTTCGAAGGAGGAGAAGTAGTTAATACGCATTGAGGGACAATAATAGACGCCTAGAAGGACTTTGGTGTGTTTTAATTCTATTTCCAAAAATAGATGCTCACCACCATTACTTGGTGGTGGTTGAGGCGATGTGCTTATAACTGTGAAAGGAATATAAGATCGCAAATAAATAGCGACACCACCTCCACCACCTCCAGTCCGGTCATTTCGTATCAGACTAAACCCAGGGAGCGTATAACACGAGGACGGTAAACATGGCTTGAGCCAAGATTCCGAAACAAGAATTGCATGGATATTCTTACAGTCAAAACTCACCAGCATATCCGAAAAATGAGCCGGGATACTTTGAGCGTTTATGTGAACTACATTCAGATTCTTTGGTACATCAGAAAACTGTGAATTCATATTATCAGCAAGGTTTGGAGTGCTGGCGAAGCTGTCACTATCACTTTCGGCAGAAAAGAAGTCGTCTAAGCTACTGACGTCGGTGTCATGATCCGACATCAGGAGATAAAATAATAATAATATCAATAGATATAAAAAAAATAATAAAAATACAAATATATATACAATTGTGCAATACTGTCAAGGGGGACGCGTGTATGTGCATTGTCCACCCGCCAGTTGAGTGTCCAAGAAAGACTAACAAACAAAACAAAAAATAAAAGAATTAACAACAAAAAAAAAAGAACACGGCAATATAATTAAGTAAGTCGTACATAACAGTCACCCAGCACCGCTCACAATAAACCATAATGACTATCAAAACTATTCCCATACATTACACATTTGGGGACATACCATAAGTGCGAAGCCGAGTCGTCAGTTTCCTATATACAAACAGCTGCAACTATTTGTACAGAATATTGAACCAACTTAAATACCTACACTGTGAAAAAGACGTTATCATAGTTAGGATCAGGTGTAGGTGTATTGGAATGTTGCGAAACGCGGGCGGGGGGATAATATCTGATCGCTTACATTATAACTGCATGTGCAGTGCGACCGTCCTCAGTTGTTACGTAACACAGATGAGACAGTACCTACCTATTGAAACGCGCGCAAGTTTAATAGAAATAGTTAGTGTGATAGTGCGCAGTGATAACTAAAAGGACATAAAAAAAATATATATAAGAGGACAGTGCTAAGTGACTGATACGTACAGTAAAAATGGCCATATTATTTTTTAGTGGCTGCGGCTCGTTTGGATTTGGGTCTTGATGCCGCCACTGTACGCTTCGTTGCCGCATGCGCCGAGGATACATCGGGCTCCTTGCATACCTCGATCATTTCGACATCACTAAGCGTGACGACTTCTTTTCGAGAACCATCCGGAGTCTGCGCAAAGATTCGACCTTGAAAGCTCCAGCATTTGGTCACGCCTACTCGTTCCCGCAGTCTTAAAAAGATGCCATGCTTCAGCTGCGTCAGAAATTCGGAGACGGTTACACCAGATCCTTTGAATTTTGTTTTGGTGAACCATACTTCATCCCGGCTTGTGACATTCTGGAATTTCACCAAGATTGGCCGCGAATGATTCGCAACTGGCCGGCCCATCCTATGGCAACGTTTCAGATGACCAATGGAGAAGTCATCCAGACCCAGATGTTGTTGAACCACCTTAACGACTTCCTGGGCTGTGTCCTCGTCCTTCTGCTCAGGAATGTTGTGGAGTAGCAGCATCTTGCGTCGCTGTTGCCTTTCAAGACGCTCCATTCCCTGCTCAAGGCGCTGAGTCTGTTGTTCCAGCAGCTCATTCTGCTTCTGGAGGCTGCTGAGAGCTTCCAGAATGTGCTCCTTAAATTGGCTGAAGTCAGCAGCTAAGGTGGTGGGTGAAGACGGTGCATTCTGTAGCTCCTTTTCAAAAGTGGCCATTCTCCGTGTAAACATCTCTCGAAGTTGCGTTAACGATAAAGGAGATGGATCCATTTTACGTTAATTTGTGCAGTGAATTTCGGAAAACACTCAAAGGCAGGTAGCGTACGATGTAATTAATATAAATTCATGTAATAATAGTAAATAATAGTGATATAATAAATTAATTTAAATAAAATCTTAAGAGCTTTTTATATCCACCTTGACGTTACGACTACCCGCATAAAACATTTTATTCAAATAAGAATGCTTCGTTCGTTATAATTTCATTTAAATTTATTATTCGAACAGCTGGCCCACATCCCACACGTTTCATAAAAACGTCGCGACTTTCGAAAATGAATTGTAAAATCACCAACTCCAAATTAATTTTCCAATAAATTGGGAAGATAAGAAATCCTAGTTATAGTCAAATAAACATACAAAATATCCACGGATTAGGAAGATAATATATAAACATTCCGGGTGGTGGCGAATTTTAAATACACCACTCCATTTAATATCGAGGGTGTCGTAAGTCAATACAATAGGAAATGACATGGTTGAAAACCTCCCACAAAGCGTATCGACGACGTGATTAGGATCGGAAAACCATAGATGCGGGCGGTTCAGGACCGGCTTTCGTAGAAATCCTTGGGGGAGGCCTATGTCAAGCAGTGGACGTCTTTTGGCTGAATTGATGATGATGATGAATTGATCTATGGAGATAAATAAGCCATTTATTATTCCTAATTGAAGTGGAGGCTCAAGGGAATAATGATACTGACGATAAAACCATTAACACCAAAATAATATTATGTCAATTTGTAAACAAAAAACACGTGTTGTAAACGTAGGATCGAATGGTCCGCCCGGCAAGCTACCACCCTCACATCTAAGTCCAGCGCCAAGCAGTTTAACAGTGCTCCGTCGTGTCTATGTGAGAGTCGGTGACCGACAGCGCATTTCTTTGAATTGCCAGCCCCATCGTAGACGCGCAAGCCTAGGGTCAAATGCATTCAAGTATTTGTTAAAAAAAAAGCTGCACAAAGACAATATATGGTATACCTTTGAGCTTACGTCATGATACCTTCTGAAGGAGTTCGTTACGTTAAATATGTATGCATTTAAAATAATGTTAAAACTAAAATAGTATTAAATTAAACCACAACTACCCAATTTTAAACAATCCGATTATTGAGGGAGAAATATCAAACATTAAGTGTGTATCCATTTTAGTGTCGATACCTCGGATAAATGGATTTGAGTTATCGATTGCAGTCTTTAGGGATTTGCTAGCGATTTGCTCAGACTAAGATTGCTTGCACCGTTTCCAATACTACGGATGGGCAGTTCTTGGTGCTAGATATTTGCATTGTAAAGCTAGTTTCTAGTTACCGAGACAAATCCAGAGACGGCCCAATTTACTATGTAAATCTTTGCAGTAAGGTCGAGGATTCATTCAAATTCGGAATCCTACTTTCAAATATTCACCAATCAAATATTTCTCCATTCTTTTTGCACCATTTCAATACGTTGAATATAAATCCACACACACACACTAACAGTTAATGTAATTCATAAGGATGGCTGCACATTAACATCACAGACACCCACACAACCAAACGTTCTCAAAATAAGCAAAACAAAGAGGACTTCAGCCACGCGTGACGCAAGTACCTTTAATTATATTCCATTTTCCATTTTATATTCCTTGATTTTAATTTGTTTCTCGTTACACGGCTGTTTCTCAAGGTGCGATGATTCTTAGAACAGAAGGTACCAAATTAACACTTCGGTGCTCTCTGTGAATTCAAAGAGACATTGTAATACTCAGTGTTGTAGAGGTTTAATCAAAGTCTGGCTCACAATTGCTTTAAAATTCTTTGAATCATCATCATTAGCATCATGTCAATTATCTATTTTGTAAATTAATGAGCCATCTTGGTTTAAAGCTTAAATAAAACTATAAATCTGGGACCTATATCTAAATTTGCGTGAAGCTCACTTTCAATTTATAATTTACAGCATTTTTTTCTTAGTTTCCAAACGATACTAAGGCGCTTGACTCAAATATCTTCCAATTTGTGAAAGGAAATTAGTTGATAGTGCTATGGTTATACAGGGTGGTCAAAAAGTCGTGGATCAAACGAAAATGTTGTGTTATTTGAGGAATCCGTTGTAATTATTCCTTTTATTTCGTTTTTACAAGTTTACTTAATATACAATAAATATCTAATAATATTAAGTTAGTTCAAATAGGTGGTCATTAGTCATTTTTGGCTTTAATGCCATTTAAAAAATAAATTGGTTTATGTTTTAAAGAGCTTTTATCTTAATGCTTAGTTTACTGTCGATGTACGTTAATTAGTTGTCTCGTTCGACACTCTCCGTATGGATATATTGGTGAAACTAAGGCTTTGATGCATATGTCACACCACACGGAGTTGGCCCTAACGACTTATTTCTCGTTATCCCTCCCTAACTAGCACCTCCCAGACTAGTAAGCGAAACTACATACATAAGCTTAGAAAGCTTATGTATGTAGTTTCGCTTACTAGTCTGGTTCACTCCGCACATTATTGGATTAATTTTCTCTATACGTTCCAATCAAAACGCTCCAGACCTCATATTAAGTAGATGTTTCATTAAGAACAAAGATAATGTATTCGTATTCACTACGTTATAATGAGAGAAGAAAAATTAGATTCAGTTCTTTTATCGTCTTTGTTTGGTGGTGAATCCTAATTTATTTGCTCTTTAAATTTAGCTTTTTTTATTTTATTATTCTTTGTATTGATTTTAATTGGTTTATATCCCGCCATAACATTTAAATTCTATATTCAAATGTTCTTGCAATGTCTTTCTTAATTACACACACCTCTTCTTCTAATCAATTTTTAAGAATGTTAGTATTATAGACGTATTACAAAAGTGGACCAATAATCATTTCTGATACATTTATACATATTTGTACAGTTTAAAAATGTGGCTTCAAATGGATCAGTACATACTCCACAAAGATAGTAAGACATATATTGTAAAGGCTCCTTAGCAAACGATGGGAAGCCGAACTGCACTCAAGTTGTTAGTACGTACTTGTACTTAGTTCTGTTGCAGTTAATCCACTTTGCAATCTAGTCACGTCAGTTCAGTAATTTAGACCTATTCAATATTTGGGCACCTTAAAAATTATAATATCATTGACTGTGGTAATTTTTGTGATTCTTCAATATTTTAATGGAGGGAAATTGAACTTATGTTATAAGTAATACTTACTGATGGTTTATATAAAAAAATCTTTTACATACCACCAAATTTATTGCACCGTTGGGGCAGGTGTTTCCTTGGTGATACGTGGAGGCTCATTACAAACATAGTTCACAAATAAATCAATAATTACATTTTTTACATTACATAAATTACATTACATAAAACATAAACATTTATGTACAAACTAATAATAATACCTGTGTGTTTTGCCAGTAGTTGGCGTACAAATATTGTATACTAGTGACCCGGCCCGGCCGCACGGGTGTAACTATGCATGTATTATACATATTATAAACCTTCCTCTTGAAACACTCTATCTATTAAAAGAAACCGGTTCAAAGCCCGTTGCGTAGTTTTAAAGATTTAAGCATACATGGGGACGGACAGACGACAGCGACTTTGTTTTATACTATGTAGTGATGATATGTAGTGAGTAGTGATAGTGATCGTGAAGTGATAAATCGACACCAAAAATTTCCAAACTTAAATTGAAATCGGCATCTTTTGCATTTAATAGATTGATGATGCTCTTTGTATTCTCAAAATGGTATGAGATCGCATAAGTATTTTAAAAGTATTTATCAATGTATGTATTGCAATATGCAGCTTAGCAGTAGGTCGTATGTAAGTTGAAATGATGGTGATTTGTAAAAAAATCAAGCTGCTATCAAAACTTCTCGCAATATTTACTACAATATTGTTCGGAAGTAATTATTCGTTGCAGTAAAAAAGTAAGAGCAACATAAAACGCTCGCCCACATCCCATTACGGAATTCGCACAAATCTAATGCGAAACACATAAAAAGTGACGTAAAAATCAAACGGAATTACTTCGAGACGATCGCGTTTTCTTACATTATTCAGAGGTTTCTGAATTCATTTCATGTACGTTGTATTTTTAAGTTTACGGGATATGGGTTTTATTTTTAGGTAGACCCATGCTGCAATTGATGCGATACGTGTCGTATTTAAACATACTTTTGATTTTGAAACTCAAACATTGATTGCTGATAAACTCATCGTATATATGAGAGGCTTTTTAAGGGCTAAAATTAATGTATAGGAAGAAGTTTAGCTACAAGGAAAGTTCGTTTAGCATAACCACTCTGTGATAATCAATCTGGAAGACGGGTTAAAGAAGTACGAAAGCTTCGGTGCTTAAATTCGGAGGGATCCACCGGGTAATTTTTACTCATAAATGATTGGTCAGTCTTATTTTTTAGGTGAAACTATTTTAAAATATCCGTGATTTTACACATTTCTTCTAGAAAACTTTATGTTTTCCAAACTCAATAGCGTAGTAATGTCTGAATATGAAAGTTTTTCCGTTTTGTGTCAGCAGCTCGGTGACTGCACCCAATGGCGTATTTTAAGCTTCAACAGAAGCTTTGTGAAATTCGAATATTGAAGTTAGAGAGAAATGTTTTTGAACGGTTTTACTTCAACTGCCATATTTGATGATGTCTCGTGTCTCCTACAAATTTTTGGAAATGTTTCTTCTTTCATTTTTATTAAAAAACTATAGAAATAATATCATATTTTTAGCTAGTTTCATTGATGGCACCTATGTAGTATATCGAACTCGGGTTAGATATTTCCGACAACTTTTTTTAACAGCGTTCTGCGCAAATATTTCATTTCAAAAATTAAGTAGTATTTTCTACAAGTAAAATTTTCTATTAAGCTATTTTAAGTTAAGTTAATACAGATATTGGGATGGGGTGACAAGGATATGAAAATACTTTCTTTCTAAAGAAGTAAAATAGGGTGTGAACATAACGCAAATAAACGAATTCCCTGTACAAATCGGTATTTGGCGCAGGACTCAAATCCGCACTATAATATCTATTTTTTCTTCTCACTAATGCTACACAGCTGCATTAAGGTTTTAAAAAGCAAACAACATTATACATAAAGCTGGCAAACAAACATGTACAACATTTATGTAACAGCTAGCGAGCTTTGGGAGTGGAACACTAGTCGCTAATGCAAACTTAGACGGCGTTAACCAGAACTAACGTTTAGTCACAAGCTCATGACCATTTTGTGTCTGATGGAACGAATAGCCGATCTATTTGTTCCATCAGACACATGAAATGGTTAAAGGTGGTACGTCTTTTGCATCTATTCAAATGTAAAGGGTAAGGATTGTCTTCTTTGACATAAGTTTCGTCATTAGTACCTCGGCCCATAAATGTCCCACTATAAACCTCTTCCAATAATATGGAGGGATAAAAGTCTACTATATTATGCTGGGCTGACGGGTAGCCACATACATAAGCTAGATCGTCTGTATCTTAAATCCCGTTAGCCACCTCCTACGATACTCATAATTCAAAATTAGAATGAGTTGAGAATTCAGAATCCAGAATGTTTACAAAGTCCGTAGTGTTCCCCGTATGAAAGGGGATGCTAAGAAATCTTAGCAGTTCTAACAAGAATATTCGAAGCGAAGCTTCTTTGAGTTAACACTAAACAAACGAGGTATACCGTTACAAGCAGATGCCAAACATATCGCTAACATAAACAGAAGGGCGAACGCCAACCGCGGCTTCCCATAACAATATTCGTTTGTTTGTCTTGTTATTACCAGATCAAGTTGCTCAACTTTTGTAAGTCGATGTAACAATGGTGCAGGTGGGAGTTGTGTCACCAACTTGTTATCCTGAGGGTATGATGAAAGGAATATGGTAACAAATAAACAGCGTGGTGATACAATAGAGGGCGGCCAGGCGCTAAGGCCAGGCCTGCCACCACTTGCAGCGGAGGGGCGGCCAGGCCACGGTTGCCGCCGCAACCGCGTGGGTCGGGCGCCACTTCACCCGGCGCCTGACGGGGGCACGTGCAATGCCCCGCGTGCCTCTCGGTGGGTTGGGGAGCGTCCAGAGCTCGCTATCAAAGCGAGGGCCCGCTTGTAGAAGCGGACCACGGTTTTTTTTTTATTCTTATTATGTTTACATCTATCGTTTACTTTAAATGTATCTGCAGCACCCAAAGGTGGACTGGTAGATAATACATGAAACATTTAAATAAATAAATAACCTATCGCCAAAAGAAGAAAACCTTGATTGTACCACCCTAATACGTTTCACGGTCGGTTAAGCCAGCGATACGCGAAATAATGCACGCTACACACGTCACTACCTTATTGTGCATATCTGTGACAACCTTAACAAGATAATGGCCTATATTACACAAATGTAGCCACTTTGCTAGCCAAGTGAAAATGACATATGTGCTTTGCTTAATTGTGAACAATACCTAAGACCTTATTTCTAATAAGCATATTGAACCAAATATGACAATGATATGACAAATATGCTAACATTATTTTTAGTTTGTTGAAAATTAAACAAACGTGTTATTCAAATAAAACTGGAATCATTAAAATAAGTTCACACCGATGATAGTACAAAGTAGATAAGTAGGGTACTATATTGATATTAAATAAAACAGAATCGTATAAAAAAATAACCATCAAAAATCCTAATATAGAACGGTACTGTGTCAAGCTATCCTTGCAAAGTAAGTGCGACGTTACAATAATTTTCAGAAATGCGAAATACGCGATGTGAGACCTTTGAACCACGCTACCTAAGCGTGAAGTACTCTAATTAAATAACAGCAATTATGTGTAGGGTTGTAACTTCACATCAATTATGATATTAGGTATTTTTAATAAAAAGACTTTGCAGGCCGTAAGGACTTGGATCTATCACTAGTGGTTGAATTTGACCTTTAGTCACATATTTAATAAAAGTTGAGAATTGAATTGAAAATGAAGTTGAAATTGAAGAATTGAAAAACTGAAAGTTTGTTCATTGTACAAATGAACAAACTTATGAAATTTAAACAAATTAAAGACTTTGATATAATTCCATCAAACCTATTACGCATAAAATCATGTAAATTCATGCTAAATACATATATATAACAAAAATGATGCACATAATTAAATTAAACACGAAAATAATAACAGAATTGTTTAACGTTGGAACATATACTATTGATAAATATGTTTTTTTGGGTTAGAAATCCTCATGGATACACCATCGCTGAACGCCAGCCGGATTGTGGGACTCCAGGGCGCGGAATAATGGTAGTCGCGTCCCAAACCTACCCACTAAAACCAACGGTGTCCCTCAACTGCCCGAAACAGGACCACGGCTTTCACATACTCCGCGACCCTGGCCAGCTTTCACAAGCGGGCCAACGCTTTAATTGGGAGCTGTGTACGCTCCCTAAGCCTCACCGAGAGGCACGTGCGAGGCATTGTACGTGCCCCCTTCAGGTTAAGGTTTCCTAGGTAACCCAAAACGGAGCGTGGTGGGTTTAAGGTTTCCAAAACCCACCACGACTCCGTGTGCCACTCTTTGTCTGGCCTCTCCCAGTGGGCCCGCCCGGCATGGGTGACCCTGAGCCGGTATGGCTCCAACGGATCCTAAAGGCACGCAAGCCCCCTCACCACAACAAGGTGGCAGCACGGTCTGGGGGGATTGATTAATATGTTCATTCACATTGTGGTAGCCCTGAGTAACTGTCAGTCACAACGCACCTGGCGACTTATACCCAGTCTACAAAGGGTTACATTTGGGACTGTTAGGACGATATTATAATTTTAATGTAATTAGTATCCCACTTCTGAGTTGAAGCTTGAATTTTATGAGTCCAATAGGTTGATTGGTTATTAAAATTAATTTTAGTTCACATAATACTTAGGGTTTTTTTTTACGTTAGCAAATTATTCTTTTCTTGCTCACGTCAGCTGGCTTTCCATAACTCGATTATAAATACCATTTTTTGTTTTGTTTTATAAATCTGTATACTGTGCCTGTTTCCCAATTCACAGCAGCCTATCCTGAATTTTCTAACTACACGGAATAGTAAAATTGTCCTCTGACCTCTGAGACCCATCTAATGGGAATATCAGAAATCACGATCTGACGTCGTGTGTCAACTGCCATAGATATTAGACAAATGAACCAATGACCAGAACGTATCTACCCTCCAACGTGCAGTAGGGTGATACGTGGGTTAATGAATGCAAAATCTTGAATAATTTTTCATCCAATAACATTTTTTTTTATACTTGGCCGTTGGGGACTGGCCAGGTTATGTGGGACTCCGGGGCGCGTGGAGATGGTTAGTTGCGGCACAACCTACCTAGTAAACCAACGGCGATCCTCGACTGCCCGTCTCCAGGGCCACGGAGTTCCTTCCGCCCCATGCACCGGGGAGTATGCACCGCAACGCTGGTGGGCCTTGGCGCGACAAACACCGAGGCGGGCCCCTCCGTATACGGGGCTATATGACAGCCTCCTGCTGGCTGGCATATGCTGGCATAATGGGTGCTGAGAGGACAACTCCCTGGTATCCAATAATACCATTATCATCTCAGTCCAGATATGGCTTACTGATGAACCAGGCTTGCTCCAATCTCATGGAAAGTATGGTAGTACTGTGGCCATTTGGATTGTAACACAGCCTAACGCCACCTGAGGATGGAATGGGCCTGTGATATTATCTGTTCCAAATCCGTGCCGACACCGACTCAAACAACTATGGTCAATTGTATATGATTCAGTACAAAGCAATAATAGTTATTTGTGCAACAAGAGAGCAAAGTCGTTTTTTGCTGCGAGTGCTGATATTGAATCCCGAGTAAGCGAAGGAATCAATGATTGAATCACGAGCGTAGCGAGTGATTCTAAAGTTGATTCCTGAGTGCTGCGAGGGATTCAAAGGCACGAGATGCGAAAAATTTTGCTCTCGTGTAACACACATAACTTTTCACTTCAGCAGCGAGAACACTATAGGAAATGAAATATACGAGTATTACGTAACATTTTTGAAACTATAATTAAATATTTTTAAGTTAAATATCAGTTTTTTAAGCAGTAAATACTTATTTTAGTTTAAATACAACAATAAGTTAAAAATTCAATGAATTACAATAAAAGATATAATTATCATTTTTGCTAAATTTCTTTAGTTACTACGAAATTCCGAACGTGTTTGTCTTTGAGGTCGAATTAAAAATCGGAGTAACCCCATAACGAACTCCTTTCATCCAATCGAACTGTTAAAAGTACGTCTAGTTTGTATTTAATCAAATATAGTTCCCATAATATTGCTCTATCAATTTAATATTTATAATCTGTACTTTAATGCTTTGTATTGTTTTCTATAGCGCTACCTGCTAACATTTAACTTCATAACTCTAACGCAACTTATAACCAAACTATAATTTAACTTTCATAATCACACGAAATTTTTAATACAACACACTTGTCATTGGCAAAATCATCGGTATAACGATGGAAGCCAAAACCTAAATGAAGAAGAAGAAGAAAAATCGGAGCTGTTGGTACTGGCCACTTGGTCTTTGTCTCTCTCTCTTTTCTATTGGCGGGAAAGAGATAGTGTCAATGTTTTGAATTAGAATTAAAAAGTTACTTTGTCTCACTCAGTGGGCAAAATCGCATTTTGTCCACTGTTTTCAGTGAGCAAAACCTACATGTTTGAGCTACTGAAGTGAAAAATTAATTCCACATTGTTTATCCATTAACTCCAGACAGTCAAAAGATTCAATGAGTCATTTAAATTCCTTTATGAATTGTGGTAGCTCTAAATTTGATGAGCACTCGTTTCAATTGGATTATTATGTCGTTACCTTATAATCTGTTTATCAACTTATTTCATTAAGGAAAATACGTATTTAGTGTAACACTAGCTTTTGGGCGCGGCTTCGCTCGCGTGGGCTTCTAACCCGTGCTTATCTCGATGCATTTTTTTTTATGAATATAAAAGTGGTTATTGTGACTAAACTATGATAGTTAGATATGTGCTCTCGCGGACTTTTTTGTAGATTTTAATAAGACCTACAAACTCGTAGTACTTCATTTTGTTCTATTGTCAATAGTTTTTGCAGCGCACGCGTAAATAGGTTTTCGATTTTACACCTTGGGTTACAAAATCGCAATTTTCATACGGATCCCTAATTCCTTTGAAAATAAAATATAACCTATAACCTTCCTCGATAAATGGACTATCTAACACTGAAAGAATTTTTGAAATCGAACCAGTAGTTCCTGAGATTAGCGCGTTCAAACAAACAAACAAACAAACAAACAAACAAACTCTGCAGCTTTATATATTAGTATAGATTATGTGTATATTATAATTTATGAAATGATATACGAGTAAACTACACATTCTTTTGATCTGTGGAATGGAAAAATCTTTTTATTTCACTAGTTGTCATGCCTCCACGAAAACAAATGAGATAATATTTTATTTTTATTTTTAATACAATAATACTGCTCTCATAATCTAGTAAAGATTGCACACTATGTATGAAATGTAAATAGATGGAGCTCCATTTAATGGAGTGCAATAATTAAAAGAACTGAGAGAACTGAGAGAGAATACCTGTTGGATTCCATCCATCAGAGGCAAGACATCTGATAGCAAAGAAACAAAACGACCACAAATTATGGAAATAGCAACAACGTTTTATAGGAAATTGTACGATGACGTAGACTACACATGTAGTCAATACTCACAAGAAGATGATGAAGAAGATATCCTCCCGATACTAGAAACCGAAGTGAGAACCGCAATACTGTCCCAGAAAAACTACAAAGCCCCTGGAGATGACGGACTAACAAACGAAATTCTAAAAGGATGCCTAGATTACACGATAAATGCTATTACAAATATATACAACGACATTCTAGCTAAAGAAGTAATACCACAACAATGGACATCATCAACCATCATATTGCTCCATAAGAAAGGCGACAGGGCAGAAATAAATAACTATAGACCGATTAGCCTGATCTCCAACTTATATAAGATATTTGCTAAGATAATGTTGAACAGACTAAGCACAGTATTGGACGAAAATCAGCCGAGAGAACAGGCTGGATTCCGAAGCGACTTCTCAACAATAGATCATATCCATGTCGTAAAACAAATTATCCAAAAGTGCAATGAGTACGGGAAAAAATACTACTTGGCATTTGTAGATTACAGTAAGGCATTTGATTCTCTGAAACATATACACATTTGGGACGCTCTACACTCACAAGGAGTACATCCAAAATATATTAGGATAATAAAAAACATATACAAGGAATCAACAGCAAAAATCCAGACTGAAAGGAAAGGAGTGGCCTTCAAAATTAGAAAGGGAGTACGGCAAGGAGACCCCCTTTCACCAAAACTTTTCTCGGCTGTACTAGAACATTTATTTAGGAAAATTAATTGGGATACATTTGGGATAAACATAAATGGCAAAATGCTTAACCATCTCAGATTCGCAGACGACCTAATTCTACTTAACGATAACCAAGAAGGCTTAAAAACAATGCTTAACCAATTGGATAGAGAAAGTAAAAGAGTAGGCCTGACTATGAATCTAGACAAAACAAAACTAATGACAAACCACACAAAAACACCTATTTTTTTAGACTCCAATATAGTAGAATATGTGGATGAATACACATATTTAGGACAAATCATTGCCCCGGAAAATCAGATGCAGAAAGAAATATGCATCAGAGTAAATAAAGCTTGGAAAAGATTCTGGTCCCTAAAGGAAGTAATGAAGAACCCACACATACCTCTTAAAGACAAGACTCTGGTATTCAACTCATGCATTCTACCATGCTTAACTTATGGAGCACAAACCTGGGCCCTTACTAGTAAACAGAATGGAGCACTCAAAGTGTGTCAAAATAAAATGGAGAGGAGCATTCTAAACCTCAAGTTAAGGGACAGAATTAAACTTAAATATATAAGAAGCAAGACAAAAGTCACAGACGTCACTTACACTGTGAAAAAGCTTAAATGGAACTGGGTAGGCCATATGATAAGAAGCAAAAAGGAAAAATGGACAAAAGACGTTACCGAATGGTACCCTCGAGACGGAAAAAGAAGGAAAGGGAGGCAAAAAATAAGATGGGAGGACGATATCAGAAAGGTAGCTGGAACAACATGGCAAAGAAACGCCGCGAACAGGGATACATGGGAAAGCCTAGGGGAGGCCTATGCCAAACGGCAAACTGATAATACTGTTACTGATGTCGAAGAGAAAGATTAAACATTAATTATTAAAAGTGCAATGCAAATTATTATATTAAAATAGATATGAATTATAATTAATTGTAATATATTGCAAAACTATATACTACAAGCTAAAATGAAATGTATAAATATGAAATGAAATTAATTATCGGTAATAAAGGCTATTTTGATTTTGATTTTGATTTTTGAATAATTAAAAAAGAAACCATTAAGAAACCGTTGAAATACAACCAATGACATTATTCTGTGAATGAGCAGAAGAATGTCAAAGAAATCAAGCTTACTCTGGATTAACTCACGTTACATTCAATAAAAAAACTGAATCAAAATCGACCTCTCTTCGTTAAGCATCTTGTCCCTGTTATACGAACATTTCAAACTTACATCTGCATGCCTGCGGAATAAAAAAAGACTACAAGTATTGAGTCACAAGTTATTACATATTATCTTTTGAATTGTTACTTACTAGACAGCGCTATGTCTCCAACAAAGAGAGCTGCATATATTTTTGATCTAAATAATGTTGTTTATAGTGTACAATAAATAAAATTTTAAAAACATACTAATTAACTAGTCCTACAAATGTTAGTATAATTCTGAAGGTGATGGACCAACAATTACTACTTAGCGCATAAATGACCCACTACTGATTAGGGCCTCTTCAATTACATGGAAAGTAATTAGTCTACAGTGCCACGCTGGCCAGACGAGTTGGCCCTGGCTTTCGAAGTTTTCCGTCTCTTGCGGCTAGGTTTTCAGTATTTTAATTTCCTTTTATCGGCTCTTACTACACCCTCAGCTGGATAAAACGGGGTGGCCACACTAAGAATTATAAATCCTCCAGTAATTTTAAATAGTGCAAAAAGGATCTAACCCAATTTAAAGTCAACCCAGCCAAAGTCGCGGGTAACAACTAGCTAGCTATAAAGTAACAATATGCGAAGATTATACAATAACAATTTAAGTGTCACTCTGGTCTCGTGACACCCGAAGCTACAATTTGTATTTAATCCCCGCCGCTGTACATTTGTAAGCGCGTCTAAACGTCACTCAGTGGATTGGGGCCGTTTTGCTGCGTCATGATCGTTACTGTCGGGTTTTCAGAGCTAGAGGCCGATCGTGGAGGCTTTATTCTAATTTAAACTTAATGTTGTATATCTAAAAGGACGAGTTTGTCTTTGCGGCGATCAAGCATAGAACCCGTGGTTAACATCACGTATTTTTTTCCTCCTGTCTTATCACGGACTTGTACCTAAAAATGGCGATCTAAAAAGAGCAACTACAGAGTTTCTTGCCGGCTCTCGCCATGCCGAATCGGTGGTAAATGGTAAATTTTATTTTATCGTTTGACTTGTCAAGAGAGCTCTAATGTGCCAACGTGAATAAATGAGTTTTGAATTTGAATAGGATTTTTGAACACAAAGCTTGTTGTGTATGTTTGTGGCATTAAAAAAATACTTTGCATTAATAATATTATCAATTCAACAATAAAAATATCTTCGCTGGTAGGCCTCCCGCAGGGTGAATAGGTGATCTGGTCCAATTGACGCGGAATTTACCTACTATGATTTTAAAAATGTTTTTTTTTTTATTTCAATATTTTCCTCAATGTTACTATGTAACGTTAAAAGTGGACATTAACTATTCAAAGTAACTGTGTTGGTAACGATTTGCAAATAGACTGGAATTACACCAGTTGAGCTAACACATGCAATAAACGACTTACAGGCTGTGCTAACGAGAACCCGGAGCGGTTAACTGTCTGTTAATTAAGTTAACTATTTCACGAAATAGTAAAGTGGCGTTGATTTTGAACTAAGAATATAATCGTCAAAATTCTCTTTGTACTAAATCAAGAAACCATTTCAACAGAAAAAAATATTTAATAAAAATCAGTTTATCCATTCAGGAGCTACGATCCTACAAACATAAAACCAAAAAAGGTGAAACAGGCGAGAAAAAATAATAATATAAACATAGACTATGAGTAAAAGAAAATACATATAAAAAGTCTGAGATTTTATTAAACATGCTTTTTTGGAGTGGGGATAAATCCAACAAATTAGGGCTTATAAAACTACGTCCAGCCGTTCTTGAATAATAAATGGTTCTATGTATACATGATGTAACAAACCCTGTAGCCATAATATACTACACTAGCGACCCGCCCCGGCTTCGCACGGGTGCAATGATGAACATATAAACCTTCCTCTTGAATCACTCTATCTATTAAAAAACCGCTTCAAAATCCATTTCGTAGTTTTAAAGATTTAAGCATACATAGGGAAGGACAGACGACAGCGACTTTGTTTTAAATATGTAGTGATACAAAGATACTGCCTAAAACCCACGATACCTAAGCTGTAGACGAAAACCAGTTTGGTACACAAATACGCATGAATACAGCATTGTGCCACTAAAATAAATGAACAGACAAATCTCCTACAAATGTAGAGCCCTTTACAATATAAATTGCAGATACATAATTTTCCCAAAGGGCCTGTCCGTCCTTTGAGGGCTTTCCAATAAATTCCTTTGACCCAAACATGGAGATCTGTGGAAAACACTTTTTTCTCCGTTAAATAAGACATGCCGATTTTTATCCCCGCAAATGTTCAGTCAAATAGGTGCTCAAAGTATGCTAAGGTATTTCAAGTTTTGTTAAAAATACATACTATTTACAATACCTTTCGTATACTAATTTGTTACAGTTGCCTGTATTAATCTTTTTCTTTGTGTTGCAATATTTAGTGTAAACCAAACAATTTGCTTTTTGTTAGACGCATCCGTGTAGATATCCAACCTGTGTGAAATGCGATTATTTTATTTGAATAATAAATTTGTCGTCCACAATACCGCAGTGTCTGAAGACAAAAGTCTTCAACCAATGTGTGTTGCCAGTGATGACATATGGAACTGAGACGTGGTCGCTCACTATGGGCTCCATCAGAAGGCTCAAAGTCACCCAAAGGGCAATGGAGAGGGCTATGCTCGGAGTTTCCCTGCGAGATCGAATCAGAAATGAGGAGATACGTAGGCAAACCAGGGTCACCGACATAGCCCACCGGATTGTCAAACTTAAGTGGCAGTGGGCAGGGCACATAGCTCGCAGGACCGACGCCCGATGGGGCAGAAAAGTCCTCGAGTGGCGACCGCGTTCCGGAAGGCGCTGTGCTGGTAGGCCTCCCACACGGTGGACCGACGACCTGGTTAAGATTGCCGGAAAGCAGTGGATGCGGGCGGCCCAGGACCGGCCTTTGTGGAAATCCTTAGGGGAGGCCTATGTCCAGCAGTGGACGTCTTTTGGCTGAAATGATGATGATGATGAATAATAAATTAAAAACATATGATGACGTTTTTACAGAAACCTATTATTCTGATACAAAGTATTCTGTCCAAAGATCAATCTGCTAAAGCTCATTTGTCCCTTTAACAAAGTAATTCCTCATTTTGGAACGCCCTTAGAAATGGTCCAAAGAGTACATTGACAACAATTGCAACCAATTTATATAGAAAATGTGTACTGAGGAAATTCTTTGAAACGTACTCGTCCTTGTAACTATATAGTAGGTCTTGCTGTATTGTCTGTTCAGGGAAGAACCGGGGGCGAACGTGCCAAACGATAAACCACAGCTAAACCGGCTGATGAGATGCGAGTGTGTGCCTTTTCCGATTGCAGAGTATACCTAGACCGGGTACGGTTTTGTAGACACCACCCCTAAATGCTTAAGACAAAGTTTAAGACTCATAGCAGTGGTGGCGTCGTGCGACAGGTCGTTCTCTTCCCTGCAATATGGTTGATGAGGGCGATGGCAAGCATGACGCATGCGCCATGCTTGTGAACAGGTGCCGTTGCTGGGGGTCGGTTGGCTCGGGCTTTAGAAGGTTAGTGTTGTTGATTAGATCTGGCTGTTGTTTGACCCTTTGGGCCTATTGCGCGAGTTTACTCTCACAAACTGTCTTATCACGGCCTTGTACCTAAAAATGGCGATCTAAAAAAGAGCAACTACAGAGTTTCTTGTCGGCTCTTCTCTGTAGAACTGCATTCCGAACCGGTGGTAGATGGTAAATTTTAAATTTTATTCAAAGTCAAGTAGTAAAAAGAGCCAACTTGATTAAATGAGTTTTGAATTTGAATGAGCAGCGGTCCGTTTCCAGCCTGTTGCTTTAAATGGGTAAGAGGAAGGGTTAAAAGAATGGCTAAGGCTAAACCACGGACCGATTGTGGTACTAAAGTTAGACCATCAGTGACCTCAGTTTAATTAAATCCTCTAACTCCGACTCACCACAAATACGTGTAATTTATTCCTGTTTGGTTGGTTTAAATATTTTTTGCACAACAACAGACAGTTTTATATCACTGATCAAAGTCGAATCTGCGAAAGGTTGCGGGCAGCAGCTGAATGTGTCAAGCTGAAGACAGGGCGCTATGGCGCTCTTTAGGGGATGCCTATGTCCAGCAGTGGACTGATGATGATGATGATCAAAGTCGATGTTGATTTTTAAATAATTAATAAATTCTGTACTTTTAAATTTTTGAAGTTTAGTTAACACAATTTAATTAAATTCTATATCTTATAAATAAAAAATAATATGCGTAATACATATATGTAAGCGCATAACTTCAGAACGCCGGCAACATATTGGACAATACTTTTTTGTGTTCGATATTGACACGGCCAGGTTTGTTTAAAAAACAAAATATCAAGATCAAGTAAATAAAGGTTTTTTCGATTAAGATTTCGGTGACAAGGGTTCATCAACACCCAAACCTATTAAAAAAACCACTTAACAGAAATAGTCAAAGTAGTAAATGAATTCAGAAAATATGGCGATACGTAGTTCGCCGGATCAGCTAGTAATATAACAAAACACTAAAGAATACAATACTATAACACTCACACGGAAAACGAAACATTCATTTTGAACCGCACAGAACCAGGGTTTACCAGATTGCAATACGTAATTATTCATGGACCCCGTTGGCACTCAGCGGCCAAGAACTCATTTCGCCAACCTCCCGACATGAAATTATTGAATGTTTCCGCGCCGTTCCGCGCGTCCTGACTGCAAAGTTATGTATGCAAACTTGGGACTTGAAAGGGCTTTTTTTCCGACTGCAAGTAAATTCTAGTGTAATAGAGAACAATTATAATTAGAAAACAGGTTGAAGTAGCATTAGTCCATAATGTTATATGTTTAGATACATCACGTCTGTCTCGACTGTTATTATACCATCTGTACTACTACTACACAGCCCATCGATGACCCACTGTTGAGTCGGGCCTCCTCTAGTTACAAGGAGGGTTATTAGCCTACTGTGCCATTGGTTGGCATAGGGTTTCCTTTTGTCAGCTCTTACGATACCCTCAGCATGGAATGGGATGGTGACATTAAGTATTCTAAATTAAAACTGATTGATGATCCTACTGGATCGTCGACAATCACTTTATCTATTTTGGTAGTAAGCCAAATTAGGTAAGGCCGGTGTCAGAAAATGTAAAAAAGGGAGGGAGTTTCATCTATTTCTTTGTGTAAAAGTTTTAATAAAACCTACTTATGCGTTATGTGTTTCTGACCCTAGAACTAAATCATGACGTAGGTAACTTAACTTCTCTTACTTAGTCTTCTCTAATGAGTTTATGATGACCCACTGCTGAGTCGGACGGACATGTAATGACGTTAATGCAATATTAAAAAACATTAGTGTTTTAATGTGATTTTTGGGACCTGTGAAAGCAGCGTTAATTCGCAATTGCGAGCCAGTTTATTACCGCTGGGACCTTCTGAGGTAATCGCCACTTTGTATAGTATTCGCAGTTTAATCTAGGTTTAACCGTCGGTGGACGTTGGCGCTATCAAATGGATTTCGACATTGTATGACTTGAAACAAAGTTGAGGTACTTAAATACTTTATACCGGAACTTGTTTACTTTTACCTCAACATTAAAGGGGTCGTCGTTTCAGCCCATAAATGACCCACTACTGAGTCGGGCCTCCTCCAAATTCATGGAGTGCAATTAGCCTACTGTGCCACGCTGGCCAGACGGGTTGGCACAGGGTTTCGTACCAAGTTTTCCTACTCTCACGGCTAGGTTTGCACGGCCTTTTCTTTTCCTTTTGTCGGCTCTTACCACACCCTCAGGATGGTATGGGGTGGTGCCTCTATGTATTCTAAATCCGTCACCACAAGGACCGGAATCCCCAATAGGGACACCATAATAAGAAGAAAACTAAAACGTATAATGTTGTATAATATGTATAAAACGTATATGAAGATGTGATAAACAATTTGTTTGCAATAGTGTGATGACTGAATGATTTGCCCTTGGATTAATATAAAACAAGGTGATGGAGAAAGTCAGAGACTTGTAAGACACAAAGAAACTTGTAATCACACCGACACCGGCCACAGTGACACATTAAAGAAAGTAAGAAAAACCTTTTAATAGACACACAAAACAGACATTAAAAGTAAATTTAACTAACTATGTGGTCTCTTAAAGACCATACCCTAGGTTTCTGAAGCTCCACAATTGGAGGAGGTTCGAACTGGTTTTCTAGGCTGTTATGATGATTATAAAAACTTTCAATAGTTCAACTATACAATAGGGAATTTTCAGTCTATAAATCCAGTTGTAACTGGTTCGTCAGCGCAGCGGTGGTCCGCTGCAAGTGAATTTGCAAGTGAAATCGCCACCGTAACTCAGTCAGCGGACTGACTAGTTCTTGCCAATGTTCCACCGTCTATATTACGTCATTAGCACTCGCCAAGCATTACCGTACAAAAGAAATTAGAAAAACAATGGAAACCTTGTTAGTACAACTAGTACTAACTAGTGGAAAAAGTGCTGATGACGTTGGATCCGATTTTGATAGAACATGTTTCATAACTACTGCTAGAAAATTTGCATCATAATTGGTTCATTCATTTAGGAACAGCTCAAGCTTATAATAACCCTTTTTTTGTCGTGGGTCACATAACATGTGGGTATCATATGATGACCATTCAGGTATTATTCAAAGAAAATAAAAAGATGGGAAATCAAGCCGCGAGGAAAGGAAATCCAATATGAAGCCCCGTGTTGACCCGAGCGTTTACCATGTGTTATTTGTAAGTAAAGTTGATGATGGTGGCGCGTTAAAGTAATTTATGTTACAAATATTTATTTGCAATAGATTGTCTCATTGAAAAAAATAAATAAATTATCGATATGTGTGCCTTTCCCACACCCTCAGTAAAGGTGAGCATAAAATATCCAGTAAATATGCTTACACTATCAATGGTACAATAATCCGACAAATTTCGGCCAGAACTTTCCAGAACCAGAACCAGACAGAACGTTTTTGCGCATTATGAATTTTAATGTTGCTACTTTCCCGCCCATCAACAACGTCCCGAACAGACGCGTAGACGTAAGCCTGCGAAATGGATTTTTAAATTTCAAATATAGATTTCCGTTTTTTTATTTATTCATTCGTTGAAAAAATGTGAGTGCAAACGCGAAATGAAATAGAATATAGAACATTTCTAATTAAAAACCAGGTATTAAAAACCCATGTCCAATATTTAAACAGCTACTTTTATTGTTGTGCTTAATACCTGCTTTAATGAGGCACATTTAAATTACGAACACAGAAGACACCTAGACTGAGAGTAAGTATATCTGGGTTGCCTGATCCTATATTCGGAACTGGGATGATCCAGTTGGATCCAGAGCATGGCTCAAAATATCGGCTTACTCGTTTATATGACCCATTGCCGAGAGGAGAGATTTTGCTGGCTGCCTAGTTGATACTCGTACAAGGTTTCATGTCAAATAATCCTATTGGTTCTGCAAAATTTTCTAACCCGACGCCGGAATGAGATAGTGACGAGTATACTCTAAATCCGTTTTGTTAATTTGAAATGTCACCCGAATAGTAAAACTAAATTAAATTTAAAACAATAAAGAATCCTGAACAAAATATCACAGTAATTAAACGTGCGCTGTATAAGAAGTCGCGCGATAAACTTGTAATTAACCTAGCGCTATTTAAATACACCTCACAAGAATACAAGTAATCCCCTTTATTAGAAACGTCACAATAAAATCGAGTTTTGTACATTAAAGTTTGTCAATAAACAAAATGGATGTAATCCCATAAAACTAGTGACCATAAAAATGAAATAGGGCCTCGTTGGGCCCAATTTTATCTTTAGGTAAGGACCTTTAACTTGGTACGGACAATTTATGTTCGTCCTTTTTATTACTTCGCATAGAATCGAATATGATTCTGACTATCAAATGTATTATGTGGATATTCCCATACGTCGTATACCAAACTTAATGTTTTATATGTCTTTCTTTGTCCGTGTGGTGATGGATTTTCCCCCTTCCATCACTACCCCATTCCATCCTGAGTGTGTCGTAAGAGCCGACCGAAGGAAATGACAAGGCCGAAAACCTAGCCACAAGAGAAGGAAAACTTGAAACAAAACCCTGTGCGAAACCGTCTGGATAACGTGACATAGTAGGCTAATTTCCTCCCTCTGATGGGAGGAGGCCCGACTCAGCAGTGGGTCATTCATGGGCCGAGTAGTAGATGTTTTTCTTATTAGAGACACTCCCTGGAACCGTTTTGTTTTTGGTTTTCTAAGACCTTCGCCCACTTTTTTATTCTGCAGGTTAAGATAACTTCTGAAAGGGTTGAATAAGGGGATGCGACTTTATCGCCCACCGTCCGCCCGTATAGCCTACCGCGAAGGTGTGACGCCCGAGTGCGCAGGGCGTCGCACGGGAGAGGTTGCCCAATGGGGCTGCCGCCTGCGGACCACGGTAGAAACGTACGCGGTACCCGTGGTCTGCCGTAAGGGCGGGTGTCGGCGCACGGCGGGTTGTTTTAGTGGGTGGGTGAGGGCCCCACACTACGCCGTAGTCACCCCGGACGCGGGATGTGCGGTCAGGCATTTTTTCCCGCCAAAAAAAAAAAAAAAAAAAAAAAAAAAAAAAAAAAAAAAAAGGGGATGCGACTTTGTGTGGGAAAATGGCAATGACTGAAGGCTAAGAGAAACTAGCTTCCATAAGAGGCGGGCGGAGGCCAAAAACTGCGTAACTTACGAAGAAGCTTTTCATTTTCATACATATAATAAAAAATATATGAACATGCATTATGATTATATTATAACACGATTTAGGATATTAATACTGCTATAAAATCTAATTACACGAACGATCCTCTAATCTCAACAAACCTTTGTTGTGCACCACTCAATGAACTCCAGCTTATATTTAACTCAACAATACGGAGCTTAAAATTTCAAACTTAATTCTACGAGACACACGAGGTCATTGCTCTTGGATATACATTTGAAATCCTCAGATTCTTTCAAAGAATTTGCGTTTTAGAGTTTTATCTGGAGTCGTAAAGTAAAACTGTTACATCTGTTTGAATGTGCGTTAAATGGCAGACGTGAATGTGTTCAGAATATTTTCTATAATCCATAATTAAAGAGCGCAAACGCTATTTTTTTTTTTGCTGAAAAAAAATATTTTACTGAACAGAATATGTTAGAAACACTTGTTTTTCATTAATGTAGTAAAACAATAATACACTTATACCATTGCCTTGTCGGTCTAGTGGTTGGTTATGTCGCCTTTGGATCATGTGTTCCTGGTTCGATTCCAGGGGCGGGCAAGTGTCTGTGTGTGTGTGTATAACCAGAGGCACCGAGTCTAAGTGTCATTTGTATTCGGGATTGCATGTTTGTAAATAGACCCCAACTGTCGGCTGGGTCCGGGGTAACTGGAAACCCTGTGCCAAACGACCTGCCCGGCGTCGCACGGTTGGCTAATTAAAAAATAAATACCCTCCGTATGATTTGAGGAGGGTATTTATCAGCAGTACAACCCCGCGATACAGAGTATACCGACTTTCACAAAATCTGTGTACATCATAACGGGGCAGGCGTGGAACCGGCGAAAGTATCTCAATAAAACATAATTACGTAGCTAGTATTATGTTTACGATAGTAAAGGTAAAAAAGTTTAAAGACTTTCTTTCAAGAATCTACGAACAAAGTGTTTGTGCGGGCCTATATATTTAATAAAAAAAAACGATTACGCTCAAAAAAAATAAACAGAGAAAGTACGGGTAAACAGGTAAGTAAATAGATTTTAAATGGCTTCCGGTTTTTACATCTAAAAAAAATATTCAGATTCTCCAGTATATCTTAAGATAGAATCAATGGATGTCTCGAATTTCTCGAACAGTAGTAAGAAAATCAAATATTCTTTTTCATTTGAATTTTCCTCCTATCTAAAGTTTTAGATTACAGGTATCTGTTTTAAAAATGGTGTTCTGATTTCGCTTTGAAATAGAATTCAAAGGAAAAATTCCTTTCAATAATTTATTTCTTACAAAAAAATTTCTATTCGCAATATAATATTTTTGTTTAAAAACAACGGTTCCGTTTTATTATTGCTTACATTGGGCGTGAACAACTTTTTGTTATATTATTAAATTATTCAAATACATTTTTTATTTCTAGCTCTACGTATCTTGAAATTACAAAATATATCATGTTATTACTAAAATATCTTATCAAATTTGACTGGTAGCTAAACTTTCGTCTTTTATTTCTTGCTCAAGGTTTATTGGTTGTAGTCACTGTTACATTCGCATATAAAATCGCTGTAATATGTAATAATGGTTTGGTGACAGATTTAGAATACACAATGTCACCTACGCACACCATCTTGAAGGTGTCGTAAGAGCTGACTAAAGGACGCAAGAGGCCACCTTGCCGCAAGAGAAGGCCAACGACATGCTTTCCTTGATATAGCCATTGTAGCTATTGAACTTTGTAAATGAAAATAGCCATACAGCCAGCCCGTGACAAGTTCGTCGAGTGATGTAATGTGCTTACGATTTTGTATCCAAGTCTACAATTGCTTTTTGTAAACAAACCCATTGAATTAAAAAAAAAGCAACTACAGTGTTTCTTGTCGGCTCTGCTCTGTATTCCGCAGCGGTAGTAGTTTCAGCATTAAAGGACGTAAGGGTTGTGGGAGATCAAGAGAGATGGAGGGATTGTAAGAATGAGGAATAGTGTATGAAAGGTGTGACGGTAGATAATATGACGACTGATAGGTGTGTATGGAGACTACCACCTAGCGTGGGTTGATGATAATGGTAACTGTAAATATGACGATTTTTAAGAGTTTTGTGATGCAACCTACGTAAATAAAGTTCATTTTGAGTTTGAGTTTGAATGGCGTACAATCTTGTGACCACTCTAAAGCTATTTATGGCTAGTATTTTAGTATCCGCCACGTTGTTCTAGGCTTGCCAGTTTAATTCTAGGACCCACGCTAAGGCAAGTTCAATAGTTTTATGAATTTTCAGCCACTTAATATTTTTATGTTTATTTTTAACTAGCGATCGGCCCCGGCTTGAATCACTCTATCTATTAAAAAAACCGCTTCAAAATCTGTTGCGTAGTTTTCAAGATTTAAGCATACATAGGGACGGACAGATTACAGCGACTTTGTTTTATACTATGTAGTGATGTGTATTTTAAATGTGTAAAATATGTAGATGCGCGGCTCTACTTATGTATATCATAACCAATTTTAAATTACCCCACAATAGTGTTATTTACTATTTTTCTGCGTGTTCCGGATTTGGAGCTGAGTCACTAATCCATTCCATCCTGAGGGTGTCATAAGAGTCGACAATAGGTGTCTAAATGTGGCCTTGTTGTAACTTTGGTAACACTCGTACAAACACAAGTCCCTGCATATACAACCTGTTTTTTATATTCCATAATTGTAGGCTATAAATGAGACCATATTGAGGAACTCAACTGGCCAATGAATTATTTTTCAAATATATAAAACAAAAAAAATATATATTTTCATACAAAGTAATTCGCAGAGTCATAGCTACTCGTATTAATATAAAACACCCTTACTTTAATAATGATAACGTCGTATTTTTTTAGGTTTAATTAAGAATGATTAGTTTGCATGACTCGTATTTATCAATGACACTTTCCCTTCACTTCAATTATAATTGATGATAACTTCGAAATTTTTTTTTTTTTTTTCATTTCAGCCAAAAGACGTCCACTGCTGGACATAGGCCTCCCCCAAGGATCTCCACAAAGGCCGGTCCTGGGCCGCCCGCATCCACTGCTTTCCGGCGACCTTAACCAGGTCGTCGGTCCACCGTGTGGGAGGCCTACCAGCACTGCGCCTTCCGGCCGCGGTCGCCACTCGAGGACTTTTCTGCCCCATCGGGCGTCGGTCCTGCGAGCTATGTGCCCTGCCCACTGCCACTTAAGTTTGGCAATCCGGTGGGCTATGTCGGTGACCCTGGTTTTCCTGCGTATCTCCTCATTTCTGATTCGATCTCGCAGGGAAACTCCGAGCATAGCCCTCTCCATTGCCCTTTGGGTGACTTTGAGCCTTCTGATGGAGCCCATAGTGAAATTATTTAATTGTATTATGTTTATACATAGAATTAGACAGTTATGGGGTATAAAAACAATACGTTGTATACTATTCAGCCTATAAATCCATCCTCCAATTACATGGAAGGTATTTAATTAATTAAGGTACTTTATTAAAGAGGTAATTAATAAATTAAATAGCCTATTGCCTAATTAAAGCCCAAGCTGGCCAGGTGGGTGAGCACAGGGTCTCATATCAAGTTTTCCTTCTCCTGCGGCTAGGTTATTGGCCTTGTCATCTCCTTCTGTCGGCTCTTACGACACCCTCATGATGTTAACGGGGTGGTGACACTATGTATTCTAATTCCGTCACCACATGGATAAATGCGTTGTATATTTAATCAAATTACAATAATTGCCTACATTAACTTATTTTAATTTTTAGTCACAAATTGTTCCTACAATTTTAAACATTCAATCAAGCTCTTTAACCGCCTGTATACCCAATATCACTTTACATTTTGCTGCACAAACACGCCATATTTTGGCAATTTTTCCCTCAAATATTATTTAGTCTATCAATCATCGGCCTGTGCCAATCCATCTGCTGTCGCCCCAAAACGGAAACATGCCAAGCACGTAACTCCGTTTAATTAACAAAATGACAAAAACGTATCACACCCAGACACATGAAACTTTGACCAAAACACCCACATACGCAAGTGCATGTTAATTTGGGACACATGGTCACCCATCGGTCGAAGTTTTTATTTTAAAAAACAATCCATCAATTGAACCACATACTTTCAGTAATTAACAAAAGAATATTCTGTGATTTTTATACAGTAGGTATGTGTGAGCATTTTATACAGTATATGTGTGTGTGTAATGATTTCTGTAGGCAATGTAGTATGTGTGGAATTTTCTTTTAATTTATAGCTTTTAATTAGGTACTCCTTCAATTAACTTCCGCAACCACTCAATTATAGGTTAGGTTAGACTTGCGACGCTATGGCTTCCGTAATTTCTCGAAGAGGTTTCTGCACGGAGTGGATCATTTATAGGATCATTAGCAGAGTGTGAATTAACGTAGAAATTAAATATAACTAATAAAATAACCAAGTCGTCGGTCCACCGTGTGGGAGGCCTACCAGCACTGCGCCTTCCGGAACGCGGTCGCCACTCGAGGACTTTTCTGCCCAATCGGGCGTCGGTCCTGCGAGCTATGTGCCCTGCCCACCGGTTAAGGTCGTCGGAAAGCAGTGGATGCGGGTGGCCCAGGACCGACCTTTGTGGAGATCCTTGAGGGAGGCCTATGTCCAGCAGTGGACGTCTTTTGGCTGAAATGATGATGATGATGATGAAGAAAATAAGAATTTCAATCTTGCGCACTAAATGAATTCGAATCAGAAGTTTTAACGAGTCAATTTAAGAACCACCGACCAACGCTCGCTTTTAATTAAGAGGACTGGACGCGGGGTGGCGGGTAGATTAAAAAACTGGCGCGCAATAAGATGCACATAGAAGCCGGAAAGCTTTTTTTTATGTTGCACACACATCGGGTATTTTGTGTATAGATGACTTGACCTTCTGCCGAATGACTAATTACGAGAAAATAGAACCTCAGTGCGAAAATGTTTTACTACATTATAGAAGACCTTAGTGGACAATTTACTCGTACCTCATGTTAGTGACCAGACAGATCTACAAAACACTTCATCCGTTCTGGAGTTATGATAGCACAGAGAAACATTACTTTAACTCAACTACTGCTGAGTCGGGACTCCTCATCTTAGATGAAGGGTATTTAGCCGACTGTGCCACGCTGGCCAGACGGGTCACCCTCAGGCAAGGGGTGTTGACACACTATTCTTAATCCGTCGCCACAGGCAAAACGTTAGCGACACATTAGGAGACACGTTACCTTTACAATAAATAATATGTCTCTATTACAGAGGGCTAACATCTCAATGCTTTAAAACAAACAGCTGGAAATGAATAAGGTATTAAAAAAGGTGTAATATACATAGTTGTTTGCATATTACCATTTAGAAAAAAGTCACTAGACGATGTTTCTGGCTGCTTCTGTAGACATATTATACGTTACGGCGTTGACAATACTGTAACAAAAAATACTTCCACGTTTACGTCACCGTGAATTTCAAACCCGTTCAAAATATCAATTGTTCTTTCTGCGAGCAGGCCAAAGTGAGCCTACCACTTGTATACTGTGACTGTGGTTAAATAGTAAGAGAGCTTAAGGGATTACTGTCACTGGCTTACATACAGCGCGTTCTGAACAGAGACACGTTGTAGCAAATTGTCTATTGATTTGTGATGGGAATGTTCAGCTACTCGTGTTTCAAATCTATTATAGAAATCAAACGATGGCCCTAATAAGTGAAGTCACAAGGATATTACGTTAATAGCTGTCATAGTTACATGCCGCCACAGCAACTAGCATAGCAACTGTCTTCTGTTCAGTTTCTTAGAGCGTTCTCTAGGCTGATATTTAAAGCTGGTGTCTTAAGGTGGGTACTGACCAACGTTACGAGGTGTAATGTATTACACAGCGAACATTCGTACAGTCAGTACGTCGTGTTACGGGGAAACCAGCGACCAACGACGTACTGACTGCACGAATGTTCGCTGTGAAACACTTTACGTTACGCCCCGTAACGCCGGTCACTACCCAGCTTTAGCGATAGTGACAAACTGGGTTTACTTAACTACCCTGGATGTTAATATATGGATGTTAATTTTAAAACAATGTTTAGTAGCACCCGGTAGCATTGCTGGAATAAACAATGAAATCAAATGTAATAATTAACCATTATTGATGTTCAATATTTCGTGATATTATATTTGTTGTTTTCTCGTGGAAATATATAAACTAAGATATCCGATATAATAATACGTTGTTCGAGCCGATAGAGTGTACAAAGATCTGGCAAGTATCCAACTGGCCCCAGACTACTCGAAGCCAGTTAAGAACGATACCCAATAACTTGACCAGGATGCTAGAATAACATTTTGTTACATTCAGTGGGACATAAATCTTCAGAAATTTTTGTCACATACCTCGCCCATCTATTTCCCAATGTCATTGGGATTTGCACCAGTTTAACCTGTTTTGGCTGACTACTAGTATTTACAAATAGTGATTGCCGTCTACACTCCGCGACCTATCTAGTGAGACCACTGGAAATTATATGAATAGAATAGAATAGAAATATGCTTTATTGTATAAACCAATTATGGCGTTCACAATCGCCAACGGATACATCAGTTTTATAACACTACTACCAGGTCGGAACGCGGCACCAACCGAGAAGACCTGGCGGAAGAAACTCGGAGGGCTTGTCTATTTTTTTAAACGCCAAATATGAATTATATAGAAAAAAAAATTATAGACTAATGAAAAAACTGAAATTACAAGTCTTGAATCCAGTGAGCCGACCAACCCCAAACAGCATATATGATGATAGAATAGCAGCAGGAACGGATGCCTCTACGAGCTCTCCGAAGCATGAAGGAGGTCAGATATCACACACAAATGATGGGCTTGTTTGACACCTATCCAACATCTAGCGAGTCAGTAGTTGCTTAACCTGCAGAGCGATTGCGCTACACACAGTTCATTATTTTTTCCACATATCTAGTCTAATTTAAGCTAAGCTTCGGTTCGATGGCCAGTAAAATGTAGTAGTGGTAGGATAATATAATAATGATACGAATACAATGATGATGAACTAGTTAAGCCACTACTGGGCTTTCTTAATGAATACCTAAAATATCTTTGCCAGTCGCAGCTACACTGTTACAAAGATCTTGAACAGATCATCACGTGGCCTACCACATGCTTACTGGTAGGCGACTGCCGTTCAACTTTTCTGCTTCCTTGGCCATCTGTCTATAATGCTCTAGAGGCTCCTATTTTAAATTTTCTCATTCCTTTAATCACCTCGCACAACAACTTCATTTGGGAATGGTTTTATGACACTAAATCCATTTCACATATCTACTCCCCCTTCAGTCCATAAATAGCTTTTGGCTGTGTGTTCAGCCTTTTCCTTTCCTTATCGCTGGTCTTACGACACCCTCAGGCTGAAATGGGGCGGCGACACTTTGTATTTTAAATAAAATTTTCACGTTTAGTTTTGCTTTCTTGTATTTGTTCTGCTAAATAAATGTGTGTTCTTTATTTGCACGTAATGTTTCTTATCCCATTACGCTCATTGCTGGAAGCATTACAAGTGCCTACAATTAAACACCACCTCTGAGCTAAGCGTAATACTATTATTCGTGGTAGCTGGAGAATTAGGTCGGCAATTCGCTTAATACTTGCCCTTAAACGTTATAAGGCCGTGGAGGTAGAATCACCGCTGATGTCAAGTGCCTACACTACGACAAATGCATTTAGATTATGTATAATTTCGTGGAACGAGGAAGCATCGTTAAGTTACAAAGTGATTATGTTGCCAATGACTTGTGTACATAACTGGGTAAAGGTAAGTATACTGTCAGGGATAGTCCTTAAAGGATTTTAACCCGGGTAAAAAAGAAATCAAAAGGTGTCATATTAAGTTTCCGGCTTTGCTATGACACCCCCATGAGGAAAGAGGGTGGTGACAGTATGCATTCTAAATCCATCACCACATCCACATCCGTCACTTCAATTATTCCATCATTATCATCATCATCAGCCCACATTAGTCCACTGCTGGACATAGGCCTCCCCTAAAGAGCGCCATAGCGCCCTGTCTTCAGCTTGACGCATCCAGCTGCTGCCTGAAACCTTTCGCAGATCGTCGCTCCATCTAGCAGATGGCCGTCCCACACTACGCTTGCCGATTCGCGGTCTCCATATTATTCCATGTTTATAATTAATTGTCAATCTCATAAAATTCGCCGATTAAATTTTCAACCTCCTTTTACGTAGATGAAAAAATGTACCCTCCGATTTTTACCAATCCCCAAGCCATTGGGATTGGCACCGGTCTAACCAGATTTGACTAACTACCAATGTACTCCAAACGATTGTCATCTGCCCTCTGTGACGCATGTAGTGGGACCCTCGGTAAATACTTGGGTAGACTAGCTGTCAATTATAACGTTAAGAAAAAATGATAGAATTTTAACAGCAAATAGATTCAAGGCTCACTATTCAACTAAATATTAACTCCTCAATTAATAGAAATCTTCTGAAGAATTTTCCTCCCACTTCACGAGTCCTTTGTCGAAGAGGACTAATAAATGTCACATATGAAAATAAACGCAAATACCCGCGATTTATCCACAAACAATTTGATGTACGTCATATGAGCTAAACGATTGATGTCTACAGAATAAACCAAGAGTAACATAGTCACTTCGGTTGCGACAATGTGTGCAGAATGCGAACCAGTGACACAAAGGCAAGTTAATTGTTCTTGCTGACCTACATTGTACCCTGTTTTGCAACTAAACTTATCAGAGCTGTATTCGAAGTTTCTATCAATATTGGGAACTGCGTGTTGAGGCAGGTTTTAGTGCGGAGCCCCCTCGACTGTGCTGCCACCTTGCTGTGGTGAGGGGGCTTGAGTGCCTCAATGATCCGTGGGGCCATACCGGCCAGGGCCTCCCATGCCGGGCGGGCCCACGGGGAGAGGTGAGACGAAGAGCGGCACCCAGCGTCGTGGCGGGTTGCGGCTCCGGGGACTCCTCTGTCCTCAGAGCTGCCTTGGGAGTCGTAAACCGCTGCGGCGCACCATGAGGTCCTCGGGTTGGCGCTCAACTTAGTTGGCCGTCAAACCGAGTCCTCACTCAACGTCCTCGGGTGGGCGCCGGCCGAGGGCTGACGCACCTCCTCTGCGGGGCCGTATGCCGCAGAAGGGGGCTGCGGGACGGATCGCCGGTGCGCTGCGGTAGATTGGGGCTGCGGGGACTTGGGTGGATGGGGACCCTGTCCCCAGTGTCTCGCTGCGAGCCCTGGACGGGGGCTCCGGGGACCTGGGTTGACGGTGGACCCTGTCCTAAGGGTTTCCCTGCGGGCCCTGGACGGCTGCGGTGTGCCGGTGTCCTCTGGTTGGCGCCGGCCCGAGGGCTGACGGGCCTCCTTCTGCGGGGCCGATGTCGCAGAAGGGGGCAGCGGGGCGGGTCACAAGGGAGGGAGCTCCGGGCGACCCGCGCCGCGGACGGAGGCGGGGGTGGAGGGGGGTCCGTGACGATGCGGGCCCCTTCTGCCCTCGCCTAGGAGGCCGGTGGTGGTTCGGGGGAGCCACCACCGACGAAAGCCTCGATGACTGAGGGCGTCCCAGTATACCGGGACGCCCTCTCTGATAGTCGCTTGCCCGCGTTGCGGGCACCACGCCGGGGCGTCACAGTAGAATGCGTTTACGCGAACTTGTGGCGCCCCAAGCGCGTCGTGTGAGGGTATGCCGCTGGGGTTTTAGTGGGTAAACGACTCTCGGGTAGACGACCCTTGTCGGAGTCCCACATAACCACCGACCTTTCCCCCGGGGTGCGGTGGTATGCATAAAGCATTTCCCCAGCGAAACCAAAAAAAAAAAAAAAAAAAAAAAAGGTTTTAGTGCGGAGCCTACACGTTCCAGGAAGTGTGCAGGGTGAATATTTCAAATGTGTGTTGATGGCCAGAACAGAAAGCATACGGAACAGCGCAGCAATAAACATTCACAAACACGATTTTAATAAAAAAAATAAACTTTTTAACAAAGTCGTTGAAAACATTTGTTTAATTAATTTGACATAAGGATGCTCTATTCGTTGGCGAATTAACTAATATGTTATTTTTTTAATGTTCGAGACTATATGATTTCTCATTCTAAATTTAATAATGAGTTTATTATTTTATTAAAAACTGTCTCAGCTTTAGAGATAATGAGCCTTGTGCACTTGATTTAGCTTTTAATGAAATCTTTATTAATCTATATATTTAACTCATATGAAATTATTTAGAAGTCCAGGATAAGTTCTTGCTTTTCTTGGAGGATTTCTACCTAATCCAATCAGAAATTAGGAGACTCTAATCCAAAATCACCACAACAGTCCGCCCAACAACTTTATCAAATTAACTAGCAATGAGCAGGGCACATGGCTGATGTCTTCAAAATAATCCAAAACGCGGGTGCGGTAGCAGAGTACTGGTAGCGTCCACACTGGGGATCCACGAATTGGTCCAGTCCGCTGGTACACAGCGTGACCGGTCATCTCGCTTTCGCTGATGATAATGGTGAAGAACTAATTAATAACGCTATAAAATTAATATAGATATACTTTAGATTATATAGTATAGATTATCTTTCAATTTACCGCGTTTCGTTCCCAGATATTCTTTGAATTTAGAATGGAAATCCCACGTTACGTTCGCCCAAAATTCGTCGCTAACAAAATGTTACCAAGAAATTAAAGGAAAACTAAAGGTAATTGTGTCAAAACCATCAAAGTGGGGACAATCTGCGCGGAAATTGAGTCGGAACCACAAAATGACAAGCGTATTGTTGCCGACGTCGCCGTTGCCTCGGAGCCAGACGCAATGGTTTTATCGTTAAAGTAAACGATGGCCCTACTTTAGGCTATGCCCTTTGTAAGCCGAGTATGTTACATTTTCTGCCTGCCACCGGTTAACAGGATTTGAGATACCATTGCGCAGACTGAAGTGAACGCGGAGAACCCTTTCGAAATTATATTTCAATTTGACGTTGCAACCTTTCTGTATGTTTAAACACATATTTAATAATCTTTTTTTTAACCCTGCACTGTCTATACCCTGTATCGCGGGGGCAGTTTACAAACATTAAATTCACGTACACAAATGACACCCAGCCAATAAGCACAAAGACACTTGCCCGACCCATGAATCGATCGTAACGATTTGAATACATAAAAAGCTAGATGTGAATAAAATATATCAGACAGCATATAAAGAAATTGGCTGTATCACCAAACGGTCTACATCTCACAGGCAATACTCAAAAGAACAATTTTAATAAACGATTTAAAACTTTTTCAATTTATACATATTTTAAACATACAACACGTGTGCGAATGATAGTATTTGAAGGTGGTGAAAATGTTACCCAAACGTCGGGCAAACATATAAAAGGTGCCTCAAAATTCTAGCACAATGCAGACCAGTGCTGTTAATTTTAAATTCTAATGAAAGTTTCTACGAAACTTGCGAAACTAATTTAGTTTTTTGAGTTTGCATAGAAGTGGATTATAATTATGAAAATCTTGTGACGTTTCCCTATTAACCACAGTTCTTATGAGCAAAAGAGTGTACGATAACTATTAGCTGGCGACTTGGAAAGATAAGCGTAAGTTTACGGCCAATCGCCACTATATTTGGTAGATATACGCAGCGATACGCCGCGTTGTTTGTCTGGTATAAGGAAACGGGTTTTATTTTTCGTCGGCTCGTAATAAGATACGGGGACCTGTCACGTAAACAGCTTAAGTGGTTTGCTCAAAGTGAAATTTCGGGTTATCTGGACGTGTGTAAATTATGTGTACATTTGTGTAAACAGCCTTCTGCGGAATCTTCAGGTCCTGTTTATCGGTGGCATCTATTATATTTTTGAACTCTTTGTTCATTTTTTGTTTACTTTTTATTTGATTAAGTTGTAACAACTTTTTAATAAATTAACACTTAGTCGTCGTTTCAGCCCATTTGTACCCAACTACTGAGCCGTACCTCCTCCAAATACATAGTAAAGGTATTAAAAATAGAGTTTATTAGAATAAATTATTAAAATAAGCAACATATTTAAAAAAATATTACCTTTTGGCAAGTGTTATTATTATATCAAGAAAATTTTGTAATTGCTTTTTGCAAGTGTTAATATTACACAACAAAACGATCATTGTATGTATAAGTATCATATGTTATTTAGGCAAAAAATAAAAATGTTTTTATTAGTTAGCTAAATTGATTTCCAAGAATCTCAAACTTTATTAAATCGAATCAAAAAGAGCCAAAAACACTCTTCAGTTAAGACACTTTGTAAATATTTTTAGTCAAACCATTAACATCAACAAAAGTCGAGTTATATTGCACAAACACTGTATTTAACGAATCACAATTACTGTGGCAATTATTTAATTTTCGAACAAACAATGTGGCATTACTCACAGATTATTTTTGCGAGTTCTGTACTCTGCTAGCCAAAAAAATATTGAAATGTTCGATGCAAATTAAATGGACCATCAAGTTTGTAGTGGGCGCGTAAAACGATGGCATTATAAAAGGTTTTGCAACGCGCCCGGCGATCCTCATCGCTGCAGAGCGGCTGCGGTCTGTGTCGATTTTATTTGTTCAGTTAATTTGGCCCGCAGTGTAATTCCACGGAAATGTTGGTTGCTATCTGATCCCTATACGCTTTTTGTATAAAAATTCACGGAATGTTGATTCCTTTGAGCCTATTTTTTTCTCATTTTGTAGTATTATGTTTTTGTTAAATTTTATTAGTACACTGCTTGGTTGCGACGCCACCAACTAAAATAAATTTGAAGGAAAGGCATTACACAAATATTTAATATTTAGTTTTTCCTGAAACCATGAGCCCACTTTGCTGAAGACTCACATGATCAATTGCACAGTTTACGATTCTATAGAGGATTATTTTAGAGTACATACGTCAACCGATTCCATGTAACGGTGACATAAGCGACCCAAACTATTAGTTAGACAAATATTCTAGCACCTAGGACGGAAAAAACATTAAAAATACGATTTGAATAATAAACAGAATTTGCATGAAACGAATTCGGTCTGGTAGGTGGTAGGCTGGTAGGCCTCCCACACGGTGGACCGACGACCTGGTTAAGATCGCCGGAAAGCAGTGGATGCGGGCGGCCCAGGACCGGCCTTTGTGGAAATCCTTGGGAGAGGCCTATGTCCAGCAGTGGACGTCTTTTGGCTGAAATGATGACGATGATGATGAATTCGGTCTAACCGTCTAGTGCAACAGTTGGAAGTTATTTTGGTTTTAGACTAATTTCTTGCGGCTTCACGACCGCCATAGCGGAGCTGGCATCGAAAGCTTACACGTGCCCCCCGAAGCATGGAGGTTAGATGTTATAATATGAAGTTCATCCACTCAACGTTCGACTTCCTCATCCAGAGACCAGGCGATAGTTGGCTATGACGGTAGCACAAAACGTAACATTCCCCGGTCACTAAAATATCATTTTGTGATCGCTATTTCCTATGCCCTTGTATCACAACCCACCACCAAGGGCAAAATGGAATTCCCGTACACAGCGTAAGCGGTTTATGAGTTTCTATTTAGTCCTGATGCGGAACGGAATTGAATGTTCCGCTCACCTGTACCGACACTTTCCCTTCCGTTCAATTTGGTTCCGCTAAGCATTGTCTTTATTGGGGTGAGGCTGAACGTTTTTTCAAGCCCTTAAACCTACCCTCGCGTTATTTGAAATGTTTGGGAAATATATACTAAGTTTATGGTAAATAAAAATAAAGTACTGAGTAATGGAAGTTTAAAAAATCTGGACTACTTTCGTGACAAATTATATTTATTAACGTTCACATCTTAAAATTTGTTCGTGGTAGGGACCGGTTCTTATACAGAATGGTATTTTTCTGAAGGATGAGTTTGTTCAATAGACAGAAAGGTATTTTTCTATGCAGATTTAGTTTGCATCAAAGTTGAGCTCGCCGTTCCTTGGAGCGCATTTGAACATCATTGAATCCGCATTATGTTGTGAACACACACTAGTCCACCAGTTTCAGTGGAGACAGCGAATCGGCAAGCGTAGTGTGGGACGGCCCCCTGCTAGATGGAGCAATGGTCGCAAGAATCCTGTTAACTATCAGGTTAATGAGTGAAAGATTTCTATCATGGGGTCGCGCAAATACATTTATGTAATCCACACAACCAACCGTACTTGTATTCCAATCTGGGTTGCACGGCGCAGTGCACAAATTTTCATCCAATGGGAAATCATTCACGGCTGGAATGGGCTAACACTATATAACATCATGATCATTATAATTTCAGCCCAAAGATGTCCTCTGCTGGACATAGGCCTCCCCTAAGGATTTCCATAGCTATATGACATGCCTATAGCTAATGCTGGAAGTTATAAAAACCCCCTTCAAGCACAGACGGCACCTAATGCCATTTTCAACCGCTGCTTACCATAATCAAGGGATTAGCTCAACGCAGCGCGGGATTGGCGTCAAGCGGCGCAGAAAATAAGCATTCCTGCCACTCGTGGCCCGCAGCCTTCGAAGATCGAGTTAGTACCGCCGTACTGAGTCTTCGATGGATGTAATCAATCCTGGATGCAATAAGCCGGGTGGAGACTTGGTAGCAAATTGGATCTTAAAATTGGCGCATGATGTAAAGCCTTCCGTCTTCACATTTAGAAAATGCAGTTCCATATTTTAATTGCAACTTGAAGGTGATATGATGACCATCTTAGCCCGTAAAACATCCATTGCTGAGCTCTAATAACTTGGAGGGAAACCTTGGTAGGATCTAATAGTCCGCCCGGCTAGCTACCACATCTGAGTTCGGCGCCAAGTAGTTTTATTGCCTGCTCCGTCTTAGACCCTGGTGTTGCTTCCCATCACGCAAGCCGAGGGTCAAAGGCATTCGACCATAGATTAAAAAAAACCTAATGTGCCTCGCTGACAAGACCGGTTATAGGATTTCATATCAAGTTATCCTTCTCTGTTTCGTTCCGTGTGTCCTCGAGTTCCGTGTGGTGTTGGATTTAGAATACATAGTGTTACCACCCCATGCCATCCCGAGGGTGTCGTAAGAGCCGAAAAAAGGAAATAATAAGGCCGATAACCTAGCCGCAAAGGAAAGAAAACTTGACACGAAACCCCCTGCTAACCCGTCAGGCCAGCGTGGTACAGTAGGCTAATTTACGTCCACGTCTTTAAGGGCTGACAAGTAGTATCCTTCTCCGGTGGCTTAGTTTCTGCCTTATATCGGCTCTTACCCCTCAGGATAGAAGACTGTGTATTCTAAATCCGTCACCACACCGATTGAGTATTACACCCAAGGCTACTAAATTAATCAGGTAGAATAGAAGTGTCCTCAATCCATTCTATCCTGAGGGTGACGAAAATGCCACCAAAAGATACTAAAGCCTCAAGGTAAAGCATGCCCTCAAATTGGAAGATCTTATTGCATTGCGCAAATTTTTGCAGCTTAATTCCTTTAATGGCTTTCTACTACACTCTCTGGATAAAACTGGTTGGAGTCACTGTCAATTATGAATCTATCAAATCAATACTTGGTACTTTTATAATATGCGCTTATAAATCAAACCAAAAGTTGTCAAACAAATATCACATTCATCACCTCCAAACTTGGACTCGGGTAATTATAAAATTGTGCAAAACAGGCGTTTTATAAGTCAATTGCCTTATATAACTGACGAGGGTTCCAAAGGGGGTATTGGGGGAGGAGAGGCGACAGAGGTCAGGGCTGGGCCATTAATTTCCATTTATTCGCACTGACAGAGGATCGGCGTCGGCAACCGAGCGGCGTGTGGGAACCCTGAAAATTCGCGGCTACAGTGTTTTGTTCAGGGCATGATGGTAGTGAGGATGTTGAGTAACGGCGTTTAATTATTATATTTTTGACCCCGTTGGGATTTAAATTGCAGACGATATATGTTTTTAATGTAGTTCTTTTAAATTGCTTTAAAACGTCTAAAATTATTCTGTAATGCAAGCTATTTTACATTTTTTTTTAAATGCGTCACTAATTCTTTTATCATCATTCGTTCATTTTACTTGTTTTTCTACACACACAATGTGAACCATCAGGATTTAAATCACACTGCCAATCCTCACCGCCCTTGCTACACCCATAACCAAATTACCGAGCCATACGTTCGGTACATACGGACGGTTAAGTGATTTGGTACCAAGTTCGCGTACTCCGACAAGTTAATTATTGGGCTCCTAATCTGCGCACACATTACTCTCCATTGTTGAACTATGACTCGACAGAGTAACACTGACTCTGATATACAAGATTGATTACGGATGGTTTTTGCTGGCATTCGGTTTTCCAGACGACCTAGCGATTTGTTTTCTTGCATACTGATTACGAGGTTAGAAGCGGTGGCTTTTGTTTTTGTCTAGCCTAGAAGTAGGTTATACATAGTTTACTAGTACTTTTTTGTTGCCAGTTTTGTAGAGTGGGATGATTTTATTAAAATTTGTGAATACGCCCACATCTACACACTCATTAAATATATTAGCAAGCAGAGGAGCTTTATCTGAAATGACACCTTTAATCACAACAGTTCTTAACTCCCACAAATCAACAGTTTTTTTCAAATTAACTCTACTAAAGGCTGTAACTATATCAATAGTTCCTCAAGTGAAACTGAGCAAACCTGAAATCTCTCTAACATTATCTTTGAGCAGCATTTCAGTATGGACAGAAGATGTAGCCAAAGACGTGGTAATTTCCCTTGGAATACTTTCAAAAAGTTGATTAAACCATGGAGCTACGTCAAAGATGTTATTTGTGTCACTATCTCACCGACCGACAGTGTCCTGAAGGTGTTGTAAGAGGTAATTATCTGTCAGCCACAGAAGTCCACTGCTGAACATAGGCCTCCCCCATAGATTTCCACAATGCACGATCTCCTCCGGACCGCATCCACCGACTCCCAGCGACCTTCACAAGGTCGTCCGTCCACCTAGTCGGGGGTCTTCCCACGCTTCTCTTTCTCGTACGTGGACGCCACTCCAAGACTTACATGCCCCAGCGTCCACGTGGCCTGCCCATTGCCAAATCAACTGTGCAATCCTTTTAGCTACGTCGGTCACTTTAGTTCTTCTACGGATTTCCTCATTTCTGATTCTATCGCGTAGAGTAACTTCGAGCTTAGCTCTTCATCGCACGTTGAGTGAGTGGCTGAAAGAGGTGACTAAAGAAACGCAAAAAGCAGATAACCTAGTTATAAGAGAAGAAACCTTGATACAAACCGTCTACCAACCCTTCTGTGTAGCGCATTACGTTAATTTTTCTTCATGAACTTGGAGAAGTCCCGACAGTGGGCTGTAATGATGAATTACCAATTCCTCCGATTACCCACTTTTTTTAAATATCGCTTTATTACCAAGTTTGTTTTAATTCTGCGGTAGTGGCTAATTGTTCTGCCCGTTCCGGCTGGAGCGCCTAATATACCTAGACGAACATAAAATCTAATCTAAAACCTCTTAGGATGCTATTATCCTTAAGGTATAGGGTTCTTTAAAATATCTGTATTTAACCAGTCATCGCATGGATGCGGCTTCGGAATACTATTACGCAGAAAAACATATTCGGTGTGGTGACAGATTTAGAATACATAGTGTCGCCCATTTCATCCTCAGGGTGTCGAAAGAGCCGACAAATGGAAATGATAAGGCCGAAACCTAAACTAGCTGCAAGAGAAGGAAATCTTGATGCCATACCCTATGCCAATCAGTCTGTCCAGCGTCGCACAGTACCTTCCATGTAGTTGGAAGAGGCCTGACTCAGCAGTGGGTCATTTATGAGCAGAGAAGATGAAGAACAGAAACATCGTAACGTCAACAATCGGTACCAGTTATGAATATGTTTTGAACTAAATGCTTAAATTTTCTCCAATACATTAGTATATACTCGTAGTATTGTTTTAATAATTATACCTTTAATTATTTAATAATAATTTTTGGATACGGCACGTATTGTGAGGAGGTTCCTCACTCTGGATCCCTGACCACGGGTGGTTTGGGCCTTCGGCTCCGCCATGGGTGTGATATTTCTATTTTGTGTGTATTTTTTTTTAAATAAATGTATTTTTTAGACTTTATTTAAAGAAAATATTTATGAAATACGAAAATAAAGAGATAATGAATAAAATTGGTTAAAATTTTTGTTATCCAAGCAAAAGTTAGGTGGTCCGTGTGGATTTATAATACGTAGTGGCATCAGCCCATTCCATCCTGAGGATGTCGTGAGAGCCGACAAAAAGAAATGTCAAGGCCGTTAACCCAGCCGCAAGAGAAGGAAAACTTGTAACGAAACCCTGTGCCAACCCGTCTGGCCAGAAGATAAGAATGACTTTGATTAGTAGTCCAAGCGATACCAACGGGGGATTATGCCTCAAAAGTGGTGCAGGGCTTTCTTACCTTGCTAGTTGCAAGTTCTTTTCACGTGTTAAACATATCGGAATTTATAATCGGAATACACTTATCAGTTCTTGCAATAGTTATAATACATCTCAAGGGTGATTTTTTAGGAAAATTCAAATGATACCGCATAAAACCTGTTTATTGACTGAACCGGCAGCATCACGCTCCATAATTGGAAGCGTATAGCGGCGGGAACAGCCCCACCTTGTTAATATGCTAATTCGCAAACAACCAAACATACGCGGTTTCAGCCATGTTTGCCACAGTGTAACGAACGTTCTTATCTCATACCGTAGTCTAACATCTTTTGTGGCTCTATTTGTATTTGCCATGTTTGACAATAGGCGCAATGTGTGGGGGGACTATTCGACAAAAATCCATATAGATTGAGAGCCCCTTGACCATCGTAAATTTTTATAAGCTTAAAGTTCCTTGACGCTCTGGGGGCGTAGTATACACACATAGGAAAAATTACCAACTCTAGACAGAGTGGGGCGGCCACGTGCTCATGAATTAAAAAATAAAAATGAAATAGCGATTAAGAATAGTGCCGACAAGTATACAATTAAAATGACGGCTTAAATAAATCTAAGTGTGTGTATTTAACTCCTTTAACTGGAGAATAGTTGCAAATAGAACGCTAAGAGCTTTAGCAAAAAAAATTAATTTATTATATATTAGGATGGAATTGTATTTTCTTCCTTACTACATCATTCGTACTTCATAGTATATTGTGTAGATATCGTTTGATATAATATTTTTGTAGTATACGAAATAGCTATGTAATATACGAAGCTTTTTTTGCTCAACATTCAATGTGTGTTCTTAAGCTTCTTAACGATTTTTTTAATATATTATATTTGTATTTAAAAAAAACCTAGTTTTAACGTCAAAAACAAGTTTACCCGATTTACATTACTGATAGTGATTTAGACTGTGGCACCTGAAAATTGAGAATATCAGAACCATAACATTCATAGGGAGGAAGATTGAATTTAATGGTTTTATGTGTGTACTTCAAACGGCCCACTTCTTGCTCCAATAGCCGTCATATTGCGGCGATAACTTCTCAAGTTCTGTTCAGTATTAGGTATGAGCTATCTTACAAAATGGTTTATCAGTAAGTGAGGAAACAGATTAAGAAAAATATAATGTATCATCTTAAGCTCCGTTTTAAATCAGAGAAGCTTAAAAAAGTAGAGGTAATAATTATTACCATGGCACTAATGGTTTCAGCCTTCACTTGAGTGTAGAGTGTAGAACATACAAATTAATACAGAACTATAAAAATTAAGCCTTCTCAGCTCAGACGTGCGTTGTTTCTCAGCTCCCCGAGGAACTATGCAATTTGAGTAATTTCACTGATTTTTATATTTTCTAATTTTCGACTATGCTACATGTTTATGCGTGTTATTGCTTTCACTAATCTGTCAGACTTGTTTGTACCACCATCATTGTAACCCTTTTATTTATAAGAGCAACCATGGAGTTTCTTGCCGGCTCTTCTCTATAGAATGGCATTCCGAACCGGTGGTAAAAACGAAATTAATAAATACTAGCGACCCGGCCAGGCTTCGCACAGGTGCAATAATGTATATATTATACCTACATATAAACCTTAATCTTGACTCACTGTATCTATTAAAAAATACCGCTTCAAAATCCGTTGCGTAGTTTTAAAGATTTAAGCATACATAGGGACGGACAGACGACAGCGACTTTGTTCTATACTATGTAGTGATGATTATAACATATATATTTTTAATTTTCTCTTAAAAGCTTTGACTAATTGAAAGCATTCGCAAGAATTTATTCGAATAAAAACTTTTTTATTTTAAACGGTAGAGGATAACGAATAACGGTAGGGAAATAAGCCTACTTTGCCACGCTGGCAAGACGGGTTGGCACGGGGTTTGTTTCAAGTTTTCCTTCTTTTTCGACCAGGTGATCTGCCCCCTTGCCTTCCTTAAGTCTCCTCTTACGCCACCCTCAGAATGGTATGGGTTGGTGACATTTCGTATTATATGACCGTCCGCACACGGAGAGTAGTAGTTTAAAAAAAATAACGTTATACATTTTATAGATAACTAGCGACCCACCCTGGCTTCGCACGGGTGCAGTGATGAACATCTAAATTGATTGATGTTTCTCTACAATATTATGCATGTATTATACATATAAACCATCCTCTCGAATCACTTTATCCATTAAAAAAACCGCTTAAAAATCCGTTGCGTAGTTTTAAAGATTTAAGCATACATAGGGACGGACAGACGACAGCGACTTTGTTTTATAATATGTATAATATTATATAATATTATAATATAGTAGAAAAATGGCGTCAGGGCTTTTGGGGCCAACAGTATTCGTAGATCGTGAAGTGCGAATGGTAGTGTAAGACAACCAGAAAACACGCAGTAATTAACCTTCCCCCAAGGGCCGGCTCCCAAGAAATGTTCAGCGAATCACGAACAATCCATAAGACATATTGTTAGAGCAAATCAAGTTTGTGCTAATTGCGTAAAGGGCCTGGGGCTTGACCCCGCTGATCAAATAAGCGATAATCCCGGCCTCAGCCGCGGAGAGATGTGCCGGTAAATAAAAGCTATAATTTCATTTGCGCGCGAGAGGATTATTTGCAGGCCATGAAAAACGCGTTTTAACAGATTTGTGTTTGACAGTGTCCAATTGAATTTTGTGTATGTCGAACAAACATTGAAGGGTCGAGTTTTTTTTTAAACAATGTTCGGCTGCTTCCTACTAATAATAATATTCAGCTCATATATTATCCCTCCTCCAATTACATGGAGATTAATTGGCCTATTGATCCACGCTGATCAGGCGGGTTGGCACAGAGTTTCGTATCAAGTTTTCCTTCTCTTACGGCTAGGTTATCGGCCTTGTCATTTTCTTTTGTCGGGTCTTACGACACGCTCAGGATGGAATGTGGTGGTGACACTATGTATGTATTCTAAATCCGTCAGCACATGGACCGGTGTTCGATGTGCGCATCTAACTAATATATATGTTACAACGCTTTTTCCTGTGGTGCATTTAACAAATTTACAACTAATGTTTCTGTTTTGGCTATCAGTGCATTAGTCAAATGGAATTGATAACAAATACGTATAAAGTTTCACAGTTCAGGTCTCACGCCATATTATTTTGAAAAGACATAATTCTTTGTCGGGAATCGAACGCGATGATTTAAAAACTAAAAACACATCCTGTACATTTCACCATCCAATATTTCACTTATACCTAAATCCATTTTGTTTTACGTTCTAGCATAGCGAAAAAATGTTAACGCTTTTTTCGCTGCCATAAACTAAGGTCTAACACTCGAGAGATTGTGTTCTGAAAATATAATGAGACGCCCTACGAGTGCCTACGTAAGACGAGATTGATTAATGGCCATTGTAGGCAGTGGTTACAGATAATAAGTAGATCACCGAATTGTCATAATAGTAAAGTGCCATAATAGGATCTCTATCTTTCATTATGCTGCATCCAAAATATCCCCAACTTCTTGAATTATCTGGCTTCCTGCAAGTTCTACTAAGAGAGGAACCCTTTTCGCTGTCGCTGGGGAAATGGTTAATACACACCGCCGTGTGTGTGGTCCGCGGTTATGACGAACTCCGAAACTACTCGACTGCCCACTAAAACCCCACTGGTTTACTCTCACACGTCTCGTTTGGTATGCCGCAGATTCACGAAAACGCAGTCAGCTGGGTCGTCAACATCGTTTTTATAACACTACTAGCAGGTCGAAACGCGTCACCAACTGAAAAGACCCAGCGGAAGAAACTCAGCGGGATTGTCTTTCCTTTAAACGCCATATTACAATTACCATTTACAGGCGATGGTAATGGCTTATAGACGTGGAATCCAAAGTGACGATACGTAGTAATAGCCAAGTTAATACTACACTCCCTAGATTTCTACTAGAGAAAGACCAATGGAATAGATGTAGATATAATAGGTACCCTGCCTGAATTCTTGCTTGTTTTGACCTAATTCGGCGAGTTACTATTATTTACACGGAAGCGAACCTTGTGTCTGAAGTCGAGGACGCTCTAGGGCGTACCTCCGAACGGGGCGAAAGGAACTTAGTTCAGTTCAACCCCACGAAGACACACGTGTGCGCGTTCACTGCAAAAAAGGACCCTTTTGTCGTAGCGCCTCAGTTCCAAGGAGTATCCCTTCGTGTCTCCGAGAATATTGGAATCTTCGGTGTCGATATTTCCAGCAAGGTCCAATTTGGAGTCATCTGGAAAGTGAAGCCAAATTGTCGAGCAAAAAGATGGGCGTTCTGAACAGAGCCAAGGGGTATTTCACGCCCAGCCAACGACTTGCACTCTACAAAGCACAGGTTCGGCCGCACGTGGAATACTGCTCTCACCTGTGGGCAGGTGCGCCCAGATACCAACTCGATCCACTTGACTCCCTCCAAAGACGGGCTGTTCGAATCGTCTGGGATCCCAACCTCACGGAGAAACTGGGGACGTTGGAGCAACGGAGAGACTTTGGATCTCTCTGCGTCCTCTACCGTCTGTTCCACGGGGAGTGCTCCGAGGAACTGTTTGAAATGGTACCACCGTCACCTTTCTACCATCGTACAACTCGACATCGGAGCAGGGTTCACACATATCACCTGGAAACGACAACGTCCAGCACGGTACGCTTCCAGCGATCCTTCTTACCGCGCACGTGCAGACTCTGGAATGAACTACCTGCGGCGGTGTTTCCCGAGCGCTACGACATGACCTCCTTTAAACGAGGTTTAAAGAGAGCACTCACTTCACGGTAGGCATCGGTCCATGGGTGGCGGCTAACAGTTACCAGCAGGTGGGCCGCTAGCACGTTTGCCACCGAGAGCAATAAAAAAAAATTAGGGCCCCGTATAAATATTTTTCTATATAACATGAAAATTATATTAAAACAAGCCGCCATATCAAACCTTTTGCATATGCATACAAAAGCCTATTCACGTCAAAAGTTCTACATGTTTTCTCAATAACAATAAACAGAGTCCCGAAAGCGCAAGCTGATAATTAAAATGTTAAAAATGAATAGCAAACTTTTAATAATCAGTGCGCACGTATTGAATACTACACTTGGGAAATTGATTCGTCCATTGTTCGACGACTCACTGGGTTCGACGATAACCTTTAATTATCGATTGTTATTATTTGTTTTGTATGAAACTTTTGAAATAAGTAATTAAAACTGTACTCTGTACATTTGTATGGAGTACCTTGAAAGAACAATGCTATACATATTATTATAATATTATTGATCGAAAATGTTCGTCGAAATTATTATAATATTCAGGGTTATAAGCTTAATAAACAGAGCGACGCGTACCCCAAAAGTTCTAGCCTTTATAGTCACTCTAGTCCCGACTCGTTTGGTTCGCCACAAAAACTAACCCTGACTCATTCGGCCTTTATTAGAAAAACTTCAAAGCGGGAGAGACTTCAATGGACCTCATTGGAGTGAGGCGGCGGAGTGGCATTTTGACAAGTTGCCTCCTGAAATTCTTGGCAGTAAAACCTCGGAATGTTATGAGGGTCTTTGGGGCTTGAGGTGATATTACTGAAGTTTAAATTTCGTGAAGAATCTGGTTAAATAATGTTTTTGGGTCGTCAAATTTCGTGTTCGAAATACAGTGTCGTTTTTGTTCTCGACGAATTGTTATTTGTCATTTGGTAATTTATCTATGTCGTGTTATTCAAGTGGTCCGGTATACACAACAGATAATTAATTATATGGCTTTAGAGAATTTAAAAAACTAATACCAGATAGAAGTTGAATCACCATCATTGTTCAATAAACTTTCATAACTAAATAATAAATATCCTTGGACATTTCACACAACGCCATCTCGTCCCAAGCTAAGCAACTTAATGCTTGTGTTATGGTAACGAGATGGATGATAAACTACTTGTATACATTTTTTTTTCGTAAATACATAAATATTATTGATAGAAATGATACCCAAACTCCGAGACAGCCTCTGGTTTAGACAAAGGCACTTGCCAAATCCCGGAATCGAACCCGGGACTCGTTGATCCAAAGGCGGCACATCAATTTCTTTTATAAAATTGTTACAAACCATACTAAACTCCTAATCTGACTGTTCGAAAGCACTCTCAGGAGATTATTACAAAGAAATAAATTTTGATTTTGGATAACAACGTATTACATAGCTGCAGCAACGAATCCTGTTATACCATTTGCAGACCTATATGCAAAACAACAACAGTTCATCAATATCATATTTACAAAGTTGTTTACTTAAATTGCAACTTGGTCTGACGTGAGGTACGGCGATGAGCTAAGTTAGATGGAGGCAGGATACAAACTCTGAGGAAGTCTGATAGTTTACTCACGGTGCATGCACAATGTCAGGTGCTTCCTTTTAACTTAGATGATTCCTTGTGACTTTAATTTTTATTTTAGCTCGGGCAAAGCAAATCCTGTATTTAACAAAATCCCTAGTCATTTGAAATGAGATTGAGCTGACCTGCATAAGCTGCAAATGAACTCCAAAATAAGTAAATTTGCCAAAAGAATCAAATTAATTTCCAAGTAATTTATACCTTATTGCAGATTCACTAATCAGCTGTAATTCATATTTGATTGCCCGCTTCATGGTCGAGGTCTACACTCTCCAATGAGGTTATATGCAACCAGAATATAGTAGCTTAAGGCACCAATCAAATGCTTATTATTTTGCTTTTTGGTGATTATTTTGAAGTCAGCTTTAGGTCTACGCTTAGCAAGCTTCATTCACCTTTGTGTAATGGTTTCCAGATTCAAATATAGGATCGAGGAAGTGACTTTTTATAAGGCAGTGTTACTTGCCCTGTTTTTGCGTATCAGTTGTGACCGTGGCTATTAAATTTGTGAAGAACTCTATGCCACACAATTTTTGAAGTGAATACTTTTCTTGGGATGGGTGTAAAATGTCAAACTTGCGTCAAAACACATGACCTGATCGAAAATTCATCATAAGACGGAGGGAGAGTTGACCGTCGGCGCGGCGTAGGAGATGAAGTTATCACTATCACTACATATTATAAAACAAAGTCGTTGTCGTCTGTCCGTCCATATGTATGCGTAAATCTTTAAAACTTGGCAACGGATATTGAAGGTGTTTTTAATAGATAGAGTGATTCAAGAGGAATGTTTATATGTATAATACATCCATAATATAGTAGAGAAACACTGATAAATTTAGAGGTACATCATAGTACTCGGGTGAATCAAAAAGTTCTTAGAAGTGCATATATATGAAACCTTTTTGGATCAAGTTCGATATTCAAATTAAAGAGTGTCTATCACACTATATTTATGCAGACTGTCACTTGTTTTTGTCAGTTCGTTCGCATGTAATAAATTTTTTTGTGCAACGAGTTGCTAAAAAGTCAAAATTATGGATAAAAGTGAGTTACGTGCGGTGATAAAATATCTCAGTTTGAAAAAAATGTCTACGAAGGAAATTTTTTTGGACATTCAGCAGACATTAGGGGGTGATGCTGTACCCTATTCTACGGTTGCGTACTGGGTGGCTGAATTTAAAAGAGGTAGATCAAGCTGTAAAGATGACCCGCGTTCTGGGCGGCCTTCAACCTCCGTTACAGAAGAAAATGTCAAAAAGGTTGAGAATCTGGTTTTGGAAGACAGAAGAATGACTATAAAACATATAGCTGAGATCCTAAAGATATCTTTTGGTAGCGTTCAATCCATTTTAATTGATTCACTGGGGTTCAAAAAAGTGTCTGCAAGCTACTACTTAATAGCTGCTACTTAATAGCAATAAAACTAAATTTTTAAAGTTTTCTACACCTAATGTAAAGCACTTGGCAACCAATGTTCAATTAAACGGAGCAGATTTGGAGCCTGTGGATTCTACTGTCTTTTTGGGTATTACCTTAGATACAAAATTACAGTGGAAACCTCATATTAACAAACTGGCAAGCAGGCTAAGTTCGGCAGCGTACGCTGTTAAAAAAATTAGGCAGTTAAGTGACGTTGCTACAGCCAGAATAGTCTATTTCAGCTACTTCCATAGTATTATGTCTTACGGTATATTACTCTGGGGATGCTCTGCAGACATAGATACAATATTTGTTCTCCAGAAACGAGCAGTACGAGCCATTTATAACCTAGCTCCCAGGACATCCCTTAGAGACAAGTTTAAAGAGATGGGCATTCTTACTGTAGCTGCCCAATACATCTACGAAAACATAATGTATGTTCGTAAGAATGTCGTAAAATTCAATAAATTAAGTGATACTCACTCTGTTAATACTAGGAATAAAAGTAATCTTGTTCTACATGCTACTCGTCTCCATAGAATTAGTAACTCATTCGTAGGTCAATGTATTCGCTTCTACAATAAAATCCCTACGAAGTTAAGAGAACTTCCAATTAATAAATTCAAAAAGCTTATAAAATTTCAACTTTGTAAGAAAGCCTACTATAGTATTACAGACTATTTAAATGACCCGGTAGCTTGGGATTGAGCTGCTGAGCTCAAATACTATGAATACATATACGAACAAATGTATCTTTGGATCTGAAACTGCAGTCTTGCTGGAACTGATTTTTTTCGAGCTTTACTTTTTATTGCTTTATCGGTGATCGGCCTCGGTTTTGTGAGTTGTCATGCTCACTAAAATACTCTGAGCAGCGGTAGCGACGTGTGACGGGTCGGTCACTTCCCTTTAATATGGTTGAGGAGACCGATGGCTGTCACATGCGTTATACTTGTGAACAGGTGCTGCTGTTTGGGGTTGGTCGGCTCACTGGACCAAGGAAGATTTTATTTTATTTCATTAAAGTTTGTTTTGTTTTGTTTTAATATTCAGATTTCAGCTGACGCCTTCCAGATTCGATTGAACAGTTTGTTTTAAGGAATTTGTTGGGTAAATATATACATATTAGATTATGAATAGGACCGCAAAGTAATAAAAAAGAAAAAATGACAAGCCCTCTGAGTTTCTTGCCAGTTCTTCTCAGCAGTGGTCGCGTTCCGAACTGGTGGTAAAGAATATTACTTTGCATTGTATAAAATTTTATTAATATGTTGACAATTTGTAAGTGTCCATTGTGTCCTATGCAAAATAAATTATTTGACTTTGACTTTGACTTTGACTTTCAAGATGGGTGCCACGAATGTTAACCGACGAAAACAAAAAGCGACGTTTGGAAATTTCCAAGCGTAATCTCGAAATGTTCCAGCGTGATTCGGATAATTTTTGCCGTCGTCTTGTCACCATGGATGAAACGTGGGTCCACCATTTTGATCCTGAAACTAAAAGACAAAGCATGTCTTGGAAACGACCATCCTCTCCATCCATTAAGAAATTTCGAGTTGCTCCTTCCGCTGGCAAAGTTATGGCCTCTGTGTTCTGGGATAGTGAAGGAATCCTTTTTATTGATTACATGCCAAAAGGCCAGACGATAACTGGACCCTATTATGCAAATTTAATGCCGAAAGTGCGTGAAGCGATTAAAGAAAAACGTCGTGGAAAACTGTCGTTGGGCGTGTTGTTCCTTCAAGATAACGCTCCTGTCCATCGATCGGAAGTTGCGCTCAACGCAATCCGCTGTGCTGGCTTCAATCTCCTTGACCACCCACCATATTCTCCGGACTTAGCCCCAAGTGATTTTCACTTATTTCCAAAATTAAAAGAGGAAATTCGTGGAACAAAATTTCACGATAATGACGCGGTTATAGCTGCCGTAGAGGACTTTTTCGAGAGTCAAGAAAATATTTTTTTTTCACAAGGAATAAGGAAGTTAGAAACGCGTTATTCTAAATGCATTGCATTGGAGGGAGATTATGTAGAAAAATAAAATATTATTATTTAAATCTTTGCATTTTTTAATATTGATTCCAAGAATTTTTTGATTCACCCTCGTATAATGGTAAGTAATTGTAATACTTCTTTTATATATATATAATTCTACTGGACGTGTGTATGTCACTTAACTCCTCCTACACAGCTGGACCGATTTGAATGTTTTTTTTTTGTATGCGTTTGGGTGGCACCGACAATGGTTTAGATTCAAATCAGCCCGACAGATGGCGCTGCAGTCTGTAAACGAATATCATGCAGAACAACGTCTGCCTGGTCAGCTAGTGGAATATAAATTCTCATTATCGTGTACGATAGCGCAATAACTAAATGTCGTATTTAACTTAATTGGTCGTTCGAGAAATTTAAATGTTACGTTAAGTCCGGTTTAATTAAAAAAGCGTACTATCAAGTCAATGACTATCTATCAGATAGTGACGCATGGGAGTAACGTCGGCTATGTTATGGTCTAGCTCTGATCTTTCAGCCATTACATTAGTGAAGTTTTGTAAACAGTATGTGAGTGCAGTTTCAGCACGCACCATGTAATTTGGGTAATTTCACTAATTTTTATGTTCTTATTTTTTAATGTGCTACATGTTTATGCGTGTTATTGCTTTCACTAATCTGTCAGACTTGTTTGTACCACCATTATTGTAACCCTCTTATTTAAAAGAGCAACCATGGAGTTTCTTGCCGGCTCTTCTCTATGGAATGGCATTCCGAACCGGTGGTAAAAACTAAATTATTAATTTTATTTTATGATTTTTATTTTTAATTTTTTTTTCTCTTTAATCTTTGACTATTTGAAAGCATTCGCAAGAATTTATTCGAATAAAAAACATTTTGATTTTGATTTTGATTTTTTGATTTAACCACATAAATGCTAGTACTGATAAATAAATAGATTCGTGCGAAACTATTCCCTAACCATTCCAAAATGCACGCAAATGTTCAAGTTTTCACTTCTGTCGGCACTTCCGGAATGCGACCCGTTGTTTGTTTTTTAAGAGAGTCATTGTAGAGGTGGACGATCCTGAGTAACACGCCTATCTATATGATGAATTACATGTGACATGCAGGTGGCCTATATCTTAAAATACGTAAGTAAAATGAAAACACTAAAGTCACGTACGAAATACTAAACAATATGCAATGAGTAATATTTAGATACAGTGAAATACAAAAGTTTTAACTAAGTTACAAACTAGAAGCTTAGTGTTCTATATTCTAAAATAATATATCAAGTTAATATTTTTTATTATCTATCTTCTATCTTCTTTATAAATAAAAAAAATTGCTGTTCGTTAGTCTCGCTAAAACTCTAGAACGGCTAGACCGATTTGGCTAATTTTGGTCTTGAAAGTCCGGGGAAGATTTAAAAGGTGAGAAAATATGGAAATGCTCGGAATTAAATAAAAAAAAGTTACGCTTAACAATTCCTTTTGTTCGTTTTAAGTTTATTTTATACAAAAGTTTAGGTCTTATAAATTGAAGACTTTTCTGCAAATGAATACCTACATATAAATAAGTATTTAAGAAATATACAACTGTGCTAAGCCACTCTCGCAATGGGATATGGGTGTCAAGAGATTGACCGCATTTCCGTGTTGAACAGTGATCCTCAATCCCTGTGTCAGATATGAGGTAAGAATAGGATTGTCAAACACAAGCGGTAGTGGACGGGGCACATAGGTTGCAAAATTGATGCCTGGTGGCCATGTAATTTTCTTATGTCGGCTCACGTCTCGAGGCGACACCGTCACGAACATTATAAATTATAAACGAAAAGCACTCGTATATTACCTAGTATTGCCGAGACTAGGCACCTCCTTTAATTTCTGTTTTAACTGACAGTGAGTGAGTGAGTGATTAGTGTATCTCCAATCTGCACTATTCTTCGCAACTGTACGCTAGGAGGTACAATTTTTATGTCTTCATTCTCCTGGTATAAAACCATATCCCTTATCTTACATATTCTAGTACTTTGTTCTGTTTTGAGTAATTGCAATCTTCAGTGTATACAATGCACGTTTAAATATTAATTCGAAAATGTCGCTATCTTGCTATATTTTACTATTTGGTTCTTTTCTATGCTTACTAACTTGTGCCCAAGTATGTGTGAAAACCAAATTGTGAGTATTTATTGTGAGTACTTTCAGCTTTTTATTATTTTACCACTAACCCGCTGATACATTATTGATATATTATAGTTTATATATAATATTTAAAATTGAAGTAAACACAGTTATCATAATATACTATAAATATTGAGATATGAATGAACAGTGATTATTCTATAATCATTCTATGGCACTACACTAACGTCTAGTGGTGTGAAAAATAAATGCTGGTCAAACCAAATTTATTCAAAAGTCTAGGAATACTGACTGCAATCGCTCTATGTCGGGTTAGAGCTGTGTCAATCCCAACTACAATTGGAAAAATTACGATCATGATCAAGTAAAACATCCACTAGGTTTATAAAAAAATCACAATATTTAGGCACATTATCATGGTGACCCCAAATCTCTGAGTTCCCCAGAGATTTAAACAAGTTATTGTTTGCACAACTTATGCTTCACAATAATTTTCACCTTAGAGTTTGGCGCCATGTTCCTGAAACATTCGTATATACATCCAAGCATAATGTCAACTCGTGGTGCCTTTTTTGGTGTGACGAAGAAGTTGTCTCAGAAACCAAAACACGGATCGTACCGGTGAGAAATTTTCTAAGAAATGTCGATATTTTTTTATGTTTTTACTTAATTCTTCTACCATTGTTGTGAACCAAAAGTAAATTTATTTCAGAAACTAGTCACAGATCAACATTACGAATGCTGTGAAGGATACAGACGCGATTATAATAAAAATTCCACTGGGTAAGAAATTTTAACTTCAACACGACTAGGGCTTTTAAAAGTATTTTCATAAGATCACTCATTACAGAATAGATTGTCAACCTATTTGTACCCCAGCATGCACAAATGGATACTGCAAATCTCCTGGAAAATGTGCATGCAATACTGGTTACAAACCACACCTGGATTATGCGAACATCTGCATTCCTCAATGCCAGGATTGTAACGAAGGCACGTGCATCGCTCCAAATATCTGCAAGTGTAACAATGGATTCGATTTAGTTAATGAAACATGTGAACCAGTGTGCACTGAACCTTGTATTAATGGTATATGTGTTGCCCCGGATAGTTGTCGATGTAACCCAGGATATAGAAAAGAAAATAATATATGTAAGCAGTACTGTCTTGACGAAGCTTATGACGAAAATTGTGAAGATACTACTACAGTAAATTGTAAGCCAGGGTGGCAACTTACTAGTAGTGGATCTTGTGAGCCATTATGCACAACTCCTTGTATTAATGCCACTTGCGTAGCACCGGACACTTGTGAATGTATTTATGGCTACATAAATGATAACACAGATGCTTGCAAGCCTTTTTGCTCGTCAGGATGTGCACACGGTACTTGTATAGCGCCAGAAATTTGCATTTGCGATCCTGGGTGGTATAAAATAGATACTGGGGGAGTGTGTTTACCACACTGTTCTCAAAATTGCGATAATGGCACATGTGTGGCTCCAAATGAATGTAAATGTTTGCCTGGTTATGGCAAGAAAGATAATGAAGAAACATGTAAACCACTGTGCCCCGATTGTAAAGGCGACTGTGAGTCTCCCTATGAAGTAAAGAATGTTACATATGATGGAATGCTGTGTGATTGTTTTAAAAATTGTACGGAGACTAATGTGTGCAACAATACCATATGTGTTACAAGTGCTTCAGATGTAACGGTTCTTGAAGAATATGAAACGGTTACTGATATATACGAAAACCTAACTTCTGTTTTGAATAACGACACTAAAACTACCAATGGTAATGCTGAAAATGCCATCGGAGACAACGAAATCACAATTAAAAAAGCTATGACGTAAGTTAAGTGAAATATTACTATAATGTTATTAGTAAAATTTCAAGATACTGTATTAATTTTCTGTAAAAATCAATAAGCTAACGTTACCAAACAAAAAGTTCCTCAATGACTATCTAGAAATGTTATTGCATGCGTTTACATTTTGGATAATAATAAATTATTTTCAAAAATAAATTAACATGCTTCGTTCCAGGTGGAATTCCGGCTGGTTTTATGGGTCTGCTGTTTTAATTATAATTTCCATAATACTTATTATAATTTCCGTGATTAAAAGAAGAAATAAAAGATTTAAGAAGAATATTTTGACTGAGGTAATACAATAATATACATTTCTCGATAAATTGACTATCCAACACTGAAATATTTTTGAAGTCGGACCAGTAATTCCTGCGATTAGCACGCTCAAACAAACAAACTCTCCAGCTTTATAATATTAGTATGTTAACTTGTCGTACAGTAAAGCCGAACTTTCCGAAGACATAAACATAAATCACTATGGGTGTACTTGCAAAAATCCTCCTGATTATTTATTTTGTTTTTCCAGATTACGGCGATGTGATTCTGATACATTCCAATATCCAATACGCCATTATATATATTCATCTGCACAGTTGTACCTCTTATAAGATGTCGAGAGAAATGAAATATATCAGTATCAGCTAAAATGATATCACTTTTACAGGTGTCGATAACGATTCAAATACAAATTTATTGAAGCAACGTTTCTGTTCTAAGCCTCGAAATGCTCTAAAAATAAAAGGTTATCTTTTTGTGCTTTAATATAATATAAGTTGTCCAAAACTAAAATCTATCTCAAGTAACTAGTGACTTTATATGACGTATGCATATAAGTTGATAATATGCCGAATCATATCAATGTTTAATTCTTTCCCTAAGCGTCCATCACCGTTCAATCATATACCCAAAAACAAATTGCAAAGCAGTTGGTAAACTGCGCGCCTCACCTGTCGGTGTAGCTCATCCATCATGGCCAACGCCGCGCATCTCGCTTTGTCCACGGAAAATGGCCGAATATACTCTCTACTTACTTTGCAAAAGACTTTTGCAGACGAGGTAAATATAATCTATTGCTGATCGATAGTTATAAAGGCCATGGTCAGCTTATCGTCATTATGATCCACTACCGAGTCAATCGTTGTTGAGCATGATCTTCCATCGGGGAGTGGAAGATGTGGCCCTGGTTCGGACAGAGTGCTAATTGTTCTTTACGCACCTCGTAATTCCAACCTATAAAATGGTTTTGAACCTATTTTCTAATTATCTATTATAGTTTCAGTTAAACCCTTCAGGGTTAAGGCTTCTTGAAGAATATAATTAGATGTAATATCCCTTTGATACCCTACTATTCCTTTCGGAAAATGTTTCAAAAATATTTCCCATTCTTTTTAAATATCCTAAAAGTACAATAACAATTTAAACATAGAATTGCACAATGTTTTTACAATTACGCTAATATGAGAATGCATCGTGCCTGAAAAACTTTTAGCGTAGTATAACCGAGTAAATTCGTTTCAACACACGTTTGGAAGAACGTTGAAATTTTCTGAAAGCATCACGGTTGCACCGCCGTGTCCCGTCTGCTCAGCCTCATAATAAATGCACATCAGCCCCGCCGGGTTTGAATGTATTTTAGATTTTCTTTCATTCCGACCCTCATCAATAATGAATTGTAACGATGGTAAAAAGTTACGCCAGGGGATTGTGACGGAGTATTAAGCGGCTTAATTTCTTAAAAATTCTTTCAAAATGAGCTTAACACAAACTTTTGGCTGAGTTCTCCTGAAGTTTCATTCCATCAAATTTCTGTCGCTACTATTTTGATGAAATAGACTTAAATTATTAGCATCGTTGTATCTATCATCATCATAAATTCAGAAGATCACATTTTAAAAAATGGTAATTAATAGCGAGTCTTATAGCAAATATTTTCAATTTTTAACCTTCGACAAGAGAGGTGTAAACAGTTCAACGTATTTATGGCATCGTACCTTCTACACTAATGGACGAATTGTGTGTGAGATACGTTTTATCTGATGCAGTTCGAGCGTTTCATGGTCATCAGCTCTTTTCTAGCTACAACAAAACGTAGCTACAAGAGAAGCCGTAATCAAGCAGATTTTCCATCATAAAATTGGAGGAAGCCCGACTCAGCAGTAGACGAGGTGAATACGCGAGATGAGCTTCATCTCTACGAGTTTTGTTTTATTTTATTAAGTCAAAAACTACGAATGATAGATATTGTTCTTCCTTCAAATGTATCGGTCCATCAAAGCCATAAATATAGATTGCTGCGCGTAAAAAAATAATTTATTTGCCCGTCTGTATCTGTAAAATCTTTCACAGTTTCTATCTTTTCCCGCGCCATAATGTTCTAGGAAAATGTCCTGCAATCTTCATCTCCCTGGCCATTTTCCAATTGTGATCGGCACCGGTCTAAACTGGTTTGGCTAACTACCAGCATTTACACGTTTAGCGTGACAACTGGTAATTCTTGGTTAGACCAGCGGTTAGTTTCCGAACTACTGACTACGTGTAACGACTGCCACAGGTGGTCTTCTGCTATTCGGTAGCCGAGACTGTCAGCTTTACGTGATGTCGTAAAGGGAACTGCAACCAACTGCGTATAGACAGAAAACCACAAAATGTATGATGAAGAAGTGTGATAATATTTCTTTCTTGGTTCTTAATCGACTATGTTATTCAAGTATTTACTACTACCACTACTCTTCAACCAATAAATGACCCACTACTGAGCCAGGCCCCCTCCACTTATATGGACGGCAATTAGACTACTGTGCCAAGCTGAAAAGGCGGGGTTTTGCTATCCTTCTCGTGTGGCTAGGTTATCAGCCTTTTTATTTCTTTTGTCGGCTCTTACGAGACCCTCAGAATGGAATGGTATCAAGTATTTAAGCAAAGATTTTAAGCTTAGTCCAGCAGGTGCCCTCGTAAAATTTAGAGACTATCTACCTCGGCTCACCCACTGGTGAGTCGGGCGTCCTCCAATTACATGGAGGGTAATTAGCCTAATAGCAGACAGATTAAAATAAAATAAGTATAGATATTATAAGTGTTACCAAGGTGGATTGCCAGCATAAGACAACACATATGTCTAATACTACGGTTCGATGCTGTATAATAAATAACTATTAGGTAAAATATTGTTTCCTATGTGACATCGTTGTAGCCACCGCAACTGCCATACCAACTTCTAGCGGCGCCTGCTCATGAGTATGCCGCACTGACTAGCCCCGTCCCACTCTCAACTAATATACGAGTTGTTACCAAAGTAGTATAGAGGAAAGATAGTGATTCAACCACTGCACTGATAGGAACTTTGGAGGAATGATTTGTATTTGTGACCTCTGCGCCTCTTGTAACATTTTTTAGGCTTTAATTACTCTAGTATGAGCCTATAGCGAGCGACCAGCATGCTATATACGCTACCCGTAAAATTTTAACTATCAACATTAAGAAATGTCGCCTATAAAAGTTCTACACCGCGATGGCAAAGTTTACAGAGGAATTCGCACAGTTAAAACATCCCCGACTACAGTTACCGGGGGATAAGCGCCGCACCCCCTTCCAGACATATCGCCCCGTCTGGCTGAAAGATCGTCCCTTTACGGATAAAAGTCTATTCAAAAAACTTCGATCAATCTACAACGAAACTACTTGTCTCAATATAATATAACAGGGACGTTTCTGCTAAATAGACATCGCGAAAAGATCCTTTCCGTGACATGTTTGGGGTGACGAACATGTAAAGGACCCAATACACATGGACAGAATACTTAACGCGTGTCCAGACAACCCGAAATTTCACTTTGAAAAACCACTTTAGCTGTTTACGTGACAAGTATGTATCTTATTAAAGGAAGAAAAATGTGTTGCCTCATACCTGACGTAGCTTTGCATATATTTGGACAGGCGCTCTTACCAAGTTGCCGGGACTTCTGTGTTCGTATGGATTATCGTTAACTCTCCAAGTATGTATGCTAATTTCCCTCCCAGTAAGTTTATATCCCACAGGATTGCCAAACTTAAGTGGCAAAGGGCAGAGCACATACCTCGCAGGACTGACGCCCGATGGGGCAGAAAAGTGTTCGAGTGGCGACCGCGTTCCGGAAAGCGCAGTGCTAGCGACGACCTGGTTAAGGTCACCGGAAAGCGATAAATGGGGGCGGCTCAGGACCGGCCTTTATGGAAATCCTTGGGGGAGGCCTATGTCCAACAGTGGACGTCTTTTGGCTAAAATGAAGATGAAGTGAAGCAGCTTCTGTGTGGTCACGGGTTTGGATCAGAATGTCGCCAACCCACACTATGTTGAGGGTGTCGTAAGAGAGGAACGCAAACGCTAGATCACCTAGCCACAAGGGAAGCTTGATGCAAACCTTGCACCTGCAGTTGACTTTTTGTGAACCAAAATTTTACTACAAAACTGGAAAATATTGTGGTCATTATTATTGTTCTATAATGTGTTCCATTTTGTTTCTTTGGTCATTTATGCTCAATTTGCAAGTTATGACAATCAATAGAATGTTACCAATAAAGCTAAAACTTGATGATACATGATATGAAATTATAATCCCACGCGCTGTCTTGCAAGGATTAGAATTAACTAAATAGTTATTCCCGAAGGTGTACCACAGATCAATTTACCCGCTGCGGTAAACAAGGAGTATTATGCTAAAATAGTTGAGAACATTGTTAACGATGTCCCTGTGGGTCAATTGATTATCATGAGTTGCCCGGCTTTGTACATTATAATGAGGTATTATTTTATTAGGAGATTATTACGGTAATTTGTTCATGTACGTATATTTTAAGCTTTTGAGTAGAGTTATCTGTAGTAACAGTGTTTATACTTGCAAACATATACTGAAGTGATTTGTTTGCTACTACTAAAAAATAAATAAATAAATATCCTTGGACATTTCACACAACGCCATCTCGTCCCAAGCTAAGCAACTAAATGCTTGTGTTATGGTAACGAGATGGATGATTAACTACTTAAATACATATTTTTTTGTAAATACATACATATTATATATAGAAATGACACCCAGACTCCGAGCCAGTGCCTCTGGTTTAGACAAAGACACTCGCCCGACCCCGGAATCGAACCCGGGACCCGTTGATCCAAAGGAGGCACATCTAACCACTAGATCAACGAGGCAGTCAAGTCCTTATTTTGCGGCAGGGTTTCGGCCTTGACATTTCCTTTTGTCTATAGTTATTTTATATTTATATGCTCTATGTGCTATGTGAAGGAAGCATATCTTTAGAATTCAATTATAGGACTCAATGAATTTTAATCTGCGACACATAAGAGGCTACTTCGCGAATGTCCAAAACTTTGTTTAGAGTTGCTTAATTTCTTTTTCCGTGGATAGGTGAATGTACGTATTCGATTATTATTGGTTCCAGATTGGTCCCATATAAATTTGATCGAAATCGTTTGTGTAGTTTGGCAGAAAACTTGAAATAGTCAACTAAAAATTTATAAGAAGGCAACATTTGTATTATGTCGACGATCTTGTTATTCGAGTCCTTCACAAAGCTCACGTTTATTTGCACTAAAAAGACCATAGGAAGTCGGTGCCAACTTAAATTGACACCGACACCGCATTTTAGTACCCATTTTGAAGACGGCTAATTTTTTTGTTCAAAAGTTTTTACATAAAAGCAACTGTAATATCTTTTGAACATCATCATAATGGCATCGGCACGCCTAAGTACACTGCAGTGCCAGTAACGGTGGTGTTCCTGTAAGCACAGTGGGCCTCCCCCCAATTGCTGCTATAGCGCCACGCTTTCTTGATTTTTCATACATATCCCTTGCCATTCGCTTATTAAGACAGCTATCTGCACAACATCGTCATATTTAATGACGTCACAAGACATTAGCCGTGAGCCATCGAGACGACCTACGCTCTTCACAGTACATTTGTTCTAAGTTTACCGCTGTGTTCGATAAACAGAGACATTAGGATTATTAAGACGGCGCACAGGTCTCCGAACGAGTTGGCCTTAAGATTAACATGGAGAAGACAAAGATCATGTATATTACCCATGTTCAAGCAACTCCTGTTAACATTGGAGGTTCTACCCTCGAAGTTGTTGACCATTACATTTACCTGGGACACACTGTCCAGTTAGGTAAGTCTAACTTCGAGAAAGATGTGAAACGTCGGATCCAACTCGGCTGGAGTTTCCCTGCAAGATCGAATCAGAAATGAGGAGATACGCAGGAAAACCAGGGTCACTGCCCGATGCAGTGGACCCTTAAGCACGCCCGATGGGGCAGAAAAGACCTCGAGTGGCGACCGCGTTCCGGAAGGCGCAGTGCTGGTAGGCCTCCCACACGGTGGACCGACGACCTGGTTAAGGTCGCTGGAAAGCAATGTATGCGGGTGGCCCAGGGCCGGCCTTTGTGGAGATCCTTGGGGGAGGCCTATGTCCAGCAGTGGACGTGGTTTGGCTGAAATGGTGATGATGATGTTAAACTCAAACTCAAATCATTTATTTCAATTGAACCTATTTACTGGTGTTTTTGAAAAGTCAAAAGTGAAGTTAGGAATCTAGGTTGATAGGTCTTATCCATATACGGAGGAGGCTTGGTTTCAATATTAGACGCCAGTACCTGACAAACATGATGTTTTAAAAGTTCTACGTTAAGTAGTACTAAAAAAAAAGTATTAATGAAGATTTTATACCTGTGTTAAATACCAGTCTTGGCTTGCACGTTGTTCGACAACCCACCAATATGAATAACCCATCTCTGAGTCAACGCTGGCCGGACGGGATACCAGTAATCCTTCCAATGGCCTGGCCATCAGCCCTCTAGGAGGCTTCAAAACTTATTTCAACAAGCTATCGAGAGCGCCTTTGTAACAGCCAGCAAAACAAGCCACCAATTTCATGCCAGCTCGTCTCCTGTAGAGCAACATTCCGAATAAACTATTGAAAATATTTGGACCTGTCGGCAACGAAGTGAGCTTAGAGGGTTGACTTGGGGACGGGTCAGAAATGAAAACTTCCCCACCGTACGCTGGGAAAAAACGCGTGTTGTAAAACCCAGCATGCTTGGTTGTAGGATCGAATGTCGCGGGTTCGATCCCCGCACGGAAGAAATATTTGTACGAACTACAAGTATTTGTTCCGGGTCTGGGTGTTTTCTGTCTATAATATGTATGTATTTACAACACAAAAAAAGGTATATAAGTAGTTTATCATTCATCTCATTACCATAACACAAGCATTAAGTTGCTTAGCTTGGGACGAGATGGCGTTGTGTGAAATGTCCAAGGATATTTATTTATTTAGCTACCACCTTCATATCTAAGTCCGGCGCCAAGAAGTTTTACAGTGTTCCGTCGTGTGTATGCGAGAGCCGGTGCCCGACAGGGCATTTCCTTGAATTTCCAGGGTGTAAGATGGGGCAGGATCTTAGACCTTGGCTTTGCTTTCCATCACGCAAACCTAGGGTGAAAGGCAAAAAAAAATTACAAAAAGTTAGGCGCATAAAAAGTTTGGGCCGCCAAAAAAAAACAAATGAAAAGTTCGGGTTTTGGACCAAGCTCGTTCAAATGCGGTCATCCGTTTTTGATATCTCGTCTACCATCCACATACGTCCACTGCCCTTGAATGTGCCTGAGGCGATTACTCAAACAGCAATTAAAAATTTATTTAATTTAAAATAATCTGTCTTCTACCTATCTATACAGGGTGTCCCAAAAGTCGACGTCAAGCCGAAATCGCATGATGTTACCCATCATAAAAGTCATAAAAGTAATCAGAACAATATACAAAAAAAAATGTCTAATATTTTTAAAATTATAGCAAAGCCATTTTATTCGGGAAAATGTACATCCAGTTGTTACACGCAGTTGTTTGTTACCAAACTGTTACAACAGTTTTTACCTTACTGTTGCTACAAATCTTTACTTTTTGCCATTTTTTTTTACTTATTTCGTCGTGAATAGTTCTTCTGTAACTTGTAACCTTAAAATCTGAGCTAACTGCTCCAGCTTGAACGAAGATGTTATGTTTTGCAGAACCACGTTTTGAAAATCAGTTTTTCGCCCTACTTTAACTGACGGTCCTGAAAAAAATATATACCACGCAAGTCTGGCAAGTAATTTTAAAAATCAGCGCATTTAACAAGGATTCTAAAGTGGTATAACACTTATTACATTATTTCTTAGATCGGGAACAAAACATATTTTTTCAAGGAAAGTTGTGTTGAATAATTTCTTTGACTTTACTAAAAGTGATTCTAGTGAACTCAAAGCGTTCCTTATTTTTTTTTTTATATTTTTCTAATAAATGTTATGATCGATTTCGCCTTGACGTCGACTTTTGGGACACCCTGTATAAATAAAAATGAATTGCTGTTCGTTAGTCTTGCTACAACTCTAGAACGGCTGGACCGATTTGGTCTTGAAATATTCGTGGATCAGAGAAGGTTTTAATACGAAGGTAATAATAAAAAAAATTTAATACGCCTTATTTTTGTTCCACTTGAATAAAGTGAATTTTCCGTCACCCGATTTAGAATACACAGTGTCACCACACCATTACATCCTGAGGGTGTCGTAAGGGCTGACAAAAGGTCGATAACCTAGCCGCAAGAGAAGGAAAACTTAAACCTGTATCGCAGGGGGCACTTCAATTCACGACATCCAAAGGCGGCCTAGGTCAACAACATATTTCTATTATGTTATTAGACTTCCTTAATGTTTTCATGTGATTGAACCTCTCGTTTGCCTATGTACACAACTCTTCCAAATTGGCTCGACCGATTTTCGTGAAATGTTGTGTGCATGTCGGTTAGGTCTGCGAATCGGACAACATCTATTTTTCATCCCCCTAAATGTTATTATGTATATATTTGTGATACAGCATACACAAATACATAGAACCCAGCATTTTCACCCCACTACGATCAATCCATATTTTTTAATAATGATATCTATATGGCAGAACGACGTTTGTCGGGACAGCTAGCTTTAATATACCCTCAATAAAATTGGAGGCGTGGGTATTTGCGGCTCCAGTATAACCCTCTTTTTTACGTGTTGTTAAATACGTAACAAACTTCGTATGTGACATATTTTCCCCGTTCCTGGCCGGATCGAACCTAATCAAAACATCATCAAAGTTGACGCAGCGTCCCCTCCCGACTGCTTTGGCCGGAATCCAAATGGACGATATTTTGTCACAGAACATGTAGTCAGAATATAACTGAATTGGTTCATGTCACATATCTGTGTGATGTCAGATAAATATTGTTATGTGTGTAATGGCAATCTATACTTGATTGGGAATTACTATTTATCTGTCCACTTACAATTCCTTTTCATCAATATTCTAATTGTAGATTTAACTGAACTGAACAAAATTACTTAAGATATTTTCAAGTGTCAAATTATAAACCTAGACATACTTAACCAGCTTCATCATTTTAGCCTGTAAATGACACGCAACTGAGTCGTGCCTCCTCCAAATCCATGGAGGGAAAGTGGCTTCTCTTGCGGCACTTTGCCCTTCGCGTTCCGCTAGTCATCTCTTACGACATCCTGAAGACAGTATGGGTTGCTGATATCTGTTGTGTATTCTCGACAAAGCACTATAGGGTTTTAACTTTCCTTTTCGAGTGTAAGCGGATAAGACTCATTACGCTTAAAAAAACTGCAATGTAAAATACAATACATTGCAATGACTGACAAATGCATGACAAAATGCAGCATAATGCAAAAGCATTATGCTGCATTTTGTCATGCATTTTTCCATTCTGTCATTAACAACCCAGCCACAAAATACCTTTTCAATAGATAATCAATGACAAATAGTATGACAGTCACCCAACTCAGACTAAATCGGAAATCATCCAATCCCATAAATGACCCATCGCTGAGAAATGTAGCCAAGATAGATAAATAACCCTCAGATATAAATAGAAATCTTAGTAGAGATAAGTTTAGAGCTTAAATTTATGTGCAAGTAACTGTTTATTGCACTCTAATGACCGTAATCCAGTGCTTAAGTGCAGAATAATGCAGTGTTTAGAGCAATTTAAAGCATTCCTGATGCACACACATTTACTGTGTGGTAGCGGAGTAAGAATACTACCACCCCATATCTTCCCGTGGGTGTCGTAGAAGGCGACTAAGGGACAACAGACGTTGGGCAGCAGCGACGCTCTGTTCAAAACACACCATCCATCACTGCGATCGCCAACCCGCCTGCCAAGCGTGGCGATTATGGCAAACCCCCCCCCATAAATGAATGGATACAAACAGAAAAACGGCCCCCAGTCCCCGGCAGCCCCACTATTCCTTCGGCCACGGTAGCAGCCAAGGTAACGGTGGGGCAGGGGGTGCGAACAATCTCCGGCAGAGATCCGGCTACCACAAAAAACGACGGCTGCACCTGGCAACATATAACACACGGACACTGCGGACTGACGAGAAGATCGTAGAACTCGAGGAAGAGTTGAGCAAGTTGCGATGGGATATAGTGGGGTTGTCTGAAGTCCGAAGAGAGGGAGAGGACACGATAACCCTCAAATCCGGCAACTTGCTCTACTTCCGGGAGGGCGACCAACAGTCCCAAGGTGGTGTTGGGTTTATCGTCCACAAGTCCCTTGTGAACAACGTTGTTAAAATCGAGAGTGTGTCGACCAGGGTGGCGTACCTTATACTCAGAATAACCAAGCGTTATTCGCTGAAGGTCATACAGGTATACGCACCGACCTCGGCACACCCCGACGAAGCGGTGGAGACAATGTATGAGGACATTTCCTCGGCCATACATGGCTCTAGAACGCACTACACCGTTGTCATGGGGGATTTTAACGCGAAACTGGGCAAGCGGAGCGGAGATGAGCTGCAAGTGGGGCAATTTGGGTTTGGACACCGGAACCAACGGGGCCAGACTTTGGCTGGTTTTCTGGAGAAGGAGGGACTCTATATGATGAATTCCTTTTACAAAAAACCAGAACAGAGGAAATGGACCTGGTTGAGTCCGGATGGCACCACAAAAAACGAGATAGACTTCATCATGTCGACGGAAAAGCACATATTCAATGATGTCTCCGTGATCAATATGGTCAAAACCGGAAGCGATCACCGCTTAGTACGAGGCACATTGAATATCGACGTTAAGCTTGAAAGGTCGCGCCTGGTGAGGTCTACGCTGCGTCCCGTGCCAGTTCAAATTCAAAACCCGGAGAGCTTTCAGCTCGAACTGCAAAACCGCTTTATAAGCCTAGGCGTTGACGTGGACGATTATAATGACGGGTTCGTGGAGACTGTCCGCAAAGTTGGGTCGAAGTTCTGTGAGACCCAACGCCTGAAAACGGCCAAAAAGCTCTCGGACCTCACCCTAAATCTCATGGACGAGCGACGGAAAATGGTTCTGCAGTCTACAGATGATGCGACGCAGCTTCGGATGCTCAATAGACAGATATCAAAGTCCCTGAAGCGTGATATACGCCGATTCAACACGAATCGTGTTGAAGAGGCTATTGAACGTAACAGGGGCTCCAAGGTTTTTGCCAGGGATCTGTCTATTGGGCAAAGCCAGCTCGTCAGGCTGAAGACTGATGACGGCAGGATCGTCACGTCGAAGTCCGAGATTTTGGGTGAGGTCGAGAGTTTCTATGGACAACTGTACAAGTCTACACAGGAACCCGTCATAAATCTAGCAGACGACCCACGAGCTAGATTAACCCGGCACTACACAGAAGACCTCCCGGACGTCAGCCTGTGTGAGATCGGGATGGCTCTCGAGCAACTTAAAAACAACAAGGCGGCGGGTGATGACGGAATTACCGCAGAACTTCTGAAGGCGGGTGGAGAACCGATCCTTAGGGCCCTTCAGAAGTTATTCAATTCCGTCATACTCGAAGGACGAACGCCAAAGGCATGGAACAGAAGTGTGGTGGTGCTGTTCTTCAAGAAGGGAGATAACACCTTATTGAAGAACTACAGACCCATCTCACTTCTGAGCCATGTCTACAAGTTGTTCTCGAGGGTCATCACGAATCGACTCGCGTGCAGGCTTGACGATTCCCAGCCTCCCGAACAAGCCGGTTTCCGAAAAGGCTTCAGTACCGTAGACCATATTTTAACGCTACGGCAGGTTATACAGAAGACCGAGGAGTATAACCTGCCACTTTGTCTGGCGTTCGTGGACTACGAGAAAGCCTTCGATTCGATCGAGACGTGGGCAGTATTGCAGGCTCTCCAGAGGTGCCAAGTCGACTATCGGTACATCGAAGTGTTGAAGTGCTTGTATGAAAACGCCACCATGTCAGTCCGACTCCAGGACCAGACCTCGAAACCGATCCAGTTGCAGCGAGGTGTTAGACAGGGAGACGTTATCTCTCCGAAACTGTTCTCCGCTGCACTGGAAGATGTTTTCAAGGTTCTGGACTGGAAAGGGCTGGGCATTAACGTGAACGGCGAGTACATCACTCACCTTCGATTCGCTGACGACATAGTCGTAATGGCTGAGACCATGGAGGGCCTCACTACGATGCTCGATGGCCTCTGTGGAGCCTCCGAACGAGTCGGCCTTAAGATGAACATGGAGAAGACGAAGATCATGTCTAATATCCATGTTCAAGCCACTCCTGTTAACATCGGAGGTTCTACCCTCGAAGTTGTTGACCATTACATTTACCTGGGACACACTGTCCAGTTAGGTAAGTCCAACTTCGAGAAAGAGGTCAATCGTCGGATCCAACTCGGCTGGGCAGCGTTCGGGAAGCTGCGAAAGATCTTCTCGTCCACAATACCGCAGTGTCTGAAGACAAAAGTCTTCAACCAATGTGTGTTGCCAGTGATGACATATGGAACAGAGACGTGGTCGCTCACTATGGGCTCCATCAGAAGGCTCAAAGTCACCCAAAGGGCAATGGAGAGGGCTATGCTCGGAGTTTCCCTGCGAGATCGAATCAGAAATGAGGAGATACGCAGGAAAACCAGGGTCACCGACATAGCCCACCGGATTGCCAAACTTAAGTGGCAGTGGGCAGGGCACATAGCTCGCAGGACCGACGCCCGATGGGGCAGAAAAGTCCTCGAGTGGCGACCGCGTTCCGGAAGGCGCAGTGCTGGTAGGCCTCCCACACGGTGGACCGACGACCTGGTTAAGATCGCCGGAAAGCAGTGGATGCGGGCGGCCCAGGACCGGCCTTTGTGGAAATCCTTGGGGGAGGCCTATGTCCAGCAGTGGACGTCCTTTGGCTGAAATGATGATGATGATGATGATGCACACATATTGTGCAAATAGCTTGGAAACCTGCAATCCTGGAAGACTATTATGACCAGAAAATTTTTTTACTGAGAAAACGAATACTTTGAAAAAGTTACTTCTTTGTTATCATCATATCCATAAACTGGCCCACCCCACCCAAAATTGAAAAAGACTCGGGCACTCTGCTAGAGTAGCCATCCCGATTCATGGAGTAACGCATTCATAATTGTTTACTCTTGTAGTACCACAATGCTCAAGTATCATTATTTTGTACTATTTCAAGTTACCTGGAGTACCTTCTCAAAATTCGTCATCAGCTTGAGAACTATAGTGAGTGGAATGCTATGATGAAGTTAAAAATCCTTGGGTACTCTAATAAGTCAGTTCAGCCTTCAGTTAAAATATGTCACACAAGCTACCTTTGCAGCATTTGACAACCAATCAGAATTATCGTTGAGGAAACTATAAGAGGAAAACAATTCATTGATTCGTATTTTGTTCCGCCCTAGTTTTCAGTACACTACACAAGGCAAGTTATAAATGCATTTAAACGTGAACTTTCTGCTCACATTGCTTCCGTCGTGCTCAGAAGCGAACGATTCGAAGTGCAATAAATGATCCGAGCAATTTTAAAGACCTTTCCACATTTAGCATGAACAAATAATGATGGAGGACCTTCTATAAAGGTTGCTGGGAGTATGTCAGTTACAGTCTGCACGTGTTTTGTGATGATCTATTGTTTTGGGTAAAGCCAAGTTGTAAGATCCCTTTTATCTCATTTTTGGGTGTTTTACCTGATGAGTTACTGTCCATTTATAATGACATGCGACGTGAAAATGACATGCGGTCAATCATGAAAAATAGCCACTTTGGATTATCATCATTAGTGGACGGTGACTTTTATGTCAAAGTCCAAATTTACAAAATGTTTTATGTTTTAAAACGAAACCCTTGCTCTTTATATAAACCTGTATAGCAAAGGCAGTTTACAAAATATGCAATTCTAGAATACAAATTACACCGAGACTCACAGCAAATGCTTTTGGTTTACACAAAGAGACTTGCCCAACCCCGGAATCTAACTGAGGACCCGTGATCGAAAGATGGCACATCACAACCCCTAGACCAACAAAGCAGTTTAATTTATACAGAGAGAGAGAATTTATGTATAGAGAGTTTATACATAGACATGTGTAACAATACTCGTGTGTTAAACTCGCGTATTAAAGTGTTATAAATGATTTGAACGATTTTGGAATTACCAGGCGCATTAAAAAAATCTCGAAATATACCTAACCCAATGAATAATCTTATGACAGCGACATCTATTTATTTAAAACCTGTTTGAATTTTGGACAACAAGTTGTAGCTGCCAGCACCATCAGTTCAAATTTTTGACACATTTTTTACCATCAAATTCGGAAATCCAAGTTCCCAGCCATGTGAGCGAAGCCACGGCAGCAGCTATGGAAAATGAGTGCACGTAGCCCAGGCTAGCAAGTCTTGTCAGTTACAATTTTATTGTATGTATGGATGTGATAATGTGCGAGGGCCGAACCACGAGCTAAATGAGTCGTGAACAAGCCATAACGAGCTACCGGCAGGTAAATCCTAGAGGGTTGTGACGTCAAGGAAAATTCCTCTTGAATTAATTGATGTAACAGTGTTTTTAATTAAAAATGCGTGGAAATCCATTCTTTTATTTTAAGTTTCCAACGGTTTGATATTTCGAACATAATATAATGTTTATAATCAATTTTACCGTATCGAGAAAAAGGCTAGCAAAGGTGTAACGAAAATAAATTATATGGTTAGTGAAAGCATACAAAATTTGGCACACACAAAGTAAACCATTTAGTGCTTGGTCGTAGGATTCAATGGTCCGCCCGACTAGCTCACTCACACTCACATCTAAGTACGGTGCCTGTTTGACTGTTTCACTGTGTTTCGTCGTGTGTATGTGAGAGCCTGTGCCCGACAGGGCATTTCCTTGAATTGCCTGATCCATCTTAGACCCTTGCATTGCTTTCCATCACACAAACATATAGTCCAAGGCATTCAAGTCGCTGATAAAAATAAAACATCCATACAATTTTAATTTGCCGGATTTCCCAATGAAATTGGGAAAATAATAGATTAGAATAGAATACTCTTTATTGTACACCAATAATAGAAAAGGTTAACATGGCATCAGAGAAATACAACAAAGAAATGTACAATGAAAAGGGGAGAGATACAAAAATAAGACAATATCTACACTAATGTGTAGTACGATCACCTGGAAAGTATACCCATTATAACCAAAAAAAAAACATTTCCGATTAGGAATACTCGAGAAAAAGTTTTAAAAAAATCTCATTCCTCCTTCCTTGAAGTCGGTTTTTAAGAAGAGATTTTGGCCCAGCAGCTTACATGTAAATTCAAGCTCTTTATTATCAAAACAAGATGTAATCCACGATCTGTTGTATGGTGTATGGTCTACGGCACGCTCAAACTACCTTGGGATCACGATTGATTTCGGAATCAAGCAACGGTTTTTGTGTAAGCAAGTAATACTTCTTCCGAAGCACTTCGGTCCCGCCATACAAATGAGTTATCTTTTATAAGTATAAAAAGAAATGCCCAATGCTATAGTCGAACCTTTAAAAATAATTTAAGCAAGTCTCGTAATAAAATCCATTTTCGCCTAACCGTACCCTCTGTGCCGCACTTACTGAGTTGGCCAGTTTCCAACATCCACAAGACTCTGTGGCTCGAATATATCATAGTATCGTATTATTTGGTGCACTTTGTTTGTTACTGGTCCACTTTTGGAGTAACGTTACTAACTGGCACATTATTAGAACAAAAGAAGTATGTTATTAAACCTACATAACGCATAAACCAGTTAAAAGTTTCGCTCATTCACAAGAATGTAGCACACTCTGGAGATCGTGTAGGATTTTTGTAGATGAGGTAAGAATTTAGTCCAGTGAAAGACATGAAACAAATGCAAACCTCCATCAACATCACGATCATATTTATGATGTAAAACAAGCAATGAAAAGAAATAAAATAATGCGCAATGACGAAACGAAGAGAGAATAGGAATGCAATCTCTTTAGAGTCGGCTGAAGCCTATAGATTATATGTATTCTGCGGCCTCAAAATGCTGCTTGGCTCGTCATGCATATTATGTAAGCACTGGATCTTTTGAAACTTAATGGAACTCTGGCTTTCTAGAACAATGTTCAGATAACAACTATTTGGTACAACTCTGAAATATAAATACCAGGGTTTTTGTAGTTCTATAAATAAATAAATATCCTTGGACATTTCACACAACGCCATCTCGTCCCAAGCTAAGCAACGTAATGCTTGTGTTATGGTAACGAGATGTATGATAAACTATGTACATATATAATTATTTTTTTTTGTAAATACATACATATTATAGATAGAAATGACACCCAGACTCCAAGCAAGTGCCTCTGGTTTAGACAAAGACACTTACCCGACCCCGGAATCGAACCCGGGACCCGTTGATCCAAAGGCGGCACATCTAACCACTAGACCAACGAGGCAGTCTATCAAGGCAATTAGACCGAATATAACCTGGCAGACATATTAGCAAACTCACGTTAGTTTAATTTTAGAGGATAGAGAATAAGAGCCGTATTTAGTTTAGTGCGAGGTGTAAATTAGCAATCGAAATTGAAATACGCGAGGTACTACTCAGTTTTATTTATGTCAGACCCTTAAACAATTTTACAGCTCATTTGAAAGTTTTCCTCTAAAGAATCAAGATGATTAAAAAGACATTTAAAAAGATTGATCAATTCCTATATTTTCACCAAAATATGCATCCTTTATTTTCATGTAGAAAATGTGATGAAATTAAATTTATGATCGACCCAAGATTCAACCATATCAACGCCCCATAAGCCTGATTGCATATTATTGCCATCGAATTGTACCATTAACAACAACTTCGTTAAAATATCTGGGCTTAAACCTTTCAGCACAATCTTATCACCCCACATATCCAATAGACGGGCTGTTCTCGCTTATTTAAATATATTCCGAGCACCTCGGGGCGCAGCGCCTTCTCAACACTTCGTCAGAATAAGTAAGGGTACTACGTACAGAGAGGACCTTACTTACCATTTATAAATGACAATAAATATAAATATATTTTAAACTAATTGATTTGATGTGAATCGTCATAGAAATTTGACTTGAAGGTGCCCAGTCTGTACCCAGTGCATAATTAAGCAAGCGCGGGCCCCGTAGCTAATTCCTTCAAAGAGCCCTTTATCCGCTATGAGTTCTTATGTATAAAGTGGTAATTCAATACTCAATACGTTTATTTGCTATCTATACAATACAATTCATAATAAGTTTCACTCAAAAAATTAAGCACAGGCAGAAATGCCTCGTTCGTTGAGTGGGTTTAAATCCGGCACTGTTTGTACCTCAAAATTTCTACCGTGAATATCTCTGTGTCTGTGATCTGTGCTGGCTGCCACATGCGTCATGCTTGTGGACAGGTGCCGTTGCTGGATTGTCTCGGGCATTAGAAGGTTACTATTGTTGTCTAGATATGGCTGATGTTTGACCCTTTGCGACTATGGCGCGAGGTTGCTCTCACAAATCTGTCTTAGCACGACCTTGTACCTAAAAATGGCGATCTAAAAAGAGTAAGTGCAGAGTTTCTTGCCGGCTCTTCTCTGTAGAGCTGCATTCCGAACCGGTGGCAGATGGTATTTATTTTTATTTTATTTATTGTTGACTTGTCAAATAGCTCTAATGACCCAATCTGATTAAATTAGTTTTTGAATTTTGAATTTTAATTTTGTGAGCTATCTGTTCCTATTTTGAGTCTAATGTTGAACCTACTCGACTTTATAAAGAAGAAATATATACATTCCAATACACATCATTATTATCTAATGGCCGTATTGGAATTACATATTTTGCATATTACATTTACATATTAAGGATCACTTTCAAATGTTTTGCAGACTTACACGAGTTAGAAAAATCATTGCGTCACGTATATTAGAGAATAATACAATTATGCTACATCGTTCCGTTTCAGCCCATAAATGACCCGCTACTGAGCCCGGCCTCCTCCAAATTCGCAGAGGGAAATTAGCCTACTTTGCCTCGCTGGCAAGGTTGGCACAGGGTTTGTATCAAGTTTTCCTTCTCTTGCGGCTAGGTTGTGTACTTTTAGTTGCCTCTGACGACACCCTCAGGACGGTATGGGTTGGTGACATTGTCTATTCTAAATCCGTCACCACACGGACAATTATTCTACATCATAGCAGCTTAATCATATTAAAAATGAAAAAATGTGAGCACAAAGTAGACTCCTGATTATTGTATCGAGTGTACGGACAGACACCACGTCTTGCATATGAAAAGTTTCTCCTTGGACGCCGGGAATATCAATGGATCTACATTCATGGCCAGTACTGACATGTAAATAAATGCTAAACACAGTCCGGCAAGGTATAAAATACTGTACATTAAATTTAAACTGACAATAATATAAAAATACATTAAGTCTTATATGTAAAAAATATACATATCCTAATATATAAATTACGTGTCACGTTTTTTGTCCGCGATGGACTGGGGTCTACTTAACTACTTAACCGATTTTGATCAAATTTTTACACCGTGTGCAGTTTGATCCAGCTTTTACATCTCATACATTTATAGGCGCAATATTATTTTATTGCAAATTATTTGTCTATTACAGTCACAATTTTAAGTTAGCTCCAAAAGATTTTAAGAGATGGCGATATCTCTTGACTGGATTGAGTAAGTGTTCAATAGATGCATATGTTAAAAGTTAAAAAAATTATAATGTCAAATGTAATATGTATAACAAAAACCTTAGCCATAGCAACACGAGGCTGGGTCTGCTTTTTAATGTATAAAAATTTATAATAAAATAAAACTCATGTAATATATTAGGATCAATGTATTTTATTTTATTGATTTAGAATAGTATCCTTGGTATCCTGACGAATCCTTTCCATCGAGATGGATGTTTTGCCACAGGATACGTGGTATCCCCTACATATGCGTCTGAGCTATCTTAGCAGCTTTTTTAGTACTAAATATGTTTAAAAAAGACTGTGTGTTCTCAAAGTCAAATATTTTGAAAAGTTTCCAAACTTGTGACATGGACGACAACAGTAACAAAATATCATTGGATCGATTCAGGGGTAAGGTAATTAATATGTCTGTATGCCATTAAGTGTCCGTAAATTCATTGTATGAAAAGACTTTTGAATTTTTAACGGTTTTGTCGGGTGTTTTTTACATTGATTAATTCTTGACATTTCCAACACCTAATATATCATCCTTTACTCTAGAAGGGTAATAGTACATTAGACCTCTAGACATTTTCAATAAAAAAAAATCCAATGTAAATGTTGATCATATAGAGCGCGATGGGGCAGACATAATCGAGAAACGACGAAAAGTCCAAAAAAAAACAACAGAATAAATAAAAAATGTCAAGTTAACGGCGTCATGTTAAACTAGTTTCAGTTGGTTCCGTGTTTGGTGAGTGTGAACAGTAAACGTGGTCCAGGTCCAGTCGATCTAATTCCGCAGTCAAATCGCACCGCTCCCGCGTTTGTGCCACTTTGTTCATTTGTTTGACTACAAATGGGACACTCCAAATGGAATGAGCATGATTGCTATTCGGCTTCGTACTTTTGATTTATGAGCATAAATATTGCAATTTTACAAAACGATAAGGAAAATAGTGACGTGTGAGCTCTTGGCACAATTAGTTCTTTTATTGGTTTCATGACGTGATCCCTAATGCATACGGTTGCAGTTGGGGGTGTTAGCGGTTACGTGGGAATCCGGAATACCCACTAAATCCCCAACAGCATAACCCTGAAACGTCTGTCTTTGTCTCTTTTCGGGCGCCACTGGTGCGCGAGCATGCATTCTACCGTAGCGCCCCGAGACGGGTTGTGACTATTGGAAGGCATCCCGGGCCTTAAGTCAATATATTATAAGGCTTATTTCGGCAGTAGGATCCGTCATTAGCGAAAGCATTTTGCATTTCGATATTTACAGATTCTGAAACAAATCAACATTTATTTAACATTCATATTAAACAAAAATAACGAAATGGATAAAGTTCATATTATGTTTGCACAAATCCAACTGTATTCAAAACTAAACAGTTGGCAAAAGCAAAATAACATTTCCAACTCTAATTTAAACCGACCTTTTGACACACATACGTTTTGGGGTGGGCAGAGATATCAGTGTCGTTTGTGTAATAGTTGTTGCTGGTTTTAGGTTAGTTGCGAAACGAGAGGTGGCTAATGGTGGAATATTAAAAAGATTTGGAGGGTTATGTTGGATACGGTAAGGAAAAGATGGATAGTACTTTCATTTAATCGGTAGTACGAGTATTTATATAAAATCGAAATAATTATAAATGTACATCATGGTAAGCAACACAATTAAAAAAAAATACAGCCTATGTGTGTACATATAGATACAGACTAAATGTTTATTTGCTTTAAAGGTATTTTATATTCCTAAATAATATCTATAAAATGTCTCTCCAAATACCATGCAAGCATTTCTAGATGTTCCATTGTATAGCTATGCGAAAATTCTTCGCAGTTTACATCAAACACATTTCCTGAAAGGTATAAAATTCAAGAGTCGATATTTCTATGCAAACATTTGCTTCTGGAATATTTCTGCAGAACAGATTTATGTTAGACGACCAAACACATACATCGAAATACACTGTTCAAAAATATTGCGAAATTAATACAACATACAATGTATTTTTTCCTGAATCAAAATTATTTACAATGGTCTAAGACGTCACAAAATTATTGGGTGTTGTATGTACCTACATAATTATGGAAATCCGTTTTGACGCATTTTAATCAAACCATGACATGATCGTTCAAACAAGTAAAGACAACTGGGCAAATTATTATGTCAAAATAGTCCATATAGCTGATGGGAAAGACAAGTCCTAGATTGGAGATCACGACTTGGCAGGCGTGCTAGATGAAGGGTAGCAAAAGGGTAGTAAAGCACTTTTAGGCGCAAAGGGATGATCATCCAGCCAGACGAGGTGTGATGTCTGGCTAGGGGTCGCAGCGCCTATCCCCCCGATAGTTGTAGTCGGGGAATCCTTAACATGCGAATTGCTCTTGAAATTTCGCTATCGCGGTGTAGGACTTTTTTGGTAATTTTCGCATTTGTAGGGGGTATTTCTTGATGCAATTAGATTTTTCGGGTAAACTGTGTAAAGTATGTAGCATGCGGTCGCTACACACTGTTGATGTGTCAAACTAAGAATAGGATACTATGGTAAAGCTGTATTCACAGTGCGGTTTCACAGGAAGTTTCTCTCACAAATATTACGATTGTGGAATGGAAGCCCTAGCATTACCAGCACTCAAGGGCCAGGGTTATTATCGGGTAGAACTTATGCTAAAAAACTAAAATGGGCTAATGACGTTATTAAAAAGCTTCGACATACGTCATAGGCCTGAGAGCAGAAGCATTGGCAACTCATTAAGGCAACATAAATTCTAAACTAATTAGCGAGCGACACGTCACAGATACATGGGACAGAGATTGATGCGCGTGCTGTCAGCCTAATGCGTTTTGTTTCTAACAAATGTATGAACACGCTCGAAAGCATAACATTATATCACATACTGTTGTTTCTTCTTCTTCTCGTACTAATGAAATGATCTCCTCCTACAATATAATGGAGGAAAATGTGCCTACTGTGCCACGCTACATATCCTCACAGTGTTCTTTAACTAGATTTACTCCTCTTAATAAATAATAATAATAAATAAATATCCTTGGACATTTCACACAACGCTATCTCGTCTCAAGCTAAGCAACTTAATGATGTGTTATGGTAACGAGATGGATGATAAACTACTTATATAATTTTTTTTTGTAAATACAGACATATTATAGATAGGAAACACCCAGACCCGGAACAAATACTTGTTGTACAATGTTGTATTTTCAATGTCAATTCGTGCATGTGTAAAATAAATAAATAAAAAAGAAAATATTTCTTCTGTGCGGGAATCGAACCGGCGGCGTGCTGCGCAGCAGTCGATCGCTCAACCATTGCACCAACCGCGTCGTCTTAGGGCTATATATGTCAACCTTTTTCTTTTAGGGACCTAATAATCATTCTCCTTGCTTCGTTCCCTATTTTGGTTACTACTCGTGCCATATTATTTATATTAAGTAGTATTTATATGAGTATACCCTACCATATACTGTTCGAGATGCGAGTTCAAAATCGTAATACAACTGACGATAAGCAGTTAGTAACATCACTGTCATATTTAAGCAATTCGGGCATAAGATTTTAAAATGAAAGCATGGAACGGCCGCTCCACGTGCCTTTCAAAGTAATTGCTGCTCATCCAATATCAAACTGAGCCACATGTTGCTGCAGATAAGCATTAAAGAAACATAAATTGCTTTTCGCACTATTCAATAGGCTAGTACTGAAAAAAGAAACTCAATAATCTATTAATAACTTTGGTTAAAACTGTGATATACGTAATATAAATGTGTGATACACACGGAACAAGCATAATCTTGCTGTCCTTAACAAACTGCCCATGCAACGTAGAGGATGGCCTTGTAATGCCTTTTAAAAGATTGTCAAGACAAAGCTTTACAAAAAAATCTTAATATCACACACTGATTATGTAAATGACCAACATGCCTGGGTGGGACTAAGCTGGTCAGTGTCAATAAACTTGGCCTCTGAGTTTCTTGCCAGTTCTTCTCAGCAGTGATCGCGTTCAGAAATGTTGAATAATATGTTGAGAATTTGTAAGTGTCCATCGTGACCTAAGCTAACTAAATTATTTTGATTTGACTTATAACCTCCATTTTGATATGTAACAAAAACCCTATTGAAAAGTTACAAAAGTGGGATAAGTGCCGATTCACCTGCCAACCCTTCTCCATGCGGTGCCCACATTGTTCGCCCAAACAAACGCGCTCATTTCATTATGACACCCGACAGCCGACTTTGAAATATTCCTCATATAAAAATGTGTCCAACAAAAAGCGCTATTATTGCGCCCGATTGATTCCGTCGAACAAAGCGCGTGCGGATTTTGGGGTACCACGATGAAATACCGTTTTACCTTTAATAGTGGAGATTCTCAATTATAATGGTTTTTTTTTAAACGAAACCCCTGCACTAATTAACCTGTATCGCGGGGCAGTTTACAAACATGAAATACACGAACACACGTAGACTCAGAGCAAGTGCCTCTGGTTTACACAAATACACTCGCCCGGTCCCCGGAATCGAACCCGGGTCCACGTGATCCAAAGGCGGCACATCCAACCCCTAGACCAACGAGGCAGTCAAGTAGTGTGTTCTACCTACAGCACTAAAGACCGCGATGTTCGTTAATTCTTACTTACACTCTCTTCTCTATTATTTTAAAATTAAAACATCATCTTTCGTTCATATTGTATCCACTGTAACAGAGTGTCTATATGAGTGCAATTTTAGCACGCACCATATTGCATGTTATTTTAATGATTTTGACGTATTTAATTACTATTTTTGTATAAGCTACATAAGCATATAATGCTCTGAACCGGTGGTAGTTTCAGCATGAATGTGGGTGTGTGGGGTTGTGGGTGAAAGAGATGGATGGATTGTAAGAATGAAGAATTGTGCATGGAAGGTGTGACTGTATGAACGATGTGACGACTGATGGGTGTAACCTAGCGTGGAACCGGGGCCGTAAGATGATAATGGTAATTTTAAAAATGACGATTTCAAAGAGTTTTGTGATAAAACCTACGATAATGTGATATCTTTTCAGTTTGAGTTTATGTATGTAATTGCTGTTTGTACCACCATCATTGCAACCATTTTATTTAAAAGAGAAACCATGTAGTTTCTTATTGACTCTTATTCGTGGAATGGCATTCCACTCAGATGGTAAAGACATTTTATTTAGACTAGACATCTACAAATCAGCGGTGGGTTAATAGTATACGGGTCCTCGCCATCAATTGCGTTGACACTTTTGCCAATTTTTTTCTAATTAATTCGAGTTTCGGCTTCCACGCGTGTCGTTTTGGGAGTGACAGTGGATTGATCGGCGTCGACTGCGATGATTGATAGACTAATTATATGTACATGAAAAGTTCGTGGAAAAGAGCTTTGTATGGGCAGTATCAGTTGTTTATGAAATGTAGGATGAAAAGTAACAATTTATATTCCACTACCTGAACCGGCAGATTGTCCTGCATGATATTCGTTTACCAACTGCAGCACCATCTGTCGGGCAGATTTGTGAATCTAAACCAGCCTTGGTGTCACCCAAACGCATACAAAAAATATCATTTAAATCGGTCCAGCGGTGTACCAGGAGTTCAGTGATATTCACACGTACAGTAGAGATATATATATATATAAAGATGTTTTAGAAAGAGAAACATTTAGAAAGATTTCTAATGGTGACATCTCGGTATTCGAGCACACAAATAATCAGACATTAAGTGCGATGTGTGAATGAACATTTGTCAAAAAAGTAATGCAGCAATCTGACGCACAGAAATACCACATACGAATAGCGAACAAGAATTGCCAGCATAACACAAAGAGAAGTTTAGGAAATACCTAACATTTGTTAACCCCTTATACCTACTTAAAGTTTTCTCCGCAGTTGAATCATAAAAGCGGAGTATACGGGCTGCTCGTGAATCCTGATAGATAAGAATTTCATATTTAAGCCAGGCCCTGCTTAAATTGCGTGTACCAGTTTTGGTAGTTTAGATGACTCGTTTCCACTGGCGTATTTTAAGGCAGATAGCTTGTTTTGGCGGCTTTCTAAGTGGATTTTAAACGCACGATGCAATTTTCCGATGGTCGTCTTCAGAAATGATAGCCCAGAATTTTAACATTTTAATGTGTTGATATTCCAAAAAAAATACATAAAGCTAGTGAACACCGACTAGCTTTATGTTTTTTTTAATGTATTACGTATGTTTGAGGAACATTTTCTGACTCGTATAAATAAATTATATGACCAGGCTCTTTTTTTTTGTTCGCTACTGATTTATGATATGATATGATATGATATTCTTTATTGTACACCAAAACACATAAAAGAAACTTCAACATTAACATTGTACAGTACAAATGGCGGTCTTATTGCTGAAAGCAATTTCTTCCAGACAACCGTTGGATGGAATTAGGTGGAACAAGAAACAAATATGAGTAGTTGCAGTGTACATATGATATACTTTACATAAATAAATAATAACAAGTAAACATATACATATTTTATATAATTTGAAACAATAAGTACGACTAACCAAAAGTCAAGTAATGCTCTTTCACCATACTTTTAAAGTTCGTTAAGGATTGAGCACACCTTACCGACAATGGCAAAGCATTCCACAGGCGCACAGCTTGAATAGTAAAAGATTTATCGTAAAATCGTGTGGAATGCATTGGCATTGCCAGTGTTAAGCCCTCTGATGATCTTAAAGACAATGAATGTGTGTCACAGGAGAACTGAAAACGCTCTTTAAGATAATGTGGGGTAGTGGGATGAAAAATAATACTGTACAGCAGTGAAAGGATGTGAGTATTCCGACGAAGACGAATTGGGAGCCACTTGAGCTTTTCACGAAATTCCGATACATGATCATATTTGCGTAAACCAAATATGAATCTTATACAAACATTTTGAAGTCGCTCAAGTTTGTTAAGTTGCTCCTCTGTGAGATCAAGATAGCTGACATCGGCATAGTCAAGTGTAGGGAGCAGAAGAGATTGAGCTAGCGCAATTTTAGTGGCAGTCGGTAAAAAACTGCGCAGTCGCCTCAGGGACCCCACAGATGCAAAAATCCGTCGACTAGTTTCTTTAAGTTGTGGAGCCCAAGATAATGTCTCATCTATAAAAATCCCCAGATTCTTAACAATTTTCGACATCGGTATCTGGATGCCGTCGAAAATGATTTGTGGCAAGTTAAACCTGTCGAGTTTTGAGACCATTCGTGAGCCGCCAATAACAATGACCTGGGTTTTGATGGGATTAACTTTTAAACCATGGCATTTGCTCCACTGAGATATTAGGAAAAGATCTTTATTTAGAATTCCTATGGCCTCCGCTATTTGCTCTGCTGGTGCTTGCGTGTAGATCTGAAGATCATCTGCATATAAGTGGTAGGAAGAAATTAAGTGATTGGAAATGGAATTAATGAATATTGCGAAAAGTAACGGAGATAGAACGCCACCCTGCGGTACACCTGCAGTCGTAGGACACCATGACGAAGAGGCATCTTCGATGCGGATACGTTGCCGGCGGCCATGCAGGTAACTACGAAACCAATCAGTTACCGTTGGAGATATGTTTAGAGTGTGCAGTATCCCGAGCAGAATGTCAAAGTCGACAGTGTTGAAGGCATTGCTGAAGTCAAGCAACGCAAGTGCCGTCAACTTGCCATTCTCCATTCCCAGTCTGATGTCATCCGTAATATTGACTAGAGCGGAAACAGTGCTATGCCCAGGACGGAAGCCGGATTGGAAGGGATTAAGAAGCTTATTCATTGATAGAAAGGAGCTAAGTTGATTGTGAATAAGACGTTCTAGGACTTTGGATAGGAAGGGTAATATTGATATAGGTCGGTATTCAGAGAAGGAAACCGGGTTAGGCTTTTTTGGCAAATGTGTAATTTGAGCATCTTTCCAAGCACTTGGAAAGACACCACTGGATAAGGAGTAGTTAAGGATATGAGTAACTATTGGAAGGATTTCATCAAGGATAGGAAGGATCATGTTACGGCTGACACAGTCACTTCCAACCGCATTGGAGGTTATGGATAAAATGCTTCTCTTAACATCACAAGCGGACAACTGATGAAAGACAAATGAAGGATGATCAGGGATCGACAGACTGGAAAGACGATGCAATGTTTGTGACTTGATAGTTCTATCAAAGTCAGGAGATGTACAGAAGTGCTGATTCAGCAAGTGAATGTCTAAATTTTGTGGGATAGTATCTTGTCGTGCCTTTCCGATCCCCAATGACCTGAGAAATTTCCAGACTTTAGCTGGATCTCCGTTTTCAACAGAGCTATGGATATGTTGGCGTTGAGCATCCCTACACACTTTATTGCAGTGATTTCTAATGCTGATGTAGTTTTCCCGATTGTCAGAGGTAGGACGTCGATTAAACTTAGATTTCGCCGATACTTTCTTAGACAAGAGCAATTTTATTTCCGGAGTGAGCCACGGCGATGGCATGTGCTTAATCTTGATCGCGCGAATAGGAGCATGAACATCATACAGGGAGATAAGTTTATTATTGAAAATATTCACCTTCTCTTCAACTGACTCAGCAGTCAGGAGAACGTTCCAGTCAATGGTGCCAGCATCCTCACGAAGGCTCTCAAGGTTCATGCCACTAAAATTGCGCTGCATCAGAATTTTTGACTTAGCCTTAGGGGGGCGAATTTTGTAAGAGAGAAAAATGAGATCATGATAAGAAAACGCCTCTGCCGAGCATTGACAGTGTTTAGCCACGCAATGGCGAGAGGAGACGAAGATTAAATCAAAAAGTGACGGGATTGAATTTGGAAAATGGTGAGTGGCACTTAGTGGGAGAATATTTAAATTGGAGGATTCTATAACAGAATTAAGTAAACAAGAACGAAAATCATTTTTAAGAAGACAAGTGTTAAAATCCCCCATGATAATCGTGTGACTGTAAGACGTAACCAGATTTTCTAAGATGTTTTCTAACGAGGAAAAATAGTTGATACGGAGGGAAGGACAATAATATACGCCGAGAAGAACTTTGGTGTGGTGGAGTTGAACTTCTATAAATAAGTGCTCTCCGGCGTTAGAAGGTGGTGGCTGTGGTGAGATGCTAACAATTGAGTAAGGTAGATGCGAGCGAAGATATATAGCTACACCACCACCGCCGCCACTTGTCCGGTCATTTCTAATGAGCCTGAATCTAGGCAAAGAGTAGGAGGGGGTGGGAAGACACGGTTTCAACCACGATTCGGAAACCAGAATTGCGTGTACGTTCTCACAGTCAAAACTTGCCAGCATATCGGGAAAATGGGCCGGAATACTCTGTGCATTGATGTGAACAACATTAAAATTCTCAAGAACATCAGAAAACTGTGCTGCAAGTGTATCAGCAAGTGACGGTATACTAGTGAAGCTATCATTGTCACTACTTGCAGAAAAAAACTCATCCAAGTCGTACCGGTTTTCAGGTGAATACATAAACTTGTTATAACAAATAATAATAATAAAAAATATGACAATAAAAATAACTAAATATAAGATTTAAAAAAAAAACTGGGGATCAAGCCCACCCACTGGCTGTGTGACTAAATAAAAATTGTACATTTTCACACTACAAATTATGAACTAACAATAACACAAAACAAAAGAAGGAGATGCTAATATGAGTACTAGTCCGGACAAAGTTTTGGGATGTGCACGAAATAATAAAATAATAGTTATAGCTCAGAAATAAAAATAGATAAATGAAAGAAATTCGAATTTAAGTAGAATAGATAAATTAATATTTGGCTGTATGGCCCATGCCAGTGCCTCTTCAGTCGATCACGCTTGACATTCATCAAGCTAAAGTCAAACTGTTATTGAGTGAGTGACGAAATTAAGAAAATAAATTAACAAACAAACAAGGAGGTAGCAAAGACAACGAAAACAAATTGGGCGATGTATTATTAATTTTAAATATAAATAACGATAACTATATACATCAATAGATATGAAATAAGTGGTAAAATAGAACAAAATATGTGTGGCGGAATGACTACTTTTTATTAATATTTAATATAATTTTTATTAAATTAATTTTAAGTAGTTTATAAGTAGTCTAAGTCTGTTTTGTTCGTATTTCCTATGTTAAATCATTTTTATTTATTTCACCTGATAATATTTTTATGAACACTTTGTCCGGCCTATTTTCTTTAATATAGATAACACAGCGTTGCGTGCCTGAGCTGCGCGTCAAGCTTCTATCGATCGCGCAGGCGCGGGCTCGCGGCGCTGTGACGTCACGCACCAACCGTTGATTGAATAGTTTTTATATGATTCCTTTTTCGTGCGCTTCTCGCTGACTGTTCAAATTTTGTTTTTACATTTTAAATTACTTTGGTGTTTACAAGTTTTTATATTTCTTACATATTGTTTTCTGTTCTCTATTCTATACATTGTGCCATCGTTTCTCCTTCTTTTTATTTAATAACTTTTTAATATTTTATGTGTGCAAAGTGTGTCGTGTAATATATGAGAGTGACTTTACCAACAACCAGTGTTTTTATTCGGAACTATATCTACTCCGCGACCGACACACCGCCACAGAATTGGTGACCTCTCCTGAACACAATACCGATGGCTAGCTAACGTAAACCGAAATCAAGAACCGATGATGGATACCTATACCTACGCCGCCGCAGCAGCATATCGGCAGCCTTCTGCCGACTGCCCAACCCTGCGTGCCTCATCTGCAGCGACGTCTGACGTCATCCCCGTAACCGATGAAGTTGTGAGTGACGTTGCGTTGGCTGCATTGACCAGGCAAATGGCCCTACTCCTAATGCAGATGGAGGAAGCATCACGCTCCGGTACCTGGCCCAACTCGGGCACCCATCATCGCAACAGCAGCAGCGATCGCCGGTCTTCCAGTGGCAGTTCCCGCCAATCTACCGGCGGCAGTTCCCGCCATTCTACCGGCAGCAGTTCCCGCCGCACCAGCAGTGCCAGCACCCGCTCCAGTGCCAGTGCCACACGCTATGCGCAGTGCTGGTATCATAACAAGTATGGTGACAAAGCGCGTAAGTGTATAAAGCCTTGTGAAGTGTCGGGAAATGTGCGCGGCAGTCGGCTATAGCGACAACCGATTGCCTAAACCATGTAAATACCGGTCGCTTGTTCGTTACGGACTCTAGGTCTAAGATACAGTTTTTGGTCGACACTGGTAGCGACCTCTGTGTCATTCCACGCACCGCCTTACCAGGACAGCGACATAAAACATCATACCAACTTTGTGCAGCAAACGGCACACCAATAAATACTTACGGTTACGCAAACTTAACACTCAACATAGGTTTGCGCCGCGACTTCACCTGGCAATTTATTGTTGCGGATGTTACTAAGGCAATAATCGGTGTCGATTTTTTATCGTTTTTTAACATTGTTGTTGATTGCAGGAACCAACGCCTCATCGACAATAATACTACGCTTTCGACCCCGGCTTCGCCTGTCAAATCGTCCGATATTGTTTCTTCGGTGAAGGTAATTATTGGTGACACTACATACCACGACATACTACGGGAATTTCCCGACATCACTCGTCCACCCGGTATACACAAGCCACCTGCACATACCACGGTACATCACATTGAAACTACACCAGGCCCGCCCGTCTCTTGCACACCACGTAGGCTGGCCCCAGATAAACTGAAGATTGCCAAGGACGAATTTGAGGCCATGTTGAAGAATGGTACAGCCAGGCCTTCTCAGTCACCATGGTCGTCTCCATTGCACCTTGCTCCTAAGAAGGAAAATGGATGGCGCCCCTGCGGTGACTATCGCATGCTTAATGCTCGTACCATACCTGACAAATACCCGATTCGACACATTCATGACTTTTCACATAATTTATCTGGTTGCTCTGTCTTCTCCACCATTGATCTTGTCAAAGCTTTCAATCAGATTCCAGTAAGCCCTGACGATATTCCCAAGACCGCCATTACGACACCCTTTGGACTATACGAATTTCCATACATGACTTTTGGACTTCGTAATGCCGGTCAGACTTTTCAACGTTTTGTAGACGAAATGCTACGGGGACTTGACTTTACCTACGCATTCATCGACGATTTTCTACTGTATTCAAAAGACGAAGCGACTCATAAAGACCATTTACGACAGCTCTTCACTCGACTACAGGAGTACGGTATGGTCATCAATACCAGCAAGTGCGTTTTCGGTGTCAAGGAAGTTACTTTCCTTGGCTACCGCATTTCAGCTGAGGGCACTAAACCCTTGCCCGAAAAGGTTGAGGCCATTCAAGACTTCCCGACTCCCAAGACTGTACGTGAGCTTCGACGATTTTTAGGCATGATCAACTTTTTCAGACGCTTTATTCCAGATGCTGCTAAACACCAGGCTCCGTTACACGCTTTACTGACTGGTTCTGTCAAAGGTTCGCATCCTGTGCATTTTACGCCCAATGAGACGGAAGCTTTTAATGCATGCAAACAAAGTCTCTGCAACGCTGCATTACTCGCTCACCCAGACTGCAATGCTACCCTTGCATTGGTGACAGACGCTTCCGACACTGCAATAGGCGCAGTTTTACAACAACGCAGATCTGGAGACACCTGGGAACCTCTAGCATTCTATTCTCGCAAGTTAAGTCCCGCTCAACAAAAGTATTCGCCTTATGATAGGGAGCTCCTTGCCATCTATGAGGCGATCAAACATTTTAGGCATATGGTCGAAGCGCGAAGTTTTACAGTTTATACGGATCATAAACCAATTTGTTTCGCTTTCCATTCGCGGAAAGACAATTGCTCACCTAGACAGTTCCGACATCTTGACTTCATCTCGCAATTTACCACGGACATTAGGCACATCTCAGGTAAAGACAACGTTGTTGCAGACAGTCTTTCGAGGATCCAGGAAGTTACCCAGCCAATAGACTGGGCAGTTTTAGCTGAGTCACAGAAACACGACCCCGAACTCGAGACACTACTGCGCAGCAACACATCAATGTGCCTTAAAAAAGTCAAGATGCCGGGAACTGACATTGAGATTTACTGCGACACGAAAACTGATACCATACGACCATATGTCCCAAACGTTCTTCGCTACCAAATATTTCATTCTCTCCACTCTCTTAGTCACCCCGGTTCAAATGCAACTGCTCTACTTGTCGCAGAAAGATATGTTTGGCCAGGTGTAAGGAAAGATTGCAAAGAGTGGACTCGAAATTGCTTAGCTTGCCAGCGTTCTAAAGTCACACGCCATGTATCTACACCGCTCGGGAATTTTAAACCACCCAAAGCTCGTTTTCAATTCATCCACATCGACATTATAGGACCCTTGCCACTGTCACAAGGATTCCGGTATTGTCTCACGGCAATCGATAGATTTACTCGTTGGCCTGAGGCGATACCACTACCTGACATTACCGCAGAGACAGTGGCAAAAGCCCTGTTGCATGGATGGATTGCAAGATTCGGATGTCCGACTGACATTGTGACAGATCGTGGTGCGCAGTTCGAGTCGGCTCTTTTCAAACACCTTGCATCCTTGGTCGGTTTTAAACACAGGCGAACTACTGCTTACCATCCTGCGTGCAATGGGATGATAGAACGGTTCCACAGGCAGCTTAAATCTGCCATAGTGTGTCACGACAATATTAATTGGACAGAGACGCTTCCACTCGTCTTATTGGGCATAAGAAACACGTTCAAGGATGACCTGAAGGCTACACCAGCAGAACTGCTATACGGTGAAACCCTCAGACTTCCCGGTGACTTTTTCCACCCAGACTCACAGACGACTTTCGACATGACCGACTATATTTCACGGTTACGATCTTTTGCCAGACGACTTCAGCCATCTCCAGCTTCACGTCACAGCAATAAACCAGTTTTCATTTTCAAAGACTTACACTCATCGACTCACGTTTACCTTAGAGACGACAAAATAGCCTCAAGTCTTAAACCTGCGTACACTGGACCATATGAGGTCCTCGAACGAGGAGACAAAGTTTTCAAACTCCTTATCAACGGCAACTCAGTCACAGTATCAGTAGACCGTCTGAAACCAGCCTACATACTTGATGACTCACATAGCCACACAAATACAAGTACGCATACAAACACTCAAACAGTACTCAACAACACACATACTCCCAAAAGCATACTCACACGCAAACAACACTACCATTCCACCACCAAGTTACCCGAAACCCCAAGAAGCAGTATCAAGACGACGCGGTCAGGTCGAAGAGTTCGATTCCCAGACCATTATTCGCCTGAGTAACATTCGCCCATGTCGGTCTCTGGTAGGGGGTGTTGTGGCGGAATGACTACTTTTTATTAATATTTAATATAATTTTTATTAAATTAATTTTAAGTAGTTTATAAGTAGTCTAAGTCTGTTTTGTTCGTATTTCCTATGTTAAATCATTTTTATTTATTTCACCTGATAATATTTTTATGAACACTTTGTCCGGCCTATTTTCTTTAATATAGATAACACAGCGTTGCGTGCCTGAGCTGCGCGTCAAGCTTCTATCGATCGCGCAGGCGCGGGCTCGCGGCGCTGTGACGTCACGCACCAACCGTTGATTGAATAGTTTTTATATGATTCCTTTTTCGTGCGCTTCTCGCTGACTGTTCAAATTTTGTTTTTACATTTTAAATTACTTTGGTGTTTACAAGTTTTTATATTTCTTACATATTGTTTTCTGTTCTCTATTCTATACATTGTGCCATCGTTTCTCCTTCTTTTTATTTAATAACTTTTTAATATTTTATGTGTGCAAAGTGTGTCGTGTAATATATGAGAGTGACTTTACCAACAACCAGTGTTTTTATTCGGAACTATATCTACTCCGCGACCGACACACCGCCACATATGAACGTAACGAGTGGAAATAGTACCTATAGAAATACCGAAACCCTGTCCGAACCACACCCGTAAAAAACAATACAAATTACTTCTTGGCAGCTGCACGTTTTGGCCTGCTTGTCACGGGCTTCTCCGCTGTCGCAGTCGTTGTAGAGCTTGCAGCATCACACTGCCCCACTGCGTCTAGATCTGCGACGGAAACCAAACGATGCCGCGTACCGTCCAATCCAAGGACATATACAGAGCCGTTCCGTGTCCAGCACCGGTTAATCCCAAGCTTCTTCCTCGCAGCCATGAAGAGGTCATGACAGTGATTCCCGTGGCCTTTAGCTTGGTTTTCGCGCGCCAAATGTTGTTCTTCACACCATCGTCCTGCAGCTCAAATAAAATGGGACGTGCTTGTTGCTTTGTTTTGGGACGTCCCATCCTGTGGCAACGCGCGATGCTTTTAATGGAGAAATCAGATACCAAGAGCCGATTGGTGATAACTTTCATGACAACTTGGGCGGTGTCTTCATCCTGTTCCTCAGGCACCCCATGCAGCAACAAAATTCCATGGCGATTCCTAGTCTCAATATCGTCAATGGACTTGGTAACCAGCTGCATTTGTTTCTGAAGAATGCCAAATGCCTCGCACACAAATGTTTTAAATGCACCAAACTCGGTAGCCAAGCTAGTAGTATCAGTTGGAGTTATCTTGGTCCTCTCCAACTTTGCCTCAAAGTCTGCCATGGTTTTGCAGAAGAAGTCCTTCAGTCCAGCCATAGTGTCAATAGAGGACATTTTTTAAAATGCAAAATGAAAGTTATATATGTAGTGAAAAATAGTGTATTAGAAAAGCAGTAGGAGATGTTCCACAACACCAGCAGGTAGCCTCAATTAGATGATATTAATTTTATACATAAATTATATTATTATAGTGTTATTATATTATATTTCTGTTAAAATTAAGGAGCAAGTTTTATTTTATACCTTATGCTTCAACTACCCACAAGCGAAAAAAAAAAGATTTACTACTGTAACACTTTTTTTTTATTAGTGCATTTATTTTGTTCTTGGTACTATTATTCGTTATTAATCGCAAATATTATCCTTTTTGTTGGGGAAGTGGACCTAAATCACAACCCTTCACGAGTCCATATTATTATTCGAGCGGCGTACACTCACCGACAAAGTTTACCTGTTACTTGTTTAGGGGAAGCAATCGCCTTTTGGGCCGGAAGTTTTCTATTTTCAGATATTGTAGGCGTAGCTCGCTTGAGTGGGTAGGCATAACAAGAGATTTTAAGATTGCACAGCAATTTGCTTCGGTTCTGGTGGAATTAGTGATTACTTTTTATTTGTAAGAGTTATTATTGTAACTCTATTTGGGGGGTATTAAGGACTACAAACCGTATTATTTATTTATTATTTTTATAAAAAATATATTCAATAATCAGAACATCAAACCAATACTGAAGCCTAATTTGCTTAAATCACACTACACACACAGGCACTATAGTATAAATGCCAAATACAAAATTTGTATTTCATAAGCTTGCGTATCTTGCTGTTCGAATAATATGAAAAGAAAGTCTTCGCCGTAGGTACATGTATTTTCGGGTTTTGTACGTATAAACCCTTCGCAGAAAAAAATACGTACCGTACATATAAAATTATAATAACAGTCAATAAGTAGAAGCAAAGCACTATTCCTCCTTGTTTCTTGTATTCCGTTAATATTAAAAAAAGTTTGTTTAACTACACCTCAACACAGTGCCGGATAATTCTTTTAAAGAGCCCTCTAACTGCTATGGGTTCTTAAGTATAAAGTGGTAAAAATACAATTCAGTACGTTTATTTGCTATATATAGGTTACAACTTTGTGAGAAATTTCGCATCTTAATAAGGTTAACTCAAAAAAATACACTCAGGCAGAGATGAGTGGGTATAAACATACGAGGCCCCTTTCGCGCGGAGCTTGTATCAATTGCTACTTTTGCTATTAACTCGGCACTGCCTCAACAATATATATAATTTGTAATTTACCTATAACTGACAGCTTCTGTTAACCTAACAATCTAAATTAAATGTATTGTGTAGTGTTTAGAAGTTTGGAATTGTAAATGTGAGCACTATGTAGTCACCGTATTTATATAACTTATCATATAAACAAGCAGTTGAGAGTATGTCATGCTCGCTTAAAGGTCATGCTGGTGGTGTCGTGTGTGTCGGGTCCTTCGGTTCCCTAAAATATGGTTGAGCTGGGGGATGGCTGACACATGCGTCATGCTCGTGATCGGGTGCCGCCAGTTGGGGCCGGTCATCCCTTAACTGCTATTGACATACCTAAATAGCTTTATATTGATCTCCTGGACACTTCTGTTGTGCAATATGTTACATTGTCCTCACATCTTAGCTTACTATAAATAAACACGAAATCAATGTAACCCAATCAGATGCTTGTAACAGAAAATATGATAAAAAGAGTGTCCATGGAGTTTCTTGCCTGTTCTTCTCCATAGGATCTACTTTTTGGAACATGCAACTAGATTCCTAACTTCACTTTTGACTTTTCAAAAACACCAGTAAATAGGTTCAATTGAAATAAATTATTTGAGTTTGAGTTTAAATCAAGAGTGTTACTATTCCCAGCACTTACAGCAGGTGGGCCTCTTTTAACATTTAAACATGAATGAAGCTTGCATTAAATATAATAACCATCAAATTGGATTTCCTCACACAATCCAGTTTACGTTAAATCCGTCTACTCAGTCGTTTCGTTCAATCAATCACTCGGTAGCAGCTTCCGTCATTCATTCCGTGTCATTGCAGCGTAATGTAATACAAAAGATCCCTTTTGTTTCGAATAATTTCTTGCAAACAAAATGAATAGATAGTGATGGCAATAACTCCTAATGATTATAAAAAAGTTATTTGTTTATTTAACACTGGTAACGTTTAGTCGTACGTTTTGTGACATAACTCATTACATCCTGAGAGTGTTATAAGAGCAGACTAAATGAACAAAAGAGAAGGTCAAGCTTATTTAAAGAGGATTTTTTTCGTGGGATGTCCTCAATATTCGTAATTGTGCACCGATCTACCCACTATCCTAGCCCAGCCAGCCTTACCAGCAGTATGCTAATTGACCTCCACAAACTTAGGGGAAGCCTAACAAATTAACGGATTGAGATGATGACGAATTTTTAGTTCAGATGATGAGATATTTTAACCACCTTCAAAAAAGGAGGAGGTTCTCAATTCGACTGTATGGTTTTTCTATGTATGTTACCGCATAGCTCCGTAATTACTAAATAAATTTAGAAAATTTAATGTTTTATTCTACGCCTACCGAATTCGGAAAAACATATTACCAAATCTTTAAATAAGCAAACATAATAAATTTATCGGAAGTGATGTTACGGATATCGACGAATGACTAAAAAAAACTAAAACAATAAAATAAGTAAAAAGCGAAAAATTTACCTCAACTTAACGTTCAAATTGTTGTTTTATATGTTAATTTTCACTATTTTTTAAAGAAACGTAGCTTTATGCACTTTGTATAACTTGTATCGTGTGGTTGTTTACAAAAATGTAATTCACGAATACAAATGCCATCCAGACTCAGAGCAAGTGCCTCTGGTTTACACAAAGACACTGGTTTAACGCAAGTGGTAGGAAAATCCAACCATCAGCGAATGACGCTATTTATCTTTTAAAAGAAAACAATGGAGCTATATCATTATAAAAATGATCCTTCACCAATTCCTTATCTCGGTATAACCAATGTCCAGAGTTACCACTTTCTATAAACTCGAGAACCTAAAATCAAGGCAATAGCAATTTTTGTCACAACTTTTTCATCATATGTTGATGTCATAACTTTAGCCAGAAGAAAATTTTAACCACGATCGTTTTAGTTTTTCGATAAAGTCACTAAATTTTTGCCAAAATCGGTCGAAATTGCCAAAATCGGTCCCCTCACTATCTCGATGCATGGGGTCGTACCAAAAGGTTATAAAAGCCATCAGTCATTGTCTATAGCTGGAGCCATGTTTTATTTATTGGGCCCATTATGGCCACCATTGGTGTATAATGCGAGGTCATGCGTGGTGGATTTTCATTGTTTTATGTTGGCACTTCGCATGGCCATTGGTGTTCGCTATTCATATTCGGTATTTATGTGCGCCACAAGTTTCGTACGACGTTTTGACAAAATGTTCCGTCCACTGGTAGCCCTTAATGTCAAATGTGACAGAAAAAACACACAAGTGAAGTGCAACCTAAACAGATGGAAATGCCGTTTTTAAAATCTTTGATTATTTGAAAGCATTCGCAAGAATTTATTCGAATAAAAAACATTTTGATATTGATTTTTTATTTTGGTTTGACCAAAATCATTACCATCATTGATTGGAGAAATTGTTTTCTATCCGCGAAAAATACTACTAGTGCAAAAACGTACAACCAACAACACATTTTTATTTGAAAATATGTGGTTATCTCATTATATAGAATAGATTATAAAAAAAGATATGTGGATACTTTACTTTACATAATGTAAGTAAATATTTTATGTACTTCTACTAGCACGGCAGACTCACAAAACTTCATCTCAGCGCGGTCTTGCTCAAAATTAATCTAGTAATTTAATTTCCATTGAGTTTGGATGTTTCTTGATCAGTCATACTGGTTTGAACATAATGTCGCTGACATTTCAAAAGAAAAATTACATGTGTAGATAACGTGGATTGATATATGATATTATTCCCAAGCTGGAATAAAAAACGAACATTAAGATACAACCAGGGTTTAGTATTTTTAACAAGAAGAGTCATGTCACCTTGCAACATAAATACCAATTCAGCAACAAGCCTTTATTAAAAACATTCAACCAGCAACTATGTAAACTATAAACATTGTAAGTAAGTAGGTAATATATACACATATATTACAGGCGGGGTCGCGTACCTACGCTAGTACACAATAAACTCGCAAAACAATGAAGCAGAAAGCCATTAAATGAGAACGGGAAATTAAAATGTCGGGGTTTAGGGTTCCTCGTGAGCATAGCGAGAATACACTTTTCTTGTCAAACCATAAATACCCACGCGTAATGGTCGGGAAGATAGCTTGTCTTATTAATATAAGACAAGCTATCTTCCCGACCATTACACGACAAATTGTGCACTAACCCATGCAGACAGCATAATTGCTGTCTGCATGGGTTAGTGCACAATTTGTCGAGACATTTTACAAGAAGAAATAAATAAGTATTAATGATTTTTATTATAATTTCTGAAGTAACTTTATTGTTAAATTTGTCTCTGTTGTATGGATTTCCGTACGAAAATGTATTACAAATTCTTAATGGATAAAACAATAGTTTAAAAAAGTATATGAAATACTAGTGATAACAAACCACAGAATACTCAATGCTTTCTTTTTTTTCTGCATCCAAAAATCAAATGATGTTTGTTTCCAGCCAGTGAGTTATAACCTCGGAACATTTGAATTCAAACAAATAAAGAAGGAATAGCCTTTTTATTTGCATGTTCCACTATTGTCCAGCTTTTATTTTAGCACTCAAAACTAAATCACGGCAATAAATATCGTCATAGTTTAGTGGTCACAAGAGTTATAACGGCCATTCTAGACTTCGATATAAAATCGCGGGCACATTACATCGCTCGATGCTTTCAGTGTTCCGCACATACAGTCGCTATAAGTTAAAATTTTATGATGCAGAACCTTTCACGGCGAATCGGTTTCAGGCTATTTTCATTAATAAGGTTCAATAGGTGAAACGGCAAAACGATAGCTGACTCAAATGAGGCCAGAGTACTGGGTAAAAGGTTTTCAATTCGCGAAAAAATGAGTTTAAACAGCGTTCATTGATTGTTTATTAAAAAGTTAAGTAACGTAAGTAAATATGGCGATAGATTGAACACACCCTGTGTTCAATCTATCGCCATATTTACTTACGCCACACTTGCTCATTTGATTCTCACTCATTGGGAATCGTAATTGGTGGCCTGGGAGCGGGCAGTTATGGAATTAATTTAATAATTACGTAAAAAGGTGCGTCATGCAAGATGTTAAGTGTACAAGTTACATATCTACATATCGAAGGTGGAAGATAAATTGATATCTAGAGCCAACCGGGCCATGTAATATAAGGATCAGTGCATAATTTATAGATTGATATGGTAATTATTATTGTAATCACTGTTTATACGGTTCCAACAACAATATTTCCTTAAAGTCCATGAGCGTCTTCACTGTGTAACAACTGTGTTCTCATATTGTGGTAGAGAAATTGTCACACACAATGATAATAGGTCGATGACCTTTGCGTGTTAAAATAGAAAAGATGGGGGTGAAAATAAATATGTAATACTAAGATATTACGGTACTACGGAACCAAATATGAAATCTCCCAATCAAGTTTGTCATAATTTTTTATCGTTTAATGTCGTCTCATTTCAGAAATTGCGCGTAGTAAAGTAGTATTATGTAGATTTTAATGATCCATTGTTATACCATGCGTTAGTATGATCACGCATTTTTCTATACCTTTCTAATTTTTATAGTCCTAACCGGATAGTTTTTTTAATGATGAGAACAAAGTTATATTTCCTTTTATTTAAATGTACGCCTGTTTTAAATCAATATCAATTTTATGCAAGAAGGATGTTAAAATAAGTCCTTATTTTTCATTATTTAAGATAGTGGTTGTCAACGCTCGGCTCTAAAATTTTCTCCTTGCGGCCCGCGACTGTTTATAATTATAGTAGCACATAATATCACCTACAGTTATCTAACCAACTAGATACATAATAACAAATGATTATACAAATGCAGCCCACCTACATCTTATTGCGTCACTATGTAGCACCTGCGTACAAAAAGGGTTGTCGGCCACTGATTTACTGTATCAAGGATATATGAACTAAATTCAAATTCAGGACAAGTTTATTTTTCTTAAAACGCTCATTTGTAACTATGGCCGGTTAGACAACAAAGTGGCGAAGCAATGGTTGGCGCAAAATAATGCTGTGATGCGCTGCGATTGTTCTTGTGATAATATATGTTATATTCTCAGTAAACGTCAGTGGATCATAGATATCACAGGTAATAGGGAAAGCGAGTACAATGTCTATCTTTTACAAATGCGTATAAACACAAATTAAAAGTTATGAAAAATAACCCAATCAAAAGTGTTCGCAACAGCTACCGACGTCACTCCAGCAAAATTAATGAACTGGAATATGTAAACCACCCACAAGCAAAAGGTCCAATATAGAAAACAAATCCAGTAAGTCAAGCCCAACGGGGATCGCCCCATAATCCGTCAGATTTCGCTCCGGAACTTTTCGTTTCTGCGTATTATGAATTTTAATGTTACAAATGCCCCTCGGCGCTCCAGCGCCTTCAGATGCGAGTTCCAAATTGATTTCTTAAACGGCGTGTTTTGAATTAATTCGGAAGAATTGGAAATTAGGACATTTGTTTTAATATATGCCCAATGAAAGAACTTAGTCTTTGGAACAGCGGAGAATTGCTGCTACAAGCATCATTCTCAATTTGTTTTTTAATTATTTCGGTTGTATTTTATTTTGTACCATGGAATCAGAATATCCAATCATGTAAAATACACTATCCCATTCCCATAAGAGTGTTAAATTATGAAGTAGAATGTAGAAATAAAATTATATGCTACGGAAACATTAGCAAAATTCATCTTGGTGCGTAATAATAGTAATAAGTCTCTTTACGAGGTTACCGCAATGTGGCATGTTGATTAAACAATTATTGTGCCGATAGTTGTTTCAGTAAATGGTCTTATCGCGAAGAGTTCCGATCAACATCTCAAGAAACTCTTACTAATTTGCTGGATTAAGGATCTGATACAAAAGGCGGTCATCCTGGATTCGATAAGGATTGTCAGGAGGTCCGTCGGTAGCTTAGGTCATCAACCGCGATTTCGACAGTTTTTTCTATTATTTTAAATATATTTAAAAAATATTGCTATATAAAATGAGATAATAATATTCTCAGTCCATAACACACTGAGTAGAACCTCCTGGGAGAAACCAGCCATACCACCCTGTAAATTAGTAGCGACATCTAGCCACGATAACTGCCACCTGTCGCCAATATTCTTTATCTAACTAACTTCTATAATAAATAGATGTCACAAATATTCGATTAAAACGCTATATAGGCGAGATTTTCATATAGAAACTATTAAATATAAATTTGTACAAACACAGAATAATATAAATACTCAAACTGGGCCTAGCCCTACATAACATTTTTAGCTTTCATGTTACCTAGCTGTTAGTTTCCCCTGTAAAAATAAAATAAAAATAAAATAAAATAAGCAAAAGAGTCAAAATCGATGGTCAAAGGGACGGTGATGGTCGATTTTAACAGATTTTGTCAGTCACTTAAAGATAAAACTTTTATGGGTCTACAGTGAATAGTTCTCCTAAAATATCATGGGCACAACTATAACTTTTTTCGACGATCTCGAGACGAGACCTTTTTGTGATTGACAGATTTCGAATGTCTATCAAACTCGCAATTGCGTCGTATCGAATGGGCAAGTCAATAGATAATATCAGCGTAACAAAAAAAGTCAATTTTGTATGGAAACAATGACTGTCATCATAAGCTACGACCCATTTACCAATAACGTTTTCCATTACATGCCTATCGTACAGCTGAACCAATTTGGGCAGCTAACATCCAAATTAATTAAGCGAAGCATCTATCACGGCACACGCCACGACGGCGTCATCTCAGACAGAAGCGTCAATATTGATGGAGGGCGCTTCAGAACACACCCCTCTTCCACTACCATTGCGGGCCTACTAGTGAAATATTAATTGGAGGTATTTATAAAAATCGTGGTTCCATCACTTACAGTACAGCTTGTATATTATTCATAGAGACTGGATGGGAAATTTGTTGAAGTATCACCTTCATGGAGTCAACGCAGCACAGGCTGTTTATATAGTTTTGAATATTTGTCAAGTTTATTCTGTTGTCTTGTGTACTCCATTATCTTGTTATGTCGTGTTGTTTTACCATTTTATATATTTTATTTATTATACGTACTACCAAGTTAATATTTGCAATCCTTTCCTCTGTGTTATGGCGTCAGTAAAAAAAATATAAATTATGTTTGTATGTTATTTGGATAAGTAAAACAAAGTCTATATTATATTGAATAGAACTTGATATTATTTTTCATAGTTGTCACTACATCGGCTGTCCGTCCATATGTATGCTTAAATCTTTAAAACCACGCCACGGATTGTGAAGCGGTTTTTTTTAATAGATAGAGTGATTCAAGAGGAAGGTTTATATGTATAATACATGCATAATTGCACCCGTGCAAAGCCGGGACGGGTCGCTAGTAATTTATAAATTCATTCATAGCCCCATGTGTAAGTTACGGATTGTAGTTATAAAAAGAAAAGAAAGCATGACCAGTCTACTAAATACTACGAATCAGTTCCTTAATTTCACAGACGTTAAAAAGTAAAAGAACAGAAATAAAATGTAATATCTGGTAACAAAGAGCGAAGAGACAAAGTTGCAGTCGCAGCGAGTAATGAAGAGCCGACGGGATTACTCGACAATAAAAACGTTATAACTTACTGATAACAAGAGATGTACAACAATGGCCCGCTTCGGAGAGAACTTGCTAGAAAAACTTGTGCTCAAAGCTAAGGATTCCGTGCAGTGCAATATTACCGTCCCTTCGTTAGTAGGTGAGAAGGTCTTTGGGAAGTTAAAATTTATTCCAATATAACTTTGATCGTGGCTTCGCAAGCGTACCATTTGTATTTAGTAATTTTCGGAGCCCTATAAATTGTGGGTTTTATGCAAGCTGGAAATTTTGACCAATTTCGCGACATAATGCATGTAGCATTATGGCTTGCTTTACGGTTTCGTATCTTTGTACCAACATTCATCAAGATTCTATGTCTGGGTGTTATTTTTTTTATAGTGTACCATAGTGGTAACAACGGGGGCGCCCATGTTTCAAAATCAAAATCAAAATCAAAATGTTTTTTATTCGAATAAATTCTTGCGAATGCTTTCAAATAGTCAAAAAAAAAGTATTAAATTTAAGAGAAATATAAAAAAAAACTAATCATCTAGTTTTTACGTTTAGTTTATGGCCCACCTGATGGTAAGTGGTTATTGTCGCTTATGGACGTGTCGCCAACTCAATTTTTTTTGCCATACGTTGCATACGTTGTTCTGGCCGGATTGTGTGGGACTCCGGGGCGCGTGGAGATGGTAAGTTGCGCGCCACCCTACTCACTGAAACCGACGGGTAAACCCTCTACTGCCCGAACTAGGGCCACGGGTTTCGCTCCCCTATTAGAGGTGCATGCTCCGCGACCCTGGGGGCCCTGGCCCACGCGTCGCCGACCCTGCAAAAAGTGAAAGCATGATGCTGCCAGTACCATGCTTCTCCGGATAAAGCTCTGGTGACCTTACTCACCAGCAGGATCACCAGACCACCCGAGAATGATGCTTATTTTGGCTGTAGTATATAAGATGCTTTCTGCTTTAAACAAGTTGGAATAGAACCAACCAACAATCTTTCAGCCAGGATTTAGTCTAATGCAGATGAATAGAATCTCATAGCCATATTTTAAGACGAGTCAAAACTAGATTTCACTGCTAGTTCTAGAGCCTACTTAATTTCCCTATCGCCTTCCAATAAACGCTTATTATTAAATAGATATATGACACTGAGTCTACTAAAAGCATCGCACACTTGCCACGTTAAGGTGTTTAGTAGCCTAAACAGCTATTCGATTATTGATGCTCTTGAATTTTATGTATTTTTTTATTAAGGATCCCTAAACTCTGATTCTCGTCGCAGCCGTAACAGCCTCGTTTAGGCTGTATTGTGGCCTACATGGCGGCCCGCATCCGACAATCCTCCGTAGTAAATAAGTTCCAAGGCTGCAGCCAAATTGGATGCTTAACCTTAATAGTTCTATCAAATATGTACGAGATGTCGCCACATGCCAACTTATTTCACAATATATATACTCAACTGTATGTCGGTAGTTCATTATGACCCCTCTTGGGTAATTTTTCGACTGAATGAAATATTAACGCGTTCATGCAATCTAAACAAACATTACACATAAAAAATAAGAAATGGAGAAAAAGAAGAAGAATAAAAATTACTTGACAAAACACGTAAATACATACAGGGAAACCAGACATTTCCATAAATCAGATCGTGATTGTCAAAATGAAGTAGGCTCAGCTAGGCCAAGAATCAAGTCACTGGTTTTCAACTCAGTCCATATTCAGGGTCAGTACAAAATTAGTAATTTACAGAAACTGTCATAAAATATCTTAAGAATTAGTGAATTTGTGTTTTAGACTGAGATGCAGTGAGTTTTAGGTAGGTACATAAAGTATGTGCCCGCAAAAGGAATTAGGTTAAATGTTTGTTGTCAGGTCTGGGCTGTAAACCAGCGCTGGGTCAAGCGGCTCCCTCAGTAATAGCTGAGCCACGCCCATTGCCAGTAACTTATATATGTTTATTTTTTTATTTAATGTGTCCAATTTAAATTAAGACAGCTTGTTTTTTGTCTTTTTAAAATAATATTCAACCTAAATGTGAAATTATGAGGTACATAATAGAATATATAAAAAAGAATGAAGAGTAGCAATAAAGAAGTCTACTTAAAATCTTATTTTATTATTCTCCCTAAATGTTGGATTTAGAATAAAATGTACCAGGAATTCATTTGCAAAAAAAATAACAAGGTAGATAAAAACCCCGTGGGATTCTGCCTCTCCAGGGAACAGCGAGCTTTTTAATTAATAAGTATTTATAATCAAGTTGGTGATGATTATCGTCATATTATTTATACTAGTTCGGCTAATATTATAAAATTCTACCATTTTATAAATTATTAACAACTTTTGATTTGGTCCATTTGTAATTGTCATTGACTTAAATAATAGGGACGCGACATATTGTTCTATAGGTACAATTGCTTATAAAAATAGTATCCATTTTGAAGGCACACACATAAACATATATCTATCTCGTTCTTACTCAGGGCTGTAACTCGCAGGAAAACAATATAGCAGTATGTCAGTGCGTACATAAAGTGAAACATGTATATATAAGTAAATACCTAATGAGGCCGAAAATCCGCCATGTTTAGCGCAGCAAATGTCATTGTCAGTCAGTTAGCTGGGGTTGTACATTATGTATTTATCGACATATTTTCATAGTTAGTATTGATATACTTTATTTTTAACAACATACATTATTTTACAACAAAACGGGCTATAAAAGGATCAAAATTATTATACAAGTATTTTATGGTGGGACGATTATCAACGGGATAGTCGTTGGACTTTCGGCTTTCGACTGTGAAGACGGAGCAGGAATTTGTTTTTATAATATTTTAATAATTGAATTTTAGCCTTTGATATACTTGTTGCTGCTGTATTATTGCTGATATGCTAGTTAAGAGTAGTTGTGATCTATGTAATTCTCTTTCTGTAAAACTATTTTAGAAAAATATAAGACTGCGATTCCATCCAAGAAACATATTTGCCCAATTTGAATGATAATGCCATCAATCATCTAGGCAAACTTTATGAAAAAAAGTCTGTGGACACATTTATTCTAAACTAATATTTCAATATTTTGCAGCAACATGCCAGCAAACAATAAAACTGGCATATTAAAAGAAAATCAGTTGGAAACAATTCCTGTTTTGGCCGGTCCTGAAAATGTACTACGCCATATGTTTATGTTTTGCGGTCAAACGACAACTTTACAAAATCAGTGTAGCAACTTTTAAAAATGGTCATATCGTTTACTTGGAAAATTTGAAGCACGAACTTGTCTTAGATTTCCCACATCTAAATCAAAGTATCTTTGCACATAAAAATATACTTACCTCCTAATAAAGTATTAATTCTACAAATAAGAAATACTCAATAATATTTAAAATAAAATGAGGCAAGAACATTTATCGATACAACCCAATAACATTCAAATCTTCTGGGCAGCACTAAAACCGCCATGTTTAGCGGCCAGATGACGTCACAGTGGCACGCATTTTGGTTGACGTTTCGTTTCCATAGGTTTCCTACTTCAGTGGTAATTGTACTGTTCTCATATCTAATAGTAATAATACAATCTATTATAATTTTATATAGCTATTATAATACAGGTGTCGGCAGCAAATTTAATCAAGCAGCCTTCATTTAATTAACCGCATGACGTCATCATAGATGGCTACTGTTAATGACCTTATCAAACAGATGGCGCTATATACATACATACATTATTCATGAATATAACTAAATAGTGATATTATGACTCTTTGACATATATCTAATTATAATATCCGTTTTTTCTATTTCGGAACTATATTTTACTCAATGCAAATCTCCGGCATGATTTAAAATCGAGCTTAAGCTCATTTCTCTCATTATGTGTGTACTATAATTGTGTCTACCACTACTACTCAGCCCATACATGACCCATTGCCGAGTCGGGCCTCCTCCAATTACATGGAGGATAATAAGCATACTGTGCCACGCTGGCCAGAGACGTTAGCACAGAGTTTTATATCAAGTTTTCCTTCTCTTGCAGCTAGGTTATCGGCCTTGTCTTTTCGTTCCGACGGCTCTTAGGGCTCCCACACATTAACACGATACGACGTCGCGTCGTAACACAATGCGGCGACGTTTGTCGATGCGACGTCGCGTGGTTAAAATCTACGGCGCGACATCGTAACGTGCCGCGATGCACGACAGCAAAGAAATCTAAAGAAATGTGTGGATCCAGTATCTTCTGAGTATCTGATTTACTTTATCCGTCTTCTTAATAACAGCATGAGTAGAAAACGTCTAGTGCCATCCATTTTCCGAAATTAACTACGACAATTCACCCGTTATTGTATTCATGGCGTCGTGCCGTGCATCGTGGCACGTTACGATGATTTCCACGTACGCGACGTCGCATCGTGAAACGACACCGCATCATAGTACGACCGCCCTTACGACACCCTCAGGAAGGAATGGGGTGGTGACACTGTGTATTCTAAATCCGTCACCACACGGACATTCCTTTTCCTGAATAAAAGCACGCCAGTTCTTGAAGATACGAGTATCTAAGATGACTTATCCCGTAGCTTTATCTGGAGCAATATCTTCCTACATGAAAGAGGCGGTACCGCGCCGAATCGATCCTGAGCCGTGGACTTGCCCAAATTATTCGAACAACTAGTACAAGCTTCCGGGTAGTTTACGATTTCTTTCAGACGGTTTTCCTAGTACTAATTCCAGATACGGCGTAGATTAAATTCGATGCAAATTCTGATAGCACGATGTGGGACTTAATAATTTAGTTTATATTTCCCTAGCCCATAAAATACCCACGAATACGTTTTTATCTAAATTCGTAACGTGTGCGTTCAGGAACTTCCTAAGCTAGACCGTTATAATTAGTAGTTTCTATGTATATTGTGTTTCTTGTGTCACAGCGTATTTGTCACAAATAAATCTATTTTTATTATAGTCTATTCAAATCTGTTTCATTCCTTGTTTTTGTAACTTAAAATAACCGCAATGTGCGCATGAGTTGCAAATGATAATAGTTATTTGTTATACAAGAGTGCAAAGTTGCTTTTTAACCGCGTGTTCAATTTTGATGACCGAGCAAGCGAAGGATTCTAAAATTGATTCAAAATTAGAATCCTGAACGTTAGCGAGGGAACCAAAAGAGCACGAGGTGAAAACTCTTTGCACTCGAGTGCAACACGTAACTTTTCATTCCACCTCAGCGAGGAAATGACTAAATGCAAAAAAAAACGTTTACAATCACAAGATAGGTACACTTTTATTTCAGTTTAGGTATTAATTACTACATTATGACAGGTAAGTATTACAGAATAATCTTTACTTTATTCTCTAGCGAATAAAAACGGCTTTTGCACTCAGATATCGAAGAGCAAAAATACTTTATTCTCTAGTGAATAAAAACGGCTTTTGCACTCAGATATCGAAGAGCAAAAATACTCTTTCCGAGATGGGGGGATGAAAAAGTTTTTTTTCAGTTACTTGTATTTCACTTAATACATTTCCAATAAGTAGTGTCAGGGAAAATTTGTACAATAGCTACAGCACTTTCTTTGTTTAACCAGAAACTACATTGAACAATCCGCCCCCTGCTGTCATCTAGCGACCCGCATAACTGTCTTCTCCTATAATTGTATTATTGTCTTGTTAACCCAAATTGTTATCTGCAAATAACTCAATTTTATGGAAATCGTTCGAAAATTACATAATTTGATGATCACAGAATCAGATTGAAAGAAAATATCCACATTGGTGATTATAGAATTATCTTCTTTACAGACAAAAATTACCCACTGCTGATGCTTCTAAATCGAACTTTACTTCTCTTCCGGCTAGGTTGTCTACTTCCTGGCTCATTACGCCTCTCTCAGATTATTTGTATACTTCGAAAGACGGGACACCTGCACTAGGTATATAGCCTGTATCGTGGGGGCAGTCTACAAACATGTAGTTCACGAACACAAATGTCACCCAGACTGACCTTGTAATGTACGGGGATTTCTTAAGAATATAGTAAAACAGTACAAGAAATCAAGATAACAATATTTTAATAACTACATTTTTGGAGCTCAAAGCTAGCGCGGAGGTATTTGTCTAAATCCATAATCAATTTTCAAAGAAAAATGTGTCAATTGACAAGGTTTATGGGGAATCAACGGAAGCAAGTGGATTGTACCACCTCCTAATGAGCAAGCTAAAAGCCCATCATTTTTTCAATATTAGTGACAGTAATCCCTTTACCGATGGTGCGGTAAAAGCTGCAATTTTTCTCTCTTTTTAACCTGTGTCGAAATGGAAGAGTGTTACGAGTTTATGTGGCAAAAATAATTTTGGCTGCGGTTCTTTTTTAAAATTGTAAGTTTAATTAGCTGCATGCATAACATTTATTACGAGTAGATAGAACTAAAGTAGCCTAAATCTGTAAGCTGGTATAAGGTAACAATGTTCTTTCTCTGACTATCCGACTGTCAGCATATTTCTCTCTTCTCTTTTCTCATTATAGAATCTCAGGCAGATTATAAATGGTGTAACAATCCCTAAAGCTATCCAAAGTGAAGATATAGGACCTAGCGAAAGGAACAGTTCTATGTATAAACAGTTTTCTTTTTTAAGTATGAGTGAGCCACTTGGCTAAAGATTATGCTACAAGTTTCGTAATGTGTATTGCACGTTAGTTCTTAAAGTCTCTGTGTTCTCCAGTTAATATTCTTTCGTCCCCGGCTGGTAACCAAAATTTTAAGGAAAAACCGTTTTTTTATGAAAGAAATTTTGTATACGGCATCTATATCAGTAGTGCTATCGACCCTTTCGTGATGGAAATAGAGATTTTGTTACAACCTTTATAAAATAATCAACATATAGCTATAATACTAATATACAAAAAATCATGACTCAGGCTATCGTAACACAGCAGCCTAAGTTCCCTCTCTCAAATGTGAGCCACCGCTGAAACCTTTCTCAGCGGTGGGAACTTAAGGAACTAATTTTCTGATTGAAAGTCTAAAACTACATCTCGAGTGTCGAAACTCAACCTCAGAAGCTATCCATCATTTCTTCGAAAACCAATAAGTTTTTGTCCAATAAATCTTACAGCAAACTTTGAACACCGTATCCCACGCTCAATTATCATCTCTGAACGTCCATCAATCACCACCCGCAGGATCGTGTCATTGTGTGAGTGATACATATTGGCACAAGGAAATACGGCCTAAGAAGTTTTTAGTAGAGATTAAAATAAATTGTCTCTATTTTTGTTCTTAGACCGTATGTGTCGTCCTTGCTGTTGTGTGTGATGTTCAGGCTTACGGCCCACCTGTTGATAAGGGGTTGCCATCGTCTATGGGCGTTTGTAACACTGGAGTGGTCAACCTTTTTTTTGTGACGTTGAAAATCCTCATGGATACTTGACCGCTAAACGCCAACCGGGTTATTTAGGACTCCGGGGTGCAAAAATATAAACGATCGCTCGTAATAAACGATCGCCAATATGGCTTCAGGCCGAATCGGTCCACAGGTGATCTTCTAGCGTACATCACACATCTCTGGGGCGAGGCTATGGACAAGCGTGGCGAAACGCTAGCAATCAGCCTTGATATCGCCAAAGCTTTTGATAGCGTTTGGCACAAAAGCCTTCTTTCCAAGCTTCCGGCATATGGTCTGCCTGCTCAGCTCTGCACGTGGATTGCGAGCTTCCTCCACGGGCGTAGAATACGTGTTGTTTCGGATGGATGCTCATCGCAACTCCTACCAGTTAACGCTGGTGTACCTCAGGGTTCCGTGCTATCCCCCACCCTGTTTCTTCTGCATATCAATGACATGCTTCCATTAGGTAACATTCATTGCTATGCAGATGATAGTACAGTTCATGCGGGATACTTCGGACATCCGGGGGCAGGGCCAGTGGAGACTGCCGAAAAACGAGTCAATTTGGTGATTGAACTTAACCAGACGTTGAACCACATTACAGAATGGGGATCTAACAACCTGGTTGAGTTCAATGGCAAAAAAACTCAAACATGCGCGTTCTCCGCTAAAAAGTCACCATTTCTTCCTCTCCCGTCTCTTCTGGGCACGACACTTGCGTTGCAGAGTAACATCACCTTGCTTGGTATGGAAATCTGCTGCGACCTAAATCCTAAAAATTACATCGAGGCTGTGATCAAAACAGCCTCACGTAAACTCGGAGTCCTGAACAAGGTGCGGCGCTTTTTCTCGGCTGAACAGCTGTACCTGTTGTATAAAACTCAGGTGCGGTCCTCCGCCGAGTATTGCTCACACCTCTGGGACGGCTCCGCTAAGTATCTACTTGAAGCTTTGGATCGGATGCAGCGTCGAGCAATTCGCATTATAGGTGATGAAAATGTAACCATGAATCTCGAGCCCTTAAAACTCCGTCGTAATATTGCTGCTCTGAGTGCATTCTACCGACTGTACCACGGGGAGTGCTCAGAAGAGCTTTTCTCCCTTATCCCTCCCTCCCCTTTCCTTTGCCGAAATACGCGTGCGGGCCTTCAGTGCCACCGTTACACCGTAGCCGCCATTCCATCGCGAACGAAGAAATTTAGCAACTCGTTCCTTTGTCGCACCCTAAAAGCATGGAACTCCCTCCCTGCGCACGTATTTCCACCTACCTACAATATGGGGTCTTTCAAACGAAGCGTGAAGAGGCATCTTGCGGGCCGGCAGGGTGGGGATGGCTAATGCTATACTTACAGTCTAGCACTAGGTATCCCCACTTCTGGACGGCATTTCCACTTAACATCAGGCGGAATGCAGTCATCTGCCTGCTCTTACAAAAAAAAAAAAAAAAAAAAAAAAAAAAAAAAAAAAAAAATATGTAAATTTATCAGTCATCATCGGTCCACTTAATCAGTCACCACCATCAGTAAAAATCATCAGTTCAATCAGTCAACTTCATCAGTCAACTGCTTCAGTCACTACCATCAGTCAACAAGTTCAGTCAGTGACAGCAGCCAACTTGATCACTGACCGTCATAGGTCACTGCCATCGGTCAACTTCGTCAGGCACCATAATCAGTCATTGCCAACAGTCACCATTATCAGGAACTCCCATTAAGTAACTTCACCAGTCATCGTCAATAACTACCTTCAGTCACTCCCATCAGATAACTTCATCAGTCACCACCATCAGTCAACTTCATCAGTCACTGACATCGGTCAATTTCATCAGTCACTGATTTCAGTCACCATCATCAGTCAATTTCGTCACTCACCGCCATCAGTAAACTTCATCACTCACAACCAGCAGTCACCATCATCAGTCAATTTCATCGATCACCACCACCAGTCAACTTCAGTCACCACCATCAGTCAAATTCAGCAGTCACTGCCATCAGTCACTGCCATCAGTCAACTTCATCAGTCACGGACATCAGGCAACTTCATTAGTCTATTCTGTCAATCACTGCCATCAGTCAACTTCATCAGTCACTAACATCAGGCAACTTCATCAGTCAATTTCGTCAATCACTGCCATCAGTCAACTTCATCAGACACTGCCATCAGTCAATTTCATCAGTCACTGACATCAGGCAACTTCCTCAGTCACAAACATGAGTCACTACCTTCTGTCACTCCCATTAGTCAACTTCATCAGTCACTGACATCTATCACTATCATCAGTCAATTTCGTCAGTCAAATTCGTCAGTCACTGACATCAGTCATCATCACCAGTCACTAACATCAGTCAACTGCTTTAATCACCACCATCAATAACCGCCATCAGTCATCATCACCAGTCGACATCAGTCATCATCACCAGTCACTCCCATCATTAGTGACAGCAGCCATCTTCTTCACTGACAATCATCGGTCACCACCATCAGTCAACTTCATCAGTCACCACCATCACTCAACTTCATCAGTCAACTTCATCAATCACTGACTTCAGTCACCATCGTTAGTCAATTTCATCGATCATCACCATCAGTCAACTTCATCAGTCAATTTCATCGATCACCACCATCAATTAACTTCATCAATCAAAACCATCAGTCAACTTCAGCAGTCATTGCCATCAGTCAACTTTATCACCGACTAATGGCGTTGATTGACGTGGGGGAAAAACTGCAAGAATGTCGTCTGAATGAATGAGAAGAATGAAGTTGACTGAAAAAACTGCAAGAATGAGAGCCAATAGCCTGTCTGAAAAGGATGTAGAAGATCGGGCAAAGTGGAGGAAGCTCAGCCGGAAGGCGGACCCTGGTAATAGCCGGGTAGAAGAAGAATGGCGTGGATTGATGGTGGTGATTGAAGCAGTTGACTGATGCGAGTGACTGGTGACGATGACTGATGTCAGTGACTGATGGAGTTGACTGATGGGAGTGATTGAAGGCAGTTACTCATTGTACTATTCGTAATGAAACGACCGAGTGCTAGACAACAACTGTTCTTTATTTATTATACAACTACCTACATGTTTATCATAAAACCTTTACCTACAACATCTCCCCCTTAATAGAAAGACTTAATTTTATATATTTACTTTGGTTTTAAATACAAGCAACTTATTTTCTAAGGAATACATTTTAACTATCTCCTTACACCCCTTTTTCCAAGCGCAATATTTAGGCTATGTATATAAATACAGAACTTGTGTAAATTAACATTATTTACAATAGATCCTTATCTATTTGTGGCTAATCGCCGCTGAGCAATTTTTTTAGCTTTGCGCATGCGAGGCGGTGAGGCCGGCGGGGACGAATGAGTTTCTATATCTAATTTATAATCTTGTTTTGAAACGGGATAAGCTATTGTACCATAGGTTTCCTTTGAAAATATTTCTTCTTCCCCGCAAGCATCACGGAACTCCTCATGATCGTCGACCATAGGTTTCTGTACATTTTCTCCTGGCTCACATTTTATTAGATGACGCCGGTTACGTCTATAACGAGAACCGATCTTATTTTGCACAATGTAGGAGCGCGGTGTATCCGCATGCCCAATTACTGTTCCCCTTCCTCTGTTTTTACCATCGATATAGACCACCGTATCCCCTGGTTTTAACTTTGGTAACTTTTTACAGTGTTGGTCGTAGTACATTTTAGATTTATTTTGGTTAGCTAACATAGTTTGATATTCTAATGGATTGATAGGTTGCGGTTCTAAGAGTTTAGGATGTACAGGCAGTTGACACCGCAACCTTCGACCCATCAAGAGCTGAGCCGGGGAACTCAAGCCATCTCGTGGGGTATTTCGAAAATTTAGTAATGCCAAATTAAAATCACTATTACTTTTTATAGACTTCTTTAACAACATTTTAACGGTTTGCACTGCGCGTTCGCTTTTGCCATTCGCTTGGGGATAGTTAGGTGATGACGTCACATGATCAAATCCCCACTCCCGAGCGAATTGTTTGAATTCCCGGCTGCTGTACTGGGTACCATTATCACTCACTAACACTTTAGGTATACCATGTCTTGCAAAAATTTGTTTCATGTTTTCTATTACAGTTCTTGATGACATAGTATTTAGCTTACAAACCTCAACAAAATTAGAATAGTAATCTACAATAATCATAAAGAATTGTTTTCTATATTCAAAAATATCAGACCCCACTTTATTCCACGGCAGCTTAGGGATCTCTATAGGCAGCAGTGGTTCTTTGCATGGGGCGCTTGAGAACTCCTGACATATTTTACATCGCTTAACATACTCGTACAGTTCTATATCACGCGACATATGTGGCCAAAACAATACTTGTCGCGCGCGCCGCTTGCACCGATCTATACCTAAGTGACCTTCGTGCACAATACCTAACATAATATTGCGTAAGCTCTTAGGGATCACCACCGAATTTTCTCTAAATATCACATCGTCCACCACGAATAGCTCCTCTTTTATAGACCAAAAGTCTTTTAAATTACAAACTACATCTCCTTTATAATTTGGCCATCCCGAATTAATATATCCCATTAAAGTACACAATTCTAAATCCTTTTTAGTTTCTTTTTTTATTAATGTAAGTTTGTCATTAGAAATTGGCAAATTCTCAATAGCCATTTGCACTTGATAAAGCACTTTTTCCGAGAATTGTTTACTGAATTGATCGGGCAAAGGCGCGCGGGACAGCATATCAGGAATAAACATATACTTGCCGGGTACATAGTTAACTATTAAATCGTAACTTTGTACTCTTAACATCATGCGTTGTAGACGAGCTGGGACGGACATCAGTGGTTTTTTAAAAATGCTCTCCAAGGGCTTGTGGTCGGAATCTACTAGAACACCCCGTTTACCATAAACATACTGGTGGAACCGCTCGCAAGCAAAAACGATAGCCAGTAGCTCTTTCTCAATTTGAGCGTACCTCTTTTGTGCATCATTTAGGGTACGTGACGCATACTCAATGGGCCGACCATCCTGAAAAATTACCGCACCGACAGCCACGCTGGACGCATCCACTGCAAGCCGCACAGGGCGTGCCGGGTTATACAGCGCTAAAACACCGGCACTCGTGACACACTCTTTTAATTTATTAAATGCCGCGCGCTCGCTTGCTTCCCAACGCCACTCACTATCTTTTTTTAATAGACTACACAATGGGTTGGCTATATTTGAATAATTGGGAATGAATTTAGACAAATAATTTACAGCCCCCAAAAATCTTTCTAAGTCTTTTTTATCTTTTGGAGTGGGCATTTCTTTAATAGCTTTAATTTTATTTTCATCTGGTCGCATACCCTTTATATTAAACACATGCCCCAAATACGTCACTTCTTCTAAACAAAACCGACATTTATCTTTATTGAATTTTAAGTTAATCTCCCTTGCCCGCTCCAACAGGCATTTCAGCCTTTGATCATGGATTTCCCGTGTTTCCCCCCAGCAGATTATGTCATCCAAATAGTTCTCCACCCCTTCCAGGCCTTCCAGAAGTTGACTGACTTTACCATGGAAAACTTCTGGAGCACAATTAATTCCAAATGGCAGACGTAAGAATTGATAGCGTCCGAAGGGGGTGGCGAACGTACACAGGTCAGCACTCTCTTCATCAAGCTGAACCGCCCAGAATCCAGAATTAGCATCAAGCACTGAGAAGTACTTGGCCCCATGCAGGCGGGCTGCTAACTCTGACACTGTAGGCAACTGAAAATGTGCGCGTTGCACCGCGCGGTTCAGTTCTCGCGGGTCGAGGCAAATACGTAAGCCCCCGTTCTTTTTTGCTGCTAACACCAATGGATGTACCCACTGTGTGGGGTGACTGGCTTTTCTAATTACTCCCATTTGTTCCATTGACCTTAGTTCGTTCGCGAGCCGTTCGCGTAGTCCATGGGGAACTTTCCTTGAAGCACATATTACAGGCTGCACGGATTTGTCAACTACTATATGATATTTACCAGGTAGACACCCTATACCGTTAAATAGATCCTTGTAATTAGACATTTCTATAGACCTAAGTCGCTTCACTAACCCTAATGCTTCGCATGATTTCCGTCCCAACACACTACTACACTGCATATCGGCAATGACAAATTTAAGGTCATAGCAGTTACCTTTATAAAACCATGGCATTACGCAGACTCCTTTTGTGGGTATGGTATCGTGGGTGTAAGACAACAAAGGTAAATTTTTCTTTACTATTATATCGTCTTTGAAACCTAATTCTAAGAATCTACGGTATGCTAACACATTACAATCGGCGCCTGTATCTAATTTAAAATTTTCGGAACCGTTTCCACACGACAGTATTTGATACCAGTCTTCCGAACTGGTATGATTATGATGTATCGTAGAAATATAAAACCTTTTATTATCATCCGAATCACTCTCGTCGCGTATGTTACTATTGTGATCGACCTCATAAATACGTCGGACACTGCCACGGGCTTCACTACTGTTATAACGGAATTGAGTTGACTTACACAATCTCGCGAAGTGTCCCTTATTACCGCATACGAAACAGCTGACAGACCTCGCCGGGCATTCGCCGGTGCCGCGCGCACCGGGGCATCGCGCACGGCCGCAGCCGTCGCACGAATGCTGCGGCTGGTCTCGGGGCAGCCGCGGGCTGGCGCACGCGCTGCTGCGGCGCGCCCCCGCATTTGCAGGCGAGCGCCTACGCATTCCTCTTCTATAACGTGTCACTCCAACACTATCTACCTGTACCATACCACTATTGCTAGTGCCCGCACTCGAAAAACTTATTTGACGTTCACTTTCCTGCGATATTTCTTCCGCTTGGCACAGTTTCACGGCCCTGTCGAGTGTTAGGTCCTCACTCCTGAGAAGACGGTCCCTGACCGCTGGCTGGCGGACTCCGCAAACGATCCGATCTCTGATTAAATCTTCCTCTAGAGATGCAAATTCACACTGCTTACTTAATAGACGTAAGGCAGTCACGTACTGTTGTATCGATTCCCCGTCTTCTTGATTACGTGTAAAAAATTTATACCACATAAGCGTAATATTGGTTTTGGTTCCAAAATAGCTATCAAATTTTTTTAACAGTACATTGACATCATCCCTTTCGTCCTCTGTCTCAAAAGTAAAAGTTTGGTAAATGTCAAATCCATCCGAGCCAATCAAGTTAACTAACAAGCTAGCTTGCACACTCGACGGTTCTGCGTGAACCCCCGATGCCTTCAAAAACAACACGAATTGCTGTCTCCACTTTTTCCATGCTTCAGCACGGCTAACCGGTCCACCGGTAGGTACCTTCTATATTTAAATCCGCAGGCGGCCGGGCGTGTTCCATTGTTAATCGTCGATCTACTACGATATCGTTCACAAAACTTATTTGCCACACGACTCCCGATAAACACTGACTGTTAGATACTACTAACACTAATTTGCACACCAATTTTAGACAAAATTCCGATTAACCGCTGTCACCAAGTACTATTCGTAATGAAACGACCGAGTGCTAGACAACAACTGTTCTTTATTTATTATACAACTACCTACATGTTTATCATAAAACCTTTACCTACAACACTCATGTTTGGTGACTGATGAAGTTGACTGATGGTGGTGACTGATGAAGTTGACTGATGGCAGTGATTAAAGGCAGTGACTGAGGGCAGTGACTGATGAAGTTGATTGAAGTCAGTGACTGATGAAGTTGACTGATGGCAGCGACTGCAAAGTTGACTGATGGTAGTGACTGATGTCAGTGACTGATGAAGTTGACTGATGGCGGTGATTGACAAAATTGACTGGTGATGACTGTTGTCAGAGACTGATGAAGTCAATGACTGATGATGGTGAATGATGTCCGTGACTGATGCTGGTGACTGATGGCATTGACTGATGAAGTTGACTGGTGGTGGTGACTGATATCAGTGACTGATGAAGTTGACTGGTGGTGGTGACTGATATCAGTGACTGATGATGTTGACTGGTGATGTTGACTGATGGCAGTGATTGATGACTGATTGAGATTGGGACTGATGTCAAAGACTGATGAAGTTGACTGATGGCAGTAACTGATGAAGTTGACTGATGGCAATAACTGATGAAGTTGACTGATGGTGGTGATTGACAAAATTGACTGATGGGAGTGACTGGTGATGACTGTTGTCAGAGACTGATGAAGTTGACTGATGGCAGTAACTGATGAAGTTGACTGGTGATGTTGACTGATGGCAGTGACTGATGGGAGTGACTGGTGATGTTGACTGATGGCAGTTACTGATGAAGTTGACTGATGGGAGTAACTAGTGATGGTGACTGATGGCAGTGACTGATGAAGTTGACTGTTGGGAGTGACTGGTGATGACTGATGTCAGTGACTGATGAAGTTTACTGATGGGAGAGACTGGTGATGATGACTGATGGCAGTAACTGATGAAGTTGACTGATGGCAGTGACTGATAAAAATGACTGATGGTGGTGACTGCTGGTTGTTACTGATGAAGTTGACTGATGGTGGCGATTGACGAAAATGACTGATGCTGGTGACTAATGTCAGTGACTGATGGTAGTGACTGATGAAGTTGACTGATGGGAGTGACTGGTGATGGTGACTGATGGCACCGACTGATGAAGATGACTGTTGGGAGCGACTGATGATGGTGTATGACAAAGTTGACCGATGACAGTGACCGATGATGGTCAGTGACGAAGTTGGCTGCTGTCACTGATTCAATTTTTCAAATTCAAATTGTATAGTGATGGGAGTGACTGGTGATGGTGACTCATGTCAGTGACTGTTGAATTTGACATATGCGAGTGACTAATGATGGTGACTGATGATTTTACTGATGGTTGTGACTGATGAAGGTGAATTATGGGAGTGACTGATGACAGTGACTGAAACAGCTAAATGATTTGACCAACGATTGTGTCTGATGAATGTTACTGATGAAGTCTGCTTCAGCCATCATCGTCAGTAACTGCCGTCATTCAACTTCATTAGTCACCATCATTGGTCATTTCTATCAGTCACCACCATCCTTCAAGTTCATCAGTCACTCCCATCAGTCAACTTGACCAGTCACCATCAGCAGTTACCTGCTTTAGTCACTACTATCAGTCACCATCATCGAATACGGCAATCAGTTACCATCATCGATCACTCCCATCAGTCAACTACTTCAGCCACTCATCATCGTCATCATTTCAGCCAATACACGTCCACTGCTGGACATAAGCCCACTCCAAGGATCTCTATAAATCCTCGACCGCATCCATATTTTTCCGGCGACCAGGTCGTCGGTCCGCCGTGTGGGAGGCCTACCAGCACTGCCATTAATAAGTTCATCAGTCACCATCATCTCTCAACTGCTTCAGTCACTGCCATCAGCCAACTGCTTCGGTTACCATCATCGCTCACTGCGATCAGTCAACTTCATCAGTCACAATCGTCGGTCACTGCGATCAGTCACCATCATCGTTCACAGCCATCAGTTGACTGCTTCATTCACCATTTACAGTGGCCGCCATCATTGTTCAGTGGGTATGTAAGGGATGCAATCGGGGATGTGGCCTAGGTTCGCCAACCGCGACAAATAATGTATGGGTATTTATTTATAAGCCTAAGCCTTCTAAGTATTACAAGCAAATCCTTTTCTCTCAGAAAATAACCAAAAATCTTTCTTTTCGTAAGCACACGGTAAAAGGAATCCTCGACATTGGAATGGTAGCCAGATCCCCTTGTAATAGTTAGACATACGGTATCAATCACCATTTCCCTTATTATCCGAATTCACACTATCTATATATTTTTATATTTTAGCCCATGGGTGTTAATGGATGTATCTTTGATCGGTGTTATACTGGTCTGTATGCTATATTATTGTAAAGTTTCATTAAAAATCCATTTAGTAGTTTCTGCGTGAACGAGAAACAATGATACATCCACTACCATCCGTTATAATATTATTATTATATAATACTAGCGGCCCGTGCCGGCTTCGCACGAGTGGATATTTATTTCTTTTCTTTTTTTCTTGCAAATATTAATACACTATATGGGGTCTTTCAAACGAAGCGTGAAGAGGCATCTTGCGGGCCGGCAGGGTGAGGATGGCTAATGCTATACTTACAATTTAGCACTAGGTATCCCCACTTCTGGACGGCATTTCCACTTAACATCAGGCGGAATGCAGTCATCTGCATGCTCTTACTTAAAAAAAAATACAGCCATATTAATCAGTGTCAATGTAGCATTCCAATGGTGAAAGAATTTGTAAAATCGATCCAGTACTTTTTGAGTCATTTCGTTAGAAACATATATATAATATTATTATATGAATAGGATAGTAACAGAGTTAAACCTAAGAAGAATAATATACAATTTCCGCGTAGCAATACCAGTTGGAAAATGAACCTATTCTCGTATTTACGGCAATTATAAATGCCTGGTATAATTCACGGCCGCTCGTGCATTAGGGACAAACGACTGATATACGACTCTCTGGCTACAAATGAAATCCCTACATATTACTGTTTAACTCTCTGACTAATTCGTTATTTTATTGCGAGGGTTTTATTCTTTGTGGAGACTTACAAGGATTAGAGCACAGTAGAACTTAAAACAAGGCCCTCTCTCAAAAGCTTATAAGTAGTTATAAATAAGTAATGAAAATTATGTAGTTGGATAAATATACAATATTGACAATTTAGAGAAACACCCGAACCGACACAAATAGCGATCTTTTCTATTTGTGTCGGTTCGAGTGTTTCTTGAAACCTATTTTGATTAAACATGTCTAGCTCGAAATCCGGGTATCAAATTACAGGATCGCATTATTACCCGTCTATTTGTTCAGGAGCGACAGTGCCACAGACAATCATACAGACACGTCAACCTTATAACATCCCTCTAACCTTAGGGGTCAGACAATAAAGCTAGGTATCCCGATCTTTTTTGTATTCTGGTGGTAGCTATAGGTAATGCTCGTTGTATTTACCCGAATTCTGTTGATGCAAAAATTTATTGAATATAAAAACAGAAATATATGTACAATATGCGGCCTGCGAACTGCAATCTCATCCAGACAATAGTTTAGTTATTCTTAGCTTTTTCGTGCCATATTGTTCATTAGTACCTTCATTTTACTTTTAAATTTAATCTTCCCTTCAGGACCTTTTCTATTTCATAGTAAAATGTTAAACATAATTCAAGGAACACGAGTGCAGGTAAATTTCACATGCAGGATTTATTATGGTCGTCGCAAGATTGGGGTGCATGTGACTATTTGTTCCCGTTGCGCTGTCGCTTTGTGAGATTTACTGGAATTAACTTGCTTTGAATTTACGGTTAATTTTAGCATAACTGCGAGAACTATGCGTAGTTTAAGGGAGCTGGCAACATGTCGCCAAATATATTTTTTACTCATAGTGTTACAGTAGCTTTAGCCCGCGGCAATACCTGAGTGGCTTAGAAGCCCGCAATAAATTTGGTAATCGCAATTTAATGGGGAGCTCTAAATTGGTTTGCTCGTAAAATTTTCATCAAAATCTACTCAAATATTTCGGAGATTGGCCAGAATAAACATCCGTATTATAATCACAAAACTTCACAATTGGACACATTAATTTTATTTCTAAATACAGATTTGATATCTTAATTGTCCTACATTATCCCACTCACACGGTCCAATGGTTTTAATCAAATTACAAACAGAAGCCCAAAGTTGGTCAGAGTTTTCCAAGTTAAAATAATATGCGCTAAAATTCAGATCAGATTTTATTATCATCATCACAATCACAAATTTTGAGACAGGCTTCCTTCAAATTGATGAAGAGGGTTTAGACATTACAGATTTACCACATACCTTAATATGTTTGACATTATAAATCGGGCAACACATGATCCATTTTCACTTTCCCAATTGCATTCCCTTCCACTAAATGTAAGACTGCAGTAATTAACAAATAGTTGACGAATGGCAAATGCAGCCTGTAGTTGAAGCGTCTGGTAATGAACTGGTAGTCGAGCGTGCTCACTAGCACTGCTAACTTGTCGCTTGTTTGTAACAGTTAGAAGTTTCCAACTGATATGGAATACGATTTTACCTTATGTACTGGTTATGTGGAGTGTTTGAATTGTGTGTGACAATCGAGAATGTTCTTGGGTAAGACTGGCAACAAACTGCTGGAAGAACTAGTAAGAACTGGAAAGTTCCAGTTAAAACTTAAAGGCACGTAAAACCGTCAGTCCCGGCTAACCTTCTGCCATCCATGGCAGTCATTACATGTAGTCAGTAGCGTGAAAATTCTGCCTGGTCTAGGCGTTGAATATGCCTTTGGATTAACGAGTCCCGGGTTCGATTCAGGGGTCTCGCAAGTGTATTTGTCTAAACCAGAGGGACTTCGTGAATTACATGTCTATTCAGTTTTTTTTTTAATAAACATTAGTCTCTAACCATAAGTCTAACCAAATAATTATCGGTTGTTCCACAAGATGCAAACGTATGTAAATACCTACTGGTGGTTAGCTAAATGAAGTTAGGCTGGTGCCGACCCCAGTGAAATAGGCGAGGGGGCAATGGGGGGAATTTAGTGAATTAGAATTTAGTAAATTAGAATATAGTAAATAAGAATTTGGTAATTAGACTCTACTACCATTTCCAATGGACAGAAAAGATCATCAAAGTCCGCCAATGATTATTTACAGTAGTAAAAGTTATAAGTATTGGTGGTTCCAAACAATTCAGAGAGAAAGAAAGACGAAAGAAAGAAAGAAAATATCTTTATTCACACTGGAGATTAGTGCATAGTACAATTTTAGTCTTGAGGAAAGAAAAACAATCGCTTGAATAGCCAATCCAGGCCAAATGTATTTAAATTGAACTGGAGACCCGTAACATTTGCAATCGTTGGTTGTTGTTGGTCAACAAGGCGCCAATGTTTGATCCATACCAGTACCAAACTATGACAATGAGTAGTTGAATTTACTATAACATCGGTAACGGCAGCGATGCCAATTCACATGACACGTACGTTCTCATGATCTATTGCACATTACCCTTTCAATAACTGCGCGGCGCCAAACAGCGAGAAATGCAACCGGAGGCCAACTTTTCCAATATACGGGTAGCGCGGTTCCCGTATATAAGAATAAAGTATTCTCAAACTATTATCATCATCATTATCTCTGCCCGTAAATGGCCCATTGCTGACTCGGAACAGCCAACGGACCTAGCGTTGTTTGAATTTCACGTACAAATACACATACTATATCTTATAATACTGATATATATAAACCTACTAAACAAAGATCCAAAAATAGAGTCATTTAGATTTCTATTAACATTGATTTTATATATGTTATATATGTCGGAGAATAAACTGTTTAATTAAACCTTTTATTTGAGCAGCGGGTTCAAGGTACCGATCTTAACTACACTCCAGCATTAACACACCACACCGCAACCACTGTTTCTATCATAATGCCCGATCCACCTCGATCGCGCTCCTTTTATAAGTTTTTGCCGAACGTCAAGATGGCGCCTCGACCCCGCTCGAGGACTACCCTCCGCTCTGACAATGCAAAATAATATAACTTCCTCTTTTAAAAAGATGACAAACTAAATTGAATAGAAAAATCTAACAAATTAAACTGATTAAAATTAAGATTTAACAAAGTATTTTCTAGGCTAATTGATATCGTCTTTATGTAACCAGGAATCAAGTCCATTCTGACTACTTCCTCCGACACGGCCACCCTGACGTTTCACACGTCCTCGTGTGATGTTGAAGGGTGAGCATCATCATTATCTGTAAAGATACAAACAAATTTTTGGGTAACATGGTTCGGCCACTCCTGACCAAGTAGAATATGGTCCTTAACATTCATGTAGTCTGATATCAAACGTCAAATTCTCAATCTCAGCGAGCGTCCAATCTTTGTGTCCCTTTACGCCGTTTACTAAACAGATTCCATGATAACGAAAAGGCTACCTCGCCTTTGTTATCCACCTGGCCACCTCGCCTTTCATAGTTCATTGGGCCACCTCGCCATTTGTTGTCCACTTGGCCACCTCGCCTTTCACAGTTCGTTGGGCCACCTCGCCATTTGTTGTCCACTTGGCCACCTCGCCCTTCACATAATTCCTGTTTAAATATCTAGATGGCCACCTCGCCATTTAGATACGTTTACCGCAGCACTGTTAAGATGTTTTGCATATGGCCCACAAGCCACCACGCTGTTACCACGACCCACCATACTTCAAACATACCGCTCCAGAGAATAGTGCCACCCCATCTTTTCACGTGGGCGTCGAGTAAGAGGCGACTCTCACTCTCAGAAGAGACTAGACTCGATACGGACCATCTTTCGTATCATAAGTCTCGATGGCCTAGTGGTTCAGTACTCAGACTTCTAGTTCAGAAGTTCTGTGTTAGAACCCTGGCTCAACCAATGACTTTCCGGAAGTTATGTGTGATGAGCATCGATGACTAACAACGTTGTGCCCCATGTATGACAATAGGTTTCGCCACCTATTACATTTGAGACTCGAAAATAATCCAGCGTGTCGAGGCATAATTGCCGCTGACCACACCCTCAGGTATTAAAGGCGTGAAGTTACATAGGCACATAGCCATATGATGTTTTAATTAATGAAACTATTAAACTAGTCCAAAGATCTTACCGTCATTATTATCTGATAAGCATGGATTCAGCTCAGTAGGGACATATGATTGGGGGAGTGGACGTAGGCGTTCTCTCGAGTATTTGTAAGTTCGATTAGCGTTCAAACTCTTAAGATGGTATCTGTCACCGTCAAGTACCTCAATGACTTCATAAGGTCCTTTATATTTAGGATCCAATTTGGTTTGATTCCGTTCATGATTTTCTACTAAAACATAATCTCCTACCGAAAATCTAGTCACATTTGCCTTATTTTTATCGAATCTTACTTTATCAAGCTGTGCATTATTTTTCATTAATTTGTCAGCTTGTTCCCTAATCTCTTAAATTTATCTCAATCTCATGATCGTCAATAGTTAATAAATTTAGTGGTCTAGCTACTCTACCTATTAACAATTCTAATGGACTTGCCTTAGTTACCCTATGAATCGTGCTATTTATAGCAAGTTGAACATCACCTAACGCATCTTGCCATGACCTATTTGGACTAACTTCTACAACAGTCAACATATTTTTGAGGGTGCTCATTAAACTCAATCATTAAACTCTTTATTCGCGAAACACCGCCCTTGGTCTGCTATTATTCGCACAGGCGCGCCAAAAAGTGACATAGATGCTTTAAGTGCGTAAATGGCACACTCTGCATTAATTCTCAGGGAATGTCTAAGTAACACGTATTTAGTGAAAGCGTCTATGAGCACGAAAACGTATTCGTTTTGATTATTTTTCCCACTGAGTTTTCCTGTGGCATCTATATGAATTGTGTGCATAGGGATGCTGACTTTTGGTATAGGGTGCAGCTCGATTTGCTGTTTACCACTACTTGATTTAGCCACTTTACAAGGTATACATTTCTTAACAAATTTTCTAACATACTTTGCCATATTAGGAAACCAATAATGTTGGTATACCTTCTCTAAGGTTTTATCCCACCCCAAGTGAACAATCAAACTCAAACTCAAAATTAACTTTATTTACGTAGGTTTTATCACAAAACTCTTTTAAATCATCATATTTACAGTTACCATTATCATCATCTTAAGACCCCTGTCCCACGCTAGGTGGTAGTCTCCATACACACCTATCAGTCGTCATATCTACAGTCACACCTTTTATACACAATTTCTCATGTTTACAATCCATCCATCTCTCTTGATCTTCCACAACCCTTACGTCCATCCACATTAATACTGAAACTACCACCGGTTCGGAATGCTGCTCTACAGAGAAGAGCCGGTAAGAAACCCTGTAGTTATATTTTTCAAATCAATGGGTTTGTTTACAAAAAGCACTAAACAGCACAGTGAGAGCAAGTTCGCCGGATGAGAGAGAAACACAACACGTTAACGCAATGAATGACAACTAGGCCTTGGGTTAGGGCCAATCAAATACAAGTCCGCGAATTAATAGCTCAATCGACTCATGGATACGATTTATCACCGACCAACAGAAAGCCCTAGGTACCTCCTATTGGTAACCAAATGTTACGGTTATTTCTTTGATTTTTTCTATACAGCACATTTGATCATAAATTTTACAGCTCTAAATCAAGATCATCGTTTTCGAGTTTATGAATAATTTTATTGCACTCTGGGTCTAGTTGTTGCTCCGCTTGTAACCAGTTTGCAGATAACTCTGTAATATTGACGCGCTTTTGCTCTATACGGTTTACATTTTCTAAAACGTTGGGTTTATTGACCGAGCTGCCAGTCAAACTGACAATGTTATTTATCCTCTTTCCACTAAGCTTTGACGCAACACAATGTTTGATGAGAGAGCATTCGGCACCAGAATCATAATAAAATGGATACGACTCACAAGTGTTCATCAGCGCACTGCTGGGATTGCTAACATAGCAAACTTCCACATGCCTTTCGTTACTCGCCGCTGCTGCAGGCGCTGCTCCGAACTGCTTGCGCCTACTGCCGCGCCAGCTCCTCCGCTGTTGCCACGTTGTTGCCACGTGGACCCTTCGTTGCCAAATGTCCGGCGTTGCTGCACCTGAAACAGATTAAGTCCGACCGCGGCCTCGGTCCCGCAGAGCTTGACGCTGAATTGACAGCACAGGCTGCCTTGCCTTTCACCTCGCCTTTGGAACGGCACCTATTTTATCGAAGTTGTGAAATTTCAACGTTGCCGACTGAAACTTCGATCGCATGAAATCTGGATCTGCTGTCCTATCGCCTTATGTTTAGGCTCTCAATCTACCTTACCGATGCAAATCAAGGCATATAATGGTGCCATAATCTTGGAAAACTGATATAAACTGCCGAAAATATGACGCTAGACCGATGAACTCAAGCCTAACGCTAAAACATCCCGTCTAATCTAAATTTCGTATCGCAAGTAATTAACAGGCAAAACATGTAAAAGAATTTCAAATAATTATTTTTTACATATTGGCTAAACCGTCAAACGTTTTTACACTTGCCTTTGTTTACATTCACAATGTTGTGATGGCTTTAGGTTGGTGTCACTCTAAATGTCAGTCCGTTGGACGTCAGTCTCTGACAGCTAGTGGCGCCACCTGGGCAGTTTGATGTGGTAGTTTTGACCCATATTATTTAGTTGTTTTTAACAAATCGAGTTGTAATTATTAAATAGTTATTATAAAATCAAACCTTAATTAATTTACTGCTATTGGCAAATATTATTTGATTATCTTTTCACAATAACCGGAAGTGAGATTAATTTTTTTAATATCGGCTTGTGTTCTAGCAACTTTACGAATCCCTATTTAATCTGTGGGGTTGTCTACGATGTATGACGGCCAGACGATTAATTACAAATTACCCCAAATAAAACATCAACGCCCTCCCAAAGGCCAACCCCACGTCCGTGCAGAACATCTTAGCCACGTGGGAGGGGGACACTCAAAATGAAATTACTTATGAGTGGCTAACAGGGAAATGGCAAACCCGTGATGATGGAGAGAATTAATATTGAAATGATACAAAGTGACTTGACATTGGCTAAACACAAACCGTGAGAGCCACAAGAAAATAAAAAAATAAAAAAACATCAACGTTAAGTTTGGCATTTGCCAGTGAAATAGGCGGACGCGTCGGTCAGAGCAGAAAGAAACGTCTCCGCCATTGTTTTAACAGTGAGTTTTACACGCATTATAACTAATCCTTTGTATTTCTTATTGTCTCGCCACGCCGGCTTATGCAAATGGACCGCGTGGCTCATTGTGTTGTGTTGGCATACAGCCACGTGGACTGGTTAAAGTTTTAACCTTTGGACTTCCCGTGTAGGCCCTCCATATTCCTTCTGTTGGAAGGCATGATAGTTTCACTTTGTAATAGGATCCCCCTTGCGGCGGATTTCAGGTGTGGCTGCTCGAGAGATTCGTCTCAACGCCAGGATCCAGAGGCACCTTTGGAGCCTGGACTCCTCGAGCCCGGCCTCCTGCGGAGCTGACCGTGCTGTAGTGGAGATCGCCTAGCAATCCAGCTGAGGCGGGACGGTTTTTCATTACCCCTTAATTATTTTTCTTTTACCTGCATTTCTTTTCGTTAAATAAATACAATTTACTTTGTATTTACGGGTTCACCTAAGAACCAGAATGTTCTAGGGTTCAGTTAGGAGCCAGTAAGTTACCTGCCCGGCTCCCAAACTGGGAGGCCGGAATACAACTAGATTTAACTAAAGGACCCCGGGACCGACACCTTTTTATAACCGTCGTCGGCTCAGGGATCCGGGACTCATAAAGTCCCTGGCGCCCCTTAAGTATTATCAACTTGAGCAGTGACCAAAATTCATGAATTAACGTGATAGAAGTTTGTCTTATACCGATCAAAGTCACACTATCGTAAAGTCGTATACCATACAATTTACCCGAGTAAGAAAATGGAAACTGCTCACCGGAGTGACGTAAAATTCCAGACCCACTCACTATTCTTTGACCTGGCTGACCGCAGAACTGTTGCTCGCCTTCCTGCTGCTCCGCTCAGGACAGTTAGACGCGTAGTGTCCTTGTCCATGACAACGCAAGCAAGTGATCCCGTTCACTTGGTTAATCGCCGCACTATGACTGCCACTTGTGATTTTCGGTTTAGTTAGAACAATCTCCATGTAGCTTAATATCTCCTTTAGAGTGACAATGAATCGCCATTATCAGTCATTTCCATCGCGTACAGAAGCACACACATTATCACTACACTGTTTTCTCCACGTGGGCTGACTGAGTTACATACCACTTCTGATGTCGGAGAATAAACTGTTTAATTAAACCTTTTATTTGAGCAGCGGGTTCAAGGTACCGATCTTAACTACACTCCAGCATTAACACACCACACCGCAACCACTGTTTCTATCATAATGCCCGATCCACCTCGATCGCGCTCCTTTTATAAGTTTTTGCCGAACGTCAAGATGGCGCCTCGACCCCGCTCGAGGACTACCCTCCGCTCTGACAATGCAAAATAATATAACTTCCTCTTTTAAAAAGATGACAAACTAAATTGAATAGAAAAATCTAACAAATTAAACTGATTAAAATTAAGATTTAACAAAGTATTTTCTAGGCTAATTGATATCGTCTTTATGTAACCAGGAATCAAGTCCATTCTGACTACTTCCTCCGACATATATTATTAAACAAAAGGTGTATTATTATTATAATAAAGGCTTCATTGTAAAAAAAACATGCTCGGATTAAGTAACACTTTGTATATAATAATTATTATATAATGGGCAATGATGCCGTTATCCAGTCTCTTCCTGGTATCTCAGGATAGAACAGACAGACAGACAGACTATTGCTATCACGAATGATTATACTAAGTTTAGGCTACTTAACCCTGAGACTGCAGAGTCGGGACTCCTCCAGTTAAATGGAGGATAAATTGGCCTGCTGTGCCACACTGGCCAGATGCATTGGCACAGCGTATCAAGTTTCATTCTCTTGCGGCTAGGTTACTGGCCAGTTATTTCCTTTGGTCGACTCTTACGATACTCTCAGGATTGAATTGGGTGGTGACACTGTGTATTCTACATCCGTTACCATAGGGACACTAAGTTTATTTACGTTAAAATAGTAAAAAATAAATAGGCATTCTGAGCAAAGATACGCAGATGAAAGTAAACTACATTATTTATAAGCACAAAGCACATTTTTGAATGGATCTAAATTTAAAAACTTTATGGCAAAAGTCACGCGAGCGCCAAATGTTTTTCAGATACATAAATTATGTTTCGCATATTCATCCTTCATCTCGAATTGAAAACAAGCCCCGAAAGTCAACACAAGCATATTTGCAAAACGTGTGCAAAAATATTCGCAAAGCTAAAGGTACACAAAGTAGCAGTATACAGAGTGAATATAACACAATATAAATGCAGTTTCATTTACTCTGGACGGACAGGGACAGAATGAACCGTTTTATACTTTTGGATATATTTTTAGTGCTAACTAGCTGTAAGCCCCATTACGCACTAGCGGTTGAACCGCGGAGGCGGGTAACCGCGCGGCCTGCCGCTTTTCCAGTATAATATGCAACCGTAATAGTTCAACCGCTTATGCGTAAGGGGACTTACCGTGACTTCGTCCGCGTGATATTTAAGAACTCAGCAAATGTGGGTTCATATACATTCAAATACACTTAGTAAAAAGCGGTTGTTTTAATATTACAAAAAGACACTCCACTTCACCATCACAACATATTAACAAAGTCGCTGTCGTCTGTCCGTCCCTATGTATGCTTAAATCTTTAAAACTACGCAACGTATTTTGAAACGTTTTTTTTAATAGATAGAGTGATTCAAGAGGAAGTTGTATAATTATGTATAATACATGCATAATTGCACCCGTGCGAAGCAGGGCGGGTCAGTGGTTTATTTATAATAAATAATTTAGTTGATAGAACTAGCTATCAAACACTAATTATACGTAATTTTATTTGACTATGTGTCCAATTTACGTTGCTTTTAATTTAAGTATTCTATGTTCTATTCTATTCTAGCGAATCGGCAAGCGTAGTGTGGGACGGCCCTCTGCTAGATGGAGCGACGATCTGCGAAAGGTTGCGGATGGGATGGATGCGTCAAACTAAAGACAGGGCGCTATGGCGCTCTTTAGGGGAGGCCTATGTCCAGCAGTGGACTAATGTGGGCTGATGATGATGATGATGATGTTAGAAAATCATAACCACCAAGATAAAGAAACTGCGTGAAATACCATTGCTTTATTTTTATTTATTGATCAAAGTTTGCTCTCTGTAGTTATTGAACTGTGGTCACGGATTTGTTTGTTTTTGTTCAAAATCACAAGCACTCGTGGAGTTTGTGTTGATTAAACGTTGCTTCGTTGACCGATTATGACACCCTCGTGAGTTTCTAATTACTATTATATAAATAACGCACTAAATACAACTTTTTTTAATGATTAAGGATAAAGCTTTTCAGTTTAGAAGCCGATTATGAATAAAGAACCGTTAAATATTATTCAAAACTAGCTGTAACCCGCGACTTTGTTGGCGTGAAAAATAACAAAAAGGTGATTTTCTAAAATAAAAGCCTAAGTACTTCCTATAAAATCAGCTATCTGTCAGTGAAAGTTCCGTTAAAATCGGTCCAGCCGATACAGAGATTAGCCGGAACAAATAGACCGACAGATAAAAAAAAGGTTTTTTTATAAAGTATCATGTACACTTTCATTTGCATGTAGTGAAAAGCAGTTAATTTGGGATTAAGAACAGACCGTTAAATTTTATTTATATGTACTCGTAACTTAAACATAGTTTTAGAAATCTATTTAATTCTGCCGGTGTTCTATGATGCGACTAAATAAATTATTTAGGCAGAAAACCTCGACGCTGAGAAGACTTGATGTGACATTTCTGCTTATCTATGCATTGAACATATATGACACGAGTCGATTGACCCCAACTCAGAAACGTAAATAACGTACCTAATGAATGTTTGCAATTATTAGATTCATTATTTCAGCCCATTAATGACCCACTACCGCGTCTAGCCTCTACTGTGCTATGCTCCAGACAGGGTTTGTGTCAAGGTTTCCTTCTCAAGCGGCTAGCTAGTCTTTTTCTTTTTTACTGCTTTTTTACTTTCTAAGGACACCCTCTGGGTGGTATGGATTGGTGACATTGTGTATTCTTTATCTGTCACTACACGGACTATTATAGATAGGTACGTCTCTTCAAAGCAATGCTTATCGTGTCAGTATTGCGCACCCACAAAATGTATAAAGTAAATACTGCTAGCCCCGAGGCCAGATCCGAGAACTCCGCTCAAAGGGATAAGGGACAGGATAACTTTTAAAGTTCCTTATAAAAAGTTAACGCGGAAAATTCTTTCGTGCAACTCCCTCAAGAGTTGTAAAGATACCTAATGGCAGATTTTTACTCTTGGTCAGTAATTCGTCTAGTAAGAAATTTGTTGAATATTATTCAAGATATTGTGATTGTGATATTGATATGTATACATAAGATCAGTAAGGCTTAAGTGCTGCTATTTACCAAAAAATACGCAACTGAAAGAATTACTAGTAAATAATTTGAGCGAGTCATCAATACACTTCATGGACTGGAAACATTTATGACATTATTCTTAATTTTGATTGACCATATATAAATTAAATTAATTGAATTTACACTTAAAACGTAAATTAATACTTGAAGGCTAAACTGTCTTATTAATATTAATGCCATCTGTCGCCGATCTAGGTACCCTGTATTTCAGCAAACATCGCCATTCCCAAATATTTTCCTAGGATCATTAATTCAACTTTAAATGGTTCTTCTCCGATTTTAAATAGAATAGACTCGGTGCCCTAGATAAATAGATATAGTATTCTTCTTTTCACATGATTTAAATAAATTGTTTTTCTTATGAAAATGTAAAATGATCCGTCCATATTGAAATAGCAGAAGTTGTAGCCAGTTATTTATTTGGCTAATCAAACAGACTTAGTCAGTAGTCTGGCTCTATTTAGCGCTACTTGGTTATGATCAAAACTACATGAAAAATTAATTCATCTCAGGCAGCTACGGATCGAAAAAACACTGGACAGTACAGGGTTTTTTTGTGAAGTTCCATATAATTGGGGGAGGTTCAGTAGTAGTAGATGTATTGTAAGTTCGTTACCATCCCAACAAAAATAACAATTGTTTCCTTAATTTAAGGTACACAAAAATATAAAATATCTTTTTAGTGGACGATCCAGAGGACCGCCCACAAAATCCCGAACAACGGGAACCTGAAAAAGGTTAGACACGAAAAGGCCAAAATAGCAAATAACTTTTCCTTTTTCTGTTGTTGTAAGGAAGTGTATAAATATGTAAGTGCTTACAACATTTTATGTCGAAACTTCGGGAGCAATTTTTGTTGTTGTAAACATTTTGATGTATCATTGAATATCCTCATTGCGCTCGTTGTTAAATGGTCAAAGATATGTTTGGATATCGTGTAGTGTAGAATTTAGATTTATATAGTTTAACTAAAATTATCTACAGCATATAAGATAATATTAACAAGGATTTGTTTCTTGTATTTTATAATATTATAATCCACAACGCTTCAAATCTTTTGTGACTTCGTGCTGCATATCAGGCCAGACTTTACACAACTTGGCACAGTAGACTAATTTCCTTTTAAATGGGAACTAACATTTGTCTGTTTTGACGTTACGCGACCGATAAAACGCGACGCATTTTCCGTCAGATGTGAATCGACCCTAAACCCGTTCTCATCTCAGTTTCCTCTTTTATTATTTTTACCCTTTCAAGTTATGTTTTAGTAACACAAAGTTAACCTCAATCCTTTTATATGGTCCCAACTTCCTGTATCCAGTTGAATGCACAATTGCCAAAAAAATAGTGTGGGGTCACCCACCAGCTCCGTAAAAATGTTGTTCCATGACAGAAGCCTCGGATCCTGACTTGAGAGCCCAAATGTTCCCTGGCCACGGTGGCTTCCGGCTCTGTCTATCCGGATTAGCGCGTTGCACCTGCGACACCGAGGAAGACAAAATCGTGAAGCACATCATCTTTAGATACCCCAGGTTCGAGAGAGTTCGTTGGGTTTGCGAAGAAAGGTAGGACCAGCATCAAGGCGAGACCTACCAAACATACTACTACTACAACTCAGCTCATAAATGGTTCACTGCGTCACGATGGCCAGACGGGTTGATTTGGTCTGGGGTTGACCCCTCAGGATTGAATAGGGGAGGTGGCACTATGTATGCGAAATCCACATGGATCCTTCCAAAAACATTAAGGGATAATTCCAAGCTGGGGTGTTTCTTGGAGTTCGATAAACGCGTAGTGCATATAGCGAATATAGCACTGGGTAATTAAGGAAAAATATTAACGGTGAGACTAGTCCACCAGTTTAAAGTCGCTCAGCGTGCTATGGAGCGAGCTATGCTAGGAGTTTCTCTGAAGGATAGGCTCCGTAATGAGATTATCCGACAGAGAACTAAAGTCACCGACATAGCTCAGAGAATTAGCAGACTGAAGTGGCAGTGGGCTGGTCATATCTGTAGAAAAACCGACAACCGCTGGGGTAGACGAGTTCTTGAGTGGAGACCGCGAATCGGCAAGCGTAGTGTGGGACGGCCCTCTGCTAGATGGAGCGACGATCTGCGAAAGGTTGCGGGCAGCAGCTGTATGCGTCAAGCTGAAGACAGGGCGCTATGGCGCTCTTTAGGGGAGGCCTATGTCCAGCAGTGGACTAATGTGGGCTGATGATGATGATGATTAATAAATAAATATATATAATATTATAATCAGGCCTTGTTATTTTCATCATAAAAATATTTGAGGAAAATGATTTGGTTTCCAAAGTGTTTCCCTCGTCCAAAAAGAAATGTGTTATACATTTGACATACAATCTGACTGTGAGTTTGTGTACTTGTTTAAGTTATGTTTGTATTGTTTTAGCTTGTTGAAGACTTATTTTCTATACGTTTCTGAGTTTTTGGAATGCTGTACTTTAATTATTATAGTGAATGCTCCGTAATATTATATCTAACACAATTTTGTTTGAAGGACCAACTTTACTGATTCAAATAGGGCACGTATTGATTTTGTCATCAATGCTCATAAATATCGCCGCGTTGTGATGGAAGGCTTTGGTGGAGAGAAATGGTTTCCACTTCAGGGAGAAGATTTAAGTCAGTGCCTTGGCGGTAAAATATTAGCTAGGGCATAAAATATTTTGTTAGGTAGCCTCGCGGATACAGCTGAAGTTAATGCTATTAAGCACATATTTATTCCACGAGGCAAAAACAGGTTTTTGTTTACTTATCATATCGGATTCGTAAAAAAATGTTAAATAACTTGGTAATGAACTGTTACTAAGCGTGTATCTACTACTACTACTCAGACCATAAATAGCCCACTGCTCAGTCGAGGCTCCTCTCATCACAGGGAGGATAACCAGCCTACTGTGCGACCCTGGCCAGACGGGTTGACACAGCGTTTCGTATCAAGTTTTCCTTCTCTTGCGGCTAGGTTTTCAGCCTTTTCATTTCCTTTTGTCAGCTCTTACCACACCCTCAGGATCGAATGGGGTAGTGACACTATGTATTCTAAATCCGTCTTCACACGTAATGAGTGTATACTGCTCAAATTTCAGTTTTGTTGCGTTAAAAATATCGTAGAGTAAGTTCATTTGTAACACAGTACTACAGTCTAGGATCTATGACAGTTATTGACAAAAAACCAGAACAAACTGATTCGTTTTAGTGCCAAGGTGTACTTCGTTCATTATGACCAAAATTAATAACCATAAAACAAGGCCTGATCCTTGAAGTTGCTTCACTAAAATAGCGAAAGCCTAGCCTGGAACGTCGAAGCAATGCTCAAAGTAAAGAAACTTAACACAATTGTTGCGAAACGGCACGAATAATTAAATTTAGTCCGGACTATTATTTCCGCCATCTTGGAGTGGCGGAATTTAAGTAAATGTTACGGGGATTTGTAGTTTAAGTGCGCCGTATAATTAAATCATAGCAATGTTACCTCATTTGCTTAAAGGCTTCGTGGAAAATGCATTTAAGAGGACCATTGTGAAAAATTGGTTATGAAATCAGTGAGTTTTAAGTTTAACTGGTTTGGGTGGGAGGTGATGACTAAAGCGATGGCTGCCACATGCGCTATGCTAATAAACAGGTGCCGCTGTTTGGGGTTAGTCGGCTCACTGGATTCAACACTTAAAATTTCATTTTTTTTTTTTTAAATAACATAACGTTCGAATGCCGTTCGAAACCAAACTAAACTAGTTATATATATTTACACGGTCATTGTAATATGGCGTTCTAACTTTAATTTGTTGCTTCCAGCCTCATTTACTTTTTATACGTAGTGTTGCCAATAACCATATCCGCTTATCATCTCGTATGCAATCTCCAATTTATTGGCGACTCCCTTCATCGACTGCTGCGCAGCATGTCGCGGGTTCGATCCCCGCACGGAAGAAATATTTGTACCACCTACAAGTATTTGTTCCGGGTCTGGGTGTTTTTCTATCTATAATACGTATGTATTTACAAAAAAAATATTTAAAAGTAGTTTAACATCCATCTCGTTACCATAACACAAGCATTAAGTTGCTAAGCTTAAACTAGTCCCGTATCAAGACTTTCTTGAAATCTTTATGTTAACAATTGTACCTAACTAGTTAAGACGACCTATACAAATATTTAATTTTTTTCGTGCTTTTTTTTGCTTTCATTATTCTGTCCAACTTGTTTGTACCATCATCATTGTAGTGTTCGTTAATTAAAAGAGCAATCACATAGTTTCTTCTCCAGAGTTCCATTCCGGACTTAGTGGCTTACTTACTAGAACATATTACTGATATGACTGTTCTCGATTCAATCTGTTTTGAACTGATCTACTCTAGAAAACCAATCAATAAAAAAAATGTAATAATCAGATTATGAACAAAACGAATAATTTCGCCAACAAATAAACACAATAAGTTACCCTGTATATGACTTTAAATTGAACAAAGTAAATCCAAGAAAATACACTCGAGAGCAATGAATCCGGGTCACTTAAAGAATCCTAAAAATCTCGGAAACTAAAAATGCTAGGTTAATGCAATAAATCGTATTTAATAGACAATGTAATACTCCTTAAATGAAGGTATTAAAACTTCTTAGTTATTGTAAAGTTATATAATAAAAAAATCAAACTTGAAAAAGGGCCACTTTCGAAGATGGAACTACGAAATTACAGCATTTGGTTTTGCTTTTGTTTGTAATCTGTCATTTATGTGGGTACATAAACCATGTTGATAGTGCTCTATATTCATTATTCAAGCTGAAATTGTGTCGCTTACGCCTGAAGAATGCACCAGAATACTTACAATGCTGGAAACCGGCCGGAGTCAGCGCGATACAGCCAGGACTGTCGGTGTGTCGCTGTCAACAGTACAAAGAGTTCTCCGACGTTACGAAAAAACTGGTTCTAACCTACGCAGACCAGGAACGGGCAGAACCAGGTGTACCACAGCACGAGAAGACCGATACTTGGTGAACACCATGCTTCGAAACCGCTTTCTCACAGGAACTGAACTCACAAATCAGTTTCGACGCCTCGGAGGAAGTAACCCAAGTGCATGGACAGTAAGATGTCGGCTTGCTGAATCTAACTTAAAACCCCTTAGACCTGCAAACGGCCCTAAACTGGAGCGTGGGCATCGTATTTCAAGACTAAGATATGCCCAGAGCCACGTAAATTGGAGTATTGAAGATTGGTCAAAAGTTATGTTCTCCGATGAATCAAAATTTATGCTCTACAAGCACGATGGAAGACACAGAGTGTATCGAAGACCAGGGGAAAGATTCAAGCAAGCATGCATCGAAGAAAAAGTAGCCTACGGTGGTGGGTCTGTACTTGTGTGGGCCGGAATTTCTTCTGAAAGTCGCACAGAGCTGGTGATCATAGAAAACGGCTCTTTAACTAGCGTAAGATATGTGGAAGAAATCCTCAATGATCACGTTGGTCCATTTATGGTCAATTTAGGTGAGGATGCTATATTTATGCATGACAATGCCCGACCTCATACAGGTAGGATTGTGAATGACTACCTTCAAGAGATGAACATTACTCGTATGGAGTGTCCAGCGCGCAGCCCGGATATCAACCCGATCGAGCATGCTTGGGACGAGCTAGGCAGATGCGTAAAACAACGAAACCCTCCCCCAATCACGCTTCGTGAGCTCAAAATTGCTCTCACAGAGGAATGGGAGAATATTCCCCAAAATCGTATAAGGAACTTGGTGTACAGCATGCCAAACCGCGTAAACGCAGTAATGGAAGCACGAGGAGGCAATACGAAGTATTAAAATTCAAGAAAATCGTAATAAAGTTCAAAAATTTCATGTTTCCTATTTTTGTTTTAAGGAGAGATCAGCAGTTTTTTTCTTTATGTAATTTTGTGTTAATAAAATGTATGGTGACTCATATTTTTTTTACTTTCATTTAAGGAGTATTACATTGTCTATTAAATACAATTTATTGCATTAACCTATCATTTTTAGTTTCCGAGATTTTTAACATTCTTTAAGTGACCTGGATTCATTGCTCTCGAGTGTATTTGTAAAGTTACGAAGCGTGAATACAGAAACATCTAGAAGGGCGCAAAGTAAAATGTCGTAAAACTGACGAGTTGAGGCGACTTCACAGTTCTTGAATGAAATATTGGAGCGCCTTCAACTCTGACCGTGGTCTTTGATGAATTGAAAACAAGTTTTAAGGGTTGGTTCAATTCATAAACTATAAGCGACTCGCATTTTCTTAATGTTTTATTCTCCCAGACGATAAAACGGGAACAAATTATTTTTATAGAAGTGTGTATTGAAAATCTGTCATCGTTTACAGCTTGTTTCCTAGTTTTATTTTACTGTCGTCGTCATCGCGTTTCAGCCCATAAATGACACACTGAGTCTCCAAATCGATGGAGGTAATTAGCCTACTGTGCCACGCTGGCAAGACGGGTCACAGGATTTGTATCAAGGTTTCCTTCTCTTTCGGCTAGGTGATCTGTCTCTTACGTTCTCTTAGTCGCCTCTTACGACACGCCTAGACGGTTGGGGTTCGTGACATTGTGCATTCTAAATCCGTCACCACGTCACCATTTTACTTTACAAAGATGCAATTAATCGCCACAACTGACATAGTACAAGTATAGTTTACTAAAAAAAAGACACTAAGATTGACAACGGAATTAAACTAGCGACCGGTAACCCAAAGACAACGGTGTTGTAATTGCTAGCCTGTAAGTGACTCAAGCAACAATAAAGATCTCAACCACATTCCTATACTGTTTTTGGTGCATCTACTGTATGTTTTAAACGTAACCCCTGCACTAGGTGTAATCTGTATCGCGGGGGCAGTTTACAAACATGAAATTCACGAACACAAATGACACCCAGACTCCGAGCAAGTGCCTCTGCTTTACACGAAGACACTTGCCCGGCCCCGGAATCGAACCCTGTGATCCAAAGGCGGCGCATCCAACCCCTAGACCAACAAGGCAGTCAAATTTGACTGGTAGAGAATGCCAATTGGCATTAAATCCGCGTATGTATTACGTTGCTTAAAGTATTACATTTAAAAAAGAGATTCATAGCCAGTAAACAAGTTTCACTACACCCTATAACTTTGACCGCACCAAATCATAACGTAGCTTCAGTCCGGGGTGGACCTTTGAATGTATAAATTAAAGATCGTTTCACCGAATTTCTTTCGTGATTCGATTGTTCTTTGCTTCGTTTTGGCAACATTGGCCACATTTTACTTAACGTTATGTTAAAAATATCACTTGATTAGGTCATTGAAAATAAAGGCAATAAAAAGTAATATGGCTTTACCTTTCATTGGAAAAGAAACTGACATTCAAAGCCCCGATACATGCTAATCAGACATTTTGACTCAACGTTGGTCTAAGGGTTGCCTGCACTATCTGTGTACTGCACAGTTGTGGTTGCTAGTTCGACAGTCGGGTGATAAGCGATACTTCCTTCCAACTAATTAGAGATGACGAGGGTAAATCTTTTCAACTGATTTCAAAAGAAGAATTCTCAACTCGATTGTATTTTGTTTTATATTTGTAACCGCATGATTCCTTCATTTGTAAAGTGATTCGAATGAATTTCAGATTGTATACATAACAATTTTATCGGAATCGGTTCAATAGTTCGGCAGAAAACTTTAAATAATTGATCAAAATTTGTATTATTTTGACGATATTTCTGTTGAAGTCCTTTACAAAATTTACTAGTACTACAAAGCAATAAATAAAAACCATTTGAAGTCTGTGCTAACTTAATTTGACACAGATACTTTTTAGTGCCCATTTTGAAGTCGTACTTGGGATTATGGACTGCGAGAAGATGCACCCGGCCTACCCACTAAATCGGCCAAACATCGACTGGCTAGTATCATGTCCACGGGGTTCACTTCAAACAAATTAACGAGAACTGGGTTACATTAAAGCGTTTAACGAACTTGTGAATAAAAATTTTCTTCAAAATACTCTAGATTATTTCGGCATATAACTAATGACAATGGCAATTGTTTTTGCTTTTTTTAAAAAAATGCCTTATTTACGAATTCTATAATATTATGTCTAAACATATAAGTCTCTTCCATCCATGACATCACAGGGTCTTACAGAATATAAATTAGATAACTTGACATTGAGTTTCATGCAATCTTCAACACAATGATGACAGCTATAGGGTACATGTTGGTTTATGCGCTGTCGGTGTATTTAGAGAGAGAATGGTCGTTAAAAGCTAATCTTGTACAGGTCCACATTATGCAAAGCAAACATTTGATGGGGTCAAACCGAGTTGTTTTTTCTCAGAGATATTCCCGATACTCTATTAGAACAAGCAGGCTTCTTTGAAATTACTCTACGCACGTAAAACCTCTCTTTCAATAGCTAACGCAACGGTTGACTCTGGATATTGGGTAGGTACCCAAAATGTCTTGGATGTTATAGAATGTGTAACTAGAAGCATGGCTGAGACCAGAATAAACCAAGTGCTCAGAGAACTAGTGCTCGGCGTGGTTCTAGCATCCTGTGCCCCAAACTTGCAAATACAATAGAGGCAAAATCAACAATCACCTTCGATTGACCATTTTGACGGTTTTAGTAACCTACTTACTAAAACTAAATATTCTGTGTGTTGACGGATTAAGAATAAATAGTGGGCACCACTCATTCTCATTCTCTCCTGAGGGTGTCGTAAGAGCGGACAAAAGGAAATGACAAAGCTGATAACGTAGGCACACGAGAAAGAAGACTTGATATGAAACCCTGTGCCAACCTGGCCTGGTCTGGCCAGCGTGGCACAGTAGGCTAATTACCCTCCATGTAATGGTTGGAGATCCAACTCAGCAGTGGGTCATTTTTGGGCTTAATAGTAATCAACTTTATGTGTTCGGCATTTAGGATTAATGCCACACGCTTTTGACACCATGCACTTTTGAATTTAACACATTTAGGCTAAGAATTGTATCGTATCAGATGGACATTTAAATAGAAACTAGCAGGTTTGGGGCTTTCTCTTTGCATTGGGGGACAACTCTGGTATTGCAGTCGTACATATAGGTCATCCATAGAGGTGGCACTCATACTCTGTGTGATTCAAATCACGTTTGATCGGTGCTAAACCCAACAAAATTGGGAAAAGCCAGATAGAAGACACAAGATGATAATAAGGGAAATGAATAATATAGAGACCATGGCATAACATATTAATCTCCACATTCGTGATTCGCTGTCAAGCTCACCCTGTTGCTTTCAGGGTAAAATATCGAATGGTCGCTCAGCGAGGTTCATCACGACAGCAAATAGTAAGTACGTGACCGAACTGCGAAGTACGTGAACCAACTCAAACAGAGTTAAAGAAGTGTTGGTTAGAAGTTGTGGGCTATTTACATGGCGCGGAGAACCGGCAAATTATTTTCTTTGGCGCCTTGAAGTTTTTCGTGAAACGCCGACTGGTGAATGCAAAGTTACGTACGCTTTGTGAATGGCTATGTAGCTGCCATTTGTGTAAATCTCGGGATTGGGATAGCAGTCTCACAATCTCCGTATGTACAATGACATAATCATGACTTTCTAGTCTGCCGACTTGTTGCCATTACCATGAATGTCATACAAAACGGACAGCAGGTCTAACCTAATAGTTCCCGGATGTCCCACCAGATGGTACTTGGAGGTCAGTCGGCAATCAGGTTAGACCGGAGCCAACCTCAATGGAATTGAGAAAATACAAACTTTAAGAATATTTTGAAAGCTTTTAGAATAACAATCATGCAATCAGCTTATTAACCAAAAGCAATTTTCGTGTGATATCCTACTTCCTACTAATATTATAAACCTATTCATTCCGTCATATGTAGCAACTTGTAAACAGTTTTATTATGTAAAACATCGAAGCAGCGACATCTATTTGCAAAAAAACGAAGTAACCTAATTCAAAATCAACGCAGGCGGGTAACAGCTAGTTTGGTATACGCTATTGAAATAAATTACATGAAAAAGTCCTTGTTTTCATTAAACATTATGAATAGTAATTATTTTTCTTCGAAAGTAAAACTTAGAAATTGTTTTCATTACATCAATAGACATTTGCATTACAAACTAGGCGACGGAATATTAAGGAGCCGCGGCTGATTAACAAAAATAATATCGTGCTTAAACTATAAATTAACATTAAAACCTCAATAATTGATACCTACTTACCAATAATAAAAAAAAAACTTTCCAAGAACCGCCAACACATTTAGAAAAGAGCTGATTACTGGTTTTGGTAAAACAATAACCACTGCTAGAAGTTCTCCTTTCAATTAAAAATACCGTATCATTATCGTTCCCTTAGTTTAAGAGCTATCATGCAACAGACGCACAAACTTATCATCATCACCATAATCTAACCATAGATTTTGTTTCAAGCTTTTCGTCTCTTGCGGCTAGGTTTCCTACCATGTAAATTACATGTTTTAGTGCATAGTACACGTACAACTTTAGTCAGTGCGACACCCTCAGGCTGGAGAGAGGTGACATTATGTATTCTAATTCCGTCACCACACCAACTTTACCGGTACATTACTTAACTTGCAATAATTGAATAATTACCACTTTCCACGTATGAAATACGTTTCGTTCATTATTAATTAAAGTATTGACAAGCATCATATGAGCGCACTTCAATTTACAAGTCAATCAAGATGAAAATGATTTTAACGTAATGAAACCGACTGTTCCCAGGCCGTTAAGGGTTGGTCGTCTTTTTAAATTAATACTTATCAAAGTAATATTTTACGTTGGATATCGTAAATATGGATATGTGGGAGTTCGGGCGCGAAAAGATAGTAATTTTAACCTACCCACTTAAACCAACGACGTGCCTCAACTGCCCGAAGAAGCTGATGAACCTTAGTGGGCGCCACGCTTTGATAGGGAGCTTTGGATGCTCTCCAACCCCACAATAGGGCACAAAAGGGTACATTCCAAGTGTCTCTTTATTTGCACCTCATCCAGCGCAGCACTTAGTTACTGCAAGGCAGCAACTGCTCCTGCTGTGGGAGATGCTTATCCATATCATATCACCCGCTACTGAGTGGGGTCTCCTCCAAATTCATGGAAGGAAATTAGCCTACTGTGCCACGCTGGCAAGACGGGTTGGCACAGGATTTGTATCAAGTTTCCTCCTTGCATTCCTTTAGCGCCTCTTACGAACCCTCCCCTATACTGACATTGTATATTCTAAATCCATAACCACAGGGATATTATCCAAATAAATAAATAAACCAGGTTTAGAATTCATAATGTCACGTACGCATTATTTCTTCAAATGTTTCTTAAGAGACCAGCAAGAAACCTCTCTTGAAATCTGGTCAGCGCTGGTTGACGCTTCACCCTCGACCGTGCCATCTTGTCGTGGTGAGAGGGCGATACAGGCTCAGGGTCACCCATGCCGGGCGGGCCCACTGGGAGAGGCTAGTGGAAGAGCGGTCGTGGTGCCTGTTGGCCCTGGGGACTCCTCTGTCCTCAGAGTTGCCTCGGAAGCCTTAACCAGCCGCGACATACGGCGTGGTAATTGCAAGTTTATCCGATGCCTGACGGGGGCACGTGCAATGTCCCGCTCGTGCCTCTCGGTGGGTTGGGGAGCTCCCCATCAAAGCGTGGGGCCCGCTTGTAAAAGCGGGCAAAGGCCCCATCAGGGTCGCGGAGCATGCCCCCATTATGGAGAGTGAAACCCGTGGCCCTGTTTTGAGCAGTTGAGGGAAACCAACGGTGTCCATCAACTGCTGACGTTTAGTGGTCGGGTATCCATGAGGATTTCCAAAGTAAAAAGAAAAGACTAGGTGACGCATAATACAAAATGTACACTATGCACACACCCTTGCTTTTGAGCAAGGGTCCGTCGCGTCTGTGCATGGTTTTTAATTTGCTACCGATTTCTGATAGCCTCAATTAATTACGTCACATTATATTGGATGAAAATATCCCTGTAGTCATCCGAAGTAACGGCATAGTGCCAATCGTCTTTGTGTAAAACAGAGGCTTTGAGTCTGGGTGGCATTTGTGTTCGTGACTTTCATGTTTTTAAACTGCCCCCGCGATACAAGTTATACCTATTGCTATATTCTGATCCCTTTAGAATAGTCTTGCAAACATTTACTAATAATAGGTTACTAATAAATTAAACAGCGAATCGATACTGGTATTCCAACATCCTGAGTACAAAAATTTACCGACCTCGCTGTATTTCTTCCGCTTTCTACATCCGGCATTTTATTGTTTTTCTTTTGATTTAGGTACTCTATTACTGAAGTGAAGCTTAGTATGGCAAATTTATGTTCAAAGATAGATAATCCACCAACATGTTTATATTTTGTACCATATTACTTACTGATTGTATTTTACCTACAAATCCAATAGGATGTATTATTAAAAATTATCTAAATAAATAAGGTTCTAATAAACGAAATTTGTTCTGCCGGCCTTTATTTTTAAGAGTAAAGCCGCCGGGACCCTTTTGATATTCTACCATCTATGGACGATACACGAAGTTATCAGCGTGAAAACTGACCGCTGGTCTAACCAAATAATTACAGGTAGTCCCACTAGATGCTATGGAGGGCAGACGGCTATATTTACGTGTAAATACTGATAGTTAACCAAATCGGGTAGCCTGCTGATGGTGTTTTTATGAACATACATACATTCAAATGTAGCTACAAAGCCATATAACCCTTACAATAACCAATTAAATAAAACAAGAGCGAGAAACAACCAAACCCTCATAGCAAATTAATTCAGATCGTACAACTCTGAATTCTTAATTTATCGCCTGCCGCAGCGCGGCCGACGTCGACAAGTTTTAGTTTTAAAATAAAACGCTCCTTGACTCGCCTATTGTATAAAGGGTTTGAGATACGGATATCGCAACTTTTTAATGTTTTATTTCCTTTCCTTATCTTTACTAAAGTTGTGAAGAAGCCTGTTGTACATATACCGACTACATATACTAGTTGTTTATTTGTTTGAGGTTCAATTTGGTCTGACGGAGCTTGTGGAAATAAAACGAACGTCCATTCTCTTTGAATGTGTAATTAGTACTACAAAATGAAATGCATATGCCATATAAGTATCGGACATACCGCCCACCAAAAACAACAGTTTTTTATAAAAATACAATAACTTTGAAAGGTATACGAGTAAATACATATCTTCGAATAATGGACTGTAAACATTTGTATAACATTTTGTTTTATAAGTTACTCATGCACCAAATAATTTTGTTTTAGAAATCTCTTTTAATACACATCACGACACTTCACTTCACACAATTTAAAAACAGTTCACGTTACTCGAATTATCACCACCGCCCACCGTAACTCACTCAGTCATTAGTTTCTTTCGGGAGCAGTATTAATTTCGATAGGGGTCGTTTTAACTCGTTGTTTCCCTTGCATCGAACTGTTGCCACTCTAGCCAAATTATCTGCTCCTGGATGAAGACATTTTATGCGACCTAATAACCACTTCGTAGGAGGCATATCATCTTCCTTAATTACAACCATATCTCCAATAACAGGTGATGGAACAGTAACCTTCCATTTGTATCTCTGCTGAAGTGTGTTGAGATATTCTGTATGCCATCGACGCCAGAAGTCTTGAGTCATTTTCTGGATAAATTGCCATCTATTTAAAAAACCCACTTTCTTGTTCTCGTAGTTTAAATCAGGTACACCAATTAGTGATTCACCCACAAGGAAGTGTCCTGGAGTGAGTGGCGTGTCTGTTGTATTATCTATCTGGCAGATAGGGCGTGAATTGAGACATGCCTCAATTTGAGCCAGCAAGGTGACCAACTCTTCATAGGTGAGCTTAGTATCCTTATTCACCCGGGTCAAGTGTCTTTTAGCTGATTGAACACCGGCTTCCCATAGCCCTCCACAAGTTGGCATTTTTGGTGGTATAAAGTGCCACGTCGTTCCATCATTTGCCAAAAGTTCGGCTATTTCTCTGGCCACATTATTCCTACTTTGTTTGAACATCTCCTTTAACTCCTTGGCTGCGCCAACAAAATTTGTGCCGTTGTCGCTCCACAAATTTAAGCAACTACCCCTGCGCGCTACAAATCTCCGGAATGCAGCTATAAACGATTGTGAGGTAAGATCTGTTACCGCTTCCAAGTGAATAGCACGTGTAGCCATACAAACAAACAAACAAATGTATCCCTTGCTTGCTCGTTGTCCTCGTAATTTTGACGTTTTTATCATTATCGGCCCAGCAAAATCGACTGCGCTGTTAAGGAATGCTCGATGTTGATTGACTCTTACTGCTGGTAATTGGCCCATAAATTGATTTTTTACCTTCGCCTTATCCACCACACAAGTCTTGCATTGATGGATACATTTTCTTACTGCTGATTTTAGTCCTATAACCCAGTATCTTGTTCTAACATAGGCCATCATTAGTTGTATGCCGCCATGGAGTGTCTTCATATGAGCTTCTCGTATTATTAATTTTGTTAAATGCTGATTACCAGGTATTATTATTGGATGCTTCATTGTTTCTGCAATAGAAGCATTTTGTAACCGTCCACCCACTCTAAGTAAACCGTCGCAATCTAAAAACGGCGATAATGTAATTAGTGAACTTCCTTTGTAAACCCTTCCATTTTCCTTTAGTTTTTCGATTTCTCTCTTATAAACCAAATTTTGATAGTATTTTATGCAGTAACTTAATATTTTTTCTAATTCGCCCGGTGTTAGATATTTCTCTCTCTTTTCAGATTTCTTATTTTTCAATAATCTTCGGCAGTAAGCCAGTACTCTTTTCATTCTTGATAACGAGGAAAACGTCTCCCATATTGGTTCTTTTTCTAGGGTTGTATAATGTGATACCTTAATTTCTAGTGCGGTTTGTGGAATTTCACGTGAATTATCAAAACTAACATCTCTTTCCCTTAACCATTTAGGTCCAGACCACCAAGTCTCTTGTGCAACAAGATCGCTTGCTTGTAGTGTTCTAGTAGCAATATCAGCGGGGTTACTACATGACCGAACATGTCTCCATCTATCGTTATCTAAAACTCTTGTAATATCTGCCACTCTATTTGCTACAAAGGTTCGCCAGCGGCTTGGCTGAGATTGCAACCAAGATAGTACAACCATCGAATCTGTCCAGGCAAATATCTTGTGCTTAGGTATCTCAAATAAGTCTTCAAGATCACTGACTAGGTCTGCTAGCAGCGCTGCAGCACACAGCTCTAATTTAGGAACAGATAGCTGTTTTAACGGTGCCACCCTGGTTCGAGATGAAATCAATGACACATGAACAGAATCACCTTCTACGACTCGCAGGTAAGTTACAGCTGCGTATCCTTGAGTTGATGCATCTGCGAACCCATGTATTTCAATATCTTTATAGTTGTTTGTAGACGTTTTTAACCATCTTGGTATTCTAATGTTTTGCAAATATACCAACTCCTGTCGGTATTGTATCCATTCGTTGCTTAAGCTTGATGGCAACTCATCGTCCCATTGTAAGTTGCTTAGCCAAAGTTTTTGAATCAAAACCTTGGCTGTGATTATCACAGGCGACAGCCACCCAAACGGGTCGAACAATCGAGCTACATCTGATAGAACAGATCTTTTCGTTATTGGAAATGTCATCTCAGGTAAATTTACTGTTATTTTAAATTCATCTTCCTTCCTGTCCCATGTTAATCCTAGAATCCTTACAATATTGTCTAATTTGATTTCCTTGTCATTCTTTGTACTGTTTTCTCCTTGTAAATATTCTAAAACTTCGTCTGAATTACTAGACAATTTTTGGATCTTAAATCCTCCTCTCTTTAAAATAGTTCTAATTTCTTCACACATAATCTTTGTCTTCTCTATATTGTCATTTCCAGCCATCAAATCATCCATATAAAATGATTTTTTAATTAAAGGTGCACAATCTGGAAACTCGTGTGTTTCATCGTCGGCTAATTGATTTAATGTTCGAACAGCCAAATAAGGAGCTGCTGCAGTACCAAACGTAACTGTCTTTAGGTTGTAGCTTTCAATTTCATCTTCAGGTTTATCTCGCCAGACAATTCGCTGCAAATTTGTGTGATCTTCTGTTATCATAATCATTCTATACATCTTAGCAATATCTCCCACTATACATATTTTATGAGTTCTCCATTTGATTATTAAATTTCTTAAGTCAGGCTGTAATACAGGTCCCACCATCATTGCCTCATTCAACGAGTAGCCTTTTGAACCCTTCGCGCTTCCATCGTAAACGACTCTCACCTGAGTTGTGTCTTTGTCTTCTCTTATCACCGCATGGTGCGGTAAATATACTCCAGTTTTATCATTTGACGCTCCACTTCTTTCTAAATGACCCATATCCTTATACTCGTTGATGACCTTTGTATAATCTATTTGTAGCTTTTGATTTCTTTGAAATTTCCTCTCTAATTGATTAAATCTGATTGTAGCTTGCTGTATTGTATCTCCACACAGATTGATTGTTTCTTCTACGCTTTGTTTCAATGGTAAATGTACTGTGTATCTTCCGTTTTCATCCCTTTTAGTTGTATTTTTGTATATCTCCTCACACCTTTCCTCTTCTTTTGTAAGTATCTTCTTTCTTTTGTATGACTCTGTTTCTATCTCCCAGAACTTTCTCAACATATCATTGTCTTCTGCAATCACCCTTGTTACATGTAGTGTGATTACGTTGTGATGATTATTAATCATTTTGTTATTCATTTGACCAGAAAGAATCCATCCTAAACTAGTTTTCTGAGCCACGATTCCATCTGGCAATTTAACCAATCCATTTTCTATAATTCTACAAAAGACATCCGAACCTAGCAATAAATCAATGTTGCCAGGTTTTGCGTAAATTGGATCTGCTAACTCTAAATTTTGAAGTGGTGGCCAGTTTATCGCGATGTGTTTTGAAGGTAACGTGGTGGATATCCTCTTGAGTACGTAAGCCTTCACTTCAATTTCTTCATCGGTTTTCAATCGTGATGTCACTGATAGATCAACTAGGTGTTTGATTGGTACTTGAGTTCCTTCTCCTACTCCTGAGACTACACCGTTGATGTGGGTTTTTGTTAGACCCAGTAGATCAACTGCTCTTGCAGACACGAATGAAGCCTCTGACCCTTGATCAATTAAAGCACGAAGTAAGTGTGTATCTCCATCCCTTGACTTAACTTCTACTTGTGCTGTAGCTAGTAATACTTCATGACCAGGTTGTTCTTTTGAGAAGTGTGCGGTTGTAATTTTCTGTTCTGGTTGTGGTTCTGGTGGTATATCATTGTCCTGATTTGTTTGTCTTAATTCATGTAATAGAGAATGGTGTCTTTTTCTACAGACTCGACATGACGTTCGATGCTTACACGTGTACACGCTGTGATTGGGTATAAGGCAATTGAAACATAAGTTGTTCATCTTCACGAATTCCCGTCTCTGCTCTACAGGTTGTTTCGCAAATTCTTTGCATTGGTATATATAGTGCCCGCCCTTACAATAGACACATGGCGGTTGTGAAAATCTTGCGTGAGCAGAGTGGATTACACTATCTTCATTGTCGTTAGTTGAAGCATGAAAAGATTTTTGAATATGTGTTTTTTCTCTCGAATAAGTTTGTTGTGGAGCAACCAGTTCAAGGGTCCGGAACTTTGTTTGAAGAAAGCATTTCATCTCCTCCCACGTAGACATCTCATCACCCTTGTTCCTTTGTGAATATTCTTCCCAGTCCATCAGTGACTCTGGGTCCAACTTCTGCGATACCAGAAATACAATTACAGGATCCCAAGAGTCGGTGTTGATATTTAAATTAGTTAAGCTATTAATGCATTCTGTAGTAGTATCAAGTAGCGATTTAATTGGATTTGCCGACTGGCTATTAATTTTCTTCTGATTAAATAATCTCTTTAGAAGTGATGTGACAATCAATTTCTTGTTTCCGAACCGTCCTTTTAGCAGTTCCCATGCCTGTGTATAATTATTTTCAGTTATTTGGATATGACGTAATAACATTTCAGCTTCTCCCGAAACACTTGTTTTTAAGTAGTGTAGCTTCTGTACATTGTTTAGAGATGTGTTGTGAACCAATGCGTTGAATAAATCTTGATAAGTAGGCCAGTCTTCATAATGTCCAGAGAATGTAGGTAAAACTATTCTAGGAAGGCGCGAAAACGATAGCGGATCTTGACATGCAACTGACATACTGGACGTGTCAGCACTTTTTCTCTGGTGCGACTCCAATTCTGCCAAAAGGTCAGTCATATCACCTTGTAAGCATAGATACATGTCTTCATATTTGTAGTACTCTTCATTAAGAAAGTAGGGCAATATCCCCTTTTGTTCCCGCGGCGTACATTTGTTCAGTGCGGTATGTGCTTGTTTAAAACTTGTCCAGTAATCTTCAATACATGCCAACCTGACTCTCACATAACCTGCCGTGAGTCTCGCTTTCGGGCACTTCTTCAAGTTTATTTGCGCCTTTTGTATCATACTAGCCACATCTTCCAACGTAGATAAATATGCACTTTGTTCCGCAGTCGGAGGAGTCATTTTCGACGTTATAAGTGCAATTTAATCACCACAAAGTCTGTACAAACCTTTCTTCACTTGCAATATTAATCAAAACGTTAATAATCTCGTGTTAAACTTTTCTATAGAAACTGCACAAATTATGAAAATAAGTCTTCGTCTTATCTAAGGAATGCGGGAGCCTATTGTATTCGCCGGTCGAGTCTGACGTTGAACTCCGCCAAATAATCCGGCGCGTTATCGACCATATGTTTATTTGTTTGAGGTTCAATTTGGTCTGACGGAGCTTGTGGAAATAAAACGAACGTCCATTCTCTTTGAATGTGTAATTAGTACTACAAAATGAAATGCATATGCCATATAAGTATCGGACACTAGTTACTAGTAATAGTACTACTGTTTGAAAGGATTTATGAAAAAGACAATATTTTCTTAGCACAAATACCTAATTCAAGATATTCTACTTAGTCGGACAGCTATTGTTTGGACAAAGTCAATATGTGTAATGATGAAAACAAAATTGGAAATAAAGAATATTTTCACCCGAATAGTTTTTTTACAAAGCTCTTTTAGACAGACAGGAAACTAGGTGGTTTACAGAGAGAAGTTGGCAATAAAAACTCGGCAGGTGATTTTTATTTGCAATGTTTTCGTTACGAAGAAAGTAACACACAGGATTGTGAGAGAAAGGTTTGTCCCTCAGAAGGTGATCATGATTTAACATTGCAAATAAGACTGTAATTTTAAATTCAAATTCTAAAGAAAGTTTGTTTAAGTAGGTTTTATTACAAATCTCTTATAAATCGTCATGTTTAAAACTACTATCATCATGTTTTGTTTTGTTCCACGCTAGGTCGTAGTCTCCACACACTCCTATCGGCGTCACATACGTACGTCTACTTAAATGTCTTTCGCAATTTCTCATTCGCACAATCTATCCATCTCTTTTCCAACAACCCTTCCATCTATCAACGAGCATACTGAAACTACCACCGGTTCGGAATGCCACTCCACAGGGAAGAAACTCTGTAGCTTTGTTAGTTCCAGTTGTAAAACTGTTTAAAAACGACGATTTGGCAGTCACAAGAAACCAATTTACCTACTCTACCACGCTGGCCAAGCGGCTTGGCACAAGGTTACGTTTCAAGTTTTCCTTCTCTTGCGGCTAGCTTTTCGGCCTTGTCATTTCATTTTGTCGGTTCTTACGATACTCTCAGGATGAAATGCGGTGGTGACATTGTGTATTCTTAATTCGTCAGCACACGGTAACAGCCCATCACTATGTGTAAATATTGCTCATTTTGTGCTATTCCCTGATTACATGACCTTCTGCGATGCTCAGATGCCATGTAATCCCAAAATATTCAGTGGGAACATTCGCGAAGTACCTCATCCCTTGCCATTTCCATCACGTACGGCCTGAAACGAAGTGTACAAAAACTCGGCAATGTAACACGAACTCGAACAGCCACTATAAATGCAAATCAAACGTCGCGACGTGATAAAAACACGCGTGACGGCGAAATGATGTATGTGACACGTAGGTGAGCCGCGCTAATGATGTATGAATAATAACTTTGGTGTAAGTTACCGCGCCTGAAGCCTGAAGTTGGGACGGTTGGAATCTTGCTGTAGTGACGTCAAGCGTGATTCTTGGTTGAGTGAATTATCAGAGCAGGCACTTTAACAAGAAAATCTTATATTTGCAATTGTATTGAGTTTTTTGTTCTGTTGTCATTCGAGCTCAAATTTCAAAAAAAAAAAAGAAAGAAAGTACTTGTCATTAGCAAGTCATATTCAATCTTAGGGTAACTGTACATCACATTGCCACGCCTACTTACTGGATGTTTAAGTATTCTTTTTTAGCAAACTTTGACTTCGACTACCTCGTTGGTCTAGTGGTTAGATGTACCGCCTTTGGATCAACGGGTCACGGGTTCGATTCCGGGGTCGGACAAGTGTCTTTGTCTAAACCAGAGGCACTGGCTCGGAGTCTGGGTGTCATTTGTGCTCGTGAATTACATGTTTGTAAACTGCCCCCGCGACACAGATTACACCTTTATTTTTTTCGTTTTTAAAAACAAAAAAATATCAGCTATCAGCGATTAAATGTTAGCGTATTCGACATTTCTATCAATTTCGGTCGTTGGCAAAATTATCGTACTAAAAATAGAGCCAAAATAAAACGTGTTTGATATTTCGTGCCAACTTTGGAGGGCAGACTCAAGCATGGGTCATTTACGGCCCTAATGAGAATTCTGAAATTATCGAAATACGAAGAAACCATTAACATTGAATACAAGATGCTTTAACTTCGTGAACTTAAGTCATTTCTCAGTAAATGCCTTGGGTTCAATAAAATGCAGGTTCTAAACTGCATTTAAAAAAGTATTATAAATCAGCTTTTTTAACTTCATAGTTGCCAGACGACGATGAACTGTGCCAATAAACCAATAAATGTGACGACATTCTTTAAAGCTCATGGATATCTTCAAGTTATCCTTTTCTAGTGGAAGTAATAAATAATCCATAACACAAAGTATAAGCGTAGCACTACAGCGGACTCGCACTCAAACTGACACGCTTAAGGCCCACCCGGAACCACTTTACTCATATTTCCTGAGATTCTATTAGGCATTCGCATAGCAAGCGGTTGCTTTTGAAGGGAATTGATCTCTAGCTAAAGTACCAATTCTCAAGTGTTACTTTCTCAACAATATCTATGTTTTTTATTTAGCCGAGGATTTGTGTCTTTGTCATATTGTTAATAATAGTTGTAATAAATGATTAATAAAGATTATGTAGTAATAAAGAAATGTATATTCTACCCTATCATTTAAGATTTTGGCTAAACCAGTCCACCACTCTATATACGCGTCGCTTGACCCGAAATTTGGTTCACATTCGGTATCAATGCCGGAATCGGCACTAGAAAAATCATTTGACCCATCTCTAGTGTCAACTACAAAAGGCACTAGAATGAGAATCTGACCCGGCGACTTGAAGGGCTACTAAGCATGGAGGAGTTCGCATATTGTGTTAATGTCACGTATTCAACTTCAACTCGGATTTAGAATACCTAGTGTCACCAAACTTTACCATCCCGAGGGTGTCGTAAAAGTCGACTAAGATAACACAAGACGCAAAGCACCTAGCCGCAAGAGAAGGAAAACTTGATTCAACCCCCCTTTATGAAAATTCCTTCTATGAATTTGGAGGAGGACCGAGTCAGTAGTGGGTCATTCATGGGCTGGAACGACGAACGACGATTCAACTTCCCACTGAGCCGCACAAATCGCAACCTGTAATTCCATTAGATTCGGACTCTCCGCTAGACTACTTCCGATGGTCTCGACTCAGTACATCAACAAAGTAACACTCAAAAGTTGTTGCATGTTGCCATACTAATATGTAATCCAAACTACTAAACACAACGTTACCGTTGTTTTACGATTTAATTCCGCCGGTACAAGTGTGCGCCTAAGAGGCTTATTGTCGGCGCTCGCTGCTTTCATACCAGCGCTACATTTAATATTGAGAGGGTCGCGACTGTAAGGTTTACACTTGCCACGGGTTAATCGCCTAACACACATACAAACAATAATGCATTTAATATACACAATTACGGAGGGTCTGGACCTACCATAGACAAGCATTAGGTTTGTCCATATACGTGGTATTCCATGACGTTATAATCTGAGTAGTTTTCAACTGACTTCAAAAGGGAGAATGCTCTTTCATATTTCTGTACTTATATTACTAGACGAAGTGAAAGCATGACGCTGGCATAGCCACAGTGGATTTCTTGAGCTGGCAACGCCATGCTTCCGTGATCCAGGGCGACTCTACTGACGCGTAACGCAACATAACCCAAATATAATTTTGCAGTGGTATGCTGGGACTTTCGCCAGTCGGGCCCTATTTCTCAAGGAAGCCATAAAACATTATATGTTCACAGCCATGGTGTGTAATTCATGCCGAAATGTCCATCAGGCGAATAACTACTCTTAATACTCAGCCCATAAATTACCCACTGCTGAGTCGGGCCTCGTCCCATTACATGGAGGGTAATTAGCCTACTGTGCCCGCTAGACGGGTTGGAACAAGGTTTCGTTTCAAGGTTTACTTCTCCTGTGGCTAGGTTTTCGGTCTTTTCGGATCTTACGATATACTCTGTGTATTCTAAATCCATTGTCACACGGAAAGGTAAACTGATTCAGGAATAAAGATACCTTCAAATTGCTACGGCGATTCTGACCCGATTTGTTAGTTTAAAATGCGAAAGCGAAAGTTTAAATAATTAATACTATGTTTTATCTTACATCGGCTTTGCCAACTGTATCCATTGAGCTGCTTCGAAGGCGGCAATGAAAACGGTTGTTTCCTAAATTGCTGCAATATTAGTGCCATGGAAATTCTTTAACACTGCGCATAATAACTATGCCTTTCCTAGTGAGAATTGTAATAAGAAGCTGCGTCATCAGCCTCCATGTTGACCAGACATCGGGCCCCTCAGCATCACGGCGCCAGAGCTAATTAAAAGTTTGACTCCACCAGTGATGGCTTTTGTTTCTCCGTTTAATAATTCATAACTCGTGGTATGAGCGTAATTACTGCTACCCGCTTGTCACAGTAAAAACGGCACGCAAGGCATAGGTGTTGTCAAAAATCAAAATCAAATGGTTTTTATTCGAATACATTCTTGCGAATGCTTTCGGATAGTCATAAGTTAAAATAAAACATAATTAATCATTTAGTTTAATGGAATACCATTCCACTGAGAAGAGCCGGCAAGAAACTCCATGGTTGCTCTTTTAAATAAAAGGGTTACAATTATGGTGGTACAAACAAGTCTGTCGAATAAAGAAAATGATAATTACTTAGCCGTAAAAGGTTGGGGACTGGCTGGGTTACGCGGGATTCCGGGGCACAGAGACCTACCCACTAAAATCTATGGCGATCCTCGACTCCCCGAACCAGGGCCTCAGGATTCACTCTCAATGGGGAGCAAGCTCTGCACACCTTTTTTTCGTTGAAATCCTCATGGATACCTCACCGCTATTACAACCGGATTTAATAGCCGACAAAAGGAAATGACAAGGCACAATAAAAAAATACTGATCTAGCAGCAAGAGAAGGAAAACTCAAAATCCAATCTGTCTGGCCAGCGTGGCACAGTAGGCGTATTAACCTCCATGTAAATGGAGGAGGTCCGACTCAACAGTGGGACATCAATGGGCTGAATAGTAGTAGTAGTAGTATAAATACGTAGAATATTGCCTAACTAATACTTTAAGGCAAACTTATCTGTGTTTGTTGGTAGGTTTCCCATTATAACAAGTACATTTTAATTATATGACAACTTTTTTTGTGGTGTCAAACTTGATGTGTAATTATCTTTATACTGCTTACAATTTGCTGTGACTCTAGGTTGTGTGGCTGCAACGACTTCGTTTTACAGTTATACAACGTTGTTTGGAACTTTACTAGTTGATAGCTGCAATTCATGCTTAACAGCATTGTTACAACTATTAACTTCGTGTGGCGGGTAGTTCTCTTCCCTGCAATATGGTTGAGGATGATGATGACTGCCACATGCGTTACGCTTGTTAACAGGTGGCTCAGTCATTAAAAGGTTGCTATTGTTGACTAGATGTTGCTGATGGCTGGCCCTGTGCGACTACTGCGCGACTTAGCTCTCACAAAGCCGGCTTATCCGGCCTCATAGCTAAAAATGCGATGTAAAAAGAGCAACTACGGAGTTTCTGGCGGGCTCTTCTCTGTAGAGCTGCATTCCGAACCGGTGTTAAATGTTAAATTTTATTTTATTGTTTGTCGTGTCAAAAGTAGGTACTCTAATTAGCCAACTCGATAACATGAGTTTTGATAACTTTTTAAAATATTTAATTTATTTGCTCCTCATAGAATAATCTTGGTTATTATTTATGTTTAATGAAAACTTTACTAGTATTGAATTGAAATTAAAAAATGTATACCAAAAGTGATTTTATTGCAAACTGTGTGCTATAGCCATAAATACCCCAGTTGATCAGTTGGTCTAATCTGATTTACATGTTTTCATTGAAACCTACTTACAACCTATACGTTACGATCTGAAACCAGACTTTGACTAATGCTGGCCCATAAGTTCTAACCTACACTTCCAACGCCAATTTACACAGACCTTCCTCACCAACCTGCGAACCAAACAAACTCAAATATCGAAGGGTGAACATCAGCTGTGATAAGGGTCAGTCAATATTGGCTAGCACCGAACATCGGTTCGAGGCATTATGAAACCAGCAAATGTGCTAAGTCAGAGGCTACTTGTATAAGCTATTACTCTTTACTAAGTGAAGGACATTTGCATGCAGCGCATGTGCATGAAGGTGCTTCGAGTTATGGACACTCCGGACTGCAGAATGTTAAATAAATTTAGCTCAGGGCACCTAGAGAGCAGTTAGAGTTCCATAGCCCGAATTTATAATTGTTAAACGTCGGCAAATTGCTATAAACTATCTCCTTCGAGTATATAAGTGTAGCTGTATCTTTATATCATTATTTCAATTGAGATATTTCTTCTTATCAGCGTATAATAAAGACAATAATATTTTTTCTTCGCAAACACTCCTGAGAGTGCTTTCAAATGCAGTTCAAAAGGCATGAAACTCCACGGTTACTGTTTGTAATAAAAAAAGTTACATAAAAGGTGGTCCGAAGTAACGAAGTTGGACAGTTTAGTTAAGGCTAGTTAGGTCTAGTCATAAAATGATGAGGTATAACCATTAAAAGGCTTTAGCATGTTTAAAAATCTCCAGTTTATACATCTGTACGTGTATGTACGGTTCGCCAGTGGTTGATGATTTCCAAGCCTTCTTAGAACAATAGTTCTTGTCAGGCAGAGCCGTATTTGAATCCAGCTCTGCGTTTAGCAATAACATCGGCAAGCAATGTCACCTTTGTACTACAAACGCTTTTGACATTCGATCTCGCCACCTCTTCCAGGAATAGCCAATATGATTGACTATATCTATGTTGGCATCACATGTTGACCACAGGCGTAGGGTTGACAATCACTGAGAGAAACGGAACTCGCAATGAGGAGAGCTATGTTCGGAGCTAAGCTTTATAATAGGAACGAAGAATTTGTACAAGAAGTAAGAGGATCGATACAGATACATTGAAAGATTGCAATGTTGAAATGAAAGTGCACAGTGTATAACCGCCTAATGCTTTTTGAGACCAATGCGTCTGCAATAAAATTAACAGCTAATAAGTATTTAATGGTATCCCGGCTTTCTTTCTTCACTTGTCCCTTGTACTCTATTCAGTGATCAACATATTATTACATTTTGATTTGTCCGTGTGGTGAAGTATTTAGAATACACAGTGTCACCACCCCATTCCATACTGAGGTTGTCGTAAGAACTGATAAAAGAAATGAAAAAGCCGAAAACCTAACCGCAAGAGAAGGAAAACCTGAAACAAAACCCGTCTGGCCAGCGTGGCACAGTACGCTAATTACCCTCCCTGTAAATGGGGGAGGTCCGACTCAGCAGTGGGTCATTTATGGGCTGAGTCGTAATAGTAGTAGTAGATACAGATTTTGTGGATGCTTATGATTATTAGTGGACACTTGTACAAAAAAAATTACTAATAGATAAATATAATATAATATATCCTTGGACATTTCACACAACGCCATCTCGTCCCAAGCTAAGCAACTTAATGCTTGTGTTATGGTAACGAGATGGATGATAAACTACTTATATACATTTTTTTTTGTAAATACATACATAATATAGATAGAAATGACACCCAGACTCCGAGCCAGTGCCTCTGGTTTAGACAAAGACACTTGCCCGACCCCGGAATCGAACCCGGGACCCGTTGATCCAAAGGCGGCACATCTAACCACTAGACCAACGAGGCAGTCAAAAAAAGCAATCAATAGTGTTAAAATCATGGTCAATGGTCAATATTCCGCGACAATAGTAGTACCAACAAACTATTGCAATAGTAACAATGTAACCATTGAATAAATATATTTCCCCATTTCGTAGAAACATGGACGTTCGCTGTACATTGTTTTCCCAAATGGGTCCGATTGCCTGACGCCCGGGTCTGTAATTTGACAAATTGAGTAAACACTACACAACCTGTTTTACAGAGTACTTATTGTATTACTTATTACATCACTATCACTACATCACTACATACATAGTATAAAACAAAGTCGCTGTCGTCTGTCCGTCCCTATGTATGCTTAAATCTTTAAAACTACGCAACGAATTTTGAAGCGTTTTTTTTTTCAATAGATAAAGTGATTCAAGAGGAAGATTTTTATGCATAATACATGCATTGCATTGTAGAGATAAATATAGATGTTCATCATTGCACCCGTGCGAAGCCGGGGCGGGTCACTAGTCACTACATCACTACATTGTATAAAACAAAGTCGCTGTCGTCTGTCCGTCCCTATGTATGCTTAAATCTTCAAAACTAAGCTACGGATTTTGAAGCGGTTTTTTTATATTAAATAGAATGATTCAAGAGGAAGGTTTATATGTCAATATTGCACCCGAGCGAAGCCGGGGCGGGTCGCTAGTAGTCTATAAGAAAGTCGCTGTCGTCTGTCCGTCCCTATGTATGCTTAAATCTTAAAAACTACGCAACGGATTTTGAAGCGGTTTTTTAATGGATAGAGTGATTCAAGAGGTAGGTTTGTATGTACAATACATGCATAATATTGTAGAGAAACACTCATAAATAGAAGTTCATCATTGCACCCGTGCGTAGCCGGGGCGGGACGCTAGTCTATATACAAATTACTAATGTCACTAGTGGAGGAGGCCCGTCCCACTGCTGCGTCGGGCCTCCTCCAACTACGGGGAGGCTACTGTGCCACGCTGGCCAGACGGGTTGGCACAGGGTTTCGTGTCAAGTTTTCCATCTCTTACAACGACTCTTGCGACACCCTCAGCCTGGAATGGGATGGTGACACAATGCATTCTTTATCCGTCAGTACACAGACAGTTATATTTTAATATCAATTTTACAACAAGCTATTTAATGGAAAAATGTATTACTAGTTTTTGCCACCGGTGCGTTTAAACTACTATACTGTGTCTCTTTATTATATTGTTATCTATTAGTGTATACGGAAGGTCAAAATTACAATTTACGTATGTTCTTCTCCAATTCGGGAAAGATTTCTATTAGACCAGGCCGGTTCCGGGTCGTGCCGTGTACGTGACCGGGCCGGACGGGGCTTCATACAAAGTGTGCAAAATTTATGTGTAACGTTTCAAAATCGTGCCCCGCCCGGGCCACGTACACGGTACGACCCGGACACGGCCCGGTCAAAGTGTGAAACAGTGAGTTACGTTTTAATTTATAACATTACGGGTAATCGTGGCCAGGATACACTTTGCAGCGTAATACTTAAGTTCAATAGCAAAGTAAAATTGGCAAGGAACGTCGAGTTAATGAATCGAGAGCCAAAATCGTTAGGAATCAGTCGCGGAAATGATATCTCGAGTTTGAGCATCAAATTCGTCCGATTGGGAGTCAATGGGGCTTGATAGCAGTGTCTGAAGGCTTCATTATATGGATAATTATTATAATAAATACGCTATTGTAACTATATATTAAAACAGTTTCAAGAAACGGAGATAATAAAGTCAATATTTAAAAATAAAAAGAATCAAACACTTACCGCTTACTGGCTTACAGGCTTACCAAAATTCATTTTTCGTTTTATTTACGTTGGTTTTATCACAAACCTCTTACAAATCACCATATTGTTTAAAACAACCTTTTAAATGTCCCACGCTATGTGTTAAGTCTCCAATCTCCATACACTGCTGTCGTTCGTCATACCTACATTCATACCATTCATTCGCATTTCCTTATTCACACAATCCGTACATCTCTTTTTAGGTCCCCCACAACTCCCGCCATACCCCTGTGGAATGCTACTTCACAGAGAAGAGCCGGTAATTAACTGTGTACTTGCTTATCGCATAAACTCCTAAATGCGATTTTAAAGTTAGTTTTAACTTTAAGATGTTATTAGGTAGCTGGCTAAAACTTATTATATCTCGAACTACGTAGGTACACAAAGCACTTTGCAGAAAGCTTTAATAATTAAACTATAAATTTATAATATATTTATAATATAAATTTATTTATTTAAAACCATACGCACATAATCTCATCAATGATCGATAATTAAGTCGGTTTTTTTTTTATTGAGCATAATAATTCTTGCACTATACCGCTCAGGCTAGACAAATTTTCGAATTTCTTATTTTTTTATTTAAGGGTGCACTTTTGGCTAACTTGTCTCTTTCGTACGACACCCTCAGGATATAAAGGATTGATGACACTAACAGTTCTAAATCCTTCACCAGATATTTTTGTAGTTACTTACAGTGCAATGATTAGATTTTATACGTCTGAATTATCACTATAAATTTTCTGGCATTTTCTTAATCGGAGCGCTATCAACGAAGTTTGATTTTCACGTTTGCACCGAGACTCGAAGTTCAGCAATAAATCCTTTGCCACCGAACTTGGCACCCACTTCCAGTAATTAATAGGATTGGTTCCTGATTACGCAAATAAATGATTCCCTTGCAATTTGTGACATTAAACTTTGAGATTTGGTCGGCGGCTGCAATTAAAATGTTTTTGTATAACTTGGTGAGTAATGGAGTCTTATTGAGGGAGATTGGGGGTTATACTCGCAATCAAAATCGTGTTACAAAGGAACAGTTGTAAAAATATCTTTAAATAAAACGGCTAGAATAAAATAATACACACACTAATGTCCCTCAAAACAAGGTCTATTTTATAGAGAAGGACATCTGAAATATTTTTTTAAGGACGCAACTACAATGCTTCAAATTTAAACTTAACTATAATAGAGACGAAATCAGACGAGCGCGCTTGTTGCACCTGGAAAGTGGGTTGAAAAATGGTAATGGTAAAACTATAACAGAAGTTTAACAGAATGCTTGTAGCATGTCACTGACATTCTCCATGATGCATAAATTCTTCTAAAATCTGCGACTCATAAAGCATTAAAAATATCGGTACCATTAAACACAAAATCACCAGAGTTAATGAGAGATCAAGGCCGTCCCGAAAAGAGACGCTTACATAAACAGCCACAAATAATTAAGTGAACAGTTCCAGTCGTAAATCGAATGAAAGGGCCATAACTAACGCGAATGTTTGGAGACCTCTAATCGCCCAAAATAAAATTGGGACCCCGGGATTAGCCATTTGGGCTACATTCGGCGGTCCAGGAGTCGTAAAACGAAATCATAGCTCATTTCTAATGGATAAAATACGGGTACAATCATTTTGTTTAAAGTACCATAAGATTTGAGGAGTTGGAGGTTTTACAACTTGATCCTCACGAAAGTATAGACACTTATTTACCCCATAGGAATGTAGTGACTTGAATTCTGGATCGTAGTTTGGCGCAAATAAGAAATAACATAATCAAGAAAGGTCGCAAAGGAATACGAAGATACAAATCTCGATCGCGAATTCAAATAATTTTATTATAATTCAATATAGTTTCTAATATATAATATAGATTGATTTTAAATGCGATTATATTGAATTATCTTTGACTTAGGTCCGGTTGCTCGTACAATACAGTAAATTAATAGTTAAAACTTAACTTTTGTTAATTTTGACCTTGGTAAAGAAAGTTACATCGGTTATATTCGTATTCAGTTGCCCAAAGATAATTTTCGCGGCGGTTAAATTAGACGAGGGTTAAAAGAGTTGTCAGTGCAACTCCATTATGTTTCCCATAATTTTTTATGGGAAACTTTTCTTTCGGCTGTCAACACTGTCATATTGGCATTGTTTGTTCTGACTTGTCACGTTTCTGTGGACCACTGCGATGTCACTAATGTCAAATCATGATTAAAAATAGTTGATATTATTATACACATATCTTTATATGTCTTATTTTACACATATTTTTTCTAAAAACTTTTATTTCACTAAAATAACAACATGCAATAAAATATTATATACTATGTCTAAAACTAGTAGAAAAAAAGCAACTTAAATATATACTTAAAAGAAAAAAAAACAAGATGATAGACTAAACACTAAATAAATCTAAAACAAACTATGCACCGCATCCTCACCGCTGCAGGGGTTTGCAAAAGTGCCCAAAAGGCTGGCAGCTTTGCCACGCTGGATGGCAATGCTTATTCGCTCAGCAAAATAAAGTCCAGACCTCTCATCAGGTCATGCATGCAGTCGAACAGTTGATATTTGTGTGTGTTCAATGTTCGTAAATGTACACGACCATGTAGTGGTGGTGAAGGAAACTTAACACCCTTAGCTCAAGTGGTAAAAGTGAAACCAATAATTGTTTTTTATTGTATTCTTTGTTGTTCTAAAAAAATCTATACCCATTTGAACATTTTTTTTTTGTTTTATTTTGTAAAATATTGATGAAGTAATAAAATCCTCTGTCTTTGTGGGAATACTTGATCAAATATGAAATTATCATCAGAGGAAGTATCTTCATTAATTAAATCCAAAACAAAACGCTCTGATCCCATTTGAATAACTGTACTCGCAAAGAAATATTAAAAATAACCTAAAATCAGTAAACGATCACTACAATTCTACTAACGTTAAAATTTAAACGGCCCCACCCCAGCGGTTATTTTAACCGCCGTCAAACCTGAGATTTAACCCCTCGTTAAAGTAACCGTTGCTTCAACAACGCTTTTTAAATTAGTCCAACAGTTAATTTTACTTTAACCATAACTTTACCCTTCAGTTGACGTAACCGAGTTTCGAACAACCGGACCTTGGACTTGACTTTATCAAAAAGGTAGTCTATCAAAAAGAAGTATAGCAACATATATTATAATATTGAACAGAATGACTGAATTTTACAGTTAGTATAAGATGGTCAGTGTGGTGATGGACTTAGAAGACATAGTCTCGACATCCCAGACTATCCTGCGGGTGTCGTAAGAGCCGAGTAAAGGAAAAAACAAGGCTGCTAGCCTAGCCGCAAGGGATGGAAAAAGCCTGGTACGACCCGACTAGCCAACAGTGGGTCGTTTATGGACTGCGATGATGATAAGCTAAACGGCAGCATCAGTTAGTATATCGAAATGATCGTACTATTAGGGATATTTTTTGCAGAAGTTTGGTCCCTAAGTGCAGGGTTTCTAAATAGCGGTTGAGGGAGGCGCAAAAAAAGGAAAAGCGCGGTGTCTGATGACGCGTAATTACAGTGAAAGGTTACTTTCGTTTTCCTGGAAGAACCCCTAACGAAGATTTTAGCTGATTGAACATTTTGAGTGCATTGGGCTGACTGAAGACCCTTATTGAAAGCGGAGGGCGAAATTACCGATGTACCTTCATATAGGTACCGCCAAATGATGCTGATATAGGGTTTGAATCTCAAGCCCAGATTCCCATATGCCGAGGATTCAAACAAAGTTATAACGGGTTTGCTTTCTTTTTTTAAAACTAATGAGTATTTAATGCTACGAGTTCAAAAAGCTGGTTTAAAAAAATGCCAGGACCAAACCAAGTTTTTGCCACCGGCTTTAACTGCGTTGAGTTCGACTTACACTGTCATCTAACATTTAAGGCTCATTTTTATTGGTCGTTAATTTAGTCGTTATACAGCAGGCGGGAAGTCCCTGAATACGGGCTATCTACTAATGAAAGTAGGCTATCTATATCTTGGCCGAAATACGGCATGCGGGTATTCCCCGCATGCGATATTTCGGTATAAGGCCTAATAACTATTGAAATGCATCGGTCGGTGTAAAGCAAGCATGGCGCGGGGCTCAGTTAAGTTTACCAACGTCTCACATAGTATCACTCTTTCAAAACATGCGCGGTGAAGAATATCCAAAAATCCGCAAGGGCTCTATCGACTAATGAAAACAGCTATTGCATGCTGGCCCTATGGCATGCTTAAACAGAAATCTCACGTACCCCGCATGCGCGCTCTAACGAGCAATGGCAGTGAGCCTTTAATATGTCACATCTACATATGTATATACCAAAATTACACACATCAGTTAACCATTTTATGAGTGAAAGTGTTTTATAGAAACTATCGGATATATTACTTCTGTATTAATAATATTAGTGTTGATTAGTCAATGTAGATCAGTATGAATAGGTATCGGACTTACGACTACATCCGAGAATTCGGCTAGGCACTAATTCTTACGCACATTTGGGAATAGCGAGTACTCCACAAACTGTATTATGTAACTACCTTTATTTAGAAAAAGGGTCTTTCTACTGAAGTAAGTTAGGGCCGCTCATCAGTCACGGGGTAAGTTAATCGCAATACATTAACGAACAAAAGCTACGTACGAGGCCGCGGAAAAACACGCGTTACTGAAAAGCAAAAAGGGCAGGTTGAGAATTAAGTACGAAACCATGGATTGGTACATTTTGGATATGATTAGGATATTTCTTTGCCAGTGCCTCTCCGCTTCAAACGGCACTTTCATCAGTCTGTCACTGTTTGAAGTCTTTTGTTATTATTCCCTAGGGTATATTGGATGAGAAGATATGGCGGAAAATCCCAAACGTGAGGAACCAATTTGGTTCCGATTTATAGCCACTATACACAGTTTAGATGTACCACAATAATTAAAGCTTCCAGTAAAAAAAAACTTAAAATTTCATGGGGTTGGCACCCAACCTGATCTGCCTACCACTGTTAAGTCGGGCCTCCTCCCAACGCAGGGTAATTAGCCTACTGTGCCACGCTGACCAGACAGTTGGCACAGGGTCTTGTTACAAGTTTTCCTTCTCTTGCGGCTAGGTTATCAAGCTTGTGATTCCCTTTGTCGGCTCCTATGACACCCTCAGGATGGAATGGAGTGGTGACACTATGTATTATAAATCCGTCATACACGGATTACCAGCTATTACGTGGTTTATATATCAATGCCATAGATGAAAGAATAGCAGCCGGTACTAATGGATTTACCTTTTACAGAGATTTCGTTAAAGATGCTCTTCCAACATCCAACAGAACTAGAAGTTGTTCAACCTGCTGATTTATTGCATTCCACATAATCCACTTGGAGTTCTCTTGATCATGTCTAGTCGATTTAATTGCTCCTAAAACAACCACGCGTCGCCCGTCTGCAACTCAAGATTATCACATCTGCTTAACTTGCACTCAAAGCGCAAAGTTAGACGCTTCCTTAACTAAATAACCTTCTACTTACAGCAGTAACTTCATTACTTGCTCGCAGGCTCAGCTAACGAGCAGTGCATTTCCACGTTTTTATAATCCACGACTTTGGCTCGTTAATCTCTCAAACGGCGCGCTCAAATGACGAAACCATCATACGGCCGCTCATTACTTTTAATGAGTGTTCATTAACAGGGCCTGTTGGACCCGGGCCTATATACATATAAACCTTGATTTCTGCTATAGATTGATTTGAATATGCCCAAGAGAACAGAGGATGAATTATAGTTTGCTGACCAGATCACCATGGCAGACGAAATCTGGTCATTGCAAATGTAGGCGTAACCGTGGTCGAAGGTCTTAACTGCGCTTATTGGTGTCAACTCCAACTCAAAAAGACCTTTATTAATGTAGGTTTTATCACTTTTATTAATCGTCATATTTAAAATTAACATCATAATATTTCGGCCCTCGTCCCACGCTAGGTAGTTGTCTCTATAAACTCATATCGGTGGTCATATCTATATTCCCACCTTTCTTAAACAATTCCTTAATCACATATACTGCTCTACAGAGACGATCCGGCAAGAAACTCTGTATAGGTCTCGTTTACAAAAAAGCACTAAACAACATAATGAGAGCATGTTCGCCCGATAAGAATGTATGGAAAATATTAGACTAATTAGTAGAAATGTTAATATCATTTACAAACTGTCTACGGCCAGATCACTCGACAATAAGCTGACTAAAGATGAATATAAAACCGATCGAATCATGTCTCGCTTTCCAGCTTATTTGTCAGTCTAAGGCTTGCGAGTGCCGCCATTTGATCAAGGGCCCTTTGTTTGATTTCGGAGATGGCGAGTGCCTTTCTAAAACAGAGATACTCAAAGTCTTGGCGCAATTTCGACTTATGAATGACATTTTCGCAATACAGTTTGTACCTTTAGCACTGGCAGACGTCTTCAAAATAAATATATCTACGATCATACTTTAAGTAAGCTCTGTTAAGATCCCTTGCAAACCGAAAGAGCTATGATGCCACTGACAGCCATCCATATTTCAAACGTATAACACCCCTCTCTTTCACAGGGAGTAAAAATAAGCAACTCCGCGCTTACTCTAACTCGTAGAAAGTTAATTTCGAGTCGTATAGAACTTGGGAGAACTGGTCGCGGCCCCGTCCTGCACAACTTCGGCTAGTGTTAATTTCGTTGTATTGTTTTACTCTACGAGTTTTCTGTGTGCTCTTAATCCAGGACGAGTGAAAGTTATGCGCTTAAACATGTTGCCGTGAAACCTTTTAACCACTCAAGTGATTTTATCCAAAATAAATAGTAAAAAGCAGACAATAATTTAAAATTATTTAGACCTATCGTTGTGAATGGCCGTCTTGTTGAAGCTGTTTCAGAATACACATACCTCGGGCACATTTTGCAATTAGGTAGAAGCAGCTTCGACAGGGAGGCCAAGAGGAGGATCCAGCTGGGCTGGGCAGCATTTGGAAAACTTCGTCGGGTCTTCTCGTCGCCCATCCCGCAGAGTTTGAAAACTAAAGTTTTCGACCAGTGCGTCCTACCCGTCATGACCTACGGCGCCGAGACGTGGACACTCACGGTGAGACTAGTCCACCAGTTTAAAGTCGCTCAGCGTGCTATGGAGCGAGCTATGCTTGGAGTTTCTCTGAAGGATAGGCTCCGTAATGAGATTATCCGGCAGAGAACCAAAGTCACCGACATAGCTCAGAGAATTAGCAGACTGAAGTGGCAGTGGGCTGGTCATATCTGTAGAAGAACCGACAACCGCTGGGGTAGACGAGTTCTTGAGTGGAGACCGCGAATCGGCAAGCGTAGTGTGGGACGGCCCTCTGCTAGATGGAGCGACGATCTGCGAAAGGTTGCGGGCAGCAGCTGTATGCGTCAAGCTGAAGACAGGGCGCTATGGCGCTCTTTAGGGGAGGCCTATGTCCAGCAGTGGACTAATGTGGGCTGATGATGATGATGATGATGAGACAATAATTTTAAAGGCCGCAAAAAGGTAAAAGTAATTTTGACTGCAAACGTGCCACGCTGACATTGCCGTTCATGTGAAATTGTATTTTCGACTTTCCTTCTTTTGTGGCTGCAATCTCTTAGGACACCTCCAGACTGGAAGAGGTTAGTGACTCTACGTATTCTTAACCCTTCCTAAACGGAATGTTATAGTTATGTGTGTCTATCCTAAAGTAATTTCGAATCTGCAAACATTGTCTCATAAATATGCGAAACCCCGATATCGGCCGTTGAATAAAATCGCAAAGGATTTTGCGCTTCATCGACTATCACTTATGCGATATGCATTTTATGAGCTTCGCAAGCCCGGCGATGCATGGCGTGACATTAAAAAAAATGGGCGAGTCACCTTAAAGTCAAAAAGTTCCGTAGCGACAATAATAAATTATCCCGGCGAGACTTTGGATCGTTTTTGAAACCCGATAAATAATCGAAATGTACTTTAAGAAAACCAAAAGACAGAAAAAAAGATATGTTCAGCGGTTAGAAGATAATGGTATAATAATATCCTTGTAAAATAAACATCCTTGGACATTTCACACAACGCCATCTCGTCCCAAGCTAAGCAACTTAATGCTTGTTTGATGGTAACGAGATGGATGATAAACTAAATATATACATTTTTTTTGTCTATACATACATATTATAGATAAAAAACACCCAGACCCGGAACAAATCCTTGTAGGCCATACAAATATTTCTTCCGTGCGGGAATCGAACCCACGACATGCTGCGCAGCAGTCGATCGCTCAACCACTGGGCGCAGTGGTTGAGCGATCGACTGCTGCGCAGCACAAGGGTGGCGACCCGTGTCGTCAAATCCGTATAATATCCGGGTTTTCTAAATTATTCAGATTTAATGATGTCTTAGGTTTTCACGATCTTTGCAGGAAATCGTTTCCTGCAATATTTGCTTATTATTAGGACGCAGCGCGCAGGAGCCTCCAACACGGTGGGCCGATGACCTGGTTAAGGTCGCCGGAAAACGATGAAAGCGGGCGGTCCAGGACCGGCCTTTGTGGAAATCCTTGGGGGAAACCTATGCCCGGCAGTAGACGTCTTTTGGCTGAAATGATGATGTACAGTACTAATGAAACTGTCGAATTTAAAATGGAATTTATTTGTTGAACTCTAAAAATCACACAATATCAGCGTGTCGTGACTCTGTGAAAATATCAGAAGATCATGTTTGGAAAGTATATTTTAATATTGAGCAAGCAAGGGTCCTGGGTTTAACACTTCACTTCAACCTTAAACACTGGCGAAAAAGCTTGTGTTGTGAAAGTGCATGTGAAATAGTTTATTTTTCTCTATTATTTGCGCTTAATCTTAATATAACTATATAAATTACGCACCGCGTTGTTTGTCCGCGATGGACTCCCTAACTACTTAACCGATTTTAATTAAATTTGCACATCGTGTGTAATTTGATCCAACTTGAAAGATAAGATAGCTTACAAGTTACAACTCAATGTATAGTCGCAATATTACTTAATAGGATTTTTTTTGTCTATTATTTGACAGTCACAATTATCTGTTAGCTCCAAACGATTCTAACAGATGGCGATATCTGTTGAGTAAGTATTTAATAGATGGCGTTATTTTAAAAGTACAAACGTTTCAAATAAGCTGGGTCTGCTAGTCATGTATAAATAAAAGTGTGACAATAAAATTTTCTTATTTCTGCTTTCTCGCTATTTTAAATGTGTAAGTTTATCGGGATGGATATGTGTTACTTGGAATAGTAAATGGATGGTTCCTGAGGGATAGATTTGCTTTTGTTTTTCACACAACGAAGGGCCCGAAATCCAGATGAATACAACCAAGCGCGATGCTTATGACATTATGAGAAGCACATCAATATAGACATTAATATTAAAATCAGTATTGATGGGATTTCGAATACACTGTACTCGGGTGAATCAAAAAGTTCTTAGAAGTGCATATATAAGAAACCTTTTTGGATCAAGTTCGATATTCAAATTAAAGAGTGTCTATCACACTATATTTATGCAGACTGTCACTTGTTTTTGTCAGTTCGTTCGCATGTAATAAATTTTTTTGTGCAACGAGTTGCTAAAAAGTCAAAATTATGTAAAGTGAGTTACGTGCGGTGATAAAATATCTCAGTTTGAAAAAAATGTCTACGAAGGAAATTTTTTTGGACATTCAGCAGACATTAGGGGGTGATGCTGTACCCTATTCTATGGTTGCGTACTGGGTGGCTGAATTTAAAAGAGGTAGATCAAGCTGTAAAGATGACCCGCGTTCTGGGCGGCCTTCAACCTCCGTTACAGAAGAAAATGTCAAAAAGGTTGAGAATCTGGTTTTGGAAGACAGAAGAATGACTATAAAACATATAGCTGAGATCCTAAAGATATCTTTTGGTAGCGTTCAATCCATTTTAATTGATTCACTGGGGTTCAAAAAAGTGTCTGCAAGATGGGTGCCACGAATGTTAACCGACGAAAACAAAAAGCGACGTTTGGAAATTTCCAAGCGTAATCTCGAAATGTTCCAGCGTGATTCGGATAATTTTTGCCGTCGTCTTGTCACCATGGATGAAACGTGGGTCCACCATTTTGATCCTGAAACTAAAAGACAAAGCATGTCTTGGAAACGACCATCCTCTCCATCCATTAAGAAATTTCGAGTTGCTCCTTCCGCTGGCAAAGTTATGGCCTCTGTGTTCTGGGATAGTGAAGGAATCCTTTTTATTGATTACATGCCAAAAGGCCAGACGATAACTGGACCCTATTATGCAAATTTAATCCCGAAAGTGCGTGAAGCGATTAAAGAAAAACGTCGTGGAAAACTGTCGTTGGGCGTGTTGTTCCTTCAAGATAACGCTCCTGCCCATCGATCGGAAGTTGCGCTCAACGCAATCCGCTGTGCTGGCTTCAATCTCCTTGACCACCCACCATATTCTCCGGACTTAGCCCCAAGTGATTTTCACTTATTTCCAAAATTAAAAGAGGAAATTCGTGGAACAAAATTTCACGATAATGACGCGGTTATAGCTGCCGTAGAGGACTTTTTCGAGAGTCAAGAAAATAATTTTTTTTCACAAGGAATAAGGAAGTTAGAAACGCGTTATTCTAAATGCATTGCATTGGAGGGAGATTATGTAGAAAAATAAAATATTATTATTTAAATCTTTGCATTTTTTAATATTGATTCCAAGAATTTTTTGATTCACCCTCGTATATGTAAAATGACCTAGAATATAGCCATGCTTATAAGGTGAAACCAAAACCCGCCACGATAAGTAGAGCCCCAAGTACCGAGGGACGCTCCTCCGCTAAACGGGGCGCCATCACAACTCACCCGAAACCAATGTCACACATGGTTTCGAAAGGAAAATAATGGAAGTATGGCTAATAAAATCCTCGCCAGAAACTTCAAAATACAACCATATTAAATCGGTTTATCTGTTTAGAGCGTATAATGCCATAGTTATACAAACATATGACTTATACAATAACCATCCTGTTGTTGGTTAATAGAACAACATATTTTTGTCATTGTCATCATACAAAACAGTGTGAGCAGTATTGATTCGAATCACAAATTCAGTTCAATGGAGTTGAATTGGACAGCTCGCGACACAATTAGGGCGACTATTCATTTGTTGGTTTCGGCCCGGATATTACAGAATTTATTCGGATACGGTCTTAATATTAGTTATCTTATTTGATGGCGATGACAGAAATAATAAATAAAAAAGAAACTTTTTGTGAAATTACGTGAACGTTTTGTAATTAAAGTAATCAATTTATATTAAAATATAAATCAACTTTTTTATCATAGATCGGTCTAAAACCCACGTACCTAAAGCGTAAACGCTTTACTCAGCTCATGAGGTGACTGCCATGTGGAATGTTGAGTCAACCAGTATTACAATAATGTCTTAGGTTTTCACGATTATCACACACACATTTTCAAGGTATTATCGCGTATATATGTTGGGAATTACATAATGTTGATAAATACGCGATAAATTCGTTCAAAAATGTTTAATTTCAACCAGTATTATTCCGATTGTTGTATCAATGCACGGTTTGACGTCGAAAAGTTTTGATGAACACTTAAACGAACTCTCGATATCCGGCTTGGTTGGCGCTTTGTTAGGATCTCTCTTTGCAGCACTAACCCCCAGGGAAGCTGAAGATCAAAAGAGTATTAATTTAGGACCTTTACATACTTTGAAAAAGAAGAATGTATCAACATTTATGTCTGTGTGGTGACGTATTAAGAATGCGCTATTATTCTGGTCTTACATCTGGTCTTTCTACTGGTAAATCTGCTTATCGTATAAAAGCTGAGTAACTGTATGTTTTGCTCACATCTAAAATCTAGATACGGTTATCTTATCAGCTATACCTAAGTCTTATTCAACCTTCGTAATTATATTAAGTTCGCGTAATTACCATAAACAGCTGACGCTAAACCAATAACAGTTTATGACGCGCAACTAAAATGGTTTTTCATCAAACCGGGTTTATGATCCTCTCCAGTGCCTAAGCAGAGACCGCAAACCGTTTACGGCTAATAGGAATGCTAGCTGCAAAACTAGCTCACGTGTGGCGTAATCGTGTACTAATGACACCAAAAACGTGTCACAAAGAGGTTACTTTAAGGGAATACAAAATTAATGCATTGCCCTCTTTTCAACTTAAAAAATGAGAAATGTCGATACGTTCGTTTGTCAGTTACCGCATTACATCGTCATTATTAAAGCCATTTGAAAAGAATATTTTATGGATGAATGGATTTTATGGATGATTTAGTTTTCTCAAAGTCGTAACATATTCATTTGCATTTTTTTATTATTACGCACTTAATATACTTTTACTTAAATATTCAAAAAAATACTATTTGAAGTTAAATATACCTATATCCTAATTGACGTCGGTGCTAATTAAGTTGGCCCGGCTTCAAATAGTGTTCGTTTTGGTTAATTTCCTCTTCTTAGTGTCGTCGTTGCCTGTTGTGAAATACAAAATAATACTGATATCATACTGGTGTTGTATTCATGTAATTTTCACCAACTTTTATAACGAATAGTTAACTTATTTAATCCTGGTCTGACATATGAAGCGGACGGATAGGCGAAAATTCATTTTTATTACACCACCCCTTACCATCATGACACAGAAGGCTACATTAAGTTCCTCTAAGAAATTGAGGAGACTCAGCGTTGGGCCACTTATGGGATAGCTGCTATGTTGCTTGTTCCAGCATCTTAAAATATCAAAATAACACTTTCAAAGTACGACTATCTTATAAAAGGCGTCCTACATTTTATACGGGGAGATAAAATCACCCGACATTTACATAAATTCAGTGGAGACGTTAATTCGTTTATACAATTACCTGTTTAGCCAAATTGGGGGGCAATTTGTACTTAATTAAATGTCAGGGTAATGGGCGTTTAGTTCCGCGAAATGTTTATTATGATTAATGTTTTAGACGTTTGCTTACTACTGGGGCTTGTGGTAAATACTTGTTGTGTCATCACTATCTTCGTCATTATTATAAAGTAAATCCGTCCACCGCGTCTGTTCGCGATACAATAGATACAGTGTTTCATGAGGAAGATTTATGTATATAATTTGTCAATTTCGGAGACTCTTGGAGAGACGTGACGACTGGATGGTCAAAATGCACATCTTACTGCGCCAGGGCGGGTTGCTAGTATTATTATAATATGTACCGTGTCCGGCCGCCTCAGTCTGCATGTATGTTGGCGGTAAATTCAAGATACACGGCCTTTTTCGCCAACCAATGGTGCCTGAGGAAAATCTAACAGATAGTCTTTTTTTTTATTTTTCTTACCTGAGCAGGGCTGCTCTTTCTCCATTCTAAAATAACCATTGCTAAATTGCGCCTACATTATACTAAGAGGCTAATTAGCCCTCTTTACCCCGATGACCAGGAGGAAGGCTGGCAGGGGATTCGTTATTCAAAATTTGCTTTATATAATGCAAGAATGTGTCTTTTAGTTCTGTCGTTAATAAAATTCACAAATATAAAATAAAATGGTCTCCTCAATTTAAACAAGCTCAAATAGAATGGAGTTATAGATAAGAGAGATAGGTTTATAAATAGTTAGAATAGATTTAATACAAATTGGTTATCGTTTTAACGATACTCGACGACTCAGAAAAGTTCAAACTACTGAACGATTTTATTTTCTTGCACAATCTTATACAAAATGTCAGTGGAGTAAATAGCTATGGCATGCTAAGTCAATCAGACGCTTCATTTTCTAAACTTGTACAGAATCAGATGTATGCTAATAAACAAATATCGATAGTAAATGAACATACTAACTGTCTGCCATAACGTAAAATATGTCATAAAGTATGTACCAGCGTCTCTGGCATCCAAATAAATATTCTACAAAGAAGGTCGACTTTTCAAAATCAACCTTATTATCTTGTTATTTGAGAATAAATCACCTTGGTGTTTTCCAAGCAAGGCACTGGTTTAATGGCCCGAAAGTTATCTGGGGAGGAGCATCAAATCCGGATTTTTATTGATAAGAAAATAACTGTGATCTTATTTGCATGCGTCCGTGACGTCACATAGTAAATTGTCTTTCTTCGGTTCTGCTGCATGTATATGTACTAAGGAATATTCACGTCTGGTTATGGTTTATTAAAAACATTGTTGTGCTCGCGGGTAGATGATGATGATAGTCCAAGGATATTTATTATTTAAATATGACTTAAAACATAAGCTTTAAGCCAATAACCTATATGCCAATAAAATTTTCATTATAATCGATTCACAATTTCTGTGTTTTGTTACCAGGTTCGTTCTGTATATTATACGAGTACGTTCGTATCAACATACAGTTATATCATATTTAGGTAAGAGCAGTTAAACCTTTTCATCTCAAAAGAGTTTTACTATGATCTCATCGTGAGTTCAATTTTAGCTGTAAAATTTAATTCCGACTAGAATTTCGTGTATTACGACGGAGCAAAAAACTATAACTAATAATAACTAAAACTACGTATACATATAGTTCGGTTTAAATATTAACAGTTTAAAATAAATATACTAAGGATTAAATTTAATTAAATTCTTATTTTTCGTTTTGAACTGAAAACTACACAATGCTGCTAACAAACCATACCTACCTATCTCAGTACTATATTTTACTTTTTTTTTTTACTTATTAATTATATTATCCTAACTTAAGTTATGTCAATCAATGTCACAACAGGCTCTTTCTTCTTCCCCCTCGACTGTGCTTCCACCTTGTCAGGGGGCTTGAGCGCCTCAATGATCCGTGGGGCCATACCGGCCAGGGCCTCCCATGCCAGGCGGGCCCACGGGGAGAGGTGAGACGAAGAGCGAGTCCTGGACCGCTGCGGTGCACCAACGCCCTTGGGTTGTCGCTAACCCGAGGGCTGATGGGCCTCCTTCTGCGAGGCCGTTATGTCGCAGAAGGGGGCTGCGGGGCGGGTCGCAAAGGAGGGAGCTCCGGCTGACCCACGCCGCGGCCGGAGGCAGGGGTGGAGGGGGGTCGTGACGATTCGAACCCCTTCTGCCCTCGCCTGAGAGGCCGGTAGAACCGCCATTGACGAAAGCCTCGATGACTGAGGGCGTCCCAGTGTATCGGGCCGCCCTCTCCGACAGTCGCTTGCCCGTTGCGGGCACCACGCCGGGGCGTCACAGTAGAATGCGTTTACGCGAACTTGTGGCGCCCCAAGCGCGCCGTGTGACGGTATACCGCTGGGGAGACGACCCTTATCGGAGTCCCACATAATCATCGACCTCTCCCCCGGGGAGCGGTGGTATGCATAAAGCATAACCCCAGCGACAAGAAAAAAAAAAGGCTCTTTCTTCTTGGGAATCGTCATATACGTATATCCGTGATCCGTCCCTTCTTGACAAGCTGCTGTGCTGTCAAAATGCCGCAACCCCTTCCTAAAACCCGCGCCTTCCCGGTCAAGGGTTTAATTGTCCATTTAACATCTTCTAAAATAAGGAATATTTTTTATGAAAAGTATAAAATGAAATGGTACAAAACCCTTTTTGTATATTTAATAAAACCTGTAATAAAATGGTCATATTTTTTTATTAAAACAATTACACAGTAAATTGTCTCCAAACAGTAACTTGACTTCCTCATGAAATAATCTATACATTCCAATGATGATACTATAAATGATTGTTAGTGTTTATTACTTGTTGAAAATTCCAACGACACATTAAGTCTTTATTTTCTCATATTATCTATTTAAATAATACCTATTTAATAATTATGTTGTTCAATATGTTCAAACGTGAAATTCAAATCTTTTCGTATTGATGTCAAATTTCCTCATAACAACAATGTGGATTTGTTTAAATACTGTTTATAACTCAGTAGGTCACTGTATTGCTATAATTTAGAATCTGTGTACAAATTAACCTTTAAAAAGTAATTACCAACGCTAAAAGCTTACACGATTAAAAGCTATGAACATTTTGTAGAAATAAATCGTTGTTAAAATGCTGGTAAGTCATAACTCAGAAAAGTAATTATGACTTGGCGCTCTTTTTTTTCACACTTAGAGATTGCGTGTAATGATGATGAATTTAAATCGATTAATTAGCATTCTTCAATAATCAGTAAGCTACATAAAATGACATGAAAGCTATAGTAATATCTATAATATAATAGTATAGAAAACATTCGCCTGTGTAGTAATTCATTGCACGGTTTTTTTAATAGATAGTGTGATTTAAGAGGAAGGTTTTTAAAAGTATAACACATTGCACCCGTGCGAAGCCGGGCCGGTTTGCTAGTTATCAATAAACAAAAGTTCGTCCGCGCAATTTTTGTAAAAAAGGGTAAAAAGTTTTTGCTTCACGTACTAATTTATAAATTATTATATAGAAAAAAATAACACGATTATCGTTTAATAATTCGATATTTTCGGTTCACGGTTCAATAAACGTTCATTATTACCGAGTCATTATTTTTAATGTATCTACGACTTTAGGTAAACAGTATCTCGGAACGTTATTAACTAATTAACAAATGGCCGATTAATTAAAAGCTAATAAGGCTCTTCATGTTCTACGGTTATTTTCTCGCTCATTTTGTACAAAACAACTGGTGGGTATTTTCCTTGCTTACAACACTAGAACTAACAGCAATATATGTTCAAAATGTATAATACCTGTTTAGTTTTCTATTACAAATATCTGAACAGGGTTAATAGAGCGTTATTTGCGTTAGTTACTGATAAATTAGTTTTACCTAAGAATATTGCCCGCCTTATTAGTCTAGGGCAGTGTTTCCCAACCTTTTTAGGCCATTACCTTTCTAAATAAATTATGCCCTGATCAGTAACCTTTAAAATTGTTTAATAAGTAAGTCCATTTAAAATTGCCCCCCTTAACTATCAAATTTCACCCCTGTGGGGCATGGTCCTCTCGTCGTTGGGAAACACTGGTCTAGGGGTTGGATGTGTATAATTAAAAAAAAAATCTTGGGTAAACCTATTGATCTATATATTCTGTAAAATAATGTTTTTCTTATAGGCAAGGAAAAAGAAGCAAGTGCACATAATTATTTTACAAAACCAGTGAAACTTTAAACTGGAAACAATCCAGAATAAAGACGACTCACAGCGAGTCATCCATAAGACTAGCTTTTGGGCGCGGCTTCGCTCGCGTGGACTGCGAACCCGTGCTTATCTCTATGCATTTTTTTTATGAATATAAAAGTGGTTATTGTGACTAAACTATGATAGTTACATATGTGCTCTCGCTCTTTTTTGTAGATTTTAATAAGACCTGTAAACTCGTAGTACTTCATTTTGTTCTATTGTCAATAGTTTCTGCAGCGCACGCGTAAATAGGTTTTCGATTTTACACCTTGGGTTACAAAATCGCATACGGATGCCTAATTTCTTTGAAAATAAAATATAGCCTATAACCTTCCTCGATAAATGGACTATCTAACACTGAAAGAATTGAAATCGGACCAGTAGTTCCTGAGATTAGCGCGTTCAAACAAACAAACAAACTCTGCAGCTTTATATATTAGTATAGAAAGTATAGATGATGACTAAGCAACTATTAAATTTTGAATATCCCTGACGCAAAATGTCTTCTTTAAGATATACTAGCTGACCCCGCAAACGTTGTTTTGGCAAAACAACCTCTACGATCACGTAGAGGAGTGAAAATTTAGGGATTTAGGGTTGTATGTATTTTTGTAAGCTGTACCATAAAAAAATATCCCTACTCCTCCAGGCCTCCTCCAGTATCATGGGAGGAAGTTGCCTAATGTACCATGCCGAACAGATGGGTGGCGTGGTGTTTGTATGGAGGCTAGGCTGCGTGCTTGCGTTATGTTCGCCGCCTCTTAAGGCACTCTCAGTGTTTAGTACTGTGGTTTGGTGACACTGTGTATTCTAAATCCATCACCACCGAGAAGCTTATTAATTATGTAGTAAGTTTTAAATTTAAATTAAGTTTAAATATTGTAAGCATGATAAATTGTGTATGAAAGGTGTGACTGTAGATATGACGACTGATAGGTGTCTATGGAGACTGCCACCTAGCGTGGGACAGGGGTCGTAAGATGATGATAATGGGAACTGTAAATATGACGACTTATAAGAGTTTTGTGATAAAACATACGTAAATAAATTTCATTTTGAGTTTGAGTTTGAGTAAATCAGCCTAAGTAAGGCATCTGCATAGTATCCAAAATGCATGAATACCAATCATAGCAGCGCATACCAAATCAATTTGGCTCTTCGTCAAACCGTAATCTGCCGAACTGAGTTAATGCAACTCCAATATTCATCACTCAATACAAGATAATGGGTTATCGAGGATCTGAACACCTGTGTTTCTACATCTAAGATCATCTATAAAGAGAGAAGAAGTGAGAAAGTGATTAAACTAACATTTATTTCTTCATAAGCAGCAATATCCGGGTGGTGACGGATTTAGAATACAAAATGTCACCAATCCTTACCATCCTGAGGGTGTCGTAAGAGGCGACTAAAGGGACTTAGAGAGGCAATAGAAGGCAAGAGAAGGAAACCTTGATACAAGCCATGTGCCAACCCGTCTTGCTCGCTGGCAATCAAAGGTGGAGCAGTAGGCTAATTTGACTCCCTGAATTTGGAGGAAGCCTAACTCAGTAGTGGGTATTTCATGGGCTGTAATGATGATGCAGCAATCGCCGCTAAGAGATCACGTGTTTCTGATTCAATTGCGGGGGCCAGTAAGACTTCTTGTAAACCAAAGTGCAAATAAACGTATACTTTGTATACCACTCGAACAACAAAATCGTCGAAATAACACAAATTTTGGCAGTTACAATCGCGAAAACCTAAATAATTATGTTACGGTATATGGGCCGCAAACAGCAGACAACTGTACCTAATCTAGACTCTACCGTGACCAGGACTGCTGCCAGACATTCGAAAAGTCGGGAATCAAATAATGTACTATACATGCCATAAATCCGTTAAAAAGTATTTAATTTCAAAGTGTAATAATCGCGAAAACCTAAGATTCTTAAGAATTTTTGTTGGTTTCAAGTGGCTGCCAAACTACTGAAAAGATTCCAATAAATTAATATGAGACCAATCTATACAATTCGAATAAAAAATAATATTCTCATTTGTAAACAGTAACAAACATAAAGAACATAGAATCGAATTCAGACAGAAACTCCTTTTTTAAGTCGGTTGATAGAATAGCAGGCATTACATTGCCGGATGCACCACTATTTCAGGACCAAGATATTATTGCATCTATAGTCGAGTCTGCAGTTTAAACCTAGCCGAAACATCGATTCTAGAGACAAGTTTAATCGAGTCATTCGGGGTCTCGTTTCGTATGCAACCAACGCCAGCTATCGTTTCAATCCCTCGCGACACTCAATAGAGCTATTCACATGGCGGTTGAACTGTGCTCAATACCGTACCTGAACCAGAATTGGAGCTCTTATTGAAATGGATTGCAACTGACGTAAGTTCAATTTTATTTACAGTTGGAATTAAATGTCAAGTCAATGTTACAAGTTGTATTACCTACTAGGACATTCGCGTTCACATTCATTGTATTTCTGACTGTATTTCCAAGATGGCTACTGCACGTTAGGAGGTGACTTCTTCCCGAAATCCCTCTACTCTAGTTGTTGAGCGAGGCATCTCGTCATTCCAACATCTGAGTAATTGAACTAGGCTATAACTATGATATCTGGTATTACTGTAATAGGTTTTTTGAAGTGGAAACTTCTTTTGGCGCACCGCACACAGATTGTTCCGTAGGTAGTAAATTAGGCTGATCCGTCGCGATCTGATGTGAAAGGCTCGATCGGGTGAACTCGGGAACGCCGTGTGTACCCGAGCGAGAAAAATACTTTTGTATTCACACTTTTTTCACAATACCTCTAAATTTATGTGAAAAGTTCAAAAAACCAAGTTTTTGGTTTTTCATTTTAATCATACACAAAAACAATCACGAATTATGGTGAAAGCTTACCTTTTTATGTCCCAAATACACTGTTCTTTTTATTAAAATATATATATTTTCACCTTATTTTGAATTAATATCGAAAAAGTACTCCAATTTTCAACCAAAAATACTCAGGTCAAAATATCAGCTTTTTTAAAAAAAGTCGGTGGGTTTATTGTTCCTTGACATAATGTTATTACTCATAATGTAAAGAAATATTAACATTACTATGGTAAATGTATTCACAAAATACAAAGAAAATTTCTTTTTTCAAGAGGTTTCATCCTTCTATTTTTATTTTATTTTAGAAATTATCGGCACTAGTTTATAGGGACGTTAAGGACTAGCCGGGATATGTGGCACGGCGTTCCTCACATGCCCGCTTCTGGGGTAAGGGGTGCGCTCACCAATGGAGGAACATGCTCCGCGAACTTGAGGAGCACATTTGTACTGTCTTTGAAGGTCTTGAATTTAATATGGAATTTTAAAGTCACCCTCTTGTTTGCTGAACAAAGGGCAAACCAGCTCCAGCTATGGAAACATCTCGCGTTTCTTCGCCTGAATAAATGATCGGTCCCTGATGGCAGTCATTGTTTTCAAATAAATTATTTTCAGTACACTTTGTACGCCAAAGATTTGGGATCGTCATTTTATTTACGCTCTTTGGTATTGAGTGTCTGTGGCAGAGATGGATGGATGTTGAGAGGTCTGTCCGGGGTATAACAGCGCTTTGAGAATAGGGATCAGAATATGAGATGGGTTATGAATCTAACAATGTGCAATGTATTTCTGTGGATGTTTACCGGTGGTGATGCTTCCCGCTTTAGGGCGGTGTGTTTTCACAATGTTTTTTTAGTGTAATTAATTATCATAAACGCAAATATGTTAGAAGACCCTTTGTAAAAGTAAACGTCAAAAGTTATGTTTTAAGTAGGTTTTTTTTTGTTTATATTTATAAATAATAAATACAGCAAAAACAAAAAAATCTATAACAAACAACATAATAAAGATAAAGCAATCTACTTGTCTTGGAATAAAAAGACCTCGTCGATGTAAGACGTATATTTTCAAGTAATTGGTACAGCTTTGATATTATTGGAGGACGGGACGCTTTGACGATATTATAAGGCGCGCTTCGCGATCCAGGTCCGTAGCTGTAATGGCGGCCGCGCTGGAGTGCGCGGCTGCGCGGGCGCGGGGAGGGCAGCCGCCCTCACCTCACGTCCCCTGGCACACCGGGAAGATGTGTGCGCCGACATCCTCCGGGGCGTTGGAAGCTTGGCTCCAACTAGGTTCCTGGTGTAGGCTTGAATGTCATCATTGCCCATCTGGCTCGGGTTCGGACAGTGGGATGAGACACATCCGGTTGACAGCTCTCTTTATTGTTCCTCTGGTTGTGTAGACGTCAGCAACTCTGCACACCCTGTCCTTGCCTTCATAGAGTTTGCTGACTCTTCCCATTCTCCAATGAAGAGGCGCTACGTTGTCTTCCTTCAGTAGGACCAGGTCTCCGACTTGAATTGGGGTTTGGTTCGTTCTCCATTTGGTACGATTTTGTAGCTCCGCCATGTACTCTCGACGCCATCTTTCCCAGAATAACTGCCGGACTTGCTCGATGCGCTGGTATCTATTGGGCCTCGCTGAGTTGACAGGCAGTGAAGGTACGGACTGCAGTGGGCGGCCGATTAAGAAGTGCCCGGGAGTTAACGGACTGAGGTCAGTAGGGTCGGATGATAAGGGAGAAAGAGGACGGGAGTTAAGGATTGCTTCTATTTGAGTGAAAAGCGTCGATAACTCCTCAAACGTTAGGGAGACATTGCCTGCTATGCGTTTTAAATGGTACTTAGCTGATTTGACACCTGCCTCCCATATTCCACCGAAGTGTGGTGAGTAGGCAGGGGAAAACATGAATTTAATTTCCTCATTCGCGGCGTAATCTGAAACGGGTTGTCGACTGGACCGTATAACTTTTCCCAACTCATTGTTAGCGCCTACAAAGTTCTTGCCGTTGTCGCAATAGATCACATAAGGTTTTCCCCGACGAGACACGAATCTACGCAGACATGCCAGGAAGGCTTCTGTGCTGAGATCACTGACTACCTCTAAATGGATGGCTTTTGTGACAAGACATACGAAGATGCATAGATAGGCCTTTGTTACACGGTTACCTCGTCCCTTTTTAGAAGAAGCCATGAAGGGCCCGGCAAAATCTATTCCGCATGAATTAAAAGGAAAGTTTGGACTGATTCTCACATTAGGCAAATCCCCCATCTTAGGCTGCAATGTCTGACCGCGCATACGTGAGCATATGACACACTTTCTGCATATGGCGCGAGCTAAGTTTCTGCCTTGCAGTGGCCAGAACTTTTCGCGTACAGACGACAGAAGTAGCTGAGGGCCTGCGTGAAATAAACGTAAGTGTTCATGTTTCATTATCAGCTTAGTTAGGTGATGCTTCGCATCGAGTAGGATGGGGTATTTCTTGTCGTAATGACAATCCGACTGAGCTAATCGACCTCCGACTCTCAATAAACCGTTGGTATCTAAAAATGGATTGAGAGGCAATAATTTGCTTTTATAATGTAATTCTTGTTTACCTCGAATTTGTTTTAAGTCCTTAGGAAAGGACTCTATCTGACTGTGTTTCAGCAAGAGAGTTGACGAACGATCGAGCTCATCAACTTGCAATGGACCGGTCAGCTTGGTTTTATTTAATTGACAATTGTTTATGAAGCGTAAAACATAGGCGTATTTTCTTTTCAGTTTTAGATAGCTTGAATGATCCGTAAATTTTATTATTGACTCAGAGCCTTTATCATTCTCATTGCACACCAATATTTTCATATCGGGTAAGTTGGTAGGCGTAGTGTGAAGTTGAGTAGGCCATTTTGCACGACCTTCCTTCAGGAATGAAGGTCCCTCCCACCACAAAGAAGAAGCCTGCAGATGTTGTGGGTCAATGCCCCGAGAAGCCAGATCTGCAGGGTTTAACTCGGTTGAAACATGATTCCATTGACACTCTGGGGTAAGTTCGTTTATTTTATTGACTCTGTTACGAACAAACGTCTGTAAATTTTTATTTTGACTCTTTAGCCACCCAAGTACCACCATGGAATCAGTCCACATGTACTTGTTAGTTACCTTGCATGGTATTGACTTTAAGATCTTATCAGATAGCTGAGATCCCAACAAAGCCGCTGTCAACTCTAAACGTGGGATGGTTAGAGTTTTTATGGGGGCAACTCTGGTTTTGGCACAAAGTAACCTGACGATAACTTTCTCCTCATTTATGTGTGAGCGCATGTATACACACGCTCCATAAGCTTGCTGAGAAGCATCGACAAAACAATGCAATTCGATTGATTGGACAGTGCTGCCACCTAAGACACAACGAGGTATAACAATATCTGATAAATGATGTAGGTTTTGAGTAAAGGTGAGCCATCTTTTTACAAACGGCTCTGGCACTGGGTCATCCCAGTCCAACTTGGCATTCCATAAATGTTGAAGTAATATTTTTGGTTTTATAATACAACAGCTGACTAACCCCAATGGGTCGAAGAGTTTGCAAGTTGTAGAAATAATATTTCTTTTTGTTATATTGGGCGTGACTTCGATACCACTTGGAAAATGCAGTTGGTCTGTCTTAGGTGACCATTTCAAACCTAAAACAGTAGCTTCTTCATGAAGATCAAGGCTATTTGAAGAACCTGACTGATCATTCAATATTTGTGGGCAATTTGTGCGAAACTTTCTCAACGGAAAACAAGCTGAATCCAGTACTTGGGTGACATTTAAATAAATGTTTCTTAACTCGGCTTCACTTGATGAACCTGTATTTAAATCATCGATATAGAAATCGTTTTTGATGACATTAGCAATCACCGGGTCAGAGCATTCATCAGACAACTGAACAAGAGACCTAGTGCTCAGGAAAGGAGCAGAAGCCATGCCATAAGTCAACGTTTGGAGTTGGAGAATCTTAATGGGCTCATCGACCTGATTCCTCCAAAGCACGAGCTGCAGATTGCGCTGCGATTCATCTAATACTAACTGCCTATAAAATTTATTGATGTCTGCTGTCAGAACGAAATTATGGACTCGAAAACGAAGTAGGATGGCAATCAAATCGCTTTGCACTACAGGACCAAGTGCTTGCAAGTCGTTGAGTGATTTACCTGAGCTGGACTTGGCTGAGGCATCGAAGACTACTCTCAGCTTGGTGGTTTCTTTCTGTTCACTAATGACACAATGATGGGGTAAGAAATACCCAAACTCGGGTTTACTAATTTCCTTTAGATGCCCTAAATCACTATATTCTTTCATAAAATCAATGTATTGTTGTTTGACGTTTTCATTTTTATTTAATTTTTTTTCTAGGTTGATAAACCGTTTCATTGCCATCGGGAATGAATTGCCAAGTGCCTGCTGAGGATCCTCCTTCAGCGGCATCAAGACAGAGAACCGCCCGTCAGGTAAGCGACGAGTGTTTTTCACAAAATGATTTTCACAAAAAGTTTCATCTGAAGAGTAGGTATTGATATCCGAGGGCAATTCTTCAATCTCCCAGAACTTTTTCAAAGAATCATGAACGTCTTGAAGTGACCTTCCTGAATCGTTTTGCACAAAGTGGCATAAAGTATTATTATTATTATAGGATTCCCCAGTGTGACCCGCTACTAGCCATCCTAACAAGCTTTCTTGTAGAACAGGTTTGTTAGGACCTAATTTTATTTGTTTGGGACAAATTATGTCAAAAAATATTTCTGCGCCCAGCAATATATCTATTTCGGAAGGTTCATAGAACGAGGGGTCGGCTAGAACAATATTACTAGGCAACTGTAGCCTCTGAACGTCGACTTGACTGCTAGGAACATTACCTGTGATTTTAGGTATCACTAGACAATTCACATTCACACTATATTTACCGACAAGTGATTTTACTAAGAGATCGCATCTTTCAGACACCCTACATTCCACATTACTTATTCCAAATACATTAAATGCATTTATTTGTCGTGCACCTAATCCCATCTTTTGTTTTAGCTCAGAGGTGATAAAAGACGCCTGACTCCCAGTATCCAGCAACGCGCGGGCGAAAAAGGTGGTATTGGTTTGCTTATTTGTGACCTCCACCTGCGCAGTACATAGCAGGACTTGGCCTGAAGAAGTCGCAGACAAACTCACTGGCACATTGCAAGTTGATGTGTCGTTACTATTGGATGCTAAATTTGTGATGGTGTTATTTTTGTGTAACAGTGTATTGTGTTTTTCTCGGCAGGTACGGCATAAACCTTTCAGCGTACACTCACCAGTACTGTGACCACTACGTAGACAATTGCCACATAAGTTGTGTTTCGACACGTCAGAAAGTCTGTCATTTACGCTCATGGCCCTAAACTTACGACACTGATGCACATAATGATGCATCTTGTTACAAATGGGACACGGTTTCTTAGAAGAAGCCTCCGAAACAGCAAATGATTTTATATTCTGTTTAAAAGAATTATTATTATGATTGTGACTGTTGTTAGTAGTATTATTATATTTTCTATTATTATTATGGTTTCCGCTGCAATTGGCCGTTTCCAAAACGTTGGCTCGAGTCTCGAGAAAATCTTTAAACTCTTTCAGCGTAGGTAAGTGCGTTAAGCGCCCTCTGTACTCCTCCCACTTGCTACTAGTTTTGGAATCGAGTTTCGCTGAGACCAAGAATATAACAATGGGATCCCAACCCTTCGTAGGGACCTCCAGGGAATTTAGGGCGTTTAAATTTTTTTGCAACTGGTCACTCACGTACCTTAGGGCCCTATATGACTCCTTCTGAACAGGTTCAAGATTAACCAATGCACCCAAATGATTGTTAATTAATATGGTCTTATTATTGTACCTATCACACAAAGCCGTCCATGCAATTCCATAGTTCTTCGCGGAAAACTCTATGGATCTTATTATGACTCCCGCACTACCTACCAACGAGTTCCTCAAATAGTGGAACTTGTTAATCGGTGGGATGGAGTCGTTTTCATTAATCAGACTATCGAAGGTGTCTCTAAACTCTAACCATTTGATGGAATTACCATCAAATGTCGGTAAATTTATTGTAGGCAGCTTAACAGAGCTATTTACTGTATGACAACAACTCGACTTCGCAGATCCATGATCTGAATTTTTTTCTTTGACTGAAAGTGAGTCTATTATTAATTGAGCTGATGCGATTTGGGTATAAAATTCACTTTCTGTTAATTCCCGCTCTGAAACCTGCTCATCGATATTTTGAGAAAGCTCCTCAATTTCTGTTTGTATATTATCAAAACTAGACATTAATTCTTGAATTTGCGCTAAACGCAATGATAATTCTCTTATTTCTAAAATTGATGGATCAGCTGATTGACTAATCTGGTATTTTTGAAGAAAGGTTTTAAAATTAGTCAATCTAGTTCTCATAACACCACGTTTCCTTGATAAACTTTTTAAATGTTCTTTTGGATCCATCTTGTTCGCAGACTCAACACTTAACAATGGAATTGGACTTTTAGATCTTGCCTTAGACTCAGTTTCAGCCATTATTAAAAGTTTTGACCCGTTATAGAACGCTCACAAATGTTTACTAAATACAATGAGTAAGGTATTCGGTTTATAAAAATGTGCACTCTAACCGCTACACACTCCAGTCGGCACCCGCATCAAACCACGGTTGCTACCGCCGAGCTCGCCAGCAGCACGAGCAGCGACCGCTACGCACGGCTCGCCACAGCTCGGACACCGCAAGCGGCAAGGCGCGAGGACACGACCACAACGGGGGCTGAAATTGGTCGGCAAAAAGGCGTTGAAATAAACTGCTATATTGAGAGCACAAGCATGGGACAACTTTTTAATATATTACTTAAATTTAAAATGGACTACTTATATTTTTAAGGCAATTAATTATAGTATTGCGCAAACAAACTTTAAACATAAATTAACATTATACCTTAATAACAGATAAAGAAAGGCCAACAACCGTTTTTTAATTTGAATAGGCCGTTCGTTGTTAGATTATTGCCAACACATTAGGTAGCAGGCGCAAGAAAGATAAGCTCATGAATAGGTAACTCGTATGATGAGTTTTATTTTTCAATTGGAAATAGGTTTATAATAAAATTGCAATAGAAAATAGGATAGCAAAATTTGTGTGTGATCCGAAGTGATCACAAATGGCGGATGGAATTTATTTTTTGAAAGGTCGCTGTGCAAATAATTTATAGGCAGGGATGATACGCTTATAGCAAGATATCTCCCCAAACAGCTTTGAAGTAGCTCGGCATTCACACAGCAAATTGAAGTTTGGACAAGGGATAAGTTGAAAGAAAGCAAAGGAATGGCTTACGTTCTTTGTTCGGCCGGCAATTTGTCGCCACAGTACACATTCACTCACTGACACGGCGTTATAGTCACAACTTCTTCTCCAATATCCTGGTTATTATTCTTCACGGTCGCCAATTGTCTTGGAATAAAAAGACCTCGTCGATGTAAGACGTATATTTTCAAGTAATTGGTACAGCTTTGATATTATTGGAGGACGGGACGCTTTGACGATATTATAAGGCGCGCTTCGCGATCCAGGTCCGTAGCTGTAATGGCGGCCGCGCTGGAGTGCGCGGCTGCGCGGGCGCGGGGAGGGCAGCCGCCCTCACCTCACGTCCCCTGGCACACCGGGAAGATGTGTGCGCCGACACTACTAAAGATTGCTTTTTGTCGTGGTTTATAATTTCTAGGATAATCGACCTATTCCGTGAATGACGTCAGAGATGACTAAAGTAGTTAACTCAAATTATGTTTGTAGATGCCCAGCGTAGCTCACACAAACTCAAACTCAAACTCAAAAGGAACTCAAACTCAAAAGGAACTTTATTTACGTAGGTTTCATCACAAAACTCTTATAAATCGTCATATTTACAAACACCATTATCATCTTACGGCCCCTGTCCCACACTAGGTGGTAGTCTCCACACACACCTATCAGTCGTCATACCTACATTCACACCTTTCACACACAACTCCTCATTCCTGCAATCCCTCCATCTCCCCTGATCGCTCACAATCCCTATATGTTCACTCACATTCATGCCGAAACTACCACCGGTTCGGAAGGCTGCTCTACAGAGAAGAGCCGGCAAGAAACTCTGTAGTTGCTTTTTTTAAATTATTGTTCGTTTACAAAAAGCACTAAACAGCATAGTGAGAGCAAGTTCGCAAGATGAGAGAAACACGCTACATGTTTACGCAATGAATGACGGATAGACCTTGACAGAGCCAATAAAAAAAAAACAAAAACAAATCCGCGATTAAAGGTCTCCATTGCGTCATTGCTCACACATACAGTGTACAATATATGACATTTTCTAAATGCTACGTACAAAATATTTCGCCAATGAGATATAGTATTGAAGGGGCCAAAGGAACAGAGCACAGGCACAAAATGACAGTTACTTCCAGGCATCATTATCACACATATAGTCGTTGACGCGGTAGTACCCTTTATTAATTAGTGTATTTTTAACAAAATTTTTGAACTTTATGAAGGGTAGATTTACAATAGCGTCAGGAATTTTATTGTACAGGCGAACACCGAGGCCTGCAAAAGATCCATGGGCTTTTTGCAGTCTGTGGTGAGGTATCATTAGTTTATGCCCATTTCTTGTACGGATAGTGGACGTAGTGACATCACAGTTGGTCTTATACTGACTGATATTCTGTCTCACAAATAAGATATTAGCAAGGATAAACTGCGATGCCACAGTCAAAATTCCTATATCACAAAACTTATTTCTAAGTGATTCCTTGGGTCCTAGATTGTAAATGGAACGCACAGCACGCTTTTGTAATACAAATACAGTTTCAATGTCTGCGGCGTTGCCCCAAAGCAAAATACCATATGACATGACGCTATGGAAGTAACCAAAGTAGACAAGTCTCGCGGTATCCACGTCGGTGAGCCGTCTTACCTGTCTCACAGCATAAGCTGCTGAACTAAGTTTATCAGCGAGTTTATGAATGTGGGGCCTCCATTGTAACTTGGAATCTAAAGTAATGCCCAAAAACTTTGTAGATTCTTCTAGGTCCAAATTTTTGTCATTTAATATCAATTTAGTAACGCTACTTTTTGAGTAAGAGGTAGTAAACCTAATGCATTTGGTCTTAGCTGCATTCAACAATAAATTGTTTACAGTGAACCACTGAGATATTTGCACGAGTGCGCTATTTACATCGTCAAAATTTGTTTTCTTACGGTCAACTTTAAAAATAAGCGATGTATCATCAGCAAATAGAACAATGTTACAAATATCTTTTACAAAGAAGGCGAGATCGTTTATATAAATAAGAAATAAAAACGGACCCAGAATAGACCCCTGTGGCACGCCCATTGTTACTGTCGAACCAGTAGATTTGACTCCATTTATGTCCACAAACTGCATTCTGCTACTCAAGTATGACGCAAGGAGATTAAGCGCGTTAAACTTGATACCATAGTGTTGTAGCTTTCTCAAAAGAGTGTTGTGATGTACACAATCGAAAGCTTTGGATAGATCGCAGAAAACACCAATAGCATCTTGTGAGTTTTCCCATGCATCATAGATGTGCTTTAAGAGTACAGCACCGGCATCAGCCGTAGAGCGACCCTTAGTGAACCCATATTGTTCACTATGTAACAATTTATATTTGTGGAAGTGTTGCAGTAGCTGTTTTAACAGCACCATCCTCCTAGATACCTGCCCTCGAAGAGCTAGACGGTTTATGGACTCCAGGGTGAGGAAATATGCTCTGCGAGCCTAAAGAACCTTGGCCCACCATTCAGTGACATGCTTTGAGGGGCAACCTGGACACCTCCCAACCCCAGAAAGAGGCATGGGCGTGACGTTTTACGTGACGCTGTCCCTCCCCACAGCAAATTCGAGGGAGGAGAAACCCCGGGGGAATCATAAAGTTCTAACCTAATCAAGGAAGGAACCTAATAGTTAATAACTTCTCTCTAAAATCAAACTAGGTTCCAACATGAACACCGGTTCTAAACTTCTCACTCGGGAAACTGAAGTCGCAGGCGTAGCTAGTTAACGCTTAATTAATCTTAGCGGTTAGTGGGCGGGCTGGGTAAATAAATTATTTGACGGTTGACTCGCACGGTAGTTGCCCGGCCCGGATGGACAGAGGCCGGACGAGCCAAGACACTCAACATTAATTTGCCTTTGTTTGCGCCTGGCGCAAGGTAATGGCGGTGCGCTGAAAATTAAAACTTCTTCATGAACTCGGCTCTCAGACGTTGGTGCATAGAAAACGCCATCAAATGAGGATAACTTCCAGGTGGTCTAGGAGTTTGAGTCCATGGTCGGTCAGGCAAGTATTTTTGTGTAGACCACAGGCGCTGGCTCTTAATCTAGGTATCATTTATGTTCGTTAATTTCATTTTTAATGTCCATTAGGCCTGTCCTTTTGTACGGTTGTGAAGCGTGGCCGGTGTTGGAGCGACACAAGCAAAAACTGCGTGTCACGGAGATGAATAATGTAATATAATGTGTGGACGAAAGGATCGCGTTTGGAACTCCCGCATTCGCGGCAGTCTTCATGTCCGTGACATTGCGGAAAAATTGCAGGAGTGTCGGCTCTGTTGGTACGGCCACGTTTTGCGGCAACCGGAGGCTTACGTGGGAAACAAATTTCTGGCCATGCCGCCTCCGCCGGGCCCCGGCAGGAGGGCTTGATGTCGTAAAGGGTGATATGCGTGCCAATGGGCTCGCTACCAGGGATGCTGAAGACCGTGCGAAGTGGAGAAGAAAATGTCGGAAAGCGGACCCCGGGCGCCGAAGCGAGAGTTTGGGCTGCAACCGGGATATAACGCGAAGATGATGATGATGATGATGAATTTCATTTTTGTAAACTGCTTTCGCCAATCTGGTCGCGAAGCATGTCAGAGTACAACCCTCGAGCCTACGAGGTGGGTAAGTTTCAGTAGTGGGAGTCCCACATACCCCAGCTAGTGCCCAACGAGCTAATCATCTATTTTCAATAAAAAATAAGTAGCAGGTGGATTCTTCTTAAAAAAATAAAGAGGGGACGATCTGCGATCAGCATTGGCACTATCGGCTAGACTTTGGATAAAGGGTATAAGAATATATTGTTTTGCTTCCTAAAGTAAATTGTGAGATTGAAGTGTGATTGTTACAAATATTGTACCCGCATTTGGCTTGAGCCGCAGACGGTGCGGTCGGCTAACAGAAAATTACATAGTTAGTGTTAATGGTTCAACATTTGTTTAGAGCACGCGCCCGTACTTGCCCATTAATTCCGATAATAGCTGCCAGATAGTAAGCTGATGAATGTTATGGCAGCACTTTTAGATACACTTATGAAGAACAGAGTTCGAACTGGCATAGTTCCGTCACAATGAAAACACAAAAAGAATATTCATTTAAGCTTTTATAAAATAAACAGTGTTCAAACATAAGTAAAACGACTACTTTTAAAAATGAATCAATGTAAAAATAATACATAACAAGCCGTTCATTATTAATATTCATGATTTTATGCTGATGATGGATGCGCGCGGATGTACTAATATGCAATCGGAATAAGAAGAGGCGGTAAGAGCTGTTGCTAGACATTGTCGCAGTTAACATCGGGCTAATATCATTACAAAAATGTCTTCGCCGAGTCTCCGTCCATTTTATCATAGTCATTTCTTTCATCGCTTGTGAAAGTGGGTGTTTATCTTAAATAGGTTTAGTCACCACCCCATTCCATCCCGAGGGTAACGTAAGATCCAAAAAAGGAACACTTGACACGAAACCCTCTGCTAACCCGTCAGGCCAGCGTGGCACAGTAAGCGAATTACCCTTCATGTAAGTGGAGGAGACCCGACTCCGTTATTGGCTGAGTAGTATATCATCTATCATTTGTTTCATTTGAACGAACATTACCCGTACAAAGTGAATTTCAGATTTGCTACTAATTTATCTATATAACGAGCTATGTTTGGAGTTTCTCTGAAAGGAAAGCTCCATAACGAGACTATCCGACAGAGAACCAAGGTCATCGACATAGCTCAGAGAATTAGCAGACTGAAGTGGCAGTGGGCTGGTCATATCTGTAGAAGAACCGACAACCGCTGGGGTAGACGAGTTGTTGAGTGGAGACCGTGAATCGGCAAGCGTAGTGTGGGACGGCCCTCTGCTAGATGGAGCGACGATCTGCGAAAGCTTGCGGGCAGCAGCTGGATGCGTCAATCTGAAGACAGGGTGCTGTGGCGCTCTGTAGGGGAGGCCTTTGTCCAGCAGTGGATCAATGTGGGCTGATGATGATTATTTATTTATTTATTTAAAACTTTGTGCACATGATATGTACAGAGGCGGACTTAATGCCATAGGCATTCCCTACCAGTCAACCTATAGGTAGTGCAGAGAACAACAAGGTAGGTGCACACATAATTATGAGTAATATATATTATTTACATCCTAATAAAATATAAAATACATATAAATAATATATAAGCTAAATATTAAAATAAAATAAATATAATATATACATTATAACATACCGAAAGTATTTAAAAGATTAGTCTGCAGGTAAATCCTTAGACAAATACTCACGACACTGCTTTTTAAACGAGTACCGATTCTCTGCCATCCTAATACTGGTAGGGAGGGAATTCCACAGGAGGGTAGATTGCACTACAAACGACGAGTGTAAAAAGTCGGAACGATGCGAAGGACACTGGAGAAGACGATTGTGAGAAGAGCGCAGGTCTATTACATGGAGTGAATTAAGATAGTTAAACTGGGATGAGAGGTAAGAAGGGGCAAAAGGAGAATCCAGGAGGGAAAACAATAATGTTAAAGCTCTTAAATTTCGACGGGGACGGATGGGAAACCACTTCAGTTGGTTGCGATATTTGGAGACGTGATCGTATTTACGGAGATTGAAAATGAAACGAATGCAGTTATTCAGAAGTCGGTCGAGTTTATTGAGCAGAACTGCACTCAGGTTGAAATAACACACATCACCATAGTCGATTAGAGGGAAAATAAGGACCTGCACGAGCAGTGCCTTCGTTTCGGATGGGAGAAAGTTTTTTTAACCGATACAGCATTCGCAAGATATTGGTAACCCTCTGGCTTACATTAGCTATTTGGTTCTGCCAAGTCAGGGTTGAGTCCAAATGAAGGCCAAGATTTTTAACACTTAAGCTGTACGGAACGACTGTATTATTAAAAACTAAGGCCGGCAAGTTGTCAGTTGCTAAACGGCTCATCATACGCGGACTCCCTAAAATAATACCCTGGCATTTAATAGGGTTAACTGTGAGGCCAAATCTAGACGACCAGTTATTGATCACATTCAGATCGATATTAAGTTTGGAGATAGCTTCATGTACCCCAGTAACGTCGGCTTGAGTATAAATTTGCAGGTCATCGGCATAAAGATGGTACGCACTTTGAATCTATTATCTAGTCTGATTATCTAGTCTTTGAAATTAACCTAGTACTTCAAAACCGTCTGAAGCTTCCCAAATTCAGATATATATTTATGTCGCCTGTAGTTGAGTATGGTGCAGCCCTGAAATTGTATCTAAAGTAAAACAAACTTTCCGTCTAGTGGCTGCCTAATGTCTGGTAATTTACCGACGAAAAAGTGTGTCTCTTTTTCTTTAGATAAAGAAAAACATTTCTTATTATTAAGGAGTTTATTTACTACACCGTATCATACACTCATGGGACGATCATTCGCGCTAAAGGGTTTGAGAAGTGGTAAACACCTACAGGAAATTTCTACATAACCAGGTTTATACTGGTACTGACTTAAAAATAACAGCAGCGTTTTTTATACGTATCGGACTATGTCTAATAAACTTTGGTGTCTGGTGACGGATTTAGAATACTTAATGTCAACGCCCCATTCCACACTGAGGGTGTCGTAAGAGCCGATAAAAGGAAATGCCACGACCGATAACCTAGCCGTGAGAGAGGGAACATTTGATACGAAACCCAGTGCCAACCGCTTCAGGCCAGCGTGGCACAGTAGGCTAATTCTAATTACCACCCATGTTCCTGGAGGATGCCCGATTCAGCAGTGGGTCATATATGGATTGAGTAGCAGTATTAAGTATTATCGTCCCCCACCTACATTTGTGACGCAAATGTAGGTTTGGATCAACGGGTCCCGGGTTCGATTCCGGGGTCGGGCAAGTGTCCTTGTCTAAACCAGAGGCACTGGCTCTGAGTCTGGGTATCATTTCTATCTATAATATGTATGTATTTACAAAAAAAAATGTATATAAGTAGTTTAACATCCATCTCGTTACCATAACACAAGCATTAAGTTGCTTAGCTTGGGACAAGATGGCGTTGTGTGAAATGTCCAAGGATATTTATTCATTTATAATTGACGGCAAGAAATTATAAAGATGAGTTTTAGTAAGTATGTAGCTTATTCTGCATTTTTAAAGTACGAGCCGATGTATTGGGCAGACACCTTTATTTAGTTTCGAAACAATCGTGTCGGGTAGGAACTAGTTTATTGAAGCGTCCGGTAAATATATTGAATGTAATAAAAACGGATTTCCAATTTATTTGAGGACAGTCTTCATATTTTTGTGGATGAAATATTTGGACAAGGCTATATCATGTTTTAATATACATTCGATTAGTGGTTCAGAAAACTTCTTGTGGCGTAAGCATGCTGTGAATAGAAATTACTGTAGGAACCACTGTTTTGAAATTTGAAATTATTAAAATCTCTTCTTATTTGAATAAATACAGAGAAATATGAATATGTTATGTGTATTTATTCATCCATAAATCTTTTCTCTATAAATTAACTGTGTCATTATATTTTATTGTTATTTCAGATGCACATCATCACTATCACTACATAGTGTAAAAAAAAGTCGCTGTCGCCTGTCGTTCCTATGTAGGTATGCTTAAATCTTTAAAACTACGCAACGGATTTTGAAGCGGTTTTTTTAATAGATAGAGTGATTCAAGAGGAAGGTTTATAAGTATAAAACATGCATAATATTGAAGAGAAACACTGATAAATTTAGATGTTCATCATTGTACCTGTGCGAAGCCGGGGCGGGTCGCTAGTTATATTATAAAGTACAAAGTGTTATGTAAATAAATATTTTTGTTGTGACAAAACATAAACGTAAAATACTTTTTTCAAATTTGAGGCACAACATTAACTTTAAATTTAAGGCCAGTTTACGTAACATAAAATTAAATCCCTGTTGTTGGATACCGTAAACATCAAACAACTAAATGTTATCAACATTTTTCCACAAAAACATTCTCTTGGGAAATTTGCTTTTTGTTAGGGCTAAATTTACATCATCCAGTTATTAGCGTTATCCCAATGGTGAAGGTGGGGCAAAAGTGATATTCTTTGATTAGATATGTATGATATGTACATTGCTATTATGTACTGGCTATGTATTATGTATTACCTGTAATCAAGGTGTACCAAACTATTTTGTGCTTGCTTGTCGGGTAAATGAAATAAACTATAACTTTATGTTTCTGTACATATACTGAAATAGTGTCTAGTATGACTACATAAATAGTTTCTATATCAATTATCTTACTAATATTATAAACGTGAAAGTTTGTAAGTATGGATGGATGGATGGATGTTTGTTACTCTTTCACGTAAAAACTACTGAATAGATTTTAATGAAACTTTACAATAATATAGCTTATACATCAGAATAACACATAGGCTACAAGTTATAAAGATATTATGTGAATTACAACAATATAAACAAGTCGAATTCAAAATTTCTAATTGTCAAATTTTCGACCATATTAAACTATAGACAACATAACGTTTCGCTGTCAGTTGCGTTTTGTTAAAGTAGGTTTTATACGGACGGGATAAAAATCTCAGGTATCCTATGTCCAACTTTCTTTTTGTTTTAAATATATATAATGCGGAACAAAGTTCGCCGGGTAAGCTAGTTATTTAGAAAACATACATTTTTAAAACATCGACTAATCAAAGTGTAAAAACAAAAAAATATTAATAACGAAAGTATTTGAAGTATGTGCCAAGTTGACAAGCGATTAATTCCCTCTTTAAACCAAAGCACTTTAAATAGTCTTAAATAAGTTATTTTCTGTTTTTTATACAATACATAGTTTACAACTTAAATTCCCTTTTTCTTTACATATTCCTCAAGTGTTAATTTCTATTACTTGGACTTTGATCTGTGACCCCGTCGGAAGGTCACGCCGTGATATCAGACACGCGCCTGATGTGGCAGCGTGACGTGACGTGACACGGTGATTATTATTAATGCCTTGACGTCACAGTCACGCCGCGTAACCTAGGAAGCCTACTACTGGTGTATATAATGTAAAAACTAGCTTATAATCTAAACCACCAGTAAGTTTTGCTAACCAAAAAGGTAATTGAATGATTAAAAACATGAACATGTAATTTTAATTATTATTGTAAAAGACATTTCTAATTAACTCAAAGGCTTTTTTTATTTATGAACAGGACCTTAGCAAACATTATTTATATTCTGCAGGCTTCAACACTAGGTCTTAATATACAATTAATATAACTCAAAGACGTCGCACGTCCTGCCTAAGATGCCCGTTGCAACCCAATCTAATATTAAAATACAGACTACCTATTCACACCATTATAGATTTGTTACCAATGCCATTGATAATGCCACACGACAAACCTTGGACCAAAATTTGGAGGAGACCCGACTCAGTAGTGGGTCATTTATGGGCTTAAACGACGACAAAATCATTTCCTAGGCTGATGAAAATGTTTGTGTTTGTACAATTTTGTTTAAGTAGGTACTTTAATTGTTGAATATGACTTTAACCCTCACCAATGGAAGTGTATTTATACCGCCACTATACCATATGGACAGGTATCTAACTATTTAGGTTTTATTACATGGTTTAAAAGTTTTATTCCATTACAGTAGTTCGTCGAGATTTTACTTTAGCTTCGATTAAAAGTGTCTGATCCCAACCAGTAGTCTTTTGAAATTAAACACTTTTTAACGGAGTGAAATTAAACACTTTTTAACGGAGTAGTCTTTTCTCATTACTTATTTCAGACCTATTTGTTAGAACTTAATTAGGGATTTCCTGTTTTTTTCACGCCAACAGGTCTTTTTTATTCGGGTTCGAGAAAGTGCGGTATCCCTCACGCTGGCTTTCACGTAGACTTTCAGTGTACATTTGACACGCGCTCACACCTACATTACTGAAATTACGATACTTCACATTTTCCATTCTCACTAGCATGAGCTGGCGAGAATAAGACGAACCGTTCAAATTTATTACCAGAACAGTATATTCGTTGATAGATTATAAAGAGTGTTACCAAAAATAATCACTTTTTTTCTTACATTCACACATTCGTTACCAGTGAAAACAGTTCATAGTAGGTATGTTCTTCACTTACCACTAATAGTACTGAACGATTTCGATAAAATTTCGAGATTCATCATCATCATCATCATTTCAGCCAAAAGACGTCTACTACTGTCTACCCAAGGATTTCCACAAAGGCCGGTCCTGGGCCGCCCGCATCCATCGTTGTCCGGCTACCATAACCAGGTTATCGGTCCGCGGTGTGGGAGGCCTACCAGCTTTGCGCTTTCCGGAACGCGGTCGCCACTCGAGGACTTTTCTGCCCCATCGGGCGTCGGTCGGTGGTCCTGCGCGCTATGTGCCCTGCCCACTGCCACTTAAGTTTGGCAATCCTGTGGGCTATGTCGGTGATCCTGGTTTGCCTGCGTATCTCCTCATTTCTGATTCGATCTCGCAGGGAAACTCCGAGCATAGCCCTCTCCATTGCCCTTTGGTATGTGGTAACAAACATTTAAAAAAATAAAGAAAATAAGTTTTTGCCTCCTTTTTAAAATCGGTTGAAGGTGAAGAATTAGTTTAAGAGAAATAAAAATATTATATTATGTATTTTCCTACAAACTAGCGACCCAGTAAGCATTGTTTTGCCTCTTTGTTATTTAAATGAAACTTACTTACAAGTTTGTGGAAATGGATGGGAGCTATGACTGAAAGAGGAACAGAGTACGTAAAAATACTAATATCGCTATTAAAAAAAGGGGTTGATTGTATGCAGAAGGGCAGAAGGTTCTATTTGAAATGAAAACCAAAGTAGGCCTATTTTCAGATTAAACTAAATACACAAAAATTTCATGCCGCTGGGCAAACCGTTTCAGTTTGTTCTATGAAAAACACCGCCACGAATCTGTATTTTTTATACATACGTATATAACATATACAAATGATTATGTGAACTGTAATCACTACACAATAGTCCTCCGCATCATGCCAGAGAGCCAATCCCGAACAATACACTTGGGAAATTGATCCACTCATTGTTCTAACTCAGTACGATGTATCCTATAACAGTACCTACCTACGTCACCAATAACCAATAATCAAGGGGAAGTTGATGAGCTTCGGAAACAATCGTTGAAATATCTGTCGCACGCGTCACAAGTTTTATTGTCTTTTGTGAGTAGGTGTATTATGGTATACTAGCGACCCGCGCCGGCTTTGCACGGGTGCAATGTTGAACATTTAATTTATCAGTGTTTCTATACAATAATATGCAAGTATTATACTTAAAAACCTTCCGCTTGAATCAAAGTATCTATTAAAAAAACTGCTTCAAAATCCGTTGCGTAGTTTTAAGGATTTAAGCATACATAGGGACGGACAGACGACAGCGAATTTGTTTTATACTATGTGGTGATTTATGACGAACAGGCGACTTTGTCATGGTCGCCGTGAGTCATTTGAAGAGGTTTACGCGGGACAGTGCTCTGTAGCGGATTATGGGGGAGGCTTTTTTGAACAGTGGATGGCGGTGTGACTTGATTATCCCGTTCTACTAACAGTTGCCCTCAGCCTTGTCTGCGCTAAATTAGGTTACAGCCTTTTTTGTAAATACGTATGTATTTTTTTATGTTAACAATCTCATCAATATTTTGGTATTTTCAATCGAGCCTCAAGTACCTTTAATTTAAATAATTTCTTCTAAACATCCCATAAGTGGGGAAACGTAAATTTAGTCTGTCAGAATCGATTCGTTGTGACTCGTCGGAACGAAAGATTGAAATTAATGTTCCATCCACCAAACAACCTTGCCCTTTCCTACTGCACCCAGCCTTCCATGAACCCTTGTCAATCAAACAAAGTAGTTCCAACAATTAAACAAACAGTGTTTTGTTGGTCTAGGGGTAGGATGCGCCGCCTTTGGATCACGGTGTCCCGGGTTCGATTCCCGGGCAGGGCCTGTCTTTGTGTAAATCAGAGGCACTTGCTCTAAGTCTGGGTGCCATTTGTATTCGTGAATTTCATGTTTGTAAACTGCCCCCGCGACACAGGTTATACTAGTTCAGGGGTTACGTTTTATAAAAAGAAAAAAAAAAAGGTTTGTGCTCCGTGATGTCCCACTTGACCTTTTACAGAAATCGGGTCATAATTTATTTATATATCTATGAAATAACTTATATTATGCATTTCACATTATTTTTAGTACTGCATTGAAGTCGTTTTCCAACTGACTTCAAAAACGAGGAGGTGACACAGTTTGATTCTGTGTTTTTTTATGTTCTACCGCGTAACTTTTTTTATGAACCGATTTGGAAAAATTATTCTCTGTTCGAAGAGTATTCGAAGTAGTTCGAGAGGATTCCAGTTTATCGCAACCTTCAAATAGTTTTTGATATTTTGCTTTTATGCGGTTTCAAGTGCGTTCATATTTAGCGCTAGAAGGCTTTTATTATTATAATTAAATTAATTAGAATATTTAAACATCTCCTGTTTGATGGTCATGGCCCCTTTTCTAAAAATATTATTATATATATAAAATATTAATATTTATAAAATATTCATAGCCGCTCCGCCCTACAGCATAATATTACCCCAAATCTCTAAGAAGCCGCCTCTCCCAGCCGCATATGAAGAAAGTTTGCCAGCATTCCACAGTAACCCGCGGCTCTCGGCTGGAATTCTTCGACAAATTGTTTCAAACGCTAGACCGAGTTGATGGCCTGCCTTTTGTACAGCCTGGCAGGGAGCAGTTGGAAGCTAGTTATTGCCAAGATTGGTTAGGTTCGATAAAGTTTGCGTCACATTGGGTTGATGACCTACGTTGTTCTGGAGCCATGTTTCGGTGAGGAAATTATTAATAAATATGCGGATGGTTCCCCTTACGATACCTTCTTGTACAACTTTACCCGCACCGCTTACCGCCGTCATGGAGGCTCCTTTCAATTACATCGAGCCTTTTCAGAAGTAATGTCGTCAACGCAACATAATTAATAAAAAAATATTTCATTGGTTAACTAGAATAACGGAGCATGGTGTCAATGGGTCAAGGAATGCCTTGAATTTTAGTTGGTATCCCGGTACCCTGGGATCCTACATAAGCCAACTAGAACTACATAATCCAAGGACCGAATGCAAATGGATTCCTCACGTCAAAAGGAGGTTGAAACTGTGTAGTCTCTAGTATCTAGTCGCCTCCTTCAACAATGGAACGTATAAGTTTATGAATCCATGTATCTGTAAATCTGTCATAACACGGTTCCGAAATAAAATATGTAATGTCTGCACCTCTACAGCACGTGCACTCTAGAGAATTACTTGAGCATCAAACATATTCATACAAGAGTACGACCACGTCTATTTATTTATTTATGACGTCGAGCTTTTATCCACCTTTAACTACTAACTAAGATAATAACATTAAAGCAACTAACGTGGTTCATATCAGTATTAACGCGGATACTTTTATTGGTGGTCCGTTTTTTGGGTCATAATCGTCGAAAGTAAATGTTGTTTAGTTCTCACACATTTATGTAGTAGACCATCTCAGTTCCTATACAACCCACTTTTAATCAAGAGCAATCAATCACCTTTTGGCCCGGGAACAATCTTATCGGTAAATAGGGCACAAGAAAATGTGCCATCATTCATATTTTTTGTTATTTCAACCCGTAAATGGATCTTAAACATCACTACTGAGTTGAGCCTCCTCCAAGTTTATGGGGGGAAATTAGCCTACTGTGCCATGCTGGCAACACGGGTGGGTACACGGTGTGTATGAAGTTTATTTAACTCATTCCTAGGTATGTTGTTTTCCCTGTGTCCGACCCAGTGCACAGCTACCCAAGCGTTTTGCCACCATTTGAGCTGGCGTACGTGTACGTGACATACCCAAATTGGACTTATCGCGGTCGGATCCGTGCGACACTTCATTTGTCGGATCCGTACTTGCGTGAGGACACGGGCGCTATCTGCCGGCAGTTTACCTTACTGATGTCTTATATCTTACTAGCGACCCTCCCCGGCTTCGCACGGGTGCAATATTGACATATAAACCTTCCTCTTGAATGACTCTATCTATTAAAAAAAACCGCTTCAAAATCCGTTGCGGAGTTTTGAAGATTTAAGCATACATAGGGACGGACAGACGACAGCGACTTTGTTTTATACTATGTAGTGATGTTCTTGGTGTAATCTTTAGATTGCAGTAGGTCAAATATCCCATATATATACGGACGGCGCAAGGGTAAACTTTTCATAAGTATTCTTAATTGAAACTAAAGTGTCAAAACGAATAACTATTGATAAATAAATTATAATAAATAAATTTCATTTAGCTTAAATCGGAACCAAATTTTTCAACATCTCGGTACATAAATGACACACTCCCCGAAACCAAGCGAGCCTCCTCAAATTTCATAGAGGGAAACTAGAAAATTTTGGTTGGAACAGGGTTTAAGTTTTCCTTCTGATAAGGGTAGGTGGTATATTGTGTACTTTTAGTCGCCTCTATCGATACTCTCAGGGTGAAATTGATTTCTTTCCTGAGATTGTTCGTTTTAAATACCATAGACATCTTTATTTTTACTTTAAACAAATAAAAAAAACAACTAGTCAAATAACCATTTGAAGTCGGTGACTATAAATCTATATCCTAATTAATTATTTAGGTATGTTTTTGAAATCTGTGTAAATTTTTAGTGAAATCCAAAATACGAAATTACTTATATAACTTATTACCGATTGCCCCAATTTAAGAGTCTTGGACGGCAATTACCGGCCAAATCCGGTTACAGTCGGGCCGAACCCTAAGAGATACAAGGTGAGGAATATTTGTGAGTTTTGAGAAGAGACAAAGTTTTAACGTCTATGAAATGCCAGTATACTAAATTTAAATAACGTTAATAATGGCACGTCTAGAGTGGCTGCAGTCTAGATCCATATTCTGCCTAATAGCTCATGAAATGTTCGGTACGTAATGGAATACCACTTAGACCTATACCTCTAAGGACTGGTTAGGCCAGGTAAAAACCTACATCTATTTCAACGGCTTAGTGAGAAAAAAAAACTGTTTTCTTGTATTATTTCGAAATAAATACTATAAAGTTCAGAGTACAATTGGAAATAAATTATTCAAAACGCTATATACTCGTAAAAAACAGGTACCTATTGTTATAAGTTTCCGTTTTTTATATCAAGATGCAACCGTCCCAAAGTGACTACCACTACTACTACTTAGCCCTTAGATGTCCCACTGCTGAGTCAAGTCGTCTCACATTACATGGAAGGCAACTAGCCTACTAAGCCAGACTGGTTGGCACAGGGTTTCGTTTCAATGTTTTCCTGGTCTTCCTAGGTTGTCAGCCTTGTCATTTCTTTTTGTCGGCTCTTATAAAGAACACCGACTTGGTGACACTTTGTATTCTAAATTCGCCACCACACAGATACCCAAAGTGACGCTCATTTTAAAAAACATTCGGCGATTGTAGTTATGTTATATATAATTTTAGAACCATTGTTTATTTCAAATAAGTAACTTGCACATCTTTCAATCAACGAAATGTCACCAAATGATGATAAAAATATTGAAACAATAGAATTACCTAAAAATACCCAATAATGCCCATCGACTGTATCCTCCTTACTTTAAAGGAAACTGACCACTCTTAAGTCGTGTAGGAGATGAGCCTTTTACATAATGGTTGCTGAAAATAATATTAGTACATAGTGAGTCCTGGTCGTTATCCGTCAGTGAAAATACTAGGACAGAGTTTGATAGTCCCGGAACATAGTTTACTACATACTACGACCATGCATTTAGTAACTTATACCTACAAGTTATGTTTGGTACCTACGTATTTAGATACCTCATTTTATACTAAGAAGAGAATTCAAGTGAAATAATTCAACTCGGATTCGGCGCCTCTTAATCTAGTCTTCATTGATTTTAATTGGCAAAATCCGTACTGTACCTACTCATATTGGCAATACAACACAGAGCAATGAGTTTTATTATTTATGTATGTTTGTATGCGTACCTATATCCTGAGCAATAGTCGACTTCTGGATCTCATTGGCGGTGATTGATAGATAAAGGAGGCGTAAGCCACGAGTTTGGTTGGTGAGATGCGCGAACTTTCCCTCACCGGGTGCTTTTGGTTAAAGATGTTCTTAAGCTACTATACCTACGAATATAGCTTATATTATATTATACTACTCGAAATATCGTTTAAATTTATGTTATAAAATATAATCTAAAAACTATAGCCAAAACCAGAGATACTTTTACTAATTACGATTACCATTGCGTCCAAATCAGGTATGAATAATAAATTGTATTTTATAATAATAAAAGGCGTTTTTACCTTTTATTTCAATAAAAACTTCATATGTTTATTACAGTGTTTATTTGTTAGAGATGATATGGTTTTAATTTATTAAAAATAATATAAATAATTATATTTAGTTTGTTAGTATGTTCTCTCTCCTATTAAGTCTATTTTTTTTCAGTATAATATGAGGGGATCACCCAAATGATAAGCTATATCATTCTGCGTTTAAAGGCCTCCAAGGATGTTCAATGACCTCTACATTGTGCTGTCTGTATCTAATTTTTGCCAGCTACTTTCAATCGTCCTGTCCTGCAATTGCCCATTGGACCCTTCCAAACTGTGACCAGCCCATTTCCATTGGAGTCTTAGCGCTTCAACAAGCCATTTATTGTACCTATTTGCATGCCGTATTCCAGGATCCTGCGCTAATTCCTCGCTAGCAGGAGACTAGTAGGTATGTGTTTTGTGTTTGCGTTATTTCTAACCTTGACTCGTTACTTTATAATATTTCTTTTAAAATTCGTCATATTTTTAACTGAATAACAAACTGTAGCATAACAGCCTGCAATGGGTACATTAGAATTATCGGCGTCTCATAGAAATTAATTGATGTCGGTCGACAAACGTAGATTGGCCTCAATACGGTGGATTTGTCGCCTGAATCGATGACTTCGTAACGAATGGCGAATGCCTGCGAAATATGGAGCTATTGATTTGAATTATTACGGAGACGTTCCTAACCAATTTATTGATACAATACCAAGTTCCCCGTTTGTTTAACACTATTATTTTAGACCATGGTTTTTCAGAACTATTTAACTATTAACTCAACTACTTTGGCTGCAGCTTCTTTAATTAAGTAATACTTTGCGCGTCGGCAATGTGTTGCTATTAATAAAATACTAGGCGTGTACTCAATTTTAAGTTATTTATGATCACACATGCATGTTATTCAAATTCTATCCCCTACGCAATACACCTCTATTTCCAATTGACAAATTTAAATGATGACTCATAAGTAAGACTATGAAAGGAGAGGATTTAAAATTTATTTTAGATTTCACTAATAATAAACCTGTTTAACAATTTATCTTAGAGATGAGTATAAATAGACCACTGATGAAGTAAATCTTATTTTTCTTCTTACCTATTCATAAAGACAAAAACTTAACCACATGCTCTATCTTATCTGTACGTCATTCGTCATGCTTCAATTGTCGTATGCTAATTACAAACACCTGACGAATAAAAACATGTACCACACAATTTTCGAATCAATTTTAAAACATTGGTTACGTAATTTCTCTTTGCACACTTCTACACCATAATAGTAGCTACCTGGTTTATGACCGAATCTCATTCAAGAGTGCTCGCACGGCCATGTCTGCTCCTTTTAGAACAGGCATCAGATTTATATGGTCGCGCCCTCCAAACCCATCGGAACCGGACCATCCATCATGGGAGACAAATGTGTGGGCTGCCGGCTACAAGTTCATTTATCATGCCTTTCATGGGAGGGATTCGAGTGTGTATCTTCACGATTTGTAGCTTAAGAGACGATCCAATGCATTCCGGTTTTGGTCAATGGTACGTACATACATACTAATAATCACGCCTCTTTCCCGTAGGGGTAGGCAGAGACCACTTCTTTCAACTGTTCTAACGATATTCTATTCCACTGCGTAGGCAATATGACATATTCATTATGTAGTTGCATATATTTAGCACTATAGGTACCTCATTCGCGTTAAGAATGCAGTGACCCACCATTTTCCGCCGGCTGACCCACGCCCCTTAACCAATCAAATCATCCATATTTAGAAAGTCACGTTCACTCACAGTACCCACTTTAAAGTGTCTTTTGAACGTAACAGTTGTGCCCTGTCCTTTGCACTTTTTCTACAATAATGTTCTTACAAATATATCCATTAGAATAGGTGAAAAACTGACACTCGTCTTAAATTATAATAAAATTTAGGAAAATCAGCATCAAAAGTCACTTTATTCAAAATAGGTTCGATTACATATTGTTTTAATAGTCGAGTGTGAAGAGAATCTATAGCTCTGTATTAACGTAAGTAACGATTTCATTAGGGTCCATAAAGTAATGGTATACTTTCGTTGCCACAAGAAATACATGAAATGTTAAAACCAAGAATCAAAACAAATTTAGTGCGCAACTCATAAATAAATCGCTTTAACCATCAATCATCACAGTAAAATCCAATTAAGAAAATTAGCATCCGTTTATGTACTCCTAGAATACAAACGAACATTTACGGTCACATGTGAAATACAACGATGAAAATCTATACAACGATATTTAGGGTAGGCAAACAAACACAACCTGAGAGAAATCCGTGAACAAAGGCTATGTTTTATTGATAAGATGTTTGCCTAAAGATTTATTGGCGCTGGTAGCACCTGTATCACATGTTGCAAGAAATTGGGCTGATAGCAAATACTACCAGGAACAAGATAAGTTTAAAAAGACCGCTCGTTGTATGGAGGGTTTTATTTTTAGGTAGGTAATCTTTATATCCATTATTTTTAAGATGATTCTCCAGGACCGCGAACTATTCAAAAATTTTGTCATGTGCTTGTGTAAATTTTTACTCTATTTATTTAGCAAGTTTGGGGCCTTGTACTACAGACATAATTCAAAAACAGTTCGTACACATACCTGGGGGCTGTTCGGGCAGTACATATATTTTTTTTAAAAAAGATTATCTCGAGACTAATGTCCGTTTTCACCAACCATCCCTAAATCATCACCTAACTAGGAGCCCTTTAGCTTAGGTAGCCCCTAAATACAACCCTTACCTAATTTTGTTTTCACCAAGCTAAGTGATACCTTGTTAGGGGTCTCCATTGGGGGTCTCCCATATTTTAGTGAGTACCAAAACCGTATTTTTATCGGTATTATTTTCGATTGCGTTTTTTACACAGGATGGTTTACTTTTAATTAAATATCATAAAAAAATTGTTATTTTTACATAATATTTACTAGCTGAATAAGTTTATTCCATAGCTAAAAAAAGAAAGTTCAATGTCAAACTGTCAACTGGTTTACAGTACTTATTACATAAGTATACTGGTTCCTGTTACGACTGGTCGGTCGCAAAGGGATGATCATCCAGCCAGACGAGGTGGTATGTCTGGCTAGGGGCCGCAGCGCCTATCCCCCGATAGTTGTAGTCGGGGAATTCTTAACTATGCGAATTTAAACATCCGAAAAAAGACAATAATCTTTTGACGGTATCACAGTTTAAGTACGAGGTGCCTAATCGAGTCAGGTAAATAAATTCTATCGAATGTGTTCACCTCAATGCAATTCAGGTGAACAAGACAGTTAAGCTAGACGTAATTGCATGTCCATGTTAGACAAGATTGGTGAAATGTCCTCACATCTTCGTATAGGTATTTAGATTAGGTTTTGTCTTATAAATTATACATGTGGCTTTTGGTACATTATACCTCAAAAACTGGTTACTCAAAGTTATGTAAAGTACCGAAATACTTATTTTATAAATGTAGTTATCATGTATAAATATTTTAGCACGGCAATGTGAGCGGAAACAATGGTGAATAACGATCATAAATACAAAAATCCGGAACAAACACACTTGGCATGGCTACATAAATACCGGATTTCTTGGCGTGCCAAGGCACATTATCTTTTTAGTCAATATTAATTAAAGTTTGCCAAGAGAAGGAAAAAAATTAAAGCTTACAATATTAAAATACATTCATCATCATCCAACCCCCCTAGCTCACTGTTAGTGTGTGCGATTACTTAAGTGTTTTTGACTCAGAGGTAAGGTTTCCTTAATACATTTTAAAAGGTGTTATATACCAAATTATATTTTTGTTTCATGTAAATGAGCTTAGCTTATTCAAAAAAATGTTCTATACGTAGGTAGTTAGGTACCTAATAAGAGCGCCATCCAGAAATTTGTCGTCAAAGTACTTATAGTGTTCCGAAAAGACAGATATTTTTTAGGTTGGCAACACAGTTAATAAAAAGTAGTTCTAAGATTGTAACTGAAGTAAGTGGCTAATTTAAGTATTAAAACAAGTGAAAATTTTCCAATATCTTTTAATAAAATAAAAAAGGTCGTTCCCAAAAGTCCCACTTAAAGTATTATAAAATAGTGCTTGCATTGCACTCATTCCCAATTACCTATTAAACTACATGTCCTATGCCCTATCTATTATAATAAATCTTTTCTTGTAACATTTATTTCCGTTAACTTTTCTATTATAAACAAAGTAATTCATAAAAATTTAATACTATAGTCTGGCCACGCTAACTCTGCATAACTAAGCAAATAATGGAATTTGAAAATCTATAGATGGTAACACCGCTTAAAGTACGAAAAACTTAATTTGATACTAGTTGTTTTTATTTATAATTTAGACAAATTATTATGTGTAAATTCTGTTTTTTTTCTTGACAAAGAATAGTCATGACTTCAGCACGGTGCATTGTGGATTTTATACAGTTTTTGAGGTAGAGCCTATGTAAGTACGATTCAGGTTACAATAATTCTAGATTCTAACTTTTAAACGTGTACTGAGGCTATTATTTATCTACACATTAATAATACTTTTGCCTTTACTTTAAGGAGATCTCTGAAATGGGCTGTCCATTGATCACGTGAGGTTCGAAAGGGGGGGATGGGGTCCAGCATAAATCACGAAATATCACAAGGGGGAGGGGGGTATACTAAGATATATTGTTTTTGTTTTTGTTTTTGTTTGTTTTTGTTTTTTTTTTATTGGCTCTGTCAAGGTCTATCCGTCATTCTTTGCGTAAACATGTAGCGTGTTTCTCTCATCTTGCGAACTTGCTCTCACTATGCTGTTTAGTGCTTTTTGTAAACGAACAATAATTTAAAAAAAGCAACTACAGAGTTTCTTGCCGGCTCTTCTCTGTAGAGCAGCCTTCCGAACCGGTGGTAGTTTCGGCATGAATGTGAGTGAACATATAGGGATTGTGAGCGATCAGGGGAGATGGAGGGATTGCAGGAATGAGGAGTTGTGTGTGAAAGGTGTGAATGTAGGTATGACGACTGATAGGTGTGTGTGGAGACTACCACCTAGTGTGGGACAGGGGCTGTAAGATGATAATGGTGTTTGTAAATATGACGATTTATAAGAGTTTTGTGATGAAACCTACATAAATAAAGTTCCTTTTGAGTTTGAGTTTGAGTTTATCACGTGCATTTATTTTTTCGTCAAACGCATGATTTTTACACTGAAAAGCGGCGTGTATAGTAGGTAACCTTTGAGTGTAAGATTCTTTGCAGGTGCTAAATAAAATAAATTAAAAATTTTAAAAAAACCCCGACACAATAACCTTTAAAAAGTAAAAAATAAATACATCGCGTTGGGGGACCGCTCCCACTTATTTATTACTTTTTTTTTTTTAACATGGGGGAAGCCTTTTATAGGTGCCCAGCCAGTGGGACGGGGCTGGGTTACGTGGGAGTCCCCGGTCGCGAGAAGATGGTGAATTGCGACCGGTATACCCACTAAAACCTACCACGATATTGTCACCTCGTGTCAACTGCCGTACGGATAGTTACATACCTTACCGTTGTACCTGACCCCTGGTCCCCCAACGCGATGTATTTATTTTATACTTTTTATAGGTACACACTTATTATAATGTAGATTTTGTTAAATTGCACGTGATGCGCTTTCATTTGAGACCCCACTCGATTATATTTGCAGACATTCGGTTATTCTTACCCACTTTCACCCCTCATAACTGTTAAACGGCTCAACCGATTTTCATCAAACATGTCTAAGAACACTCGCCCGTTACTCACCTTTCATACAAAAAAACTATATTGAAATCGCTTCATCCGTTCGCGAGCTACGGTGCCACAGACAGACAGACAGACCGACAGACAGACACGTCAAACTTATAATACCCCTTTTTTGCGTCGGGGGTTAAAAATACACGTGATTTTTATAGGTAGGTGTGGGGGTAGTCTTAAGCATCAACAAGTATCACCAAGGGGGAAGGAGGGGTTAAAACATGTTAAAAAAACATCACGTGATTGATGGACAGCCCCAAACTACTCATACTCATAAAAAATATTGGATAGATTTGAATGTTAAACTTTTTTTTTTTGTTATTGTATTTCGACTTGTTATATTTACATAATGAAACCATAGTACACTCTTAATCATTCATCACAATCAGAGTCTAAATATTCAATGCCTTCAAATTTAACGGGCTCATCATCTATATTGCTATCATCGCTGTCAGATTCTTGTAGGTTTATTCCAAATGGAATAGCATCATCCAGTAAACTGTCTTTTATTTTATGCCACCCTCCTAACCGTTTCACATCTCCAGCATATTTTTTCCAATCATCCGCTGTGACTGATGCAAATACTTCTTCTTCTTCAATTTTTTTTTACATTTCTTCCGGAGTGCGTATATAGCGTATATCTTACTAATATTATAAACGTGAAAGTTTGTAAGTATGGATGGATGGATGTTTGTTAATCTTTCACGTAAAAACTACTGAATGGATTATAATGAAACTTTACAATAATATAGCTTATACATCAGAATAACACATAGGCTACAAGTTATAAAGATATTATGTGAATTACAACATTATAAACAAGTCGAATTCAAAATTTCTAATTGTCAAATTTTCGGCCCTATTAAACTATAGACAACATAACGTTTCGCTGTTGCATTTTGTTAAAGTAGGTTTTATACGGACTGGATAAAAATCTCAGGTATCCTATGTCCAACTTTCTTTTTGTTTTAAATATTTATAATGCGGAACAAAGTTCGCCGGGTCAGCTAGTAATATCTATAATTGATGTAATAAATAACTTAAGACAAGTAATGTCAAAATCCTATCGGCAGGAAGCAAATTATATATGTAGATATATACGTAAATAAAAATGGACGTTAATTTGACACGAGCTTCTTGTCAGCATCATGAGCAGGCTATGACTATTCCAAAAAAATGTTTTTAGGTACATCTAATGGTAAAATAAAACGGCGAAGTATCAAAATCACGTACTCCGAAAGTGACATCAGAAAAAGTATACCATATAAAAATATTTTTAGGGTTGCCCATTTATTCCAATGCAGAGTTAGCGTGGCCAGACTCTATTCAACATTGAATGTTACTTCAGAAAATAAGATCATTAAATATTATAAACTAAATTATATTGTATTTTGTAAGAAATCATCATTTTAGCTTACATTGGATCCAATGTTGAGTCTGTCCTTCTCCAATTACATTCAGGAAAATTAACCTACGACACTCTCAGGATGGAATGAGATGGTGAGTCTCACCGTAGTCAGTGTAGGTATTCAAAATTCGTATTACAATATTTATAACATTATATCCGGATTTAATGTACTTAAGTATTAGTAGCATTATTTTAAAACACACCTTCAGTCTGACACCATTCCTGTACAAAGTCTTGCAATGTTATCAAAACCCTGTACATAACTAGACTGGGCAGCGTGGCACATTAGCCTTCGTATTGTAATTGGAGGACTTAAGAGTTGTTCATTTGTGGGCTGAGTAGTAGCACAGTTATTTACGGTTAATTTGCGTAAACCTTTAGTAGAACTTCAGGTTTTCTACTTAACGTATTTTATTTTAGCAACAATCTCCTAACACTGGCAACATAAACCCTGCCTGTCACCGACCGGCACGGCGGAATCGCCATTTTTCCGGCATCCGCTCTTGCTTGTCTTTCTGACTGAAACTCTCAAATCTTTCAATTGTCATTGTCAAACATTTTGTGTCGAGCGTTGATCGCGGTTGCGTGCATTTAATTTTTATTACCGGACATTCAAGTAAGTATGCCTTTTCTAATTCCACCTTTTTCTTCTAAATTTACCTACATACGAACAACATTTTATTTTACAAGTCTTTAGGTTCAACTGTAAATTCGTATTACAATATTTATAACATTATATCCGGATTTAATGTACTTAAGTATTAGTAGCATTATTTTAAAACACACCTTCAGTCTGACACCATTCCTGTACAAAGTCTTGCAATGTTATCAAAACCCTGTACATAACTAGACTGGGCAGCGTGGCACATTAGCCTTCGTATTGTAATTGGAGGACTTAAGAGTTGTTCATTTGTGGGCTGAGTAGTAGCACAGTTATTTACGGTTAATTTGCGTAAACCTTTAGTAGAACTTCAGGTTTTCTACTTAACGTATTTTATTTTAGCAACAATCTCCTAACACTGGCAACATAAACCCTGCCTGTCACCGACCGGCACGGCGGAATCGCCATTTTTCCGGCATCCGCTCTTGCTTGTCTTTCTGACTGAAACTCTCAAATCTTTCAATTGTCATTGTCAAACATTTTGTGTCGAGCGTTGATCGCGGTTGCGTGCATTTAATTTTTATTACCGGACATTCCAAGTAAGTATGCCTTTTCTAATTCCACCTTTTTCTTCTAAATTTACCTACCTACGAACAACATTTTATTTTACAAGTCTTTAGGTTCAACTGTTTTGTTCGTCTTCGTGGTTAATGAATGGAAGGTCCGTCTAGAACTCGTAAAAAACGTTACCATGCTACATACACATATAAAAAAACTATAGTATTCAGGTCACGAAATGATTTTAGGGCTATTGCACTTTAGTTGACTATTCGTGTTTATTTTCACATTGTCAGGTAAAAGTGATTTATTTTTTGTTCAAACCGAAGGTCATGCAACAGCCTAACATTGTTACGAAAAGATTTCGGTCTGAGTCAGGCGACGATATTATCTCTGGGAATCTAGCTAAGAAAGTTTTATTGGAAAGGTAGGGATTGGCATGTTTATGATACCTATCTATTTAAGAATTGTTTAATTTATGTACTGTTTCCATAACTCCACCAAGTTATGGAAACAGAATCTTGAGCTTTATATTATAACTTGAAAGGTGTGGGATAAGCATGTTAATATAGAAATTGCTAGAAACATTGAAGATTTCATTGCCTCACAGTAATTAAATATTGGAATACAGTCAAAGGTCAAAGATTGTTTAGTGACAACCTTGATCAACTATTTATTTTAATTGTCAAGTGGCATGTTTTTCTGATATTTTGCTAAACAAATATGAAATCGGTACATAAACACAACAAACTGTATGCATAACTAAAACCCTTATTGTTTTTAACAGCACCCAGGTATCAATGGTATCATTGAGTCATGGAAATTGGTTTTACACATAATTATTATGTGTCAATGGGAAGAATGTCAATGTGTCAATTATTATGCAACTAGCTTTCATATCTCTGAACTGGAGTGTTGAAGCTCTAAAAAGGTTCAGTTTCTATTAATTCAACTTGCTTTTCATGTGTAAAGCAAAATTATCAAGTGTCGGCTGGCAAGATGTCTATGGACCACAAGTGTTTCTGCCGAGGCGATGAAGCCACTAGCCTCGATCTAGACAAGCCTGAACATCTAATGCCTATGATGAGGCCATTCTCAATGAGGTTAATTCCTGTGATAAATTAGCTATCATAGTTAAAACCGAATTGGTATAAAACAGTATTTGTAGAGTAGATAATGGTATTTCAGTAAAAGTAAATGTATTTTGTTGCTTGTGAGTAGTAAATTGACTTATCACTTTGAAAGATAACCCGGTACATTCTAGTTTGGGTAATTAATAAAGTATAATGTATGTTTTTGTGAATGGTACGCTAAAAGTTTTAAGAAAAATTCATTCCATTTTATTTTTAAACTCCCAGGTCATATTATTATGTGTGTTACAAATTTGTATCTGTGATACTGTGCTAATTAAATGACACCACAATGTCACAACCTTTGTCAAACAAGTTCATGTAACATATTGTAAATGTTATGAAATGTCATATGTATATTTGTTTGCATTGAATATTATTTAAATACATATTGCAGTGTTTTAGAATCACTTTCTTAATGTTATAAAAATATTTTCAATGAATGATTCAGAAGCCAGTCAAATAATTTATTATGTTTATGGCATAACATAATCTGATTTTTGGTGCTGCTCTCAGTAGCAGTGGTACTTAACAATACTTAGGAAACATCAAATATTTGAATTTTTTGCAAATACTTTACTTTCCAGTGTAAGTAATTAACTATTTTTATAGTTTTTTAACTAGAGACAAAACACCCTTTAACCCATGTTGTTTTTATTCAAGATCTTTGTATTTCCATAGATATTAATAAAAAATGCATCAGTAGAAGTTAGCAGTTTCAGGGTTATAGATATCTATAGGGAGGTCTTTAATCAGCAACATATGTCAGATGGCTGGGTGGTTGATAAATAATGGAAGTGATGGATTTTAATATACCGTTTTTAAATAATTAAATTATTGATTATGATTTTAGGTACACATTTTTCTGCAGTTTATTCCCATGATTCCTTTATTAATTTTAAACACGAATTCCGATACACGTATTTCTATCACTTAAAATGGAAGTCGTGAATTAAATTTCCTTGCCCGAGTTTTTTTCAAACAGTTTCATCATCCTTGATGACTATTGATTGTACAAACACCTGGGTGGTCACTGGACCTGACGTACCATTATGACGTACGTGAAATACCGATTATTATGCGCAAAGTAGTTTCACAGTTGCTACATCCTATAAGTGACTGTTAGGTTATACACTATTACGATTCACGTATGTTCAGGAAATTATATGTTACTTCCCATGGACGTATAAAAAATACGTCCATGGTTACTTCCGATATGAAACAAACTGAAACATAATTTATGATGATGGGTTTTTAATAAGGGTCTAATAAGTTCTTTGTAAAGGAAATATGGAATATATAGCGCCTTGCATAGCATTCACAATACTGAGACGACCTTATTATTTGACGCGTCAACGGTACCTACTTTCTCTAGAACTTTCTCTCGGCCAGACTGCAACACCACTGTGATCTGTTTTATTATCTGCCTCGTTCCCAGGGTAAGAAATCTTGAGACGGTTTTGAGGAACATGTACACTTGTGGTGTTCTCACTGACTATTTCTACAATAGCAAAGGAAACTTGCTTGTCAATCTGTGGAAAGTCGTCAATGAAAGGCAAACGGTCCATGAGATGATGCCGGGCCTTTTGAGCAGATGCTTTGATCTTGAACCCGATAGGTTGGTTCTTGTAGACCTCGACTATGCTTGCCGGTATTTAGAAGTAGCTTTCGATAATTTCCTCACCATAATACTCCTTAAAAAAAAATCTCGCCTCCTACGATATCTTCAGCATAGAATAGTTCGGTGAACACGTATTCCAAATGCTTCATAATAGTTTTCCTACTTCAAGTCATTTCACACATACACTTTTCCGAATGAAAATTACCATAACAGAATGTATTTGACCTTGCTAGACGTTGTTCAACTTACGTAAGTAGTTTCATTAAAATTCCAAATTGTTTTAGAATATAACATTTCGTAGAATTTACAACAAAGTTCTTCAAGTTAAATACCTATTCACTGGGCATTTTACAAAAAGTTGTATACATAATTTAGACTTTTACAAAACGAATGCCTCGTCTATTCTCTTCATCGACACACTGATTACCTGCTGCAAAATACTAGAATATTCTTGCTACGATGTTTACTAGATAGCGTCCCGGTTATTGTTTTCTGAACCATAAGGTGAATGTTCCAGGGTAGCCCGCGAAATTTAAATTTTCTTACTTTTTTGCAATTTGCAGGGCAGTGCTAGGTTGTATGGTGATGAACATTTGATTCGCGGCTGTAAGACGTATGTAGTTACAATCATCAAACTCATCAATACAACCCTCCAAGCTCTTTAAGGTGCAAGAATGACTTTGAAAAAGTTTTACTATCCTGGAACATTCACCTTAAAGATATTTATCCTCGAGTTATATTGTTTATCAACTAAAACAAACAGAAGTGAAGTTTAATTACTTTAAAGACATGTTATTGTTGATTTGGTTTTGCCCTTTCCCCTTAGCTTGTTCGGTTTTAAATTATCATAAGAGGCCTTAACATCTTCTGATACTGAACACTTGATCTCGCACGACAAACCATCACACGATTACAGAGATTAGGGAACGTTAGGGCCCTTCAAATTGTCATCCTTAACTATATTATCTCTAAAGTGACTCAGTCTAAAGTTACTAAACATTCCGGCAATATTAGTTGCAATTCAAATCGTTATCATGAGTCCGTTCTAAAGTATACTTATCTGAAAACCTAGCAAAACATCCGCGACAATATTGCTTCAAAAATATAGACTTGGTGGTAGGTATGTTTTTTTCTAAAGTAGATCTGAAATGAACTTAGCACGTGCGAGCCACGGCCCCGGTATTCATTTGAATAATCGGTTTATCTTGAACCGAAATAAGTATTTTCGATGTCCAATATAATATACTTTGCCTCATTTAATTTTAGCTAACATATTATTTATAATTATTTTAAGGTTTCTCATTTATAATGTCAATTTTGTTTTTATGTGCAATAAAGTATATAAATAAATAAATAAATATCCGTAGTTGTTAATTTATTGCTTTATGTTACTAATGTTATCTTGTATACGGCAACCTAATAAATTTTATTGAGACCGGCGTGTTTAAGAAGTTTTCGATTCAGTCATTCTTTAGGTTTCCAACTGACAGGACGTCTGAAAATGTGAGTGTAGCTTTCGTTTTCGATTTGATAAATAATTGTAGGTAGTTCATAATTATGTTTAAGTGTATTTGCTCCCAAAGTTTCATGTAAAATATGTTTAAAATATTAATAATACAACTTACTCACATTCTTTTTAAGAAAAACTATTTAATTAGTCTCAAGTCGGTAATTGTCATTTTGGTGAGTAGTTCTTGTTAAAAAATATAATGGTGTATTACATTAAGGTCGCCGGAAATCGTTGGATTCGGGCGGCCGAGGACCGTCCTTTGTGGAGATCCTTGGGGGAGGATCATGTCCAGCTGTGGACGTCTTTTGCCTGAAATGATGATGATTACATTGCTAAATAAGCTTGTCTTTACAAATTTTCGAAGAATTAAATTTACACTTTTATTTAGCTATTACTAAAATAAAACTTAAGAGCCTATGACGTTATCGTAATACCTTGAGCGAGTATGTTGATAAATTTCGGATTATTTAGCTGGCACCATGCATGACATTGGTACTTGTGTAATTTTTGATAATGGTCGGTATTAATAACGATTATATCACAATGTACTTACTTACGCAAAAATTTTAGTAATCAGTCCTCATTCATATTGAAGCACAGCAATAAAATATACAGTAGTTAACTCCTGAAGTAGGTAGGTACCTATAATATAGTGGTATTGGGATGGTTTTAGTAAAGTTGTGCTATCAGCATGTCCACATTGTATATCCGTTACAATGTGGACATGCTGATAAACAAACCCATTCTTTGCACGTGTAAGCCGACTAAGAAGGCACAAAACCTAGGTGAAAAGAAGGATCTTTGTACGAAACCTTGTCTTTCCACTAATGTGCCTCACATTAAACATATTTCACTCGGAACTTGGAGGCCAGGCTCATCAGTGGATCTCGTCATCAGAATTAACATCTGCCAATGTACTCTTAAATCTGTACTAACAGGGTTTAATGTCTTTCCAGTTTCAACAGAATGCCTCTCCAGCTGACCAAGCCCGCTCCCCAATTCAAGACCACCGCGGTCGTCAATGGCGAGTTCAAAGACATCTCGCTGGCCGACTACAAAGGCAAATACGTTGTGCTGTTCTTCTACCCGTTAGACTTGTGAGTACCGTACTTTGGTTTTTGTCTCGGTTTTTTTACTCTAACATACTTAAAGAAATAGTACGGTAAGAAATCTAGTCTCGGTTTCTCTGACGGAACGCATTTTAAATCTAAAGGTCTTCGCAGTGCACCGTCCTTACTCCGAGTAGGTACACTAGTGAGTAAAGCACGTTTTTTTTCACTCCTTAAGTGCGTATTTCCTACCACGATTATTCAAACGATAGCGTGTGTATAGATATATTAAAGTATGTGGCGTTCACTCACACATAGGCTTTAACATATTTGTCGAACACTGCAGTTTCTACGTTTCCTGTTTGGCATATGAAGGCATTGCACGAGTGTTTCGTTTTTCTTTAATGTCCATTTTAATTAAAGTTTCCTTGACATGCATAAGTAATTTATTGTAAGGTTACCGATACTACTTTAGTAGCTACTTTAAAACGAGCTATTCAATTCAAATTTATTGTGTTCCCAATTAACTTGTTCGTGTTCTGGGAAACGTTGCTAGTTTAATTATCTCATTTGAAATTTAATATTGGTGTAGATAATGTTTAATTTTCCTGCATCTTCTCCTTTCTATAATAAAATATGTGAGAATGCCAGATGGAAACTAAAAGCAGTCACGCTTTTTTTGTAGCGGCAAGATTAGCGTGACGCGCCTAGATATTTGTATCAACGCCTGATGTGTTATTAAAAATATGGTGGATAGTTGTTACTAATAGCTATTCACTAGCGCGTGGCACAGTAGGTAGGTCTCCAATTGTCATCAAAATTCCATCACGCTGTAGAACAAAATGATGATTAATGGCTACCTACTGCACGAATGCCGACTGATGTGTGCCGTTGAAAAGTTCTTACTAATGGATATTTGTTCGAGATAAGATTGTGTCTGGCCAAAGTTCCTAATTGGTAGACGCGCACTAATCCGGTTGTCTGACGTCACCCACTAATGCTTGGCCCGCTTAGCCTTGACATTGGGGAAAAAAATGCAAAATATATTTATACTAGCTGACCCGGCGAACTTTGTTCCGCATTTTAAATATTTAAAACTGAAAGAAAGTTGGACATAGGATACCTGAGATTTTTATCCCGTCCGTATAAAACCTACTTTAACAAAACGCAACTGACAGCGAAACGTTATGTTGTCTATAGTTTAATATGGTCGAAAATTTGACAATTAGAAATTTTGAATTCGACTTTTTATATTGTTGTAATTCACATAATATCTTTATAACTTGTAGCCTATGTGTTATTCTGATGTATAAGCTATATTATTGTAAAGTTTCATTAAAATCCATTCAGTAGTTTTTACGTGAAAGAGTAACAAACATCCATCCATCCATCCATCTATCCATACTTACAAACTTTCACGTTTTTATTATTAGTAAGATTAAACTGTATTTATTTCCTTCAGTGGATTCATTGGCCAATGACAACGCACCCTTCTATACCGCCTACTCTCTAAAACAAGGATACAACACAAGACGCTCTATAGTACACACATGGCAAAAATCGTTAAATTGCATAAAAACAGGAACAAAAATAATGCACATCTAGCGATATTTTCCATATAACAGGGACGTTATAAGGTTGACGTTGTGTGCCTCTCTATGCATCACAGCTCATAATTGAATAGACCAAGAGCTATGCGGTCTTTTATATTAGAGCAGCTTAGCCGTGTTTAAAAAAATCTAGATCGATTCAAGATCAGCTCTTTATCATCAAAGGTTCTTTAATCATTTAAACTTTGCTTATTCTCAGTTCGATCCATAAATTCCAGTCTAGTATTTTAATTAATAATAATTAATATTTTAATTCTAATACTAGTCCACCAATTTAAAGGCGCTCAGCGTGCTATGGAGCGAGCTATGCTTGGAGTTTCTCTGAAAGATAGGCTCCGTAACGAGACTATCCGACAGAGAACCAAGGTCACCGACATAGCTCAGAGAATTAGCAGACTGAAGTGGCAGTGGGCTGGTCATATCTGTAGAAGAACCGACAACCGCTGGGGTAGACGAGTTCTTGAGTGGAGACCGCGAATCGGCAAGCGTAGTGTGGGACGGCCCTCTGCTAGATGGAGCGTCGATCTGCGAAAGGTTGCGGGCAGCAGCTGGATGCGTCAAGCTGAAGACAGGGCGCTATGGCGCCCTTTAGGGGAGGCCTATGTCCAGCAGTGGACTAATGTGGGCTGATGATGATGATGATGATGATAATCCATAAATTCTGCCGCGTCGAGACTCCTTCAGTTGCAAACAATTCGCTCACTGTACTTTGATATTCAGATGAGTTAGCACTGGGTGTCTGATTAAGGTTTCTTTCGCTTGCGGCTAGATTTCTCCCAACCAACCACTCTGAAGACAGGATGAATTTAACTGGCGATACTACATTATGTATTGTTAATGCGTCACAAAATCGCATTTACCTCATATAATGAATGAATTGGCTTCTGAATGCTCCGGAAATGGGTTTAGTTAATTGAAGTCTATATTTTCTAGTTTTGATTTGGATATTACGTCGAATTTTATCACGACTATAATACAGTGCAAAAGTAATTTTCAAGACAAATAGAAGCGGATTATTTATTGAAAATGTATGCTCCTCGCAATAAAAAATACTATCATCATGCTGTCAAAGCCGATCGTTCATAGTATCCAGTAACAATTAACATTCTTCTCGTCAAGGTTTCTATAAATTTCTAAATAAAATATCCAATACCTATCACAGAACATAAAATTACTGCTTTTTTTATGTTGTAACTTTCATTGTTTCATTTAATTAGCGATGCGACTACTATCTAGTATTAGGCTCGTTTATTTCATGAGAAATACCTAGTTATGGCAAATGTTCCAGGGTAGCCCGCGAAATTCAAATTTTCTTACGTTTTTTGCAATTTGCAGGTCAGTGCTAGGTTGTATGTTGATTAAAATGTTATTCGCGGCTGTAAGACGTATGTAGTTATAGAATTCTATTCATCAAAATCATCAATACAACCCTCCAATCTCAAAAAGGTGCAAGAATGACTTTTTTTCTGGAAATACTCCAGTACAATTAAATATAGTGAACTATTATATAAGCAAATGAATAAGCATTAAGTGTTTTATATACCTAAATGAAGTAATAATCATTATTATACAAACAATTATCTTGCGATATCCGCAAAGGAGAATTGAAATCTGCTTCCTTATCTGTGGTCAAATTGTTTTTCGAGCTGTTGACCTTATCTTTACGTGTCACTTGACAATAACATGCATGGTACCGTTTACGTAATTGCTCTTTACAACATTTAGTCAAATCGAGTGTCGGCAAATATTATCGTAATGATTAAACTATGTACTTACTAAAAAAATATAATCAATGCTTTCTTTTGTGTTAATGAAATGTTCTACAAAATACAAATATTAAGAGACATGACTTGAGAAACATAGCCTATTTCCATATAATACACGATAAATGTCGGAAAATTATGTACGTGGGTTATTTATAAACTATTCAAATAAAAGTCGGCCAGTTCATTTAACTTGCGTTTTTGTTCGTTTGTAGCACTTTCGTGTGCCCAACTGAGATCATCGCGTTCTCTGAGCGCGCTGATGACTTCCGCAAGATTGGTGCTGAGATCATCGCAGCATCCACCGACTCTCACTTCACCCACTTGGCCTGGATCAACACGCCGCGCAAACAAGGTATATTCCCCTTTTGTTACCCAGCTATAACAGACACAAGAAATCTAGGCTAGGCCATTTCGAGTTGCGCTATGGTCTATCCTCTATACAACATAACATTCCTGCCTCCAAGGCCGAAGATTCAAGTGACACAATGACCCCCAGTAGACCAGAGACAAAAAATCAAGTCCAAATATCGCATACAATCGCGAGAATGGATAAACCAAAATAAACGTTGCATCGCGATGGCGAAGTTTACAGGGCGATTTGCACTGATAAGAAGTCCCTGACGATAGTCCACCTCGCTTGGATGCATAACTATCCTGTCCTTTAGTCCAGACGACATAGACATTCGAACATGCATTGATTTCTATCTAACTAATTTTTTGCGCAGGTCTTGAATATGTCATTGCGAATAATGTGTCATAAATCCCTTTTTTTAAGCGAACGTCAACAGTCTAGTTTATAGATATATCTTTGAAACGATAAGATTCGCAACATGGATTTGACAGAGTTTGTGGGTGTCAATACTTTTTTGCCACGAATTACCTTTTCTTGAATTATCGCGAATCATAATGCGGCCAGTGTGCATCATGAGACTAGGCGGAGGATTATTATCGATTAAACATCCTTTCGCTACCCTATAACCCGTCTGACAAGAAGCGTTTGTCTGTGGCCCGCAGGCGGGCTGGGCCCCATGAACATCCCCATCCTGAGCGACAAGTCGCACCGCATCGCGCGCGACTACGGCGTGCTGGACGAGGAGAGCGGCATCCCCTTCCGCGGACTCTTCATCATCGACGACAAGCAGAACCTCAGGCAGATCACCGTCAACGACCTGCCCGTGGGACGGTACAAAACATCTCTTTGGCACTTCCACTAGCTCTGGTGTTAGGGAACGATGATGGCTTGGCACCGGGCGGATCGTATGCTTGCTACGGTGCCCAGTGTCGTGGTATAAAGAAGATTGGTCATGTTGTTTTTACCACTAATTTGAAGGGTCACTGCTCTTTTAAATGTGAAGGTTTATGGTGTATCAGTTGCACTATTGATCAAAATTTGTACCTCTGTCTATTTGTATGTTTTATAAAAAGGTAAACCTTATATTTTTTTAGATTATAAGCTATAAAAGTATACGGAAACTGATTGCCGTCATTTGATAAGTGACCTGATAAGGAATTCTTATTCGTGCATTATGCAGCAACATGCTTACTATAATCTAATGATGCTGACGAATTACCTTAACATCATTTTTTACACTATATAGTGGATAGTTTCCAATTGTTTACCGCGTCTATATGGTGACAATCTAGAATACATAGTGTCTCCATCCCATCCTTGCCAGAGGGTGTCTTAAGAAAAAGTATCCTGTGCCAACCCATTTGGCCAGCAGGCTGTTTCTCTTAATGTATTGGAGGAGGCCTGACACATTGGTGGTTTTTTTTCGGTCTGGGAACACAAACATTTAGTGAGTGACACAATAGAACTGTGTTACCGATCATTCTGACTGCCATGACGAAAAATGTATAGATACTTTAACAGCAATACTTTGAAGGAAGGGCTCTATGCGGAAGTCATTTAGAGTTAAGTCTGCAATATTATCATGAAAGACCAACCTTAAACTTGATCATGAAGTCATTTTGTTTAAACTCACACTTCAACTTTGTTCGTACAGTATTGAACAAACAAATATAACATGACGTAACATGTGCACAGCTAATGAAATTTAAGTGTAGACAGTTGATCAAACTTCCAGTAAATTTAAAACATAATTATTATGTTATACGAAATATGAATTTCATTTCTTAGTTGTTGCAGTAGCAGCAGTGGATCATTATTTCAGCGTATAAATGACCCACTACTGCTCCGAACCCTCCAAATTGACAGAGGGCAATTAGCCTACAGTACCACGCTGGCAAGACTGGTTGGCACAGGGTTTGTATCAAGTTTGCCTTTTCCTGCAGCTTCTATGCTTTGTATTCTTGTCCGATCCTTTAGTCACCTCTTTCAACACCCTCAGGATGGTAATGGTTGGTGACAGTGTATTCTAAATCCGTCAACACCTAGTGACAGGATAAAAGAGGATTTTACTTTTAAATTCTCGCTTCAGAACTACCACCAACAAATATTTCGTGTAAATTATATCGGATATATGGAATTGTTGAGGTTATCGATTCTGATGTAAGTTGTGTTTTTAGCGAGGAGTGGGACGAATTGATAGATGAGTTGTATACTGAGCTGGCGGGCGTAGCCGCAACTTCAGGTGCATTTTCTTACTTTAGCTTCTCTTCCCATTGATTGGAACCGGTCATCATACCATTGTTGGTGTCATTGTGATTTCATCTACTGCCTTTTTATTCTGAGGCATTCGATTCGAATCTTGTTTAAAGGGCCATTCATATTGTACGTTGACATCTTTGATGTTATATATAATCTTTAAGGTCTTGCCTACTTTTATAGCTTTTGTGGAAAGGATAATGTTTAATATGTTGAGCAAACGTAATTCTAGTGACTTATCAACTGCATTTGATTGCTTCTCTGAGCATTTTTGGGTAGCTAACTTGGCTAACTAGAGGAATAAATACATGTATATTTGTCGGTGGTAGTATTTGCATGAAAAGGATTTATGTATATCATAACCATGGTTCCCCATAAAAAAAGTAACGACATAGACAGTACCAAATGGTTTGCCGATTAGGTCTGTTTTTTCCTTTGACTTCGTGTTGTGAATTCTGGAGCCTATATGGGTTATAACCATTGCAATAGCATATAACTTTTGTGTTGTTTTATTATTAATGTGGGCACTTGATACAGCTAAGTTAAGTGTTTGAATTGACAAAGTCCATCTCCTTCCCCAGATCCGTCGAGGAGACCCTCAGACTCGTCCAAGCCTTCCAGTACACCGACAAGTACGGAGAAGTGTGCCCAGCCAACTGGCAGCCAGGCTCCAAGACCATCAAGCCCGACAGCAAGGCCGCCCAAGAGTACTTCGTCGATGCCAACTAATCAAAAAACTAAACACGCGGTCAGATGCCTGTGTTGTTAAGTTTCACCCCAAAGATGGCGCCACGTAGCGCCTGACTCGCGCAAATCAAGTTTCCAACAAGTGTTTTGCGACCATTCTGCATTTATTGACAACGCTGGCATCATATCCGTATTTTAAGATTTTAATTTAGTTTTTTATGCCAAATTGTACTTGTAGACGGAACGCGGGATCAAAATATTACAGCCGAGCGAAACGCTACGCTACGTCATCGCTATGAGTACAGTTTGAAACTATTTTTCCGACACTTAAAGTATGACCCAAGGTCTAGGATAACGGTTCAGTGCACATTGTTGAATCTCGCACGAAACGGTGATTGCCAGAGCCCTGTCTAACTGTATCTGCTAACTTTGCTTCATACATCCAAATACGCGACAGACGAATATATTTTGGATTTTAAAATTGGTTATCGACTGGGCACAGGCGAAGCTAGGTTCACTATGGACAATAATAGAAAGTAGGTAATGAGCTGTTGGTTAATTTTACCTCATTTGTAATCAGTATTCATTGAGATCCTACATTGTATCTAGAATCGAGGCTGTAATTAAATCTACGTTACAATTTTTTGTTTTCTTGCATCCCTTGGAAGTTTTCACAAAGCTCTTATAAATCCTCATTTTTATAAATACCATTATTATCTTACGGCCCCTGTCCCACAATAGGTAGGGCAACCACACCTATCGATCGATCGATGATAGAATGGATTAGTCTACATCGATCGAGCTGATTGAGCTTCCCGTTGTCGTCGACCGATGCCATCGGCCGGCTATCGATCGAATGGTTAGTCGACCGGTATCCGTCGATCAATTTAAGCTACCACACCAATCGATAGATCGGTGTGGTAACACCCGTAGTCTATCGGTGTGTGTGGAGACTACGGGACGACTGATACTGATAAGTCGTCATACCTACATTCACACCTTTCATACACAATCCCTCCATCTCCCTTGATCGCTCACAACCCTTGCGGCCACTCACATTCGAGCTGAAACTACCACCGGTTCGGAAAGCTGCTCTACAGATAAGAAACTGCTGTAGTTGCTTTTCTTTTAATTATTGGTCTTGTTTACAAACCGCATAGTGAGAGCAAGCAAGTTCGCCAGACGAGAGAAACACGAATAGGCCTTGACAGGGCCAATCAAAAAACAATTCCATCATTGACGCGGTAGTACCCTTGTAGTTTTAACAAAAGTTTTGAACTTTATGAAGGGTAGATCTACAACAGCGTCAGGAATTTAATTATACAGGGAACACCGAGGCCTACAAAAGATCCATGGGCATTTTGCAGTCTGTGGTGAGGTATCAGTAGTGGACGTAGTGACATCACAGTTGGTCTTTTACTGACTGATATTCTGTCTCACAAATAAGGCACATCCAATGGGTATTTTTTGCACAGTCAATAGATTTGAATTAATGCAGTGTATCAATAATTTCGGTTTACGTTTCTCTCATTTCCTTTTTTATTCCAGCTCATTTGCGTTTTATTAAACCACTTTTTTTACGATTTCAGTATCGTATGTCCGTCTCCTGGTCCTAAGCTTCAGCTAAATCTGTTCAGCCGTGCTTGAGTTATAAATAGTGTAACTAACACGACTTTCTTTTATTAATTCAAATCTATTGATGGTGCAAAAAAGACTCATTGAATGTGCCTGGCTCACCACCGCACATTTTACAACAGTTATAGGTTAGCTCCGTAGTAAGTATGCTTCCAAACATAAACCAAAATCTGCGCAAGGGCACGCGCTTGGTGGTAAGAAAATTGATGAACAATGGAATATACTCATAAGCGGATCACGCTGATCCCAATCCTTATACCGTTCTGGTCTTGCCTTCGCCATGCATGACCATTAATAAATCACAGGAACAAACCGGGAAACTTTGTGGTCTGAATCTAGAAAATTTATGCTTTTCCAATGGTCAATATGTGGCATCTTCACGGATCGGAAGACCATCTGCGGTATTTGTTCATGCGCCTGATTATAAAAACGAAAAATGTCGTCTCTCACAAGGTCCACTGAAGAGTGCAACTCATGCGAAAAAATAGATGGCCAATAAAGAATCATTAAAATACCTGATTATTTGACCTTTTTCATATAGGTATATTTATTATCCTAATAAAAAATTGAACTTATTAAAATCCAAAATCTGCTCATAAATTGCATAAATGGCGGAACAAAGTTCGCCGGGAAAAATATAAAATCATAACTCGCTCCAGAATAAGAGGTGAAGAGGCCTCATTCAGTCAGTTCGTTCGTTGTAGACGAATGATGACGTAACTAACATATCGGTCTACCGTAGTGCGGTGATAATTCCATGCGCTTATTTGATCCAGATCAGAAATTTCATTTTCATATAAATAAATCGCAATATTTTATTAGTGGAATAAAATTATGACAACTATAAAAAATTACCAACATAAAAAAAATTTAATTGCGCTACGGTTCCTCTTGTTTGTATAAAAACTTTTTTAAAGAGGTTACAAAAACTTTGTTACAAATTTAATTCATAAAATCGTTTGAATAGTTATTCATAAAATCTTTTACATTTAAGTAAAGCTAGAATCATTGATAATTTTTATCTATTTCATATTTATTGCGTAGGTAAATTTTGCCACATGCCTGTGTGTTATACAAGATATTATTATTGATTGGAAGAAGAGTGTAAGTAAAGCAATATTGCAAAGATATACCATTTAGAACCGTTATAATCTAAGACAATTCTAACCAATATTATTAGTGGCTGAATTTGCAAATGATAACATCACTAAGGCGTTTTTTATACATACATAATTTTCTGTTTTCGCTTAAACAAATAAACTCACTCATTCAATCGTTCTTATTTATTTACGCCCCGGGACACGCGCCAGCGTCCTGCTACTCATTATTCCAAATTCAAAATTTTAAAATATTTTAAATACGATAAACTATTTTACAAAATGAATTATTTAAGTGACTACGGAAGTGGAACCTCATCTAATGCAGTAAGTTGTTATATCAATATATTGTTTGTTTAAAATGTATCCTATTATTATTCGTACTGTTCGTACACATTCATACCTATTTTAAAAGGAAAATAAATTTGAACTAATAATTACAGCAGTACACTTTGCTGTAATTATTAGTTCAAATTTATTTTCCTTCCATGAAATTAATAAATACTTTGTCATAAGCTATTTTTATTAAAACTGTGATTGTTTGTTTTAAGAAAAGCATTGAAACATGTTTGGGGGTAGAACATTATGTTAAGTTGACTTCAGATTTGATGAGTGTCCTTTGTACATAGATGTACCCACACTTTCTAATTTCGTGAAACAGTTATTTATTTGCTTTGTAATCAGGGAACACATGTTGATGCGGTGTGTTGATTTTAAAGCCACCAACACAAAATCTTTAGCGCGCATTGCTAAAAGTCGAGTTTTGTGTGGCGGCGATTGGAAGAGAAGGAGCGTTTAACGCATGACGCGACTGGTTGATGCCATGCCATGCGCGAACTCAAGTTATTTGTCGTAGACTGTACAATGTACCTTCCAACATTTATTTTAAGTACACTAGCGACCCGCCCCGGCTTCGCACGGGTACAATGATGAACCTCTAAATTGAGCAGTGTTTCTCTACAATATTATGGATGTATTATACATATAAAGTTCCTCTTGAATCACTTGATCTATTAAAAAAAGCCGCTTCAAAATCCATTCTGTAGTTTTAAAGATTTAAGCATACATAGGGACGAACAGACGACAGCGACTTTGTTTTATACTATGTAGTGATAGTGATATTCTGTATATTTTATTAGGTAAATTGTCACTTTGAATGGTCGCCAAGCTATTAGCATTCCGGTAAAGTATGCGTGAAGCATTTCAAACTGCCAATATTTTAACTCGTTACTCGTTCTTTTGAAGTGCAAACACGCCTTGTTCTGGTTGTTACCGAAAGCGCTGTCTGGGTGGATCATGGTTCCCCGGCTCGTTCCGATGTCGAGCAAATAGTTCTGTGCTAAAATGGTACTTGTTATGGGTTTGATGTCCAAAGTGACTACAGTGGCCACATTAACAGCCACTGTAGTCACTGTAGTAACAAAATTTTGTGTCGTTTTGAGTCCAGGACTACACCTGTTGTTCACTATATGATATACAAAGTAATAAAATTTCTTTTTGTTAGTCTTTATTTTATCGTAATCCGACGACGCGGCGATCGCTAACAAAAACAATTTGCGAGTTGTTTATGTTGTAATGTGTATGTTTTTGAACAGGACCGCGATAGTTTTCTTTTGTACAATAAATCTGCCGACTGCCGACTTTAAACTAATTGACAAAGTATGTACTGCCACCTGGCTGTGGTGACGGAGCTGGGGCCATACCGGCTCATAGTCACCCATGCTGGATGGGCCGACGCGTAGGGGCCAGATATGAGCAGCAACCAGTGTCATGGTGGGTATTGACACTCTTGATCTTCACAGCCTTGGGAACCTTAAACTGCCGCGACACGCGGTGGTGAGGTGGTGCAACCCGGCAAATTTGGTCAGACAGAACCCTCGGCACAGCGAGAGCGGATAGGTGTATAGGTCAGGGCTGTTACTACTAACGGCAGCTGCCGTGGCACTGGTGCCATCCGGGGGCCGAAAGCGGGTTTGAGAAGCGGAGTCTTCGAACCGTGAAACCCGTAGCCCTGATTTGGGCATTCGAAGGACGCTGTTGGTTTTAATGGGTACGTCGGGTACGTCATAGTATATTTCCGTGACCTGGAGTCCGTGCCCCACATAACTATTTCCATGGTTTCTCCATGTAAATGCCCTGCAGGTAATCGTCGGCTTTCTTCGATATTCCCTTTAGTCTCGATTGTGTGTTGTAAAATTCATCCTGTATTTTACACTTACAGTCATCTAAATCATGGCTGAGTTCTGAGATACCATACCAGTCCTATTCCGGATTGCAGAAGTCGAGCCAGAAAGCTGCCAGTTTTCAAGACTGTGAGTATCTAGGTTCTATTCTAATCTGATTTGGATAATTTGGAAGTGACCCGCATGAGCAGCGGGTCATTTATGTGCTGAAACGATGACGGCGATGAAGATATCTTTACAATACTCTAGTCTAGACCTATCTGGGATAAACGGTAATTATTTGGATAGACTAGTACGTTGATGGTAGAAAGGCTGCCCGGATTTACGTGCGGAATAACATAAAATTGAGGAACTTTTCCATTTTAAAGTCGGGTGACAATATGAGTAAAGCCTTCATGCATTGTGATTGCAGTGGTGACGGGCAGATGCACGCTAGAAGATATCATGAGGGACCTTCAGATGAACGGATCAGACACACCTTCCGCGCTCGATGACAAGATTTGGAGCGACTCAAGTACTCAAGGACTAGTATAATACATACTTAATTATATTTTTACAAATTAGAGATCGCATCTTATGTAGTAAGACGAAATGAATAGTTGTTCAGACATTTTCAGAATTATGGGATACAAAATATTGGTGCTAATGGCCACTATAATGAATATATAAATTCTCGCTACGAATGTTGTCCGATGTTGTAACATGCTAAGTTTAGTTATGGATGCGTATGATTCTCAGTTCGATTCCGAGGTCGGGCAAGTGTCTTTGTGTATACGATAGGCACTTGCTCTGAGTCTGGGTATCATTTGTGTTCGCGACTTTAATATTTATAAAATGCAGCCGCGATACGGGTTTCTGGTTTCGATTACAAGTGCAGAGGTTTCGTTGAAATAAAACACCGTTATTACGTATTTTCCTTTCTATGAAGTCAATAGAGAATAAATAGTGTTAGGTCCTTTAAAACAAACCAACCCGTTTTAACGACCCGTTACTGAATTTCTAATAATGCGACCCATAGGAATGCTATATGTGTCTTCCAGAGGGACTTATTGGCATGGGGCCTTCCGGAACGTATCTGCGCCAGAAGTCCTGGCCTGAGCCCGACAGCTCGCCGCTCCAACGCCTGCCGAGGCCCACGGATTGGCTGCACATGGCACAGTCCCTGCAAAGACCTGCACAGGACTGCCAGGACTTTCCCTCCAAGAACGGCATAGACCTGTCCAGGGCCGCCTCTGACTGGATGCACGGCCAGCCGATGGACCAGGAACAGTTTGCTACCTCTACTCCCATCAGTGATGGTAAAATATGTATTATGGAATAGTAGGTTGATAAACAAGAGTCGAAGGGAATCAATTCCCATACGAGATATTTAGACGCCCGAGCACGGCGAGGGCTGCTTTAATCCGAGTAGGAATTGATGATTTTCATTTCGAATTTAAGAAAAGTAAAAAGTAGCAGTTTTATTTTCTTATCTGCTCGCCACATCATAAAGTCATTAAGTTTAGAAAGTATCTTTCCTTTGAAATTTCTGGCAAAAGATTTTCGTTATCTGTATTTGCCTCGTCTTTAACAAAATCTGGGGTCAACATTTCAGAATCACTTGATCTCATTTCTTATTATGAAATTAGTCTAAATAAACCGAGATTTCGATATAGCTTACAGAGTTAGTTATCAAGCCAAATTAAAATCAAATCAGTCTATTTCAAATTTTAACTTTGGAACACAACCCCGTGACTGCCGCGGGCGGATTTGCATTTTTTTAAATTCGCACTGGCGGCAGTTTATTCGCTCACAAGACCGCAGCATTTTTTTTCGCCGACTGCCTAACACAATATAGTTTTATTTTTTAAATTTATGCCCACCATAGAGAGGGAAGCAATTACTATGAGTCTTTCCCGCCCAAAAGAGGGAAGTAGCATCTTCCACCCGCTACTCGGATCAAACAAACACCACTTTCCGAGTATGAGAAATGAAAATAAACTTTGTACCTATGTAGTATTGTATAAAGCAATTTTTTACTCCGACACTAATGTCGGTTACAAAGTTCAAACGACCCTAACAATGAAAATATTAATCTTTGAAGCCCAGGCTTTCTTACAAGGCAGCATTCGTTGTTCGAAAATAATAAAATTCCACACACATATTCGAGTGATTGGTAGGTTATATTTCAGTCTGCCGGTGTCCAACCAATTGTGGTGACGTATTTGTCAGATCCGTCGTGCCCGGCCCCGGGGGCATCGGTGAGCGCCGAGCAGCTTCGCGTGCTGAACTCGCTGCCCAACGCCGTGCTGTTCTCGCTCCTTCAAGACCTGGAGCAGAGCCGAGAGGAGCGCAGGCCTAGGAAGAATAACGTGAGAACTCGTCCGGCAACTCTCTCCACCTATCGTTCGGGCCGGTGTAACGTAAATTGGTCGACTACCGGCATTCGTAAGAAACGATTGCCGCGTGTTAATCCTCATTACGCCAACCAACCTCGGTGACCGCATGCGACGACTCGAGGTTGGAATGCCGCTAAACGAGGGCTCGTTGTCGCCGTCCAGGAGTGCCGCTTCTGCAAGAACAACGGCGAGCGCGAGAGCTACTACCGCTCGCACTGCCTGAAGGACTCGGCGGGGCGCGTGGCCTGCCCCGTGCTGCGCGCCTTCGTGTGCAAGAGATGCGGCGCCAGCGGGGACCTCGCGCACACCACCAAGTACTGCCCGCTCAGCACCGCCGACGGTCAGTTCATTCCTTTGTAGCGGGACGCTTCAATCATTTTAGACTTGGGTACCGATCAGGGTAAAAAGAGTTATGCTATGTAACCGTGTGAAGAATTTTCATTTTGTGGTTGCGCTGCGTCGAATTGTAAGGTGCGCGTCCATTTCCAGAGCGTATGAAGTCCGCGGCGATGATGCGAAGCGTGCGAATGGCGTCGGGCCGCCGCCGCTGCGCAGCGCCATCTGCCGCGGCCGCGGACAAGTACGTGGTGTTCGGCGACGCCACGCCGTCCGCCGTGGCCGACGGGAGCGTGTACGCCTCCTACGCCAGCGCCACCGCCGCTGCCCCCCTCGATCCCTCGTGGGCGGCTCTGGAGCAGAAGCTGTTGCTGTAGGTGTCGACACCCGTGAACGAATCACTTCTTTTTTGTTATACAAATATCGAGATTATATATTTGATTTTCATATACACGAATCCCAGCTAGCTAGTTGATTGCGTAGTTTGGTGTTATGTTGATAGATGGCGGAATTGTTAATTTTTGATTATTTTAGCGGTCGGTATACTCGAGTACGATTGCAAGTATTATAGCTGTATCGAGTTAAATTTATATAGATTATTAAAATAATTATACGTCCTGACTGAAATACCTGTGTATACGCTTTATGTTTTGACTGAGAATTGTCCTTTAATAATGTATCTACGTAATTTAGCTTGACGTCGAGCATGATCATATTTTAGATATGGATAATAATAAGATAAATTGCCGTTTTCATAACTTTAGAGAATAATCATTACTAAATATTTTGCGTAGTGAAAGATCTAGCCATATTATTTACATGTCGACAAATGCGGATATTTTAATGTTTTGGATGAAATCGACAATTTTACTGATGCGAAACATTTTTGGTTCAATGTGTAAATTGATAAAACAAAATGGGGATCAATTGGTAATGAGAGATTATTTACATAAATTATAATCTTGTTTTAATAATTTTACTTATTGGTGTAATTAATCGAATAACACTTTTTTCAATACAGTATAAGACGAAATGTCTAACTAAAACCTATTTAATTGACGTCGTCCCTAATAGATGGCGTTAGCAGTTACAATTTTACTGATTGGGTCCAAGATAAGTGTGTATAATTTTTGAATAAATTATACAATTTATTTTTGCTACAAACCCAAATAATCAAATTGAAATATACTGCTCATTTTAAAATATAACTTAATATTGTCCGCATGTCATTAAATCCAGTATTAATTGACTCGTCATGTCACAATCATACCTATTATTTTTAAGGAATTAAGTACTTATATGTTGAAATCCAGTATTCTCTAGAATCGTCTAGAATTATTATTGTTTCTATTGATTGTTTTCGTATTTTGTCATTTCAATGTTGACATTGTTATGGTGGTGGTGTGTTTTGGGTACCTACAAGTAATTATAAAAAATATATTTACCTAATTTATTCGTTTCACTATTGTTACATGCCCACATACTTGCTCAGTTTCATTATCATCATCATTTCCGCCGAAAGACGTCCACTGCTGAACATAGGCAGCCGATGGATGCGGGCGGCCCAGGACCAGTCTTTGTGGAAATCCCATGTCCAATAGGTTTATATTATAACATCTTTAAAGCACAAACAAATATTTTGTTGAACTGTAATAAAGATTCCTTCTATTTTTTTTCGATTATAAGTGTAGCTTAATATTATTGTCTGCACTTACTACCAAAGAAATGAACTTATTAATGAGTGGAAAGTAATTATCAACTTGATAGTCTACCACCAAATTATAACTGTAATGATGACTATACCTCGTTCGCGTTAAGAATGCAGTGAGCTATTATTGTCCACCCGCTTAGCCACGCCCCGCTGCCTATAAAATCGTTCCAAATTAAAAGGCCGCGTTCAGTGACCAGTTGAAGGCAAATAGTCTACGCCAAATAACTTGGGTAAAGCACTAAATTGTTTTTGTACTGGCGGTAATTGGCGGAGGAGCGCAGAATGCACGCTATAGTTGGTGACTTATGCTCACGTTATTGGGCGCAAATATTGATTCTATCGTAAACATGATGATGGCCAAACTTGTGAGAAATTAAATTTCCAACAACTTTGGAAATTGTCATTTTGCTCTCAAGTTGAAAATTAACGAGTTATTTCAGAAAAACGAAAAAATTGAACTTTATCACAAGATGGCGGCGAACCCTCTACCGGGATTAGTTCGAAAATCGAGATTTATACTTCCAACAACCAGCCAAACGTTTAAAAAAAATCGCGCCCCGGATTTTTTTCTATTTCATGCTAGTTTTATGTCTGTCCCGTCCGGACTATCTTAACACGAACGAAGTATAGTGTCGTAACGTAAGTGCTGGGTGCATAGCTTATTGGCAGTTTAATAAGCCACGTGCACAAAATTAATTGTTACACTTCTTTAACTTCTCAGCCCGTAAATGACCCTCTGCTGAGTCGGGCCTCTTCCATTGTCCATCTGCCAACTAAATCACTACCGGGGATCATTCGATTACACAGACTGTCAATGTGACTCGCATATTTTAGTCTTTTTAATCTGCCAAAGCATTTCAAAAAACAATAACATCATAATACTTATGTATTAACATCGATTAGCGCAGTAACACTACGATAGATAGTAAAAGTCGAGCAAAGTGTGTCAATCCCAAAGAACGCGAAAAACAAACATAATGCTATTAAAAAAAAGTCGCACGATGAGCACTTTGGCACAGTGTAGCGTACTCGAAAACGTTCAAAAAACGGCAAATGAATCTTAATACACTTAAGCTTAAAGCTGAATATTGTTAGCCCCGAAGCATTCAAATAAATCAGAACTGGCGCGCCGAAACGCCCGCGTACCGTTTTGAATTCATTGACGATTTGCCTCTCAACGCTTTAATCGACCTTAAAATCAAAATCACAAGTCATACTTTCGTTTGGAGCAAAAGCCTTATAGAAAATCCTACTCTTGTTACGAGAGTCAAGGTCGAAATTCATTTGACCACACTGCCCAAAATATGTAGGTCCCAATCCGGTTGATTTGGGAATGTGTGTCGCGGAAGTAGGCTTATAAGGCGAGGGGGAGGGTAGGTGAAAGGGGGGAGGGGCACTTCAAGTCTGAGATTATGCACATCTGTATAATGGCGGCGTCATTAAAATCGACATACTTAGCCGCTGTACCGAACTTATCCAGTATTGGGCTCTTCTGGTCTTCGCGTAACCATACGAGTAGGTAGTCTTATGTAGAAATGTTGGGTTTGTAGTCAGTAAAAAAGATTGAACGTTTCATTAGTGTGTTTATGAGTGGTCGCTTTGAAAATTGGACTTATATAAGTAGGTATGCAAATTACCCTAGCATTGCAGAAATATCCCTAGCATTATATTTAAAAGATATATATTTCTGTTTTATGCACCATGGAGTACGTAAGCAGATACTTTTGCTGTTTATTTTTTTATCGTGTTAATAAATAAAAAAACGTTAATCCTAAATCAGCCAAAAATAATAAATAGGTATACTAAAGGTATTTTTATGTGTAACAGTTATCGTGCATAAAAATTTCAATCTAATGGTTTTCACGATAATTTCACATACACATTTAAATAGAAATAACAGAATCGAAAACCCGTTACACATAATTTACCACAGTGATAATTTAACTGTTACAAACCATAAATATAACACATACATATAAAAGAGCGGTATGGGCTAAATTTTAAATTAGACACTTCTACTAATCACCTATTTATTCAAATGTGCCTAAGCACTTTCAAATTGATTAGTACCTAACTAACAGCGGGGTGGAAAAATTGCGGAGAATTGTCGAATCTTCCATTTTCGCTCATTTTCGTTGCTAATAAATAAAAGTAAAATATAATTGTGTAATTGTGACCGTGTAGTATGTGTTAGAAATTCGATCCAAGGTTATGTAAAAAGCTCTAATATCGCAAATTTAACGGCTGACAGATCAGCTTGACTTCCCTGAATGACAATTCATATTTAATATATAATAATCTTATCTTAATTAATAACATAAAAAGTCTAGTGTATGCCAATTGCATTGATCTGCAAGTCTAGCCTAACCGGAAGAGGCTAACTAGTTAGTCTAACTACCTGTACTTGCCGAGCTTGCCGTTTACCCTCCGCCACGCACTACCGGTGCCAATTGAATACAATCTGTCGGTATTCTTGCTACTGACTTCGTATATTATCAACGGACACCCAACAAGACTTTTCACGCCCTTTCGAGCTTCTAGGTCAAAAGGTAAGTAGCGACCAGCATTCTACATACTTTACACAATTTACCTGAAAAATCTGGACGTCTACAAATTCGGGAATTACCAAAAAGTCCTACACCGCAAAAGCGAAGTTTGCTGAGCAATTCGCACTGTTATATCTACATTCCCGCGATTAACCATACGTAATACAACAGCTTACGTTAGTTTCTCATATACCTCCACGTCTGGCTGGATGATCATCCCTTTGTGCCTAAAGTTATTTAAGGATGGGCCTACCCACATCCCGCAGAGCCGTACTACCCGCCAGTCTACGATCATCATCATCATCATCAGCCCACATTAGTCCACTGCTGGACATAGGCCTCCCCTAAAGAGCGCCATAGCGCCCTGTCTTCAGCTTGACGCATCCAGCTGCACCTTTCGCAGATCGACGCTCCATCTAGCAGAGGGCCGTCCCACACTACGCTTGCCGATTCGCGGTCTCCACTCAAGAACTCGTCTACCCCAGCGGTTGTCGGTTCTTCTACAGATATGACCAGCCCACTGCCACTTCAGTCTGCTAATTCTCTGAGCTATGTCGGTGACTTTGGTTCTCTGCCGGATAATCTCATTACGGAGCCTATCCTTCAGAGAAACTCCAAGCATAGCTCGCTCCATAGCACGCTGAGCGACTTTAAACTGGTGGACTAGTCTCACCGTGAGTGACCACGTCTCGGCGCCGTAGGTCATGACGGGTAGGACGCACTGGTCGAAAACTTTAGTTTTCAAACTCTGCGGGATGGGCGACGAGAAGACCCGACGAAGTTTTCCAAATGCTGCCCAGCCCAGCTGGATCCTCCTCTTGGCCTCCCTGTCGAAGCTGCTTCTACCTAATTGCAAAATGTGCCCGAGGTATGTGTATTCTGAAACAGCTTCAACAAGACGGCCATTCACAACGATAGGTCTCGGATGAATGTGATCATTCATCATGATTTTGGTTTTATCCAAATTATATTTATAGGCTAGTGTATATTTAAAAATTGCGAAAGAGTCCTCAGATTGTTGGTGCGCATGCATATTTATCACTCGCGCAATGAAATGTAAATAAAAATGTACAATCAGCTCTATGCGGTCTGTGGGCGGCACTAATTAAACTATTGACCTCAATATTAAAGCAATTGTGGATGCTGTGACAGATTTTAGATGAGTTTAACGAGTAGGTATAAAGATATACTATAAAGCTTGGATAAGAGTTATGTTATCCAAGCTTTATCGTATACCCGCCCCGGTTTTGCACGGATGCAATGCTGATACTAAATAAACATACCTACTACAGAATGTCCTTAAAAACTGCATTTATGTCTCTGCATTTTAAATCTGTAATATTTTCGGAAAAATTCGTTTAAATTACATGCTGTAAAGGGCGATATTGATCTATATGAAATGGGTAATAAATAATACTTAATTGGATAAGTAGTAATGCTGTATTGCTTAAAAAATATTATTGTGGGTTATCCTTAAGCGATATACATATATTATTTGAATTAATAATTATAATTTGAAAAAATAAAGCAGCATTCCGAACCGGTGGTAGTTTCAGCATGTACGTTGGTGGACGAAAGGGTTGTGGGAGCTGAGGAATTGTGTATGAAAGGTGTGAATGTAGATATGACGACTGATTTGTGTGTATGGAGACTAGAGCCTAGCGTGGGACAGGCGCCGTGAGATGATAATTATAAATATGACGATTTATAAGAGTTTTGTGATAAACCTACGCAAATAAAGTTCCTTTTGAGTTTGAGTTTATATAGATGTATTAGGAATATTCTGAACTCCTTTAGTTCAGACGAACAAATAATGTCATCGCTGGCTACACATTTTCACCTTGTCTATCGTTACCAGCATTTGGGGTGGGCGGCTACCATTCAAGATTCATGACCAGTACCTCATGAATCATTGTCAGTACGTACCATGTGTCAAATAAATGTTTACGATCAGTACGTGCTTGAGAAGGTACGTTATATATAACCCACTTAACTTTGGCTACCGGGTCACGGGCGCTTAAGTTCTGCAAGCTGCGTTCTGTACCATAACCATTTTCGTGTTACTCTATTAAATAACATAATAGTAAATATATTTCAAAATTATCGCATAGTCTTGTTTGTCTAGGGGTTGCACGCCAATCCTGTAAAACACGAGATCCTGGTCGAACCAGGATTCAGGGTCGGGAAATTTTATTTGTGTAAACTAGAGATAGGTACATATGTACATATTAGGTAGAGATAGGTATCTGCATCCATGTATCTACACACTTTTAAAGATCCCCCGATATCTAGGAACTTCTAGCAAGGAGAGTTTTAAAGATCTTTAAATAAATAAACTCCATTTTCAATCTCCTGCTTCCTTCTAAATAAAAGAAAATAAATCTGCTAACCTGGTTCGCAAAGCTACACTGTCTGTTCATTTTAATATTTACGACACCCTCATGTAACACAAGTTGCTGAAAATCAGTAATATAAAGTAATTTCAATCCAGCTCCGTACTGCACGAAGAAAATTACGGAAATGCTATAAAGTTTCCTACGTGATATTTATTACTAGTAACAATGAATTTTCTCTTTTTGTTCTGTCAATTAAATAGAAATTTATCGGAGAACTCACTCTACGACAACTGCACGTGTGCCAATGTGTGTGAATGGGAGTTGTGAGATATGTGTGAACAATTTTTTGTAACTTTTGTAGACGCGGTCTATTCTTATTTTTATCATAGACTGTGTTTTTGATGTTTGTTGTTTGTCGATCACCAAATAAGAGCAGGGCCTCAACCTTAAGGATGCGGTAATATTAACCTGGGGTGACACAATTTATACATGAAATAAAACAATAAAATATTCATTGACTTATTTTTTTTCTCCTTCTTGACAGGGCGAAATTTATTTAAAATTTCGTTTGGAATGTAGCTACACTGAGAAGAGTCGACTGGCAACGCTGTAGTTGCTTTTTTAGTTCGCTATTTTTATTTATTTATTTACTCTTTATGTACAAACACGGTACTTAAGGCGGACTTAATGCCATGCGGCATTCTCTGCCAGTCAACCTTCGGGTTAAAAGGAAAGAGCATATGGGGTACAAAAGGAATACACACACACATATACATAATGAATAGATGCTCCATGAGTGAATGCATGTTCCAGAGCTTGATCGCCGTAACAGCGAAAGAATTAGAAATGAAATTGGTACGATGCAAAGAAATCTCAATGAGAGACGCCCAAGACTAGAAAATAAGTTTTGAAATACTCCGGTGTACAAGGATCGTTCATGATAGAATAAAGCATACAGAGATTTCTGAGGGATCGTCTCTGTCGGATAGGAAGCTATTTAAGCTGAGCACGAAAAGAGGAAATGTGATCATACTCACGCAGACCAAAAATAAAACGTATAGAGTTGTTTGTTTAGAAGTTCTTGTGATAGGCCCTTTAGGTACAAGGCAGAGAAGAGACAGATTTGTGGGAGCAAATTCGCGCAATTCGAATGGTTACGGGGTTCCTTCTCGTGTTTATATTTTATCATCAGTGGCAAATATATAACCTCATTTGTATCATTACCAGAATATGAACTCATCAATTGCCGTTTGACCACCTAGACCCATATAATAGGATAATCTGGAATCCAAAGGTTACAGCAGCTTACATTTCCAACGCCGTATTATACTAACTACCATAGATGTTCAAATGACAGCCGGGTCCGACATCTTTACGAGCCCCCGAAGCACGGAGGAGGTCAGATGGTAATACGATGAACAACCATCCAAGAGCCGGTTGAGTCGGCCTACTAGTGCCTATACATGAGATAGCTATGTATGGCTGCTGAGTCGGGCCCTTTACGTGAAGTGTAATTAGCCTACTGTATCGCAGGGTTTTGCCTTGCACGTTTGCTTTTGTCAGCTATTAAGACAAACCAGACCCCAGGGTGGAATGGGGTGCTGATTCGTCACCACGCGGACTCTAGGCTAAGTGATGACCTGATATAATAGGTTTGCCTAATTAGAATGATATTTATAATATTAGGGGGCCCATGGTATTTATTTGCCCACTATTTACGAGTATGTGGATTGTATCTCAACATCATTAACCTACTTTTCGTTATGGTATTGATAACACTGCAATGCGCTTAGCATCTCTACGCGTGCCAACGCTTGCTCGATATAATGCGTCATGCTTGTGGACCCGTGCCGTTGCTGGGTGTCGGTTGGCTCGGGCAGTAAAAGGTTTGTTGTTGAGTAGATCTGGCTGTTGTTTGGCCCTTTGCGACTATTGCGCGAGTTTGCTCTCACAAATCTGTCTCATCCCGGCCTTGTAAAAATCTAAAAAGAGCAACTACAGTATATCTTGCCGGCACTTCTCTGTAGAGCTGCATTCCGAACCAGTGGTAGATGGTAAACAATAAATTTTAAATAGTATTTTTTTAACTTTATTTTATTGTTTGACTTGTCAAAAGAGCCCTAATGCCAACATGATTAAATGAGTTTTGATTTTGATTGATAAAATCAGACATTGTATTCCTCATTATCATCATCAGCCCACTCCAGTCAACCGCTTAGGAAATAGGCTTCGCCTGAGGGGTACCACACCACCATGTATTCCGTGTAATACGTCCCGCAACCTTTTGCAAATCGTCACTCCATCTATCAAAAATCTCAAGAACTCGTCTACCCCAGCGGCTGTCAGTTCTTCTACTGATATGAACAGCCTACAGCCACTTCATTTTGCTAATTAATTGCAAAATTTTGCTAAATAATTAGGTTGTAATAAAAAATCCGATAGCTTTTCTTTAGAACCAAAAGCCTCGAAGCTCTAAAGAAAAGCCATCGGAAAACTCAAGCTTTACCAAAGCCTCATTGTACATGTGTGCGCTGTTTCACGCGAGTGTGAGTGTCGGTGCTCGGCTGCGACGTCGGCACTAGGTCAACAAACAAGGTCACGCCATTTCTCCGCGGAGGGGGGAGGGATCGAGTGTACGAGGCGGAGGGAAGGGCTGCGTAGGCGCATAGACGCGGCCGTAGTGGTTGACTACGAAAACGATATTCGCAAATGTCTGTAATGAAAATGTTGTTTAATAAATATGTTGCGTTTTATATTGGAAATTTACTTACTATAATGCCTTATAGTTTTGGGAACTTAATGGGACATTTATTTTTGAGCAAATTCCGCCCTATTTAGTTGCTGTTTTTCTTACTAATATTTATTTGGGCTAGTCACACAATCCATAATGGAGCTTATTAAGTGGATGAGAGTCACTCAACGATAAACGAGTAACGTAGAGAGCTATACAGGGTGTTACTCTGTGTGATAGAAATGAGTTAATCCGCAGAAGAACTATACCAATCGACCGAGTTTCAGATTGCACTGTTGAAATGTAGGCCAAAAGTCTTAGGTACCTACCACAGTCTATGAGTCTTTGTAATTTAGAGGTTTACCTAATTTTATAAATATATATTAAGTGCATAGATGGCTAAATACTACGATTAGTGCTACCAGATGAACATTTCACAAAAGGTCCATCACCATTAAAGTTTGATGAATGACTTGAATAATTTCCTCCCACAGTTGACATACTTTGAGCATGCGAGTTGACAGTGCATAATTAAAGTCCGCTAACATGAAATAAAATGAAGTGTTATAGGAGAACCAGCTTTCTGCATGAAATGTTCGTGGAAAGGCGCAAAATAAGGTTGAAGATATTATACAGGGTATAATAAACACTCTCTAGCCATCACTTTCCGTGTGGCGATGGGTTAAGAATACATAATGTTGCCACCCCCATTTCGTCCTGAGAGTGTCGTAGGATCCGACAAAAGGACATGACAGGGCCGATATAGGTTATCGGCCGCAAGAGAAGACAAGCTTAATATGAATCTCTGTGCCAACCCGTCTGGTCAGCGTGGCACAGTAGACTAAATACTCTCCTTGTGGTTGGAGGAGGTCCGAGTCAGCAGTGGGTCATTTATGGGCTAAAAAGGAGAAGAAGCCATAACGAAAGGGTTTATAGTCTAATACATAGTGTAATCACCCCATTCCACCCTAAGGGTGCCGTAAGAGCCGAAAAAAAGAAAGAAGCCGTAAGAGAAGGAAAACTTGATACGAAACTCTGTGCCAACCCGTCAGGCCAGCGTGGTACGGTAGACTATTTACCCGTCATGTAACTGAAGGAGGCCCGGCTCATCTGCGGCAAATTTTTATTATATAATACTAGCGGCCCGCCCCGGCTTCGCACGGTTGCAATTAGGCATGTATTATACATATAAACCTTCCTCTTGAATCACTCTATCTATTAAAAAAAACTCGCTTCAAAATCCGTCGCGTAGTTTTAAAGATATAAGCATACATAGGGACGGACAGACGACAGCGACTTTGTTTTATAATATGTAGTGATAGTGATAGTGATAGTGAGTAGTGATAGTGACGATAGTGATAGTGATAGATGGTTCTTTCAGTACTCCTTATGTCCTCACTTCCGATGGCGACAGTCAGTCTATGTTACACCCGGTAGAAGAAGGTTGAATATGAACGCATCAAAAATATTAAGCGAAATACAAAATAGAGTCGCATTCACTCATTTACGCCAATAAGCTTGTAAAAGGCCGTTTATCGACTTTTCAGCGTCATTAAAACGGGATATTTATTATGTGGGCGACATGATTACCATAATGTGTTCAGGTGATAAATTTGTTAGGGTTTGGTACTAGAAAATTAGTTACGACGGTAAAAATATTTCCATGTGATGAAGAAGTGCCGATTTCATCCTGAGGGTGTCGTTAATTCATTCGTAACCTAGCCGTGTTAGAAGGAAAATTTTATAGGAAAGCTTTTTCTTACGCCGGCGTTTCTCCTGGATGTCCAAGGCGATCCTCGACTGCCTCGAACCAGGGTATGTGACCTCCTCCTTGGTTCGTATGTAAAGCCTTCTGTCCCGGCTGTCATTCATCATCCATGGCAGTCATTACACATAGTCAGTAGCGTAAAACCTGATAGCTGGTCTAACCAAGTAAATTTTTTTGGACATGAAATTGAAATTCAACATCAACGATAAACATATAATTCACGAATACAAATGACACGCAGACTCAGAGCAAGTTCCTCTGGGATACACAAAGACACTTGCCCGGCCCCGGAATCGAACCCGGGACCTCGTGGTCCAAAGGCGGCGTAACCAACCAACCCTAGACCAACAAGGCAGTCGTTTCAGTTACCAGTCGTTTCAGTAAATGGGTCGTTACGTGTAAATACCGGTAGTTAGCCAAAATAGATTAGACTATTTTGGCTAATTTACACAGTGATATTGGGAAAAAAGCGTCCTACAATTCAATATGTTACTATTTTTGAGAATTCCAGTCGTCAAATTATACTGTAACTTGGATGGGGCCATCAATATATATTTTCTGGCATCGTTGATTGTCGGACCGGCCGACAAACCCTTGCTCTCGATTAAAATTGAACTAAATGATTTCCACTAATACAACTAATCTCTACGACTCTGAAGATATACAACAACCTAGTGTATGTAATTCCTGGTCTCTGGATATATATAGTTATCTGCAAAGCCATTTAAATATGCACAATGTAATGTCAACACGATACACATAATATGTTGTACATTGTACACTCATACATAGGTACATCAGCTTTCCTCACGCACACTAACACAAGTTAACAAAGAAACACACACGCGTCACATGTCTAGGTCCTAGACCGGACCTGACCAACCTTATCAATGAACGTCGTAGTTTTATGTTGCACATTTTGCTTTTTTTCTTTGATTCTGAATGGCTACTTAAATAAAATTTTTTGTTTGTTTGTTGAATTTGTTCCGGGTCTGGGTGTATTCTATCTATAATATGTATGTATTTACAAAAAAAAATGTATCTAAGTAGTTTATCATCCATCTCGTTACCATAACACAAGCATTAAGTTGCTTAGCTTGGGACGAGATGGCGTTGTGTGATATGTCCAAGGATATTTATTTATTTAATTTGTTATTTATTTTATTATCACAAAACGGGCTAAGAGATAGCAAATAACTATCTGTTATAAGATTTATACGGATTTTAATTAAAATGATATCCATCCATTGATATCTAGCTTAATACTTTTTACGAAATAGCTTGTACTACTACGATTACTATTACTACTGAGCCCATAAATGGCCTACTGCATAATCGGGCCTCCTCCAGTTTCATAGAGGGTTATTAGTCTACTGGGCCACGCGGGCCAGACAGGTTGGCACAGGGTTTCCTATCAATTATTTCTTGACTATATAATGTATTTATCGATGTCCATTTGAGAAGGTGATCTAATAACATTGATCATTGGATTTCTTGCTCTTTCTTATAATAATTATTAGCTCATAGCATATTTACTAAATATTATTTAAATCATTATCACCATTTCAGCCAATAGACGTCCACTGCTGGATATAGGCCTCCTCCAAGGATTTTCACAAAGGCCGGTTCAGGGCCACCCGCATCCATCGTTTTCCGGTGACCGTAACCAGGTCGTCGTTCCACCGTGTGGGAGGCCTACCAGCGCTGCGCCCATACACAGTTTGTTCAAAAGAACAGATGATTTTTTTTTTTTAAAGTAATAGTTTATATGGCAATATCCATTTTGTCCCCGTCAAAGGAATCCCCCTCAGATATAATGCACTTATGCTAGCGCTTCTTCCTATCTTCAAAGCACTTTTGAAATGCGCATTTCGGTATGGCGGTCAGCTCGTTCTTCGATTTTGACTTTATCTCATCAATTGTGGCAAAATGCTTTCCATTCATTGGTCTCCTCAGTTTTGGGAATAGGAAAAAGTTGCAGGGAGCCAAATCTGGTGAAAAAGTAAACGTGGATCGTCGTTTACTTTTGCTCAAAATTTAGCAATTTTGGAACAAACTTAGCTGCAACGTGTTTCATGCCCAAAACATTGGAGAAAATTGCATGTCATGAGCCAATTGAAATTCCAACATTCTCTGCAACTTCCCTAATAGAGATTCGACAATTGTCCAGATTTGTTTTTTCAGAATTCGCCGAATGCCACAGTCGACATTTCAAATGCCTTAGAGCACTTTATTCCATTTTTAACGCAAAATTTTATACATATACTTTGATCAATTTTTTTCAAAAGTCAAAAATCGAAGAACCCTCAAAACGTGACTACCCTTTTCAGTTTTCAACAACAAACTAAATATCCAAATGGGCTGGTAATGCCAACATATGACTGAACATATGACGCAAAAATTCAAAATTCACCTTTACTTTTGAACAAACCTCGTATACTTACAGAAAATTTTGGCAATTTGATATAGAAAGTTGTCAGATAAAAATAAGTTAAAATATTTAGAAAAATATTAGAGGTTGCACATCATCATCATCATCCCACATTAGTCCTCTGCTGGACATATGCTTTCCTTATAGAGCGCTATAGCGTCCTGTCTTCAGCTTGACGCATCCAGCTGATGCCCGCAACCTTTCGCAGAGCTTGCACAATATTGCTTCAATTGATTTAGTTCTCTTTTGTCCCCTCAATTCGCTAACCAATTGTAATTTGCCAAAAGAAACAAAAACCGTTATATCGACAACAATAAACTGCTTGTTCATCCGTCCAAAATTATCACCTACGTAAGAACCGAACGGTATAAGCACCGCTGCGGGCCTCCGCGATTACTGAAATGGACTGAACGGCGTGGGGGACAGACAATCGTGGATAAGAATGCAGCCTTTAGAGTTGATGCAGGGGATCAATTTACCGGTGGAATAATGGACCGGTACGATAAGGTACTGCTGTCTCCTAAATTACTTGTTTCCGTTAAATGTTAGTCATGCTGATGTGATTTTTGGGCCAGATACAGCTTACATTATCCACCGGGAGGAGGAACTTATTCTTATACGCTATAAGTATCAGTGTCAAACACTGTCCAGATACGATGGTCCGTGCTGGCGTGACAAACATCGAAACTTTGGCATTTGTAGTAGCAGTTAGATAATAAGACTGAGTGAATGATACATTTTAAATGTAAATTGACGTGTCACAATAACTCAGATGAGCCAACTTGAATAAATAGACTTTTGATTTTAAATTGTTTTGTTCTAAGCCTTCTTTGGGTAGGGCTATCCGCGGAATTTATAGGGCAGCTGGTGCGTGAGGTCACCAGGACGCATACCGCTGAGGAAGAATCGCACCGCACCACTAAAACGCATCAAAATAGTAATATGTTTTAACTTTTTATTGCAAATCAAATATGTTAAAGACACCTGGAACATGTTTTGCCCGCACGATAACATTTTCATGGAAAATAATTAAACAAAATGAAAGTAGGAAACTTAAAGTTATTTACTGATTTATTTCAGCAGTACAGAATATCCTGATTCCCATACTAAATACCTAAGTATACCGGCTATAAAACATTAACTGCCTCTAGACCTTTAGCATTGCGCATGCGTCGCTGTGCGCGAAGTGTGCCTCCGAGAGTGAACCGAGGTACAGTTATGTGCGAACGCAGTGACTTTTACTTTTGTACAATGTTCCCTCCCCCTTTGTATGGGGGCAGGTCACGTGCATTAAGCGGTCCTGTTATTTGGCATATGTTTGGCTCTGCATGAAGTTGAATTTTTGCCGCTCTCGACCTATTATTATTATATTACCTATTATTAGTGATATTAAATTATACAATTTCATATTTTTCTACTATGGCACTGTTGTTATATCATAATATAATATGGAGGGAAGTTAGCCTACTCTACCTCCTTGGCTACATGGATGACGATAAAGTTTTCCTTTCCCAGCGAAGTGGTCCATCAGTCGGGTCTTTTGACATTATCAGGACGAAACGGTCAGTGTGGTTACGGATTAACGGTGAGGTAACGACACCCTCAGGGTGGAATGGGGTGCTGAGACCATGTATTCGATATCCGTCACCACACGGACAAACTCTCATACTAGGAGTAAAATTGCTGATGAAAGATTTATTAAAGTTAAAGAGTATAATTTAATCTTTATAGTAATTAGGTTTATAATATTGTACCTTATTAGCTTGACCTATTTAATGTGGCGTAGCAAACCTCGTAGCGGCTGTAGCAGAATCGTGGGAGTGCTACGACGTAGTCAACATTAGCGAAATCGTTTACTCTGACTTTTTAATTAAAAAATATATTCGAATAGTAAACGGATCACGGTCGTTTTTTTTATATACCAATTTATAGATAATCACCCATGCCAAGAGGCTAACGTTCTTAATAATTTATTATGCCTTCTATAACTCAAACGTCAAATCTATTGTTGTCCCTTTTGTTGGCTGTCCAATGACAAGGATAGATATATAATAGTTCAATAAAATGAGACCTACTCGTATAAGAAGGAAAAGCCCATACAAAACTCTCTTCCAAGCTAACTTTTTAGACTACTAGTATAAAGCTCACCTGTAGGCTAAAATTTGACAGTGTACAGGAGACTATTGATGGGTTAAAGAAAAAAAGATTTAAAAAATACTCCAATACTCTCAGCCAAGTCAACAAAGTAGAGATGCCTTCACTACCCACAGAGACGGCTGAGTCGCGTATTTACGGATGTCGTGGTAACGGGGTCAGTGGCACACTTTCACATGCTGCCTCCCCCTCCCGCTATCTCGCGCCTCTCCCCCTCGCGGAAACGACTAAGGTCGGTTATGGTCAAGGTTAGGTTTGAATCAGGCATATAAATTTAATGTCACAAACTGTACGCGGCATTTTGGGTAGATTTAATTTTGATTGAAAGAAAGAAAGATTGAAATTAAGTTAAAATACCAACGGTTGATTTGGGCCCTTTCTAATTCATGATCATCATCATCGTATTTCCCTTAAAGTGGTTCATCCACTGCCTAGTCAGCCCTCCTCTAGGTTCTTGGACGGAAATTAGTCTATTGTGCCATGCTGGCAAGACGGGTTGGAACAAGGTTTGTATCAACTGTACCTTCTCTAAGAGCTAGGTCTACCTCTTGCGTTACTTTAGTCACCACTTACGATACCCTCGGGACGTTATGGGTTGGTGACATATGTATTCTAACTCCATCACCTTTCATGTAGTTGGAGGAGGACGCACTCGGCAAGGGGTCATTTATGGGCTGTAAAGTATATAAGTCTGGGGAAGGCGGTGGCTGCCTATAGCCCACCGTCCGCCGGTCTGCCTATGTTTATTGACCCTTTGTGACAAAAGAGCCAAAATCGTTCTCACAAATCAGTTTTTGTGACTAAAAATCATTTAAAAAAGCAACTGCAGAGTTTGTGTTGCTGACTCTTCTCTGTAAATCAGCATACCAAGCCAGACGTAAATGAATTTTGGATTTATCAAAAGACGCGTTAAACGACTTAATTAAATACATTTTGGTTTTATAATACATTTTAGCAACTATTTTTATGGTAAGAAATATTTTTATAACCCATTAATTCCAAATAGTGACTCAACACTTAAGTTATTGCTCCAAATCCATCGATCTCTAAGTGTGGTAAAGCTTGACCACATCGTCCTGAATTAAGTCATTAAACCAGCGTTAAGTACGTCTTAACCGAAACTGATGAGTCGTGCTGCGCCGGCGCATGTATTCAAATATAAGTAATTAATCACCTTAACCTCAAAACGTATGTTGGTTATGGTGTGCAATACTTAAGTTACGAGCGTGAAGAGATAAAACTCTATGAAAGAAGATGTAGTGACAAAAATTGAGAAAGGTATGCTGAGATGGTTTGGCCATGTCGAGAGAATGAATGAAGAACGATTGACGAAAAAAGTGTTTATGGCGAGTGTGAATAAAAGTGTTGGAAGGGGAAGATCTAAGCGGACGTTTCAAGACCAAATCAGGGACGTCTTGAAAAAGGCCAGGTCAAGAGTACCCTAAACCGAAGAGCATGTGTGAAGGGAATAATGAAAGTGGACGAAGCGAAACAAGTACGTAAGGATCGTAGCAAGTGGAAAGAAGTGTTCTCTGCCTACCCCGACGGGAAAGAGGCGTGATTATATGTATGTATGTATCATCATCATCATCATTTCAGCCAAAGGACGTCCACTGCTGGACATAGGCCTCCCCCAAGGATAATTAATATATGTAATTAGTATGTATGTATATATATATCTAATGATAGCAATATTTTTTCCATACAAATTTGTTTATCCCTAATATTATAAATGTGAAACTGGATGAATGTTTCTCATTTAATAACGTCAAAAATGCTGAACAGAAACGGGATGATAGAAAAGATAGTCTCTGGTGCGCTGTCGGAATGTCTTTGAGTATAGCAGAAATACTCGCTCTGGGACTAGGTATCTTTATGTTCGTATATACATGTGTGTATACACACGTGTGTACAGCTTGTAGTAAATAAGGTGAGTTATTTAAAAAAAAGCACCAAAGCTTGACCGGGTCTTGTCACCGGAAACTAACGTGAAATTAGACACACACAAAAGTGCATCTTTTTTCGTGGGTGTATAAATATTAAGCGAATGATTTTAGAGCAATACGAACTATAGGTACCAACGCATGTCCAATAACAATTGTATTTGCAATATATATACAATAATTGTAAATGCATTATAGCAATTGTATTTTTATGTATGAATCTGTAAAAATCGATAAAATTTTATCTAAAACTTAAAATGGCGTAGTGATATATAAAAATAATTAGAACATTGATTTCTTTTTCTTAATTAACTCAAATGTTACATGACAAATACAGGCTAAATAAAATCTGCTTAAATGTAACATCATTTAGGCAGATTTTATTTCATTTAACAATTACTGTATTTATGTGTATATAAATAAATTATTTGTGATGAATTACTAAGAACTCTCACCGAAAGCAAGCGAGCACAGCCGTGGGAATGTCACTACTACAAGTTACACCGCACTTGCTCGTATCTTGCGCCCTAAGGTCGCGCTGCAAGTTCAAGTATGAAGGGCAAGGCGCATTGCAACCATTTCGCTTGATCCGCAGAAAGGTCGCGCGCTGACATTTGTAGGGCCATGCGCGAATCGTAAAGGTTTTGAGGATGAGAATTGGGATTACTACTACTACAAGCCTATAGACGACCCACTGTCGAGCCGGGCCTCTCCCGATTAAACATGGAGGGTAATTATTGAGCCTACTGTGCCATGCCGGCCATACGGGTTGGTACAGGATTTTACATCAAGCTTTCCTTCGGCCTTTATGTATCCTTATGTATCTTTTTCCGATCTCATTGGGGTCGGCACCAGTCTTACCTGATTTGGCTAACCACCAGTATTTACAAGACTCACCTAGTGCGGCAACCGGTAATAGTTTGGTTTGATCAGCTGACAGTTCAACAACTAAATTCGTGTATCAAGTGTTACATATGAGAAACACCCATCCAACATAATCTAAACTATCCACACTAAGGATGTACCGTGAGATTAAGACTTCAGAGCCATATAAGTCCATAAACCTGTTGCATGCTGACCTGAGCCAACGGAGATGCTAACCCAAATGTTTGCAAAGGTCAGCGCGACCTTTGCTTGTTCACCCAGAGAAATGGTCCGACAGCCGCTTCGAATCGTGCAGGTGAAGCTTCTGTTGACATCATTTCAATATAGACTTGGAGTCGTCTGAAAAGTTTTATATATATATTTTATGTGGTGATGGATTACCCGCCATGTAACCGGAGGAGGCTCGACTCAGCAGTGGGTCATAAATGAGCTGAGTAGGAGTAGTAGATAAAATATTGGTGTAACAAAAACCCTATAGGCATAGGTAGACTACTGATAAAGATATTGAGTACAAAATTTCAGTCAAAAATGAGCAACTTAATTTTCTTAACATTTTAGTCACCGGAATACGTAATGGATACTAGGAGAACGTAATGGAGCTCAAAGTACTAAATTTATATGATGATAATGACAATTAGTAATTGGTTGGATTTCACTGGAACCCCAGTTTTCATGTTAAATGATGGTTCAGAAAAATGCCAATTGCTCCTGATACTTCAAGATAGAAGATTATTTTATTATTATTTATTTAAGGCTATTTTAAGCACAGAACTACTTCTTTTGATTCAGTTGGCCAATAGATTTTTGTTACAATGAAATGATTTTAATATGTGTTAAACCTAAAGTAAAAACTTCACAATTAAGTATACACCACTGTTTATTTAATTTCAAGAAAAAAAAATGATATTTGTCTTATGGTTTGTGATCAGATCACGTTTATGAAATAAAATAAATGACATAAATTTTATGCCAAACTTGCATTTCTTTTAACTATGTCATCGTTGAGTAAAAAAGTTCCACTAAATATTTCTGATTTAATAAGCATGACATATTACCTGATTCTATACTGATAATTAAAAAAGTAGGGTATATTAGGCATGTGTCCGGAAATACACATTTTAGCTCACCTCAGGTCACCAAGATGTAGAGTTGACTGAGTTTAGGACTCATGGTGAAATGATTATTAAGTGACAGTTAGTTGTACAGAGTTTCTGGTGTTTCCTGTAGAGCAGCATTCCGTTTTAGAAGTTAAAAATGATATTTTGATTTGAGTGAGCGTAATAAATCCCAAGAAAACAGCTTCAGTTAAAAGGTTGTCTATCGTTAGTAGGATGGCGCTCACGCTTACGCCACCGTCACCTGTAAACCTTTGTAACACTGGAGGTGTCACTATCGTATGGCCTACCCTGCAAAAGGTGAAAGCATGGTGCTGGCAGCGGAGAAAAAGTATATTATATAGACCATAGGCGGGCATCTCCTGATAGATGACAATACTGCCCAAGTAAGATGCTACTTGACTGCGGTATTCTATAAGGTCCCTTCCCGGTCTTTCGGCCAGGTCCAGCGAGCATTTGTTATCTGCCCTACTTCTTGGTATTCATGTTTTGTAAAATTACGACACGGGTCTTAATCGCGGAAAATTTGCTGGACCGGCCTTTGTAGAAACCCCTATGCTTAGCAGACGTCTTGTGGCTAAATTATGATAATGTCCCATTATTTGCCTGAAGTTTTGGCGTGGATTGCTCCAGCCGTGGTCACAGACGTAATGTCTCTCCGGCCCAATCTATTACTACACGATGGTTGAAGTTGTGACATTCTATACTATTAACCCGTCACAGCAAAAGCAAAAAATGCTCGGTGCATTAATAAAGTGCTCAAGCAGCACGCTTGGCCCGCGTGGCCGCTGGTGAAATCAAGCCGCGCTTGTAAGTGGATTGGTGAAAGAATCTCACCGGCGAGCGCGCAGCCGTACCGACAGCAGCCGACTCCTGTCAGGGTTGTACGTTTTCCTTATATTTTGAAGTAACGTGCCAAATTAAAAATTCGACTGAGCACATTTATTCAAGCATCGACAAGAATAAAAAAGGTTCATTCGTTCAGTAGCCAAGATACAACAGACAACCATGCAGACCGTTAAATTTAAAATAAATTAACGCCCCTGTTTTTATCGGGGTTTAAAAACTAAAAAGGGATTCTAATATATATTTTAGAGGCGCATGATAGATCCTTTCCTTTGAGGTATGATTAAGGTTTACTTACACTATTATATGTCACATAATTGGATCCAAAATTATATTGCTATGCAAGATTTTCTGGTTAAATAGTGCGCCTGCAGTTGCGTTGTACCCATAAGTAAGGCCCATGATGAGTGCGACGCCTCTGCTTCTACGATATTAAGGTTTTTAGATTAGCCAATGTGGACTGAACAGCGGTTGAAAAACTGCTTGTAACTAAGAATAAAACTTCGTAACAGTTAGCAACGATAGCAAGACCATCTTTTATACAGTTATATAAGCGTCAATAGCAATATGTTTGTGACGTCATATTTTACGAAAAACCACCTTGTGAAATTCTTTTGAATGGTTACGCAATTGAAATAAAATAATTATAAAATGTGGGCCACGGGTTTTTGAGTCCATATGTTCTTCAAGCCACGACTTGTCAACATTATGAAGATTTTTTTTTTTATCTTCATTTATTAAAGCAGTGTAATTTCGTAATTTTCTTCAGAGTGAAAATAGTTAACTTAAGAAAATACAAGATTCCTTCATACACTTAGTCTTTTCAATTCCATTGATTTGAAATTAAAATATAGTTTTTATAAAAAAACAATTCAAAAACGAGTCGTCTAGGTATTTTTTCCTGACCGTATAACACGCTTGTGTGCTTGGCGCGTTGACATATAATGTAGTGTGCGTCGCGCGTATTGGCACGCATGTGTGCAAGTTTCTCTTGTGTGCCCTGCGCACATGTAGGCAAAAAGGCAATTTGCCGTTTGTGTGCATTATGAAAATGTTCACATCCGACTTTCTTCCGACACTCGGGAAGTGGTGAGGCAAACTTTAGATGGATCTTTCTCTCAGGTTCGCACCTTTGTTTACGCCTCCGATGTCTAATGGGACCTACTTTTTACCTGTTTGTATTTAGAGATCTTTAGGTACATACTAAGGGAACTCAAACAAAAGCTTTATAGTTAACAAAAAAATCTCCGTTTATTTTTACATTAATTTACAAAACTTACGCCATACTCGAGAATACCTCTTGAAAAAATAACATTCATTTGCTTAATAGTACGCGTTTAATTATTATTTTATAGTCTCCGTTTAACAGTTATAAATTGGAAGGCTTTACAGTTAATAAATGATAATTACAAAAATTATATTTAATAATAAATACTTAATGCTACGAAACTATTTGCTATCAAAAAGGTACTTTTATTTACGTACTATTTTCACACGTGAGATACGCCGTGAAATATTAATATCTTAATCACTTAACAAATAACCGAACAGATACAAAAATACATCCAACATAACATATATAAATTGATAATAGCCCACATAGCAGATACATTAATTTATCATTTAGTTTATAATTCGTATATTTTTATTTAATATGTATCTTAGGTATTCACACGCCACATATATGTTTTATTGCAATTTCTAACTGAAAGTGCAGCGTTCCAATAACCTTTCTTTTATTGGAGAAAGCTGAAACACTAAATATTCCTTTCTTTAAAAACTGTTGTTGTTTTTTTTATTTATGCATATGAATATTATTCAGTAGTCAGTCTAGACTAAATGTAGCTTTATAAATATACATAGATTTTAAATGATCAATTAGTTTTAATTTAATACATATACAGGGTGATTTTTGCAAAACTGCCTAATCTAAAAATATGCGGATTTTAGTTCAAACAAAACACATTAATTAAAAAGGAATACTGTGTAACTCCAAAATTTGTTGAAGGAAATATTTACTAGAAAACGTAAAAAAAATATTTTAGATCGACCGTAACGACTCCAATAGTCCAATGTGTACATTTCGTTTTACAAGTGTGTGATGTTAAAATCACTAAAATTCGCTGCTATTTACGTGAATCTAAGAATTGTATTTTTTGTAACAAATAGTAACATTTGTTTGTTTCACAAATCGAAAGTATTATTGATTCTAATTGGTTCTAAATATCTTCTTCAAGATTACCCTGTATACATTCATCGTTTCAGAAACACCTGTTAAATTTCAACGGCGTTATCTGAAATTGTCTGCCTTAAAGTACTCTTCGCTTAATACTAAAATGATATCCTTAGGGTTATTATGGAATGATAATGAAGAAGTGAACCTCTGAAATGAAATGTTCGTGAAATGATAAATTAATGAAATGATTTTGCTAATGAAAAAAATATATAAAATTTATTTGCAACACCTTTTCTTTCATTGAAAATTGCGGGGACGTACTATTTGTGTTGAAGATATAAAAGCCTACATGTTGGGTAGGATTGCCTTTCGCCACATAACAAGCAAATGAGCTAACAGTGGGTATAGGATAACCGCGTCTTCAGATGTATTATTGGAAATACATCAAAACTTTGCGTAACAACGGATCGGTATCATTAGCGGGTGGATTTTATATTTTTTTCCCGTCCGCTTCCCGGACGCTTAGAGTTCCGGCCGCTCGCGTGCGCCTGCGCATCGCGGACTTAATACAGTGCGTTCCCACAACTAGGGTGCGCGGTTGATGTCTACGTAAATAAAATAACTTGGCTAATCCGAAGCTAATATATTGCATGTACTTTAATCAGAATTTTAGCGTGAACATAAATTGCAATGAGACGAATACATGATATTTTTCATGAAATTATGGTAGCCATTTCAAGTGAAATGAAATGTAGCCATTTTGTTTAAAAGTTATGTGTTATTTTTATCTTAGGACCATATTCAGGTTACAAAGTCATGCCTAGTTTTATATTTAGGCATCATTTGTATTACACAATAAACACGAAAATATTTGAAATGGAAATCCACGATTGCCATCTATTGATTTTAGGCCAATGACCCTTGCAGCCTTGAATCAGTTTTCAGGAAAGCGAAAACAAGGTCGTCCTTAAACGGCGATGTCGGAAATAATGAACTAGAGGTATTGCAATCGAAGCACGCAACATTAATGTAATCGACGTGAAGGGAACAAGTACAATTGATTTTAGACTTAATGACGGTGACATTAATGTTCAAAATGAAATGCGTAAAATTATTAGTGGGTAACCACCGAAGTTTATAGCTTCTATAATTGAATTATTGTATCCTGTGGCTGTGCTTTTAGTTTAATTAAATGAGTGATAAAGGAAATTAAAGAAAAACCTTTGCAAGTTGGGAAATAGAATACTTATTTGCTTTTTGCCAGTATTAGATACGATTAAGTAAAAGCATTGCTTAATTATTCGAGCATCAAATCGCAAAGATTTTTATTTATTGACATTCGATTTATCCTTCGATCTTAGCAATGAATGTGTATGTGATGTTATTAGCATATTATTACAATTTATTAAATAAAATTAGATAATTAATAAAAAATACCTTACTCATAAACCTTGCAATGTTTTGTAAATATTCGGAATATTTTTTTACAAAATTTATGAGCTTGTGAAGGTTTTTTTATTGGCAGTATCATGTTAGCCTCGTTTGCTTTGTCATCTTTGATTCTTATCACTAAGTACATATTTATACATAAAGAATGTTGACTAACAATAGGTAATCGGAGTAACCATTCACGAAAAAACGAATAAAAATATTTCGTTTATGTCTTGTTGATACTATATGCGCGCAACACATTTGTGCGTGCGTGCCATTTATAATAGTACCTACGTTAGAAGCCAACTCTTAGACAATACATAACCGAAATAGTAACTACACAAATAGAGACGGATAGCGAATAAAAGTAATTATAGAAGAGCGGAATGGAAAACCTTTGAGACTTATTACACTACTAAATATTATGATACAAAATATAAATTGCTTAAAACTAGTTAACATTGCACTTGTCCTTAGGAATGTTATGCTAGGGGGTTAAATTAGTAATAATACGTGAAATCGTTCTTAATTACGTTACTCGGTGGCAATGCAACGCTGGAAGCAACTGGGTTGGTCACGGACCTCTCGCTCTTGCGTCGCAATGCCACAGGATCATAAAGGTGCTTCTCCATCGGCACGATTCAAGGTGTGAATACCATTCCTAGCATATAGAAACACGTGGAACTTGAACAGATACAGCCCCTGACTTAACCTCGCCTGGCCTTCATTTGGCTTTTCATTTTCATATTGCTATGCTATACTGCTCTCTGCCGGCAAAAAAGCACATTTACAAAGTAACTTTACAATAGCCTAGATGAGATTCAGCGCGCACTACAGCAAACTACGCTCACTGATGTCACACACTCACATTACATACTATGAAATGCTTCATTTTGAGCTAATACCTACACCCCTTCTAGTCCCTTCCGATCCTCTTGTGGATCTGCTGGTGTTTGATCAAATGCGCCTTCTGGCGAAACGCCTTGGCGCACACGTCGCATCTAAAAGGCTTTTCTCCGGTATGAGTTCGAAGATGCACCTTAATGTTAGACTTGTTCAGGAAACCCCTATTGCATATCCCACACCGATGTACCGGCTTCTCCTTGCCCAGCAGGCCACTCAGCTCGGCCGCCGTCGCCGACGCGAACGACAGCGAGTTCCCGTGCACGTTGCCATTGCTGCCAGGCTTGGGCTTCACCCGACTCCTCTTCCTAGTTGGCACCGAAGAGGTCGTCGTGTGGGCGTGAGGATAGCTTAACAGCCTGTCTGGACTGCACAAGCCATCCTGTTTAAGACTGAGACTGTAGTGTGGTGCGTATCTTCCATTCAGCAGGCCACCGATACCGTCTGTGGTGGAAACGGCATTTCCTGGCGGCGACGAGGTGGATATGACGTCCATGCCGTAGCTCGTCGAACTTGGCGCCTCCTGCTTCACTGGTGGTCCATTTTGCAGTCGTCTTTGCAGTAGGGGCATATTGACGAATCCTTGCGTCAATATATTTTGTAAGGTGGAGCCCGCCTGGCCTAAATCATTCTTCAGGAATTCTTGGTTTTTGGAAAACTCCTGACCTTTGCAAGAAAATTCAATGTTTGGGCCATGATTTTGAGAAGGCGGGGAGTTCGGTAGCCCGAACTCGGCGAGATCTTGTTGCACAATCTTATCGCCGGTCTGACCGCAGGAGCCAGTTATCCAGGTCTCGATGTCCATCCAGCTATCTCTGGAATCGTTTCGCTCCGCGTCTTCAGGTTGAGAGGGGACCGTCGTGTCGGCGATGGCCGATCCGATGAGAGCGGCTATCTCCTCTATCGAGCAGTCGTACATGTCAGGTTTGTGCCCGTCGTCTAACATTTTGGTGGGAGGGGAGCACGATGCTGCACAGGAGTCGGCTCCGGAGGTGTCCGCAAAAGGCTTAGTGTCCGGAGCCTCTAGGAACGGCTTGACATCCTCGAGATCGGGCGGCTCGGCGTCAGCCGTACAAGTAGACGAGGACACCACGTCGTGGTCCGCGCCGTACCCGCTCTGCGTCGGGTAATTATTGTTCTCCTCGGGAAGACGCTGCGCGATGGCGTGGTAGTGGTGGCCGGAGATACCGTTGATGGAAAGATGGCCGGTGTACCCGGTGAACGGGGGGAGGGGCTTGAGTTCAGCTAGGGGGGTGGGCGCCAGGAAGGAGTCTAGGAGCTCGTGGCAGCTAGGCGGAGGCGAGGTGGGATCGAGCTTGGGGTCCAGCCAGCATCCGCCCAGCAGCAGCTCGTCGGCGGGGCCGGCGCCGCCCGCGACGCCTGTGCACTTCATGCCGCGCCTCACCGCGACCCCCGAGCCCAGTGACAGCCCTCCACCGCCATACTTGGACGCCGCCACCCTGCTGCGCTGTCTGGAACAAAGAAAGTGAACATTATTGCATGCGTCTATGTAAATACATGTATATAATACAGTTCACCAAAATAGCTTGTGTAAGAAGATATTTGTTGACCAAATCTCAAATTCGGCAAATAACAATAGCCCTGTATGCAAGCGTCAAAGTGGGCTAATTCGGGCAGCAATGTGTGTCGGTGCGCATGCGCAACAGACGCAGGCGCTAAGTAATCGCGCATTACGGGCGTCGCGCCTCACCGGGCATCGGTGCTACCAACTAGGACCTACAACTTGGTCAATTACTTTACACTGATGTTTTAATGACCTAATAATCGGAAGTTTGTGTATGTTGAAAAATAGCGCAAAACTACCAACGGCCTACATCGCGGTATCGGGTTTACATCCGCACTTTTATAATGAACCGAGTATCCTCCAATGTTTGATGTATTTTTTTTTGTAATAATTGATTCATTTCAGAATTTATAGGCGTATCAATTATGGTAATAACTCAACAAATTGATATGTTGCCTTTTTTGATACTTTAAGATCCAATTAATTGAAAAGATCTTCCTTGCTATTTAATCGTAACATAAATCGCAGGCTTACTATGAACCACTTCATTGTAAACCTTAAATTTACGGTCACGGAGGTTCATGTAAAAACTTTGTCCTATCTCTGATCCCTTAGACACCAAAATTTAATAGCTCAAATGAGTTCCTTGACTAACGCCTTTTATTAGATTTCTCAGCGTGAAGCTATCATTGGTTTCAAGAACCGCTCAGAGAACAGCCGGTACAATATCCGTGTCCAAGTCATTTATCCTTTTGTATATCCTAATAGCTCTAGCTAGAAACAATTGTTATCGTTTGCTGACGCTCCGCAGGCGTCAATGGGCGTACTTTAGAATTGTCAAACTCTTAGTCTAGCACTTAACTAGAGGATGCTCTTTCATGCCACGCTGGCCAGTCAGATGGATTTAGATGACGAAGACAAGTAGATGACGAAGTATGTAGAAGTGTTAAAATACTTCTTTAAGTACTCGTACACTAACTATTGGACATGAGCTCTAAACATGCAATAGGTTTCCAAAGCCTGACTTGACAGATCCCAATACCGACGAATTCCTCAGGTTCCCTGAACATTCATCTTGGAACTCTTGAGTTATAAGATATTGGACCTTACTACTGAGTCTTAGCAACTTGCCACCCACTCCACGTATGAACCACAAAATAAATTGTGCAAATCCCGACCCCAGAGAGCGTGTTCAACAAAAATATCAGCGGCCATTTTTTGTACCGCCAAGAGTCACGTTGGCCATGCAATCTTGTATCTGGTAACTGATTTTTTCTGTTGTGGGTTGTGACACCCGCCACGGGCCGTCGACCCGCGCAATCGCTCTTTTATCCACACCAATATTTCGCGAAAAACACGACCAAGGCCGCGCTCTTGGCAGCCGAGGCAAATTTATATTTTAATAGTGTTCGGGCTTTTTCTATCAAGCGTCTAACGCAACCGTTGCGTGTTCGGGTTGATCAATCTACTGCGTGTTGTCATGTTGTCACAAGTGGCAGTGTGAGTGTTCTTTTTAAAAGTGTTCCTCGGGCAAGCAATATTTTTCCATGGAGCCTCATGAATAATTACAATAATGTTCTTAAGACCTGCTTCTGAAATTCCATCGATGCGCTAAGCTCTTTCTTTTGCCTAACCTGATACTGTGTATGTACGTGTAACAACAATTTTAGTCAAAAGCCATTTATGTCAAAAGGGTCATTGTAACGAAGCTGTCCTTTGAGCTATGGGATTGCTACTACTAGCTGCCTCGTCCATCTAAATGGAGGGTATTAAGCCTACTGTGCCACGCTGGCCAGAGTTTCATATCAAGTGTTCCTGCTCTTAGCGCTAAGTTATGGGTGTTACGAAACCCTCAGGATGGAATGTGGTGAAAAGCGTAAGATGGCTGTTTTCATCATATTTACTTCTAAACACCCAGAAGACAGTTTTACAGACGCAAGAGGTTATCTTAGCTGATGTTTAAAAAATGGTAACAGGCCAACAACTTTAACTCATAATTCGCACATGTTTTAGTTCATTTTAAAATAATCTTTGACAGATTTAACTGAACACTAATAATTAGTCATGCCTAGGGACTGGCTTGGCAAATTACCAGTCCGCCACTTGGCCAAAGTGGCATGCCAGTGGCATTGCCGGGCCGTGGGGCATTAGTTTCGCTCTGCCTCCGCGACATCTCCAAAACAAGAATGACGCGGCCCCGTTCTACTGAAACTGTCGCAGCCATTATCCGCTCCGGTGGGCGACCAGTGAAAGTGTTGCTAAAATAATGTTTGCAATTAGATACATTTATCCGTGTGGTGACGGATTTAGTGTCACCAATTTATTCCATTATATGTCTTAGGCAAATATCTATTAAACGAATGAATGACGGGCCGGAAGTGAAAGAAATATTGATATGGGAGCTTTGACTGCTAGTTAGTCTGAGATATATAAAAATAATTTCTCTCCTTCAATTTGGTGGAGGTCCGACTCATTCGCAGGACTGCCTGGGGTTGGATGCGCCGCCTTTGGATCACGGGGTCTCGGGTTCGATTCCGCGGCCGGGCAAGTGTCTTTGTGTAAACCAGAGGCGCTTGTTTTGAGTCTGGGTGTCATTTGTGTTTGTGAATTTTATGTTTGTAAACTACACCTGCGATACAGGTTATACGTGCAGGGGTTCCGTTTGATTAAAAAACATATATTATAAGAAGAATAATTAATATTCGTATTATAAAATGTTTTTAGCGTGTATTTTATTGTGTAAACCCGAGCCCCAGTTACTGTAGATACCTTTCTCAGTTAACATGTCCTTGAAACCAAATCAATTCTCCAGTTATTTCAGACAGGACGTTGCCAAGACTCGCCATTAACTTGATAACGTGCCAATGAAATGAACAAACAGTCGGTCCGCTTTATAGAACGGCGGTCAATTGGGCGGCCAATATGTTTTTGTTCTAAGTCTATAGTAGGTGAAGTTAAATGAGGCGTTGCTATTCTTGATTTATGTCAACCATAATAAGGTAAGGAAGCTAATTTCCTCAGGATACTTATATATAGCCAATTATGATGGAAACAGAAAACGTATCTAGAAGGCTTAGTAAATGTGCTTATGCACTTTTTCCCCTCTCAAAAAAGGTTAATATTGATACAGTGCTGCTAGACTATCACGGAATGGTTTCCTTAATATTGAGATGTGTTGTATTTTTTTTGAGAAACTGAAAACAAATGCGCTGCATTAGAGCAATGGTGAACTTAAACCCCACGGACAGCGGTGCCTTTAAGATCCTAAAAATATTAACCTTATTTCTTTGTATGGGTCCACTCATCTTTAACAAATTACCGACTAAATCAGAAAATCAAACGCATAATTAATTTAAAAATAATCTGATCAGTTTTCTTGTGCAAATATGTTATTATTTCGTTTAAGAATATCTCCAGTTTTCAACATTTTTTTTTGTTTATTACACCAGATAATATAAATAAAATTGCATGCCGTAAGGTAGGATGTAGGTGGATGCAGTGACCTGAATACTCTATAGAATCCTACATAATGTGCCTACATTGTGCGCAGTAAATGATTGATTGATAGATTTGTTTTTGTCTGTGTTATACGATAAGCAGCTGGCTCGGCTGGCTGTTAGATGCGTGTCCATCATTTGTGTGTAATATCTGACCTCCTCCGTGCTTCGGAGGGCACGTTAAGTCTTCGGTCACGGCTGCCATTCCACCATCTATGGCAGTCGTTACACGTATTAGCCATTACAAATACCGGTTGTCCCACTACATGGGACGCGGAGGGCCGGCGCAATTGCTCCGAGTAAAAGCTGATAGCCAAATCAGGTAAGACCGATCCAATTGAATGGGGGAAGAAGTTAGATTTGTATTTTTTCAGTTTGACTTCGCAGTCGAATAAGTGACTCGTAGATAATGATGTCTTAGGTTTTCGCGATTATAACACATTGTAATTAAACACTTTTTAACGGATTTATCACGTGTATACCTATTACATTGTTTAATTCCCGACGTTATGTATGTGAACACACATTCAATAAAACCAAACACTACATTCATTTTGATATACCTCAAATCCTTGCCAAAGAAAATCATTACATTCCAAGAACGATCCACGAGGCTATTGAGATTAAAAAACATCCAAATTTCAATAGAGAGGATGGTTGGCAAGTCCCACCTGCCTGGGATCCAGTCATTAAATTGATCAAATCTCAAGCAAAACACTCATCTGCAAGACCTCTGGACACTTTCATTTCCATTGACATTTCTGGGTGCACAGGGAACATTATCAATAAAACAAAATTATAGGCGGTAGATTTTAGCGGTTTCTTTGTACTTTTAAAGAAAACTGTCGTCTAGTCCCGCGTCCACGACTGCTGCAAAGCATTCGAAACGTCAGAAATTCGTTAAAAAGTTAATTTCAATGACTCGGAGATATTTGGTGTGGGTATTTACACTTTCAAAGTTAGCAAAAAGAGCTGAATGGGTGTATGCTGGCGGCTCAGGATTGATCTTTGTGTAAATCCTTAGGGCCTATACACAGCAGTGGTCATCTACTCAACTAGAGCCTCAAGTGACAATTATGAAAAATATCAGATAAAAAGGAAATTTAGCAGTAATAATTAATTCTTTAACATTTAAGACAGCAATACCGATACGACAGATACATTGGAAAGCTCTCTCTAAATAAGCGGCTAACAGCAAGTCCTCATTCCCGGACAGGTTTACAACCGGCCCCATTGCCGTCCAGCTACATTAACAATAGTGTTATCGGCCACAAGAGAAACTGGACTGAGGCCAGCTTAACTCAAACTAAGAGCTTGAATTATATCCGTGGCGCGTTAATCTAGCTCTGATTGAACCCGACTTGCCGGACTTAACGTAAAGCACGCGACACACTGACCGACAAAGAACTACCCCCACTGCTCTGGCGGATTCTTAAAAAATCGTATCACGAATTTAATTTTAAGGCCAAGCTACACGAGGCGCCCGCATCAAAATTTGTCGCACACCGAGCGAGACGAAATATTCACATAGAACGAGAGTGAAAGAAATGGCTGTAAGCAAAACAGGGCCATCTAACGGTACGCTTGCGGAAGTGTGTCAGTAGCGTAAAGAGCACCGCGCTCCGCGTAGGTCGTAAGCGACGCCGATGCCGTATTCAAAACACAACCTTGACCGCACCGCGTACAGTAGAAATTTCATTTGGGCCGCGATCTGGTTTTCGATTTTCACGGTGCTGATTCACGACAATAGAGCTATGTCCGTTTCTGTTTTGATGATTGCTTACAAGAATCCAGTTTTTAAACCTACCTCAAGGATGGGTTTTGGTCATAGATGACCTTTGCATTCGCCATAAATTTCAACAATTGACCTAGAAAGTGATTGTTTTCTGATTTCACTATTATGAATGTATGTATTTTACTAGTCTCAATAGTATGTAGCTAAATCACACAATATGGCATAGTTGTTATAAATATGTTATTTATAATACAGGTATATGATATTTTCATATTAGCAGAACTTACTAGAAAAATGAATGTCAAAAGTTTTAAGCAATTTTATCCTACAATACAAGCTTCGGAACTTTACAACTAAGGCCGTAAACTCCAATGCAAATTTGAATAACGTTAAGCTAAAATAAACACTTTTTGTTTAACTGTACATTCTAATTGTTCTCGGTGTCGGCGTGTTTGATCCCTGGATCCTAATTGCCGATATAAACTTGTTGGTCCGTTTGTCAAGGCACTGCGTACCGTTACGGACCCAACGGGTTTTTGGGAGTGGACCGCGGTACCATAAAATAGATAAATGCAGAGAGTCCGGTCCGATAGATCGATGGAGAGATACTGGCATTAAGTCATAATGTACTTAAAATACTATTTCCGCATACAGAGTTGATATGAAAGACGGGCATTAAATTACACTACGTATACTATATGTGATTAGTATGAATTTGAAACGGTACAAAAAAAAATACACGTGAATTTTCATGGGGAGTGGAGGGGTAGTCTTAAACCAAGGGGGAGGGAGGGGTTAAAAAAATGTTAAAAAAACATCACGTGATTAATGGACAACCCCTAAGGTTAATAAACAATGCGTTAGGCATAAACATATTATTAGGAAAGCAATATCATGTTCAAATGAGGCAAAAATTTAAAAAATCATTTGCGTCTCCAATTTAATTGATTTTGGTACAGAGCCTGGAAATGATACCTAGTATATGCAGTTAGAAAAAATGCCCCTATGTCGTATCAACCCTGTATAAATTCTATTTTGTTTCAAAGTACACAACTACATTTACGGTTCTCTTATAATATACTAAAGGGGATATATAATTAACGAAGCCAGCCTTCCAGCTTAATTCCTTGTTATTTTAGTGTAGGCTATTGCAAATAAAGAAAGCATATTTCATGTTTTTTCATAAACTTCAACAAAGTTACAATATTGTTCTGTATCCACCGTTTTACTCTATAAAATTTTTAGTACAGTTACAGCATTAACCATACTGGACTACTAATAATGTTTTTAACACAATGCGCAACGGTATGAACGCAATACCGAAAAATCAAAAAACATCACGTGGTCAACATAGTGTTATAAAAACTATGTGACAACGAGCTTGAAAATGAGTGGTCCCTCTAAATGACTTTATACTGTGGTCGCTCAGGTATGCGCAAGCAGCGAGCGCACATCAACTGACAATGAGGTTGAGTAGATTTTGGGTGGCCGCGACCAGCTTGCCAACGTGTGGGATTGGCGTTGTTTTCATTACCCTATTGTTTTAGTTTTTGAGCATCAGCCTATCTTTTTGATTTATCTGGATTTTCTCGATCACAATTTGACAACCTTTAAGCACCTGTCATTGACTTGGTGAAGGCCTTCCCTGGTGCCCTGGGCACGACAATAAGTAGGCCATGTATTGTGCTGGCCCAACCCAATAAGTACACACAATACGTGTTTTTGATTTAGACTGGAAATAATTCCTATGTTAATAAAAGCCTCTTCTGTCTTGATAAAAAGAAAGAGATCAAGCTCTTTCCTTTGTGCCTGTGTGATCGATTTAGAGCAAGTGTATATTGCGTGAGTTGGGTAATCAAAAGTATGGCAATACTGTTCGCGTGGTGACGAATTTAGAATACACAATATCACCAGCCCACACCAGTCTCAGGGTGTCGTAAGAGCCGACTAAAGGAACGCCAGAGCCAGACAAACAGCCGCAAAAGAAAGTCAAGCCAGTGCATCTTGTCAGCGTAGCACTTTGGAGGAAGCCCAAGTAATGATGATGATGATGTCTATATAACTATACACTTTAACAGCGCAAGAGAAAGACATTTCTAGACAGTACGTCCATCTGCTTCCATAATACAAGCTAGAACAATTTAGGGATCGGACCTGGACAAAGGTATAGTTAACCTAACTACAGTGCAAATTAAAGGTTTTAATTTAATTTATATTACAGTTACAGTCTTTGTCGGTAATTAAACTCTGTGGAATACCAGAACTTATATTCTACAATATTGGTGATGTTGTTATTGCAATGAGAATAAGCAAAAAGTGTTGCTTCTCTCAATTAGGTATTTGTAAAATTGTAACAAATAAATACACCAACAAAAATCTTCATGGTTCCAAAAATGTTCTATAGCTCGTTATCTATGAACAGCAAAATATATTTAATTATATTTATTTTGTATACAGTTACGATCGCTTCATAATTAATTGATTTTAAATAAATCTGTCTAAAGGACGAGCTGACCGCAAGTCGCTTATTATCAGTCAATGTAGCGTTAAATTGATGAAGAAATAACCGCTAGGTTTAAGAAATAAATTTAATTATTTTATTTATAATAAAACAATTTTACACTTGTTATTCTTCTGTCTTAAATTATGTCGGTAGTTAAGTTAGCTGTGTGGTTAATAAAATACTATTAAACTTATATAGGTACATTTTAGGAATCTCCTTGTACGTAATCATTATATTTTTTAAGCTAGTTGTGTCTGGTCATCTATGGCGGTAGGTATTGAATTGTTTTAAAATAAATTTAATCTTTCTGCATACAAGAAGTACCTTAAATGTCAGATTCGCTTGTCGGTCAGACTTGACTGACTTTTCAAGCAGCAGCAAATAAACCTTGAGCATGTCTCAGCTTATCCGTGTGGGGATGTGAAAGACATAGTGTCGCCATCATTACATCTTGTAAATATGACCTGCTTATCACAGTACAGTAGTCTAATTTCCATTAGCAGTGTGACTGTGATGGGGTGAAATGATGATGATGATCACGGCTCTGCTAGTTACGATACGAGATTGTATTTTCCAATTGAATAGTAACAGTTTCAATATTTATACATTTTTATATTACATTTTACATGAACGGCGGCTACCAATTGACGGCAATAAGACACGAACAATTGGGAAACGCAGAGGCAGTTTCAACATTTCACGCCACGTTATGAAGTTGTATTGGAAATATTGCAACGAGAACGTATTACAGCTGTAATATCGGTGACAAACGTTATTAGAAAGAAACTTTGTTTAGCACTTTCATTTGGAGTAACATACGTAGGGTACAATAAGGGCCATTACGAGGTTGATAGACGTGCTATGGAGAAAACTATGCTAGAATGAATCCTATTCAGACAGTACATCAGATGAGAAAATCCATGGTAAAAATAAAAGTCGTTATGTAGTTAATTTGGTTGCTCTACAGATGTTACCGCATAGTTATGATAAAAAATATATTTTTATGCTGCCACAGTATTAGAGCTGATGTTTAATGACAGCAAATACTTTCGATACTCCGCTGCACAGGAAAAGTTTTTCTCAAAGAGTAAACCGAAATATTAACATTCTTTGTCAAAAGTAAAGTCTTTTATTACTCAATAGCATAGTATAGACAAACGTCTCGTTTGATTGTAGCCTCACAATGGAGCATGGTAATATTTCTTGTAAGTCGATAGAAACATCTCATTAACATAATTCCTTTTCACGGTTTAAATAAGATGCAACCCTTTGGAAGATTTATTGGGTCCTACTGAGTAAACAGTAGGAGATAAAAACAATACGCAAGGATAGTAAAACTCATTCAGTTCTGGATAGCAGTTAGAAACTAAAAATATTACAATGTTGTTTTCATATCTGTGCACCATATTATGTTCTAGTTTGTTTTATGAATTTTAATTTATTTAATGATATTTCATTATATGATAATTTTGAGTCTGATATGTCTGCTGCTGCAATTTGATAAAAAATATTATTTTTACCAATAAAATATACATATATGTATGTATACACCTACAATACAATCAAAGCAAATAAATAATACATTCATGCAGTGTGACCAACACGTTATTTACTAAAATTGATGTATTGCAAAAAAGTCATTCTGCAACCGTCTCACTAGCTTGGCAGATTGAGTTTGTGGTTTGAGCAAATTCTGGAATCACATCACACACGATTTTTAGACGCATGGTTAGTATAATATAAACAAAGACATCTATCCATGGCGTAGCTTGAATTAATGATAAATTTTGAATTTAATAACTAGTGAATCCAACAACTATCTATACACTAATGCTAGTCGTTAATGTATTCCAGGATTGCATAAGTAACTACAAAGCTAATAAATACAGGCTAATTTTAACTAAAGAATAAAAATAACTATTTAGCATTAATTTGGTCAAATAATAGCCCTTAAACTACGGTTACACGACACGTTTCCTAAAACATCACACCTTAAAATCAGATTAACGGGAACTCCACTTTTTTGTGGGAAGGATCTCAGGCCGACAAAGGGCTTTAAGGTCGACGGCCTTTCTTTGAATGGCAACAGCTTTTTGTACTATTAAGATTAAATTCGTTTGGTTTCCCTTTTATTTTTGACTTAGGTTAAAAATCTGAATAACCGAAGTTATTAAAACGTCGATGCTGCGTCAAGTCTACGCAATATTATAATTATATCATTACATGTGGCCTAATCTAATGTAGTAAATTCGATAAACATGACATAGCTAGCATTTAAATTTTAACACAGTTCATTCTTTCGAGTTTCTTGAATTAAAAATTTATTCTATGCTAGACAGGTTTTACTTTATTTTAACTTTCAAAACAGTTTAATAACTGACTATATCTCACAAAAAATGTAATAAATAAATACGATAAGTCCTAAACACGTTACAGACACCACTCATCAACCTTAAATACGTGAAGATTATCCAAAAAATCACACCTCCTCAAACCGGAATCCCATTATTTGGGGGCCAGGACCCTACAGGGGTCAGTGGCCCGTCCGGGATAGCCCGCGTACAGTTAGCGGTCATGGACCGGGAGCGTTCTGGCCTTGAGGCGGCTCTACGGAATACAAATCGGGACAGGTGGGTTGTTCTTTTTGAGATTGAATTTGATAATTATGTTGTTTGGAATTGACATTAGAGAGAATACGTTTTGGCATGGTATGTAAGCGATAACATTTTGTTAATAATATAGTTCAAGTGAACCAATGTTTCAAAAATAAAGATACAATGTACCGTTACTATTTTCTTGCTCAATAAGTCACATACTTAGATAAATTAAATCTGGATAATTTTACCGCGTACAACGATATCTTTGGCAGAAAAGGAATTTGTAGATTTCTCGCCATTATTTATTTCACTGAAATATAAATGATGCCGCTTAAAACTAGATAATATAATTTACCATACAGCTTTCTTCTTATGAATTTTTAATTATTTAATGAGAGCATCGTTTTTGGCTCGCATCTTTGCTATTCATCTATACAATTAAAGTAAAATCAACATTTTAATAGAAGCGGAAGATATACCAGATCCTAAAGCATTTTATGAAGCACCGCCACACATAAGAGCCACTTAAGTGTGCGTGTGTATGATAATGAGTGACGTATTCGCCGCTATTCGCCTCGTGACGTAGCGCCACACGCGCTGTACAGGTTGATGCAAAATTACACGCCTGCTTAATGGTCAATTAACATTTAATTAGATATGTTAAGTTGTACTTGTACTTAATGGACAAGCTTTTATTCAATGTTAATGTAAAGCTCCTAATGAGACGGTCATTTTGTATATTGAAACTAATTGCGCACTGAACAGTTGCTTTAAGCTGATGATTACACTCAAATTGGTCGTGGTAATTTTCTGAGAAATGTATTCGTAACAAGACAAGAATACTTATGAATTACTGTGCTTGAAATACAAGATATTGCGACCATCTTGAGGTACTTTCAAGTTAGTCCGAGTGGTGTTGGGTTTAGAATAAATTATAAGACGAATTCGTTCTATCTTGGGGGTATGCTACATGACGATTAAAGTAAAACTAAGTAAACTTTATATGAAACTTCATGCAAACGACGCTCTATTGATTATTATCCCGCTGTCAATTTGGACAAAGTCCGAATTGGCAGTGAGCTTTGTGCTGGCATATAGTGTACGAGTAAGAAGTTTATATTGAAAATACATTTTTGCTCTGTTTCCTGTCAATACAAATTTGAGATGTTCCTCAATAAATATTTTTATTTAGTATAGAAAAATATATGCCTTGCTTTGGCGATGGCGATTCTATTTCTACTAATTTATTATCAGAAATAAAACGAAAATAAACACAAATTTATTAAAAAGTCTTGAAACTTCTTTAGAGGTTCAATATCAGTTCAAAGATCTAATCAAAATATTGATTACAAGCGCTTTAACTATTCAATTGTAAACAAGCAAAATATTTTAACGAGGTTTTTTTTCGTTATTAGTGGTCGCCGCATTGTTGTTGTGGCTACAATGTGGTCAATTTTAATGGTCGCCTAGTTTGCACATCTAGCTCAGTTTGGCAAACGCTGTTGCAATCGAAAATAATCAAACAGTTATTGTGGTTTTAAATGTAAATTTCCTTAGATAACTTTGCTTTTGTAGGTTATTTTTTTGTTATATGTATTGACCATATAATAGATCTACGGCTAAATAACTAGTTTCAAGTATCCGAACAACACAAAATTTATTCCAAACGGGTAACTGTGATTTATGTCTTTGTGATTTCACTATGTTTCTAATAAACATATATAAATATCCTCTCGGCCTATTTATTTGCTTTCAAGGGCGCCATCGGCATTGGATGATTTTGTATTATTTCTTTCTTAGCTCATCCTAAAGACCTTTGTGTTAGGTCTTATAAGGAAGGAACTTAATTTGCTAAACATTTTCAAAACACGCTGTATATGCGAGCAGGAGCATATTTTATACAGGTTGGATAACTAGTGTTGTCCGAGGCGCGGTACAGTTAGGCATTGTTTACTCATGCACCCGCGCCGCCCGAGCGTGGCGTGTGCTCTACTCGCGCCTAGGATGCATCTCCATGACTAAGTAAGCTTTTGTGTGGAGTGATTTACTTTGCTTATGGTGTCATTTATATTATGTTGTAGCAGCAACAGTTCTCAATACTTGTGTTTATTATTATGTTGAGCTTCTTCCTTAGCATTCTTTCATGAACATTTTGTTACAGATTCTATTTTCTGTTGTGACATTATGTGCTGTCGCAAATTATTTGACGAAATCACACAATATTCTAAAACAACCCTAAGATTGTATAATACTAATTTATTTGAATATTACACGTAAATCGTATTACAAGTATTATATAATATTACATATCTATTTTGCGAGATACAAATTACATTGAATCTACCCCAAACAAATAATTTAAATGAAAAAAAAAACATGATAATGTTTTGTAACTTTCCTCACTCTAATAGTTTTTCTCAAGTTACCTATGAATATTCCAATATAGTATGGCTGATTAAAGATTATACTTATTCTTTTACTAACAATAATAGTCATTATAACCAAACCCACGTGAGGGTCGATAACCGCAGCCAGTGTAAAATGTATGTATCATGGTAGTGAGTGTAGTACGCATAGCAAGTACAGCTCACAATTATTTTCCGTTCGGTTCCAACATTGTTATAATAATGTAACGTACAGCAGGTGGAGCGGAGCTACTGTTCCTGATCCGGCTCTTGATCACTCGGTCAATTTTGTATTTTTTCAAATTGCTTTTTGTCTTACTTATAAAAACCAATTTTAATTTTGAAGGTTTGTATACTCAATGTTTAATTTTTTTTAAATATATTTTTGTTAAAATGTAACTATGTAACTGTAATGTCTAGTTCTTTTAATTATTGAGTCATTTCATTGGTCTTTCATTGGACTCTATTTGAGTCAGAATCAACTTATGAGATAGTTAAATTATATTATTATTATTAAGTATTAATACTTTTCAATTCTTAAGAACTGTCTAAGATAAAGAATCCAGAAATATAGTATATGAATAGTTATTGAAAAAAATTGTTAAAATAAAAATAAAGGTTAGTCCACCAATAATCTTTTTATTTTGTACATTCATGATAATTTGGTTAAATATACAATTTGATTGTATTTATTTGTTATAACTATTTTAATAATACGTGTATAGACAGTCATTAATCAGCCGGATTGGGAACACGCTCAGTGAATGGTGGAAAAAACAAGCGCGGGCGAGTATCGATGCTTGAACATATTAAAGGATGACGTCATTTGAATAATTAGACGATGACCGGCATGAATACTTACAATTACATGTTAATTGATTGTTTTAGTACTATCATTTGATTACTTTTTATCTTTCATTTGTACTAATTTGCGTGTACATATTTACCTAATTACCCAAGTAAGTGATCAATGAAAAAAAATTGTGATTATATAGTTTGTTAATTATATTCCTTAATAAGATCACTTATCATTTTCATATGCTATTTAAAATGATGTTACCGTTATCAGTGATAACATTATTATTTTTGTAGTTTGCTTTTCTTTCAATATCATAGACGTCAAATACGGGATGATAAATTAACTCAAGGAAATACTGTTGGTCAATATCAAATTCCACAATTACGTTCAATCAATAAAACGCTCGCAGTTCATAACTTACCGAGCGTTTCTCTTATCGCTGCAGAATCAGACAAATGAGTCAAAATGAGCCGCTACATGTATTTTAATATATTTCATCGTGAGGGTGTCGTAAAAGCCGACGAAATGTAAACCGAAGGTTTGTGGCTAGGTGATCTGCCTCTTGCGTTGCCACTTACAAACCGTCAGAATGACATTGTGTATTCTAAATAGTTTGCTATCAAAAAGCGATAATAATTGTTTTTTTTCAAGTTATATTAAATTAGAAGTATATGGAGCTTAAGTGCGAAATTAGTTATATATTGAAATGTAACATTTTGGATCTTTTCTGATAATTAAATAATATTTCAGAAAATTATGACTTCTCTGTATTTTTTCTGGCTCTGCTTATCGAATTTAAACCTAGGATAAAAGCAATATGTATTTGAGAAATATATGAACGAAATTAGTTAGCTCTCTGACAGCTCCAATCATCCGGCGTAATACATATCTAACTTGAGAAAACGATTCTAGTGCCACAATGACTCGATTGCAACTACGCTTTGCACTCAGCTTCGAGTATTAAAAGTATAACAAGACTTTTACTTGGCAAATAGAAAACGACAAAACGAACGCACCTATCTCAAGAACTTAAGGTTAAAATTGCGACAGACTTGTTGACAGAACTATGAGTCGACAACTTTTACATTTAGCGTCGCGTTGTTAATACGATTTGTGTGAAGCATATTTTCTTTGCGAATTGTACAAATATTTCACTTGCGATGAAAGTTTTGATTTTGGAACGAGTAAATGTCATTCAGCGCCAGGTCTTCTGGCTAGCGTGCCAGGCAAAGGAAACATTGCACATGCACATTCTTTACAACTTTACCGTGCGTTTAAATTTGCTATCTAATATGGTCGCCTCGTTTGAGATAGTAAAGGAACTTCTAATACACGGGATTATATAGGATGTAACAAAAATTCTCTAAATAAAAAAATCGATAGTACTGCTGCTAAAATTTCAAGATAAATTGCTGAAATTTATAAATGCTGAATAAAAAATGCAAAAATTTCTAAATTTCAAGATAAACATACTGCCACTTTTTTCTTAATTTTTGGTCACCGGTGACGAAAGTGTGATGGCTCCAGAAAATAGCACAGAGACCCAAATACATTATGGACTCAGATAACTAAGTTTGTATGATAATAATGATAGCTAGTTAGTTGATGAAACCAATGATTTTAGCAAAAATCTGTATTAGCAAAACGTCGATATCTATATTAAAAACTATTTAAAACGTAGAACTCCTTCTTTTGATTAGTCCTAATTGTGTAAAGTTTTTTGTTGAATGGTTTTTTTTACACTCTGTATAGTTTGGAAAACTCTCAATATTTTTAAAACATCAATGTCAATTGCTAATCTGGAGTTGACTACGCCGGTCAATTTGTTATGTTAATACCTAACCAAATTTTAGATTAACCATTAACATGCGATATCGTTTTAGATTTTAAATTTGCATATTTATAAAAAAATATCGTACACCTGTGTTTTCATTGTGTCAATCAAGATACTTTAAATCGATGTGACACTTATTAACGAATTCCATTAAAAATATTTATAAGAGAAAACCTAACTTCGATGTTCTTCTTTAAAACTATGAAACCATAATAATGCCTATACTTTCATTTGTTTATATATTATTTACTAGGGACCCGCCCCGGCTTCGCACGGGTGCAATTATATTATACCTATAAACCTTCCTCTTGAATTACTCTATCTATTAAAAAAACCGCTTCAAAATCCGTTGCGATTTTTTAAAGATTTATGCATACATAGGGGCGGACAGAATAATGCGACTTTGTTTTATACTATGTAGTGATAGTGATTTGGGAAAACAAAGAATTATACAAAACGTTTAATTAAATAGCTAAGAGTTATATAAAGTACATTTACGTTTACACTGTTCAATAGCAACGTGTCAAGAATAATAAAAAAGTGACTTTATATAAACAAAAACGAGGGATATTTCTTAAAGCGCCGAAGAAACTGATGCCTATATAAAAGACATCAACGCGCGGTACAGTGACCTACTGCTAATGTTATCCTTGTGTGAGTGTAACATAGTATTTGAAACACTCTGTTTGTGTGTTTAGATACACAATGTGAATTCACGAGATACCATGTGTGCGATGTATGCTACGCACACAGTGTTAGTTATAAGTACTTGTTAATGATTTAAAAAATAAGTTATGAGTAAGCACCGGCGAGTGAAAGTTTTTGCTAAACGGCTCTTTATAATTTGGTAGAATTGATGCTAACGCGTTTTGTGTGCGTTAAGTACGTGACTTGACGTTTTCGGAGCCTTAATGCAGTTGAGAAGAAACTAAATGTATGCATTTGGTTTCGTGCGTACGTACGAATTCGAACGTAGTAATTCTGTGGATATGTAGATTAATTAAAAAAAAATCGTTCCTTTTTTATATTTTGAATTATTATGACATACCTAGAAGAAACACTATTTTTCTTTTTTACAACAAAATAAGTCAGCTCTATACCAAAATAATACAATATATTATAGCAATACTTGGTGAAAAAACACAATTTACATTCCAAATTTAAACATAAAATAAATATTGCGCTATTCCGTATCATTCAAATACATTCACATAGTATCAATATGTGCGTGAATTCATACGTCGTCGCTAGTGTGTGTGTGTTGACAACTTTCTTTTGCGTGGCGCTCGCGCGGCCTCAACCGTGACATTGTAGTTGGTTTATTGCCTTATTCAGACTTAAACTGGTTCTTGATTCTAGACCTAATGAGATAAAAGTTTATGGGTTTAGTTTACGGAATTGGGCTCCTAATCAAATCGACTTTTAGAGTGACAGAGAATATACTTGGATGAAATGGTAATTAAATAAAAGTAAAATTTATAATTATGTACAATGTTTCCAAGTGTTACAGATAAAATAGTATTTAAAAAAAAACGGTTGGTGGGCTGAATAACTGTTCATTATTAAAACAAAAATGCTATAGATACCAATAAACTTTCTGTTGTGGACATTGACACGAACAAAGACAATGAAAAATGGAAAACATTTTCAATTGGAATCATTTTCAAGGGTTTCTTCCAAAGTAAACTTGGTAAAATAAAGAAATGTTAAAATTCGTCTTCGGTTATGACGGCAACACTGACATTTTAGTAAAAATATTCTTAGATAGTCCTTTAATCCACTGTATTCTTGGATTCCAGTTTATCCACCACAACTAGAGAATCAAATCCCGAACCTACCAACCCAAAAACGGTAATCATCAACTTAATAAATTACCGTTATAACATGACCGTGACACGTCAGAACACGTTCCCAACTTAGGCATCATAACTTATCTAACACTTAATCAATTTCACGTGTGAATGAAGCTTAATTAGCGTAGAGTGTAGAGAGATCATTAGAATAGCAGTGCTATTTTTCTTCTGGAATAAATATCACGAGAAGATTGATCGAAGCCTTTTTGTGCTGTGATTGTTAAGCATTCATTGGCGTGTTATAATTATATCGAGCGAGTAATTGATGAAATGTCTATCAATCAGCAAATCAGCAGTTTGATTTAAATTTATTTAACTACGCGTTAGTGTATGCTGATAGCGACGTATTTAGAATAGATACATGGGATACCAGCCCATTCCAACCACGCGGTGCTTTAGATAAAAGCGACTATTTACAGCAAGTAGAGAACCGACCTACAAGAGAACTAGGCTTTGGGAGATCAAAAGAGATTGATGATTTGTAAGAATGAAGAATTGTATAAGAAAGGTGTGAATATAGAAATGATGACTGATAGGTGTGTATGGGGACTACCATCTAGCGTGGGATAAGAGCCGTAAGATGATATTGTAAATAGTTTTAACCTCTAAGTTTGAGTTTTCAAGTTTGTTATACAGTTAGCATGACTAATTCAAATATGAAAGTATGAGTAGAGTAAAGCTTATAGCAATTTATCTTCTTATTAAATTTATTTTCTTGTGAGCATCCAGGTTATAGAGCTTTTTAGCCGTACACCGGTTTTTGTCTAAAATGCGCATTTTGAGATCTGAATTGCGTTTAGTAAGAAGCTTTTGAAAGAATTATATTTTGAGGATTTTAGATTGCATGCTAAATGTGGCTACATCACATCACTCTGCGTCGTTAGTGCCAAAATTTCCAAAACATGTTCCACATACCCACGCAAATATTTGTTACAAATACATAATATTAAACACAAGTCTTCGTAACACTTTAAAACTTCATTAAAGAGGCTTATAAATCTGCCCACAGTTTTTTGCTTGCAAACAAATGATCGCAATCTATCAATAGTGACATAAACTGCTACTTGCTAATGTGAATTATCTTAATTTGAATATAACTGTTGCAAATTGTCGTACGGACAAATTAGTAGAGTTGGTTTCTGGGTCACCAACTTGGAGATTGAATTGAACTTATTTTAACTTGGTAGTAATTTTTGCCGAATGGAAACAGAGTTGTGCGTGTGTCTCCCTATGAATTTAATTTAGTATTATTTGTGTTCATTGGCTATTTTAATAACGTTGAAGAAAATGTGCTCGGCATTGCACGAGTCTTAGAAATGGTGAGTTATGCGGTATACCACACGATTGGTAAAGAAATAGATTGGAAATATATAGTCTTCCAATATTAATTTCGTGCGGCTAATTAAATAGGCGAAATATTGATAGATATAATTTTAATTGTTGTATATTTGCATATCTGCAAGTACTAGGCCTTCCACTGTGCTTATAGTTTAAATTCATAAATAGAAAAATACTGTCAATCAACACTAATATCCATAGATTGTAAATTAATAAAATGTATATCTTCCTCGTTTTTAATTGGCATTGTGTATTTAAATTAAGTGACAGTGGCATAGATATTTACCGTGTTTATTAAAGACGATATTTCCTGTTTTAAAATATAGAACAGAATTAACGAAATTCAGATGATGAATATTTTAATGATAATGAATGAATAAACTCAAAACTCAAAAACTCAAATCATTTATTTCAATTGAACCTATTTACTGGTGTTTTTGAAAAGTCAAAAGTGAAGTTAGGAATCTAGTTGCATGTTCCAAAAAGTAGATCCTATGGAGAAGAACAGGCAAGAAACTCCATGGACACTCTTTTTATCATATTTTCTGTTACAAGCATCTGATTGGGTTACATTGATTTCGTGTTTATTTATAGTAAGCTAAGATGTGAGGACAATGTAACATATTGCACAACAGAAGTGTCCAGGAGATCAATATAAAGCTATGTAGGTATGTCAATAGCAGTTAAGGGATGACCGGCCCCAACTGGCGGCACCCGTTCACGAGCATGACGCATGTGCCAGCCATCCCCCAGCTCAACCATATTTTAGGGAACCGAAGGACCCGACACACACGACACCACCAGCATGACCTTTAAGCGAGCATGACATACTCTCAACTGCTTGTTTATATGATAAGTTATATAAATACGGTGACTACATAGTGCTCACATTTACAATTCTAAACTTCTAAACAATTATACAAAATAAAATGATAAAGGTCCTGTATAATACGAAGGTCCTGTATACTCGATATAAAAAAAAACAAAGACAAATTAGTCCTACTCAGTGGTAAAAAAAAAACAAGGAACATGAATATTTAATAAATCCATGATGTCAAAAATAATATTATGAGAAAGGTACATGTCAATAAAAGAACTAGTGAAAGTCCGGAATTAAATAATTATTACAAAAAAAGGAGTAGCAAAATATGAAGACCACATAAGACTATTTCAGTGTGGCTGCGAAGCTGGACCAGCATTTCGCCAAGCATTTTTATCATCGACATATTCATCTAATTTATAATAAGCCTGCCTACATAGTGTGCGTTTTACACATATTTTAAACTTCTTCTCGTTTAATTGAAGGATGTTGGAAGGTATTTTATTGTAAAATTTAATGCAGTTCCCCATAAATGAAGTTTGCACTTTTGATAATCTAAATTTTGGTTGAACTAGTTTATTTCCATCTCTAGTAGTATAATGATGTCGTTCGCACTGTTTACTAAATAAATGCAAATTTTTCCTAACATACATGATGTTTTCATATATGTACTGACAAGGCACTGTTAGGATGCTTATTTCTTTGAACAGATCCCTAAGGGAATCGCGACTGCGTAGATTGTAAATAGCTCTAATAGCTCTTTTCTGCAGAATGAAGATTGATTCAATGTCTGCAGCACGTCCCCATAGCAGAATACCATAAGACATGATACTGTGGAAGTAACTAAAGTACACCAGTCGTGCAGTGTCTATGTCTGTTAATTGGCGGACTTTCCGAACAGCATACGCTGCGGAACTTAGCCGCTTAGAAAGAGATGTTATTTGGGGACCCCATTGTAATCTAGAATCAAGCGTTATCCCTAAGAAAACAGTGTCCTCTACTAAATCCAATTTATCATTATTCAATACCACATCACACTCACTATGTTTAACATTGGGTAAAGAAAATCTTATACATTTTGTTTTATTCCCATTTAAGACTAAATTATTCGCAGTGAACCAACCATGTACTTGATTAATAATTTTATTTATATCGTCATAGTTTTTAGCACGTCTATCTACTTTAAAAATAAGTGAGGTGTCGTCAGCAAACAAGACTATCTTGGGTTGATTATGCAATGAATGGGGAAGGTCATTAATGTAAACTAGAAAGAGAAACGGGCCTAATATAGAACCCTGTGGCACGCCCATTATTACGTTTGAGCTCATTGAATTGACACCGTTTATCTGAACCTGCTGCTGTCTATCACTCAGATATGATTTAACTATACAAATAGCCTGCTTACAAAAGCCGTAATGTTCAAGTTTGAGGAGCAGCGTTTCATGATTTACACAATCAAATGCTTTCGAGAGGTCGCAAAAGATCCCAAGAGCATCATGTGCTTCCTCCCAGGCTGTAAAAATATGCTTTAGCAAGGACACACCGGCGTCAGTAGTGCAACGCCCTTTGGTGAAGCCGTATTGCTGATCATGCAGGATATTGTTTATGTTGAAGTGCAATAGCATTTGATTAAGCATGATCTTTTCGAAAATTTTACTGAATACTGGCAAGACCGATACCGGCCTATAATTGTTAGAATCTCTACTGTCCCCAGATTTAAAAAGTGGTATAACTTTACTATGTTTCATAAGATCAGGAAATACTCCTTGATCTACACATAAGTTAAACGTTAAAGCTAAGTAGGGAGCTAAAGTTTCAATAACAGATTGACAGGTTTTGATAGACATTCCCCACAGATCCTCAGTCAGTTTGATCTTAATATCCTTGAAAGCTTTTTTAACAGTTACATTATTTATGTGTTTAAAACTAAATGCTATGGGACAGGTAGTAACATTTTCTCTGAGAAGGGCGATAGAAAGGGCAGGTGAGGAATCTAAAGCTTCTGTCGTTTTAATCGGTATATTTGTGAAGAAATCGACAAATTCCTGAGCTACGGCCTTGTCAGTATTTACAGTACCGTGACTAGTTTCTAGTGTGTAATTATTAGATGGTGTATTTTTCCTGCCAGTTTCATTATTAATAATTTTCCAAGTTGTTTTAATCTTATTATCCGATGCTTTAATTTTACTACTTATATATTTAGATTTAGCTAACCTACACACGCTTCTAAAAGTTTTTGAATAGACGGCAACATAATTACTAAAAGACTCCGTCCTAACATAAGGCTTGAGCCCATATAACTCGTACAGTTTATCTCTACTTTTCCTAATACCTGTGGTTGCCCAATCACTGAAAATAAATTTAGGGTAAGTATTTTTACTTTTTATCTTAAATATATTGCTAAACTCAGTCTGCACTACAGAAAACACATCCGAGTATAGTTTATTAGCATCGTTTATGTTTAAGTCCTGAACTTGTAATACACTACCTATAACCCTATCAAATTTCTTTAAATTACCAGGTGTTATTGGCCTATACTTTATCTGAATCTTCTGCAATGGTATCTTGGACCTAAAGGTGACAGTGAGTCCGCTATGATCAGAGGGCAGACAATTAACGACGCCTTTATGTATGAAATCACAATTACAAAAAACATTATCAATACAGGTAGCAGAGGTTGTTGTTATTCGAGTCGGCTCTAAAAATATATTGGACAGATTGAATGACTTAAAGAGGCTTAACAATCTGTTACTATTTGAATTATTTTCTAAAATATTAATATTAAAATCACCACAGATAATGACAGATTTGTTACTTTTGATGACTTTTGCCAAAGCATCTTCCATTGTGGTCTCAAAAATAGAATAGTTTTGCATACTTGGTGGTCTGTAAACGCACACTATAACATGCTTGTCCAGCTCAACACATGATAACTCAACATTGTGTTCAACCGATAGACTAACTATATCCTTCCGTTGTTTACATTTAATGCCATTTCTATTTAATATTAGGGTACCTCCATGTAACATGGATTTTCGATTAAAACAACTGGCCACACTGTAATTTTCTAAATTAATTATCATTTGATCTTCCCTAAGCCAATGTTCACTTATACAAATTATGTCATACTGTGTTTTATCTAATAACATTTCCATTTCTAATAATTTTGAAGAAAAACCTTGAATATTTTGATACAATAGCTTAATGGTCTTCTGCTTAACCCCTATGGAACAATTAGATTGCTGTAAGCTAGAGGATACATAGTTATGTATAGTTCCAGTAAAGTTATCCTCTATTGTCTTGCTGACTAGTTTAAATGGATATCCGGAGCAAATCTCTGAACTTTGTTTTCACTAGTAAGCAAGTACTTATTTCCTATGCCTAGACTCAAAGTCTGAGATCCCTCCTTCGTCGAAGTCCTAACTAACCTAACATTAGTAATATTACTAGGGGGTGTAAAAAATAAAGAAGAAGTCATACTATTTATGACAGAGTTAATATTAAAAGCTAATAGCGAAGCTATTTTACGTCTAATTGTATTTGGGAGGTGTAAACTCTTCCCAGTCACTGTCAGCTTATCTACAAAACTATTAGTGTCAAAAAATAAAAGCTTATCGCTGTGGTGACTAACTAAGAAATGTATGTGATTATTTAACATATATATGTGGTTATTTTGACTCTCAGTTAAATGTTCAAAGTATGGGAATGCACACAAAATAATTTTATTACAATTAAGTTGTAATAAATGCTCAACACTATCAGTGACATGTTTTTTACTAACATTTAAACTATTACCTATAATTATAGTTAAATTTGTAGAAGATGTAAACTTCTTTTTAATTATATTTGACATAATTAAGGTTGTGACGTTGGAGTAATTAATGTGTTTTCTATTTTTAATTCGATAAATTATTAATGACAGAGAAAAGCTTTATGTTAGATTTATGTTTTTTGATAAATCTTATTCCTTCTGAAGCAGATATGGTAGCAATGATACATTGCTTTGAAAACCAACATTTTGAAACTAGCAATAAAAATGTGATAACTACTTAGAATAAAATGGTATCTCTGCAACCTCGAATCGATAAGTTCTCCTAACAGCACACCCTGCCTACATGTCTGCGATTATGTAAAACTTGATTCATAACTGTAATCGATTTGAATCGCAATGATCGGCATATCGCCCCCAATCCTAGGAACGGGCCACCAACTATCTATACTGCGCATCGACCATTAACGATATCCACACCAAACCGAGGTTTAGATCTGGGTTGTGATATTATCCGCGCTTCTGTTTAGCTTATGCATGTTCAGAAATTTCAATTAATTGTCTTTATAATAGATAAAAAAATGCAATCAGTTGTCCCATTCGATGAGATTTTGAGTTTGGAATTTCATCTTGTTGAGTTGACAATTTTGCTATAGAAAACTCCATGTTTTTACTGATTTTTCTTCAGTGCCCAGAAGGTGAAGTTGCTTGTCTGATTAAAATTTAGTTTGTTCTTTATCCAGCATGGCCAGTATATTCGTTTCATCATCTTTAACACTTTGCGGAATATATGAGATGCCCATGACATGATCATGTATGTTATCACACATACTTTCAGTAAACATGGCTAATGGTAAGGCAGTCCAACGCCTTCCATATTCTATGATTTTGAACTAAGGAGTTTTAAGCTTGTAATATCTGCAGTTTTAAGGGAAGACGAAATAGTGTTTTTGTGGGGTATATAACTATATATGAATACTAATAGTTCAAATATAGTTGAGTAGGCTGCAGTATAGATTTAAGAAGGCGGCCAATTTGAAAATAAAGACTATATGTGTCACTAAAATATTAAATAAACTATTATATTAGATGTATGTTCTGCGCAGCATGTCTCGGGTTCGATCCCCGCACGGAAGAAATATTTGTACGACCTACAAGTATTTGTTCCGGGTCTGGGTGTTTTCTATCTATAATATGTATGTATTTACAAAAAAAATGTATATAAGTAGTTTATCATCCATCTCGTTACCATAACACAAGCATTAAGTTGCTTAGCTTGGGACGAGATGGCGTTGTGTGAAATGTCCAAGGATATTTATTTATTAGGCACAAATGATCACAAAAATATTAAATGGCAAAAAGCAATGCGACTTTGAACTAGGGTAAAAAATTGCAGAGGTTAGGAAGAGCGGCACAGTTTGAATGGCCAATTGGCGGCAAATGTGTAATCCGCCACTGACTAATAGAATGGCCATTTTGCTTTTTGTGATTTGTTGGGACAGTATTTTGATTGAACAGTGGGATGGTCCGGAAATTATGACAAGCAAAAGAACAACCGTCGTTGTCATTTCAGCCCATAACTACTGAGTCGGGCGTCTTCCAAATTCATGAAGGGAAATCAACCCACTTTGCCACGCTGGAAAGATAGGTTGACACAAGATTGTATCAAGTTGTCCTTTTCGTGCGGCTTGGGACACTGCCTATTTTGTTCCGTTAGTAGCTTCTTACGACATGAACAGGATAGTGCAGGTTGGAGACATTATGTATTTCAAATCCCTCACTACACGAGCCACATGCAAAATAACACTAGCTAATCATAAACGTCGAACCACTTTAACTGTATTAAATACAGTGTAGCAACTGAAATCATAAAGCGAAGTAACCTGTACCACTGACATACTAACTTCTGCAGCGATTAATTCACGATATCCCGTTGTGCACTTGTACAATGTAAAAACATTAGAAGTCGGACCCCGATAACTTGCAATATTTGATAGGCTTTTCATGTGCTAATTATTTTTTAGTAACAGTATTAAATTAACAACAATATAAAACATAATTAAAAATAATATTTCAAATTAAGAGCTACAAACAAAAATATGCGTAATTGTTTTATTCGAATACAGACTTGAGAAAATTTTCCAATTGTTGAATAAGTCATATAGATTTTACCTGCTCATTCCCTATGCTGCCTCATATGATACCCTCCGCGTGGAATAGCCTATAGACACTATTTATTCTATTTTAAACGCGTCACGCATCGATGTAGGACCGGTCAGCCCTCATAAGCTGCTGAAGATATTTTGTCCGAAAATTCTTCCGACAATTTCGGACCAAGTGCACAATTGCCCACACTCCAAAAACTATGTTTTACTTTATCATTTAACGGTTTTCTGGCAAATTGCTGACAGTGACCGGTTTCCGTCTATTTTTATTTGCCAAACTAGAGCCGGGTGCCGTTACTTGAGCGAGTGACGTCATTGTTTCCAATTCGCTTCAGTAAGGCACCATTTTAATTGTCGGTTGCAATTAATTAGTACAATTTGTTAGTGAAACAGTTACTAAATTATGTTCGCAGACTATCTACTGAAAACTGTCTTAGTCTTACACCGTTTCCGTATATTACAATGAACATGTCTCATATTTAAATCCATGTCAATTCTATAGTATGCTTACTTTTCCTGTACTTTGGCTAACAAACTCGAGCCTAAGCCAAGCTAAGGGTTTGGTTTGTGAGGTGCATTTAATTGGGTTCAGTAACTATTGACGATTCTGGACAGATTTCGGGTAACGAATCAGATGGTAGAAATTTCAGTACTATTATATAGGCTGTTAGTTTGATATCTTTTGTAAGTATGAAGAGATTATAAGAAAGTAAATTTAAGGATGTCAGACATTGGCGAAGTTCAATGGGAATGAATCCGTTGGCCGATTTAACTACTGAAACGATTTAAACTCTATTGAGTCGCCGCAATCGTTTTATTTCTACAGGTACTGTGACGCCTCTTCCAAACGGTGAGTAGACGTTTTAATGTTTAGATTTTGCTTTCCAATTCTATTTTTATTTTATTTTGACTTAAAGTATTTAGTCAGTAGTATTACTTCCAAATTTATCAGTGTTTTTCTACTCTATTGTATTATACTTAAAAACCTTCCTTTGGTAACTCTATATCTATTAAAAAAAACCGCTTCAGAATCCGTTGTATAGTTTTACAAATTTAAGTATACATAGGGACGGACAGACGACAGCGACTTTGTTTTATAGTAGTGATAGTGATATGTACTACTACTATTCAGCCCATAAATGACCCACTGCTGAGTCGGGCCTCTTCTCATCACACATAATTAGCCTACTGTGCCACGCTGGCCAGACGGGTTGGTACAGGGTTACGTGTCAAGTTTTCCTTCTCTTGCGGCTAGGTTTTTAGCCTTGTCGTTTCCTTTTGTCGGCTCTTACGACACTCTCAGGATGGAATGGGGTGGTGACTATGTATTCTAAACCCATCACCACATAAATATAAAGGAACGACTTATTTGTTTCCCGCCACTTCGTCAATTATAAAGCAATCCAACATATCCAAATATACGCATAACTTATCAAATTTTCCGCCAGTAGCCAATACACTTTAACAGCATTTTTAAAACAAACCGTTTAATATATCGCTAAGCGTACCTCTCATTCATTAGAACGCCGACAACCGACGGACAGTCGTTGTTTTATATGAGGATTATAATTTGATGATAGTAACGGAGGCGGCTCTATCCGTGTGGTAGCGGAGTAAGAATTCTACCACCCCATATCTTCCCGTGGGTGTCGTAAGAGGCGACTAAGGGACAACAGACGTTGGGCAGCAGCGACGTTCTGTCCAAAAACACACCATCCGTTACTGCGATCGCCAACCCGCCTGCCAAGCGTGGCGATTATGGCATAACCCCCCATATGGCAAACACATATATGCAACGGCCCCCAGTTCCCGGTACCCTTACTATCCCCGGCCACGGTAGCGGCCGTGGTAACGGTAAGGCGGGGGGTGCTAAGAATCCCCGGGCTACGGATAGCTACCACCACCAACTGACCATGGCGACGTACAACGGACGAACGATGCGGCTGGACGCACATCTTGAGGAGCTCGAAGTAGAACTGAACAATATAAGATGGCACGTTCTAGGGTTATGTGAAGTCCGTAGAGAGGGGGAGGACACCATTACTCTGGAATCGGGCCATCTGTTCTACTTTCGAGAAGGAGAACAATCCTCACAAGGTGGAGTGGGATTCCTCGTCAATAAGGCCCTCAAGGACAACATTGTTGAGATATCTAGTGTGTCGGCGCGGGTTGCATACCTCATTCTAAAGCTCACCGAGAGGTATTCCCTCAAAGTGGTGCAAGTGTATGCACCAACGTCGACATACTCGGACGACGAAGTGGAAATTGTGTATGACGACGTGCACAGGGCTCTGCATAATACCACTAAGGCTCACTTCAATGTTGTCATGGGGGACTTCAACGCCAAAGTGGGAGTACAAAGTTGCGGCGAATCGGCAGTCGGATCGCATGGCTACGGATGTAGGAACCACAGGGGGCAAATGCTGGTCAACTTCCTGGAACGCGAGGGGCTATTCTTAATGAATTCATTCTTTAAGAAAAAGCCCCAAAGGAAGTGGACCTGGCAAAGCCCCGACACTGTGACGAAAAACGAGATAGACTTCATCATGACGGACAAGAAGTATATATTCAGGGATGTCTCTGTGGTAAACAGGGTAAATACCGGCAGTGACCACCGACTTGTACGAGGCACCCTGAATATAGACTTCAAGCTTGAACGCAGACGGCTGATGAAGTCTATACTCCGACCCAACCTGCATCAAGTGGCCAGCGATTCCGAAAAGTTCCAGCTGGAACTTCAGAACCGGTTCGCTGCTCTGGAAACTACAATGAGCGTTGACGAGGATCTGGACAACGTAGTCCAAATAATTAAGGACGAGGGACGGAAGCTCTGTGCGAGGAAGCAATATGGACGGGCATCGAAACTATCTACTGAGACTCTCCGGCTTATGGATCATAGACGGCAAAATACCAGCGCCACAACATCCGAAAAGAGGGCCCTCCACAAGAAAATCAGGACACTGATACGCCGTGACCTCCGACGCGCCAATACGCAAAAAATACAGGAAGCGATTGAGCAAAATCGGGGGTCCAAAGTGTTTGCGCAACGTCTTGGGAGGAGCCGTCTGAGTAAGATCACGACCACCAACGGCAATGTCGTCTCATCTAAACCGGAGATAGTCAAGGAAGTGGAGAGTTTTTATGGTCGTCTATACGCTTCAAATACTCAACAGCCATCACCCGCTTCTACAGATCCCAGAGCTACGTTGTCCCGCCACTACACAGATGAGCTGCCGGAAGTCAGCCTTGACGAAATCGAGTTGGCTCTCAGACAGCTTAACAATGGAAAAGCCCCGGGGGAGGACGGAGTTACGTCGGAGCTACTGAAAGCAGGTGGGTTACCTGTAATCAGACAGCTCCGACGCATTTTCAACACCGTTCTATTCTCTGGGAGAACTCCTAATGCGTGGAGCAAGAGCATAGTAGTCTTGTTCTTCAAGAAAGGAGACAGAACACTTCTCAAGAATTATAGGCCCATCTCGCTCTTGAGCCACGTATATAAGCTGTTTTCGAGAGTCATCACAAACCGTCTGGCAAAAAGACTTGACGACTTCCAACCACCGGAGCAGGCCGGGTTTCGGAGAGGATTTGGCACCATAGACCACATCCACACAATGCGGCAGATTATACAGAAAACCGAAGAGTATAATCGGCCGCTGTGTCTAGCATTCGTGGACTATGAGAAGGCCTTTGACTCTATCGAAACCTGGGCTGTTCTGGAATCCTTGCAACGGTGCCAAGTTGACTGGCGATATATAGAAGCGCTGAGATGCCTTTACGCCGCTGCATCAATGACCGTCCAAGTACAGGAAGACCAGACAAGACCAATCCAATTGTGCAGAGGTGTAAGACAGGGGGATGTCATATCCCCGAAACTGTTTACAACCGCATTGGAGGACGTCTTCAAGACACTGGACTGGAAAGGACGGGGCATTAATGTTAACGGCGAGTACATCTCCCATCTGCGCTTCGCCGATGATATTGTCATCATGGCAGAATCGCTGCAGGATCTTCAACAAATGCTGGACAGCCTTGACACTGCATCCAAGCGGGTTGGTCTCGGAATGAACTTGGATAAAACCAAGGTTATGTTCAATGAACATGTCAATCCGGGACCAATCAGCATTGATGGTACTCCACTTGAAGTTGTTTCGGAATACATCTACCTCGGGCAGTGTCTGCAGTTAGGACGAAACAACTTCGAGAAGGAGGTAGCCAGAAGGATTCAGTTGGGCTGGGCAGCATTTGGGAAGCTTCGTCAGGTCTTTTCGTCGCCCATACCGCAGAGTCTGAAGACTAAAGTCTTTAATCAGTGCGTCCTACCCGTACTAACCTACGGTGCTGAAACGTGGACACTGACGGTGCGGCTAGTCCATCAGCTGAAAGTCGCTCAGCGAGCTATGGAGCGGGCTATGCTCGGTGTCTCGCTACGAGATAGAATTCGTAATGAAGTCATCCGAGCGAGAACGCGTGTCATCGACATAGCCCATAGGATTAGCAAGCTGAAGTGGCAATGGGCTGGCCACATCTGTCGTAGAACTGACGGCCGCTGGGGCAAACGGGTGCTACAGTGGAGACCACGTACTGGCAAACGTAGGGTGGGACGCCCCCCTGCTAGATGGAGCGACGATCTGCGACGGGCAGCCGGCAGCAACTGGATGCACAGAACCGAAGACCGGGTTCAGTGGCGAGCCATGGGGGAGGCCTACGTCCAGCAGTGGACTGAAATAGGCTGATGATGATGAATGATGAACGGAGGCGGCTAAGGATCTACATGGAAACAATTTAATGAAAGTTCTGACGTAGCTAGTATTTTAGTTAGCATTATTATATTATAAATTTGGAATGCATGTTAACTTGCCCATTTGGCCATGAACTTGTTATGAAAACCGAGTTAAGGAATGCAAGTGAAATAATGTTTCATAAATCAGTGTTCACATTTTTTTTTCTTTTCGATTAAGAGAGAGGGCGCTAGAACCGGTCAATATTTTTTACCTTTGAAATACATTTGTCAAACGCTTACGTATAGTTAGTTTGAGAGAATCGATGTAAATATTCTACCTCATGTTTATTTGAACATTTGATGCTCATTATTTTTGCTCTATTAGCAAAAGCCACTTTATGCTAATAAAAAAGGTGAGTTTGCAAATTTCGTATCCCTTGTTTTATGTTATTGTCCATCCAAACATGATAAACCATTGAACTGCAATAATAAAAGCATTTAACACTTTTGGTGTAGCCTTAACTTTATGAGAATTATTTGACGCCCACGTAACGGAGCTGTTTAAGACTTTGGGTAATTGGGTGTTAGCAAAGTTCTTGATAACTGTTAGTTAGAAGTGTGAGTTATTTTATTACGTAGATAAGTTTAGCAGTTATTCTGAATTTGTGCCAATAAGTTTATTTCAACTACACAGAAGATTATAAAGAAGTGTTTAAACATATTGTTCTATTACTGCATTTTCTGTATACTCGTACATTCCTAATATATATTAATTATGCTATTGTGCTAATTATAAATGGTATGTGATTTTTTTCCAACCCAAACATGTAATTTCACGAACACAAAAGCCACCTATGCTCAGAGCAGGCACCTCTGGTTTATATAAAGACACTTGCCCGACCAAAGCCCGATCCAAAGGCAGCACAAACATTAACAAAATATGAGTATAATACTTACAACACTTTTGAGTCACACTTTTGCCATTCCTGGAAAAAAAAATACACATTAGAAAACACTATCAAATAAAAAAAAATGGTGCTTAGATAATTCAAAGCGAATGGAATAACTTGAAACTATTATGCTTTAACGTATACCTATTTATTTTACACAAATGAGGATCTATTGCTGGCTGAATGTATGATTTCTGTATGAAGGAAATACGGCCGCTAACCTAGCCGCAGGAGAAGAAAAACATGATACGACACTATGCCAACCCGCCTGGCCAGCGTGGCACAGTACGCTAATTATCCTCCATGTCCTGACTCATGTGTCATTTATGGGCTGAATAGTAGCATGTTTTTATTATTACAAAAAAACCCTACTATTTTACTACTATCCGACTCAACAAGTAAGTATTGACACAAGTGCCGCACCTCGAACACCTATTCTAAGTGACAATACGCGTGTAACATTATTACGCTGCCCAATTAACACCGACAATACCCGATCACATCTCATTCGCTTGTCAGTGCTGCAAAAAGTCTGACCCCGATTTTGCACGAACACGTGTCTAGCCGAATCATTATCGCTTATTATGTTCATCTTTTTAAGTCTGACACCGCTTACTTTGTAGGTTTTAATTCATATTTCTAAATATCATACTCCGATATAATTTGTAGATATATTTTTAAATCCCTAGCAACAGATTTCGAATACATGGAGTCCCCATCCCATTCCATGCTAAGGGTGTCGTAAGAGCCAACAATACGAAATGATAAGGCGGAAAACCTAGAATAGAATAGAATACTCTTTATTGTACACCAATATCAGAAAAGGTTAACATGGCATCAGAGAAATACAACTAATAAATGTACAATGGGCGGTCTTATCGCACAGGGCGATTTCTTCCAGACAACCTAGCTGCAAGAGAAGAAAAACTTGATACGAAACCCTGTGCCAACCCATCTGGCCAGTGTGTCACAGTAGGCCAATTTACTCTCCATGTCATTGGAGGTGGCCTGACACGGCAGTGGGTCATGTATGGGGAGGTAGGTAGGAGGGGTCTTAAAAGGATAAAGCGTCTGTTTGTGGTATGGTAGCTCCGGAATAGAGGGGCCAATAATGGTGAGGTTTTATTTGAAAGCAGGTTTTGTAGCGGTGGTGCTTAGACATGTCGGTTCAGACGGTTCAAGGTTTCCGATTCCATCCAAAGGGAATCAAACGAGGCAAGGTGAATGTGGCAGAGAACCTTTCCGTAAGATGAGAAACCCTTTGCCAGCCCGTCAGGCCAGCGTGGCACATTAGGCTAATTATGGGCAGAGCTGATGATGATGAGTATAATTTCAAGTATAAAATTATTCCCACTTCACATAAAATGTGGTCGCAACAAGAAAAGTTCGCGGTACGAGAGACAAGGCACAGAAATTAAAAAAGCAAACTGTACATTTTGGCCGCAAAAATGTGGCCACGAACTAGGTTTACGAGCGAGACTCCGTGCACCCCGGCACGTAGGCCGAGAGGTCACATCAATAATAAAAAAACACCAAATTTCATGACACATTCTAACCTACAGGATAAAATATAAATTTATTAAATAATGTTGCTGTATATTTGACAAAACCATAGAAAGAAGCTAATTATTTTAAAGATACACGGAAACCGTTCATTGAAAACTATATTCGTTATTTCGATGCCTTTTTCGCGATAGGAGAATTTACTACTAAATGTGTATCTAAGATTACGTATAGGTTATTTGAAAATTTGCAATCAAATATTTGAAGGGTTTAACTCTAGTGATATTTTAAAATTAAATTTTGTTTTAACATTTACTTGTAACCTTTTGCATGTTGGTTGGCACAGGGAGTGGTATCAAGTTGTCCTTCTCTTGCGGCTAGGTTGTCGGCTATGAAAAATTTCATTTGTTGCCGGTTGTCGTAAGGAAATCCTTTTATTGGCTGATACGACAACCTTCGGGTGCAATGGGGCGGTAGCACAATGTATTCTAAACCCGTCATCGCATCGAGCATAATTTGCAAGGCAATCCATCAGTGAAAATAGTGCGTTATAAAATTACATCACCTCTTTGACTATCTGGTTATTCTTTTCGAGTTATGTAGAACATGGATTAGAATTTGGAGTAAAGTGAAGCTTTTGATGCATATTTCATGAGTGCACTTGATGTTTTCGCTTTAGTTGCTACGTAGCGAACACGACACTACACTTTTTACCGTTATGCGGTGTTGGCTGCAAACATCATGATATTAGTCAAAAACTGTCCAGTATTGCATCTGGTTATCTCACTATTCATCGAGGGATATTCTTGACACCACTTTTATATCGAGCCCTGCGGCTATGGTTTTTGTACAATTGGTTTGCTTAGTTGTGTCTTACGACACCCACGGCATTGAATAGGTTGGTGATACAGACAAGGACGGAGATGAATATGATGCTGCATAAAATAACCTGTTACATTTCCCATTGCTTTTCTCTTTGTTTATTTCTACTAGTCCAGAGTGTAGTACAGCATTCCTAACTAGTTCGACACAAAAATTTTAAAACCATTCATATACATTTTTGAATAAAGTGCATTTAGATTTGATTTGTATTCATTCACGTAAGGTATAATGTTACTTTTGTCAGTATATTTTGAAGTGATAAGAATTATTATTCGTCTAAATAAACATGAAATTAGCTATAAACTTTCCAAAAAACTTTGGCCCTAAAGACGGTGTAACAATCAATAAAAGTAAAGCCATCTCACATACAAGCGTGACGCGACATTTAGAGGAAGGCTCCACGAACTTCGAGCGTCGTGATCGAACAATTTCCGACTACAACAGTTGTGTGAGAGCATCATTTGGGCACCGAAACCGGGGGGACAGGTTGGTCCCGGTTATAACGGGACCGAGGCCTGTGACCCCGATCACGGTTTTGGAGGTTTTACGAAAGGACACGGAGATATGACGCTTATTTTTGGGTGGAATCTTGTCAATTTAACGTACGTTTTTTGTTCGCAGGGCGATTACAAGTACGAGAAGGATTATTTTGAATGTTGTATGAATTCTGGATTTGCTTGAGCTGTGGCAGAAGCGATTTTCATTTGGTTTTATCTATGTATGAAGTTAGCAGTATAGCTGTGTTTCAATAAAAGTACATAAGTAGTTTAAATAAAATAAATAAAATATAAATATCCTTGGACATTTCACACAACGCCATCTCGTCCCAAGCTAAACAACTTAATGCTTGTGTTATGGTAACAAGATGGATGATAAACTACTTATATACATATTTTTTTTTGTAAATACATACTTATTATAGATAGGAATGACATCCAGACTCCGAGCCTCTGGTTTAGACAAAGACACTTGCCCGACCCCGGAATCGAACCCGGGACCCTTGAAACACTTGATTATTTGTATTGAAATTCTATCGGATATCGTGTATTTATATTTCCAAGTGGTGACGGATCCAGAATACGTAATGTGCTTTAGGTTAATACGATGTTAATTAAACAATTATTAAAATAAAAGTTTGACTTTTGAAAAAGAATAACTTGATATGAAACGGGGTCACATTTCTCCAGCCTGCTTGGCAGAGTAATTCACTTACATTGCTATCTTACGCTAATTGCGGATCCGATATAGTAGTAGGTCTTTCAAAAGCCATTATCTTGGCTTAGCCGGTACTGGATATAAACAAAAACATGCTGTTTACATGAATAGGATTTGAAAACGTACACACATTCTACCCTTCAATCTGACACACATTCTACCCTTCCCCACATCAGGTTATGCGGGATTTTGCGTCGCTTGACCCAATTTTTTGTGCCAATTCTGAGACGGATCTACTCGGATGCAATTTCGGTGATGTAAACCGGAGAAAGTTCGCGATTATCCTCATAGGAGAAAGTTGAATAATTTTAGAATATGAGTCACCTATTTGCGGATGTTTGGAGTGTGCCTGTGCATATTTTATGGGAGGAAAACGCGCCCTGATCGTAAATAAAATATGTTTTGATAGAAAAAATAAGGTTATCTGAGATAGAGACGTTTTTATTTAAAAAAAAAACCCGTAAGAACGAAACCAATATGTCAGATAAATTGATATAACTAAAATTGTCTAAGATTCCTATATTATGGCAATATTAGTAACTTGTATTTGTGTTGTTCCACACACTGTTGTGTGTTATTTTAACGTTTATTACCAATTCCTGAATGAAAACTTAAATTGTTAAAACAGAGATTTGTTAAAGATTTCGTAAAGTTTGAATTAAGAAATTAACCAAACATGACTCGCATATACCTATTTAGAGAATGATAAAAAGCAACATCAAGTAATCCGCGTAAGCAGTTGCTGTTGAACCGCGTATTGGAAGATTAGAACAAATTATCAGAATGTGATAATTATAAATGGTCGATTCATTAAATGTCGTGAAAAAACAGACTGGACCATCTTGAAGTGTGCACTCAGCCTAGATAAAAATACACTCATCAGGTTAAAGCTAAGACGGATTTAGAATACAGAATGTCAACCATACTACCCACTACCATACTACCCTGAGGGTGTCGTAACACTAAGGGAACGCAAGAGGCAAGAGAAGGAAAAGCCAACCCCTTTTTTGCCGGCGTGGCACCTTAGGCATATTTCCCTCCACAAAGCTCGGGTTTAAAGCTAATTCAGGAAACGGCTCACGCGTTAGTGTTGTATATTTTTAAACGCCGCTAAAGTAACGAACATTAGGATATTTCGCGCGTCAATAGAAAGGGTTATAAATGAAGAAGATTATCTATTTTTATTTAACCTGAAATTGCCCTAACAGTACTTTAAATGGCCTTTTATTACAGCGATTAAACGTGACTCAGTTTTTGCAATAGACACACCCTGTTCGTCAGATGTCGTAATTTAAAGTCGACAGGTTACAATTAAACCTGTCAAACGATTTGAATAACAGATACGTACACGCTTCAAAAAAAGGTGAGATGCTTTCGATGTTTATATCTTGTGATTTGATTGCGATGTTTTTTATCGGGTTGCGATTTAAACAAAAATATCTTAATGGTTAATGGAAAATGGATGACAATTGTGAATACATTAATTGTTAAATCCATAAGAAATGGATTGACTTCTGTGCCGTGCTCTATTTTAGATAACAGATTCAATCTTTTTTTATAATATCTAAGTTGGAAGTAGTGCCGACACTGAAAAGGGATCTATGATCTGCAACCGATCGAAAAACAAAATCTTTACAAAGTTACGTTACGACGTTTTGGTAACAACCAAAAAAGAGCCGACTAAAGGATATATATATTTTAATATCCTTTAGTTGGCATTTATAAAAAAATACACCAATTATAATTTAAATTTGGTGATTTTTTTTTATAAATATGTAATACAAATACTATTTTAAAATCAATACACTTATTTAAGCATACGTAGATTGTATTCTATTGTTAATGTATTAATTTTACCTGCTTTCCAAAATACGCTTGATTAATCGCAGTCTTAAATGCCTCTTTTTTAACATCAGCTTTAAAAATATATCCTCCCCCACCAGGAAGATGGCCTCGAAACCCAAATGCAAAGTCAGGTGCATTTCACGCGCCCGACCACGGCTCGGCCAGGCTACGTGCGACACACATTTTGGTTTTTATTTATTATCACCACACCCGTAATGTTCACGGGGTCAGCAGATAAGTTTATATTATGGTACATATTTAGCGGTGCTGATATTAGAAATTCATGGATTCAAAGATTCCCGTGATACAAGGATATTATGAGCAGCGGAGGCATTTTACAAGATCGTTTTTTTATGGGACTTATCCGAACCGAAACCAATACCAATCGAAAAAAAGATTCTACCGAATTAAGAACCTCCTCCTTTTTGCTGTAGATTGAAAAAACTGATTGCTAACTAATCCAAACATGGCCAATCTATACGCAATAGAAGGCAAACTTGCCAAAATTGAAATGACTTCCAGTAGTTATTCCTGTAATTCTATCCCTCTACTTTACAACACACTAGTTTGATCCAAAGAAAAACGAACCCAGGACTTGGGGCCAACTCCACTAGCCGGCGTACAAGCGACTGTATACGGTCGCATCAACAAAATAAGCAATGTGCTTATAACGGGGACGGTGACACGGGCGCGTTTCTATGCTAATTTCGGAAATCAGCATTTTTAATTCGGATTCGCTTAACGGGTTGCGGAGCCTATTCGAATGCTGCTCCAAATGTGTACAAGAGGCCATTTTTTATTTATTATTCGTCTCCCGCGGCTCAAATACCATTTAGGATACTATATCGGTCTTTTAAGAGGATTGCGCGATAACTTGTCACAGTAACAGTTTGACTGTGGATACCCAAGAATATATTTTTGGTAATGCAATATTAAAATATACTTATTTTTTATTTTATTCATGCAAAGTCTTAGTTACGCGGGGGATGTATACAACAAAACTGACATAAAAGTTAAGTTATGCATAGATCTGAAAAAAGATTTCATTGTTTCCTTGGTATTTAATGGAATAAATGTGAGCGTAACATTTAGCTTTAGCTGCCAAATTTCCCGCCAACCTCCAACAGCAGAAAAGTTAGCTAAAGAGTTCTTAATTTTGGAAGATGATTGCAGTATTTTATTATAGTTATATCACAAAACCATGGAAACTACGTCTAATTATATGTTCTTTATTGTATTGTATGACACCCATAGAAAAATGAATTCAACGCATGTTGGATCTCTAAGAGTACTGAAAATTTTATAGCATATGAACAACGATAAATCTGAACAATATATGCAACTTTCGTTGCTCAGTTCATTGTCCTGGCAGTGGCTGTGGCGTGCGCGTGCGCAGCCGAGCGTGCGCGCAGTTAGCCGCCAGTGACGTCACGCGGCCCGTACGCTAACTGTACCACACGTGGGCAGCGCCACTGGCACCCGATGGCGATTGATGTGGTGACGTTAGCGTTTGGTGCGACCGTATGGTGACAGATTTAGAGTCCACTGACGAGCAGGGGTAGTGGAGAATACATTTGAATTTCTTTCTTTTGTTGAACTACAAAAGAGTAAACAGTACATGACACAAGATAATTTATTCTGCAATTATGGGTACTACAGAATGTGGTGATAGGAATATAGGTTAGGGTTCTATGACAGTAGGACATTATATTTTATAATACAAATGGTTTTTTTTTTATTAATAACAGTCCCACCTCCTTCATTTATTTTTTCATAAGGAAATCTCAAATGATATACTTAAAGCTTTTTTAGGCAAATCCGTGTCGTACCGTTTTGAAATTATCGCCAATATACATACATGCAGGCAGGCGCTGTCAGAAGATTTTTTTATAATACTTTGGATCACAGGTGAACCGGGGGTTCAACTCCGGGGTCGGGAGTAAACCAGAGGCACTTCCTCTGAGTCTGGGTGTCATTTGCATTCGTGAATTACTTAACTACCCCTGCGATACAAGTTCCATCTAGTGTAGGGAATATTACCCATGGATAAAGGGCGGCTGGGTGAGATTAAATAAATAATTTGATTTGACGTAACACTATACTGGTTGGCTAGCGTAGTACAGTAGGCTCTTCTTACTTCAAAAGACTTGGTGAGTGCTGTGCCTTCTGACCAGAAGGCCAGGATATTATAAGGTGGTATATTATGCCTGTATGATCACTCTATCATATCATTTGAACGTCGTAGAATGGTTTCAGTGATACTAAGTAGTATTTGTGTGAGGAATACTGCAGGATTTCTGGCGTAACATGAAATAGGCACTCATCAAAATTTACCTTCATACGTTTTTAATGGAATAGTACTAATATGTAGTCTCATCTTTTTTGTATTCGTTTGTATACACAGAAAATTAAATCAAAATACATTTCTTAAACTAACACCTTTTTTTCATTATCCCTTGGGAGGTGAAATTCAGCCGACTACAGTGATACGCAGACGGTTTAGTATAGGGGCTGTATCATTAAAGTTGCTTCTTGCCTCTCACGACACCCTCAGGTTTAAATGTGTTGGTGACATTGTGTAATCTGAGCCACTCGTCATATGTACAGGTAACTCTATAGGGTGACTGGACGCAATGTTTCTATGTATAGTGTGGGCGTGGTCAAGCGGTGACGTCGCAGCAAGGCCGTTCGTCGCCCGCTTCGCCGGCGCTCACGTGGCTGGCTATCTACATAATACGTGATGTAGATGCTTCGCATTCGTGTTCTGTTAGGTTAGGAATCACTTAAATTTGGAATTTGGGGTTTGTGGTAATCGTTTCCTGATTACCCTCCTTCATATTAGAGGAAGCTTTACTTAACAGGTTAATACTTGGTCTAAGAATCATTTAAGTCATACTCAATTTTTACTGCAGGTGACATAAAATATCAGTTTAATTATCTGCCTGGTAACTTCGGTATTTATTCCAGTAGGAGCGTATTATTTCCTGTCACCTTATGTGGTCACGAGAGATGAAAACTGATGTGAAAACAAACATGCTGACAAAATAGAGGAGACCTGAATCTACCACAGTGAGATGGTTGAGAGTTTTAACTTGTCATAATAAATAAAGCACCTACTAGAAATATATTTTATGATGAGTATTATTTAAAGACGCTACAAACTATTATATTATGATTTACAGTATAGATCTTTACAGTAAATCACATTCGTACGTTACTCACGAGTAACACTTTTATATATGAATTCAAAGTATTCAAAGCAATTTATTCCATTTTCTGTTATGAGAGGATTAAAATACTTCATACAGTTATTCTTCTTTATCGTTATCATAACAGTAGAGGCAATAAACGATACGAGACTACTAGAACGGCTACTACTGAATACAAGCACAGTACACATTAAACCGTAGATCACATCCATACTGACATCACAAACTATTAAACCGCAGTACCTATTGCTATAAGGTAAAGTACAGTAAGTTAAGTCGCAAGGCACATGATGTTTATCATGCACCGCAAACAAATTAACATTTATTTCAATTACTTGGAAGTGTTCTTATTGGCATGTTAAATACCCCTATAGAAGGTAATTAATTATCAGCAATATAATTTGCGTTGATCATCAACGCAAATTATATTGTATTTTTTAATTTAAATTATTGACTAAATTATCTATTTAAAAAAAGCAACTTAATCATGGTTGTCACTCTAATAGCTAATATCTTATATTTTGCAAAGATTTATCAAAGTTCCCTCTGCTGATAGGTAAAATATTGACGGTGTTTTTTTTAAGAACTTGATGCAACTTTCGACCTTTCTTTAATCGATTTTACACCAAATTGTGCTACTCATCATATTATACTGTGGTGCAAGAGTTACGTAGCCGGGTGTAGAGGACGGGTCCCGCGCGCATCGACCAAAACCGAGTACCGTTATGAAGGACAAGGACCTCTGTGTAAGGCTGCATGTATTCAATTACCTTAAAACTTGATTATTGGAGGCAGTCAATAAAAAAATAATTTTATTGCATTTGATGAATAATAATTACTGTTCCGTGGGTGACGGATTTTATCGCCATCTCATTCCATCCTGAGGGTGTCGTAAGAGCCGACAAAAGGAAATGGTAAGGTCGAGCAAGAGAAGGAACTCGATACGAAACGTAGTCCAATCCGCCTGTTCAGCGTGGCACAGTAGGGTAATTTCCCTCCATGTAACTGGAGGAGGCCCAACTCAGCGGTGGGTCATTTGTGGGCTGAGAATTAAGAAATTACAGGGTATTGATACTTAATATTGTTCGAGAAGCCTTATTTAAGCCCTGAATAAAGGAAATTAGAATGAAGAATAAGGCAGAAAAAATTGCGCAAATGAAGGAAAACTTGTCTCGAAACCCAGTGCCGATTTCCCTATAAAATCGATATTCGTGTTTCAGATATTAGCTAGTACAAACATACCGACATAAGACTTGTTCAGATCTAGCCCCAATTCAACGTTAGGGCTGCCATACTAGTTAAATTCTAGAATTACTGATTCCTTACTCATTCAATGAAATATGGGTCAAGTTTATTGACAAATCAGGACATTGCCCGTATGACCTCCCTTTCTGTGATGTAACGCTGTCTCACTCCCACGGAGGCTGCGTTCTTGTGTTCAAAGGTTCCTGGACAATGAGCCAAAAGCCCATCTAGCAAGTAAGAATTTTCTGCTGAATTATATTTTATATGTTTACATATAAAGTCTATTTTTGTAAATGTAGTGCGTATGGCTCAAATGATTTTTGCTTATTTTCTAGTGTTCCGTTGATGGAGGATTAAACAGATAACATTGTAATTATGTTTATTGTTGTATTTATGGATGAAAGGTTCGAGAGATATTTTGTTAGTTATTTTAAACGAGTTATTAATGTGCTTTTTTAATTCAGAAGAATGTATATCTTTTGAAAAATACAAAATCTTTTCATACGCTTGTTACCAATCCTTAGAAGGCTAAGGAAATACTAGTTTATTTCTTAGGTTTTTGCGATTATTACACATTGAAATTAAACACTTTTTAACGGATTTATCGCGTGTTTACTACATTATTTAATTCCCGACGTTTCGAATGCTTTGCAGCAGTCTTGGTCGCGGGAGAGACTAGATGACAGTTGTCTTCAAAAGTACAAATAAACAGTTAAAATCTACCGTCTATAATAAAAAGCTAGTTATACACAAACATATCTATACTAATATATAAAGCTGCAGAGTTTGTTTGTTTGTTTATTTGTTTGTTTGTTTGTTTGTTTGTTTGAACGCGCTAATCTCAGGAACTACTGGTCCGATTTCAAAAAATCTTTCAGTATTAGATAGTCCATTTATCGAGGAAGGTTATAGGCTATATTTTATTTTCAAAAGAATTAGGAATCCGTATAAAAATTGCGATTTTGTAAACCAAGGTGTAAAATCGAAAACCTATTTATGCGTGCGCTGCAAAAACTATTGACAATAGAACAAAATGATGTACTACGGATTTGTAGGTCTTATAAAGATCTACAAAAAAGTCTGCAAGAGCACATATCTAACTATCATAGTTTAGTCACAATAACCGATTTTATGTTCATAAAAAATATGCACGGGTTCGAAGCCCACGCGGGCGAAGCCGCGCGCAAAAGCTAGTAAAAAATAAAAACCATTTGAAGTTGGTGCCCACTTAAGTCAACACCAACGTGATTATGGATATCACCAAGGCACAGACGTCAAATTACTATTTATTAAATATTCTTCGTATTTTTAATTATTTTTGACGTCAGTTTGCTTTTTTATTTAGTTTATTTTCTTAAATTGTCATTGAACATAATTGTATCTCCTCTTTTATAGTAAAGTAATTATTTCTTAATCTTTTAAACTTTGTCTGTCGTCTCAAGCATCCTAAGTAGTATCTCCCCATTAACCTAGTGTAGGATGTGTGGTGTCATGTAACCCGTGACGTCACATCCGCAGCATTGAACCGATTTCCGGTCGGTTCCGGAGTTTAAGGACGATGTAAATAAAGGGTTGCTTAATCTTTTGTTAGAGTAATGACGGGGTTTAGATCTATTTTAGTTTTTATGATCTTTTTTTCAGCGTTTTCATATTATGGGTAATGGTGTTTTTATTATAAAGAGAACAATTTATTTAATAGATCTTTGGGTATAAGCAAGCCAGTTATTATTTCTTATTGGGTATCAAAAAGTATTTCCGTAAAGTTAGAAACGCAGATGCCAATTAATAATATTATTTCTCTTTCAGTAGGTAGTATATAATATACATTATATGAAAATAATTAACCTGGTAGCATTTTTATTATGAAGAGCCTTAAGCGCTAGCATCGTTAAAAAAAACATTACTTGATATGGACAGGTCCGTTGCTTACCGTTGAACTAATAACTGATCTTTGTCATTTTTTAAATCTTGTGGTCGCTTATTTTATTATTTATTTGATTTAAACTTTCACAAATCAAATAAATAATAAAAATCTACCATATATCATAATTACTGGCTTTGTTTCAATCAGCTCCCACTCCCCAAGCTTACGAGCTTAAGCAAAAGCTCGCTCAATCCTTTCGTGAATGTTCCCACAGGATCCCACATGCCTACCTGGCGTTCCGAATTCAAATATTGACTGATTGAAGGGTTCGCGTACATCTGTCGCGCTTCATCCATGTGTGCGGTGAAAGCGCCACGCGATGGGAAAGTCTTGGCGACATGTGCCGATAAAGAACCTTATTGTTGTACACATGTGCATGTGCCTTTACAATTTCCAAATTCGAAATTCTCGATAACAATTCCGTTTTTGACTGTATTTTTTGTGTGGCGGACAATACAGTCAGGTGCGGATTAGTTCGTTCTTTGCAATTACGTATACTCTTGTGAATAGATCAGATATTCGTGTCTGTGGTTGTTCGGTCTATGGTTAAAAATAACTTTAATTTGAGTAATACAAAATTTTAACTGTTTTTTGAGGTTGTACTTAATTTTAAGTTCGTTTGCTCGCAGCGTGTTGGTACCTACATAAGACATCAACGCGTGAACTTTTGCTCCAATTCCAGTAAGTTTACATATGTGTCGGCACAAATATGTATAGTTATTTCTTATGAGTCAAGCTTTTGTACTTATTAACTTTTACCACGCTAAGGTGCTTGCAGAACTTACTTTTATTCTTCCTTATGGACAGGCAGCCACAAGGGGAGGTAGTGCTAGTCATGATAAATAACTTCACAACTTTTTAATTATGCTTGAGGATTTGCTATACCATGCTAGCCAGACATGTTTGCGTGGTCTAACCAAACGATTACCGGTAGTCCCACTAAATGGGCTTCGAACTGCAGATGGGAATCGCAATCAAATTGGGAAAGGCAAGGCTCCCTTATACTTAAAGAAAGAAACCTATTGTACACCCTTTTTGTTGCCTCGTGCACAATGAATAGTTTTGGCAACCCTAATTTCCAGCCGGTCTATCTAGTTTGCGGTCTAAGTAGGTCAAGCGAGCGCGTCGCAGCCTAGAATTAGGCGTCGTCTGCGGGCGCGCCGACCGGTCGTCGCTGCTTTCTCTCCGTTCGCTTACTCTGCGTTTGCAGTGGACTTTGAAACTACTAGATGAGGAAAAAAATACTAGAAAAGCTCTAAGCTAGTAAACATTTTAATTTGTTGTGTAAATAACAGTGAACAGATTGTAAAATGTATCATAAATTTTATTTAGAAACATTTAATAAAGAAGATTTATGAATGCGCATTTTTCTTAAGGGTGCCATACAAACGCATCTTATCGCTATTGATGTACCATCAAATATATTTGTTCTCGAAATATGAACCTTAGTTAAGCAGCTGACCAAGATAAAGGATTGTTCTTATCTCAACCCTGAAACAATCCAAGTCACGGCTGTGTTGGGCCTTCTTAATGATCATGGAGGTGATGGAGCTTAGCCTACCACGCTACACCGGCGCCGGGTTTCTTGACCGAAATCCCCAGGATGACGTGTGTTGGTGATGACGTGTCGTTTAAATACGCGATTTTCTAAATTTCAAATCAAGCACGTAATATTCAAACGCCTCCCATTGGTTGGCTGGTGTCATAGACAAATGCGAATATCGAATGCGTACGCGCACAGTGCGAGCGGGCATTGGCCGGCGGTGAAAGCGCAGATCAGCTGATTCAAACCACGCTACGTATCCTTGTACGTGAAAAACGTAACCTTCGAGATAAGGCGCTGGGTCAACGACTTTTTATCTTAGGGAGATAGTACTACAGATTAAGCAAGGTCGGTTTATGCGACTATGAAAGTGCTTATCGTATTAACGAGGCTTTAACCTTAAAAAGAAGAATATTTTTTATTATTTCAAAATTTGTCACCACAAATATAACTATGGGACTGAAACAAGCTGAAAGTCTAACCGTAAGAAAACTTAAAATTAAACCTTATTTAAACTAAGTATAAGGTTTCATTTCAAGTTTCCTTATTTAATCCATCCTATTATTGGAGGAGGAGGACAGGGCGCTATGACGCTCTTTGGGGGAGGCCTATGTCCAGCAGTGGACTAATGTGGGCTGATGATGATGATGATTATTGGAGGAAGCTTCACTGAAAAGTTATCGATTTATGGATGGCGAGGATGATGAAAAACGTAGTCAAGGAAATAATTAATTAATTAAGCAAATGTGGCTGTAGCCGTAGAATAAAATGGGCAATGCGCATTTTGCAAAGAGCCGATGTAAAGTACCCAAAGCTACTAAGACTCAAAATCACGCAAAAAAAAACTTACGAAGGCAGTGCCTTCTTCTTCGAACTTCATGTTGTTAGTCATTTCAGAAGACACTCTGCCATGCTAGTTGAGCATAGCTCTTTCAAGTTTTCCTTCTCTTGCGGCTAGACTTAGGCGACTCTTACGACACCAGCACGATGGAATGGGGACACCATGTATTCTAAATCAGTCATCACACGGGTGGAATGTTTAATTAATACAGAGCCTATTCCAAAATCAAAAATCGAATGATTCACCTAACTTATGTCAATTCAAAAGATACAATGGCATAGATAATACTAGTTATAGAGATAAGTTAACCAGTAACATGTTACTGTATCTACACAACCAAAGACAAGTCTTCAGGATAGTTTACGCAAACTGTCATTTTATTTACTCTAAGAGCATTTGCGTTTGCCATAGTCTATTGTTTAAACGCTTTAGAGACCACAAACTCACACTGACGTTTACGAACTTTCCAGCGGGCGAGTGAGGTTGTCATAACTCACATAACTATTGGCACTGGAGTACCCAGTTGTAAATTGAATAACGATGGTTGTCACAGAAGTGGCTGGTGCAGTTTATGGAAGGGTGCCATTAGAGATCCGCATTTTGTGTTTGATTGCCAATAAGGATTCCGTCCGTATGGTGACGGATTCAGAATACATAGTGTCACCACCCCATTCTATCCTGTGGGTGTCGCAAGAGCCGACAAAAGGAAATATAGATAAGCCCGAAAACCTAGCAGCAAGAGACGGAAAACATAAAAACGAAACCCTGCGCCAAACCGTCTGGCCAGCCTGGCGCAGTGTGCTAATTACTCTACGACTAAACAGGTGACGGAAACCTGGAGACCCGCTACCCTGTCTATCCATTGGGTAATTTTTGTGTGGAGAAAAATACAATACCCTAATTAAATCAAAATCAAATCACAGATTTTGCTTAGGTCACAATGGACACTTAAAATACAAAGTACGACAGTTTACCACCAATTTGGAATATCGACAACTGCTCAGAAAACCTGGCAAGAAAGTCATAGGCCTCGTTATTTTTTTTTCTTTTGGTATCCCATCGATTATGCGTGTCAAATCCGTTCCAATCGAAGTTACAGATAGGGAATATCAATACGAGCTATCTGAGAGAGTGATATTATTGCGAAATAAAAAAAATAATATGATTCCTTGGTAAAAATGCCGTTAAATATTACAATGAAATGGAACTATGAGCTTAGTAGAAAAGCCTCTCATCTATATCCCATATTAGAATCACTGGAATCTAAATGCCCCACTATTGAGTCGGGCCTCCTAATTAATGGAGGGAAATAATTTTACTGTACCACGTGAGCAAAACGTGTCGGCACAGGGTTAGTTTCAAGTTTCCTCCTCTTGCGGTTAGGTGATCTGCCTCGTGTTCCTTTAGTCGCATTACGACACCCTGAGGGTGGTATGGCTTGGTGACTAAATCATGATACTGACGAGACAAATGTCTTATGTAAGCTGACAAGTATTTCGCTAATGTAACCATAGTTTCTCTGAATGTAGAGGCGATATCTTGGCATTGCACTTGACATTAGCGGTTGGCAACGTCGGCTCTGTGAGCGCTTCCAGCGAGTGAAAGTATCGTCCTCCGCCCGCGCACCTCATCCCTCCCCTCTGTAGTATATGTGTCACTGTCAGACCTCGATGCTTCGCAAATCGCAAAGAATTTGATGTAGAATTAAAGCCTAGCAGACTAGTACATACATCTACATTCTGCGATGTTGGTCACCAAACCGGAGGGTTTTAATTAAGATGACTCGATGGACTCTATGCAGGAGATTGAAAGAACTAGATATGCTGTCCAAATATGGCACAAAAAAACTGTATTTTAGCTTTATAAATAAGCGTAGTATGGTAATTTTTGTTCTTTGAATATTTGTTGATCAATCAAAATCAGTAAATTGTTTAGAAACAACTGTAATGACCCATAACTACATAGAGCGATGCGGTTGCGTGTAGCAACTGAACGTGCCAAGCTAAAGGGCGCTACGGCGCTTTCCAGGGGAGGCCTATGTGCAGCAGTGGACTAGAGTATGCTGATGATAATGATCAAGTTGTCCTGGTCGTCCAAGCAGATTTTATGCCTAATCAATTCATTTAGTTTGGTGACACTATGACTCTATTCTAAATCCGTCACCTCAAAAGCATCTCGACCTATTGAAAAACACATTTAGCCTGTGGAATATTCTTCAACCTTTGCAATCATCCCATTCATAATGATAATAGTCGTATTTCAGTACACAATTATGATAATCAAATTGCGCATTAGTTTGGGTTCTCCCGAGGGTCTTCTCAGAAGCTGAGCCATCATCTAATTGGTAGTCAAGGTGCCGATGACTGTTTACTAGCAATGTGTAGACGCAAATATTTCGTAACTTCACCTACAAGAATCGAGTAGTCAGTGCATACGTAAGTGGCGTATTGTCAATATAAAATGAACTTAAGATGTCCAATATGAAGGTTTGGTTTTGCATACTGAATCAGTATTTACAATAGCTTTTTATTTGTCGCTCTTTCTTCCTTCTACAAAATGTCTAGTACCGAATGGATAAATGCTGAAGATGCCTATGCTGTTGTGAAAGATTTACAATACTTGGTCACAAGACATCTCGTACCTAATTAACCAAAACTACTCATCTAGTTTGTTGATACAAACCCTGTGCCAACCCGTCTTGCCAGCGTGGCACAGTAGGCTAATTTCCCTGCCAGGGTCCGACCCAGTAGTGGGTCATGTATGGGCTGAAACGACGACTGATCTAGTTTTGAGCAACTTAATTGTACTGATGGGACTTTGGGAAATGGCGAAGTTCTCTTTGTCGGGTAAGATGGGATAGATTTCAACATTTTTAAAATAATAATTTAAATCGTCAGCTCTGCGAGATTTTTGTCAAACATAAGTAGGAACACTTTCGCTTAAGGCACATCTCAAGCAAAAGAAACCTAAATAAAAAATACGTATATCCATTCAAGAGCCGAGAGTGATGCTACATACAGAAGCAAAGACATCAAGCATGGAAGGATCGATGACTCATCTCGCCAAACGTGAGGCATCCAACGTAGGTGGCACACGGAACACGAATGTAGGTCAGGTTTTGTCGAACTCCAAAATATTTACAAGTGGTTTGGCACACGCCTTTTAGGAGCGGTCGAGCCAAAAGCAAGGTTTGGATGGACAACAAATCTTTTGTGATGTAAAACATTTAAAAATATATATTTTTTTAAATCAATTTAAAAAAAAAACGTAAATAGGCTACCGTAACAACTTATGATCGGGCGGGCTGGAGCTTGATAGTGGAACAAATAAATCACGTCAAAGGCTCCAAATAAAAAAAAGCGTGTGAAATAGGATTGAAATACAAAGTGTCGCCACCCCATACTATCATGAGAGTGCCTTAAGAACTGACAAAAGGAAATGACAAGCATACCAAGAGAAGAAAATCTTTAAACGAAACCCTGCGCCAACCAGTCTGGCCCCCGTGCAGTAGGCGAGGCGAGGGAGTAACTACAGAGGAGAAAAAAGCAACTACCGAGTTTCTTGCTAGTTCATCTCTGTAGAGCAGCTTTCCGAATCGCTTGACTATTCAAAGGAGTTTAGTAAAAAAATATTTTTGACATGAATTTACTTCTCAGGCATTTCATAAGTTATTTTAACGCTTAATTAAACCGGTGTTTAATTATTCCGCAACGAACAGAAGAAACTCGGGTCAAACCAATAAAGAAAGCGATAAATAAATATAAACATGGAACTACCGCTATCATAATGTAGAGCTAGGACGTACAGCAGAATGCTCCGGTGGAGCGAGTTATGCTAAACAGATATTTTCATGGCAATTCGATTTGTCAACATCTATTTCTTAAGGCAACCTCACACTGACATCTTCCAAGGGCTCTTTCTAGCTAATTAAGGCATAGGCTCAAAGTGACCTCTTGCTGCAAAGTTACTTGCCTGACGCAGGAATCGGAACTGGGTTTAAAGTATTTACATGGAGCGATTACCATCCGCCCTCCATCACCCGTATAGTGGGAACCAGTATTTATACGGTTAGACCAGCTGGTCTGACTGCTGTCAGTTTTCACGCTAGGTGGAATTGCAGCACAGACGGTGGACACGGAGGTCTGATATTACACAGAAATTATGGACACCCCTCCAACATCCTGCAGAGCCAGACGTTACTTCACTTGCAGCATTGTATTACGCACAGCAAAATTGTTGTGTAAGTTGATAAAATAGCGATTTTTTTTGTTAGTATTGATTTCTTTTTAAGTACCTAATATAAAGAGATGTGTCCATAGTTATGCCATACCTAAACTTCAAACTTGTATGTTATGGCCCTTAGATATCAGCACATCATTTGAAAATTCGGTTTTAAAACGCCTAAGAACGAGGACATACAGAAATAAAAACATAGTACTTTTACCGGATATTTCTTTAGGAATACCCAGAGAAAGAAACGAAGAAAGAAAGAAGGGATGACCAGTATAGGATCCTCAGACAAACAAGGCATATCAAAGATGGCCGATAAATCTCACACATACCAAAATTGTTTTACTAAAATCACTGGCCCGTAAACGCTCCCGCGACTATATCAATCATTCATGAAAACCACAGCGCTGCTACTAAATTCACGTTTTCTCAAAACATAACTAAAATAGGTCGGAACTGGACTAGAACACTGCGTTTAGTGTTGTGTAGGTCAGGATAAGTGTGACGTCACGCTCCCTTTCCTTTTAGGTCAATGTAGATGCTTATCTATAACCACTTCTCATACGCCTCACCTTATCTTCCTAATCTTACTAATATTTATTTTTATACACATACAAAAGGTTGAGTAAAAATTCCTTACTCAATCACGACGAAATAGATTGATAGTTTTGTATTGAATTTGGCACAGTAATATACTGGAACTAGATAGCTTAGAATAGTACAAAGGCTTTTCCTAAGAACAATTAACGATTCTCATAAACGTATTGACCTAAAATACACCCGTGCGAAGTCGCGGTTAGAAGCTATATTTTATTTTAAATAGTCTACTGTGTATTACGTACAAACATTTTAAGGTATTTAGTTATGATTGTCAATATGTATTAACTTAAATCAAAAATCTACCGTGCCACGTTTAGCAGAATTTACTAGCCTGAAATCATTATAATACATTGAATACAGTTTGAGTAAATTTAGAAAGAGGTCAATAAACTTGTTACTTACATACAAAAACAGCAACAGATACAGCCGTGAGTCAAATCCTTATCACAAGCATGTCCACTTTACAGTCCAAGTAGCAATTCTTCCACACCTTTGGCAATGTTCAGAAGAGAGCCGGGCTCAGACAGTGGGGGGAAGAACAGGGGAGGACTAGAAAGAGATACAAGACTTTACTAAATATGCCTCACTGTTGGAGGAAAGGGATGGGGAATACTCACCTGTCAATTAGCAAATGAGGTGATTAAACGGTTAATTGTTTTCGGGTTAGTGGCAATGATTGTCTATTAATTTGTGATAGTTAACGCTATATGGTTTGTAATAATTAATTATGTAAGGGTTCAAATTTCGATCGGCCAGTCATTATAAAATTAAATTTGGGAACTGACACAAAACAAAGGTACTGTGTAAATAAACGGTGTCGCGTCGCTTGCGCCGTTAAAACTGTAAAAAGAACCCGTCGGACGACCTTCGCGCTATCAGCCGAAAATTGAACCCGCTTCGATAGCGTTATGCCGCGGAAAACACACGTTTTTCACGATTTAACACTGGATATTTGTATCTAGTGACCGAGTTTTTATGTATTTATCACACTAACCTTAGCATCAAAGAAGCATGTGGTTAGTACTAGTGCTAGCGATGGTTAGTAAAAATACAGATAGAAATAAAGAAAAAAAAACAGGAAAAAGATGTGATTGGCATAATATATAAGATATGAAATTCCACGAATATTTACAAGGAGGGAAATTAGAAATGGTAGGTAAAAACATTAAAATATAAAAAAAAACTGGCGTCCAAATATCCACTGTGTGATCCACTATTCCGCACTTTCACGTCACAAAATGCCAATTACAAATATTTCCCAAAACACGGCGATGGTCCATTCGGTCAATGGAGCAAGGTAGTGCTTTGTTTTTTTTTCTTTTTAAAAAATTAACGTACACTGTTTTAAAAAAAATGATAATTCCGATGTTTAGCGTCACTGTGTAGAATAATAGTCCGCACTGCACTACACGGGCCGGGACGTGCGCTCGCCGCGCGTGCCTCCGTCAGACTGGCTGCGCCGGCGCACCCCACTCACTTCCCACCAAAAATTTTCTACCACCATCGCGGCCAGGGCGGGCGAAACGCGGCCCGCTACGTGCGTAGACGCTACGGTACCGCGGCACTCCGTTGACTTTGCTAATTAGATCTAATTCATTATGATAATTAATTGAGATTTTGTGTATCATTCATTACTCATAAAGATATGAGCTACCATTTCAGGGGTAATATTTTTTTATTAACCCTGACATAAAATACACTAAGTACAAATTGAATACCTATTCGGCTCATCGTTTCCTTTTTGTAACAGGTTTGATAAAATGTATACAGTAGTCACTGTTATTGTTATGGAACTAGGTCTTGCTGTAAAGTAATATTACGGAGGATATTGCATCGGAAACACGCAAATCTAATTTATTTTGCTCCACACTCTATCGAAGGAAGCGTTTGCTGGTAACTGTAATTACAGTGTATATTATGTATTTAATGCTGGACGAAAATAATTAACGTACGAATCATCATCATCACTACATAGTATAAAACAAAGTCGCTGTCGTCTGTCCATCCCTATGTATGCTTAAATCTTAAAAAATACGCAACGGATTTTGAAGCGGTTGTTTAATAGATAGAGTGATTCAAGAGGAAGGTTTATATGTAGTCGCTAGTTATAAAATAAATTGAAATACATATTTTCATCTTGTTACCAAATTGCTAGTCATTTAATGAAATATATTGTTGCAATATTCTAATAACAAAAAAAATGATTTAGAAAAAAATGCCACGAAGTATCAAATAAAAGCGGCGCATTTCTCTTTTACTTGGTAGCACCTGGCCGGTGCTATCTCCATTGCGTACACGCACACAAACAAAACCACTTACACCTGACGCACGCACACAGACAAAGACAGGCCTACAGACCTACAAACACTACTTTCACCTGATATAACTCTTATTTAGCACATGTTTAGTGTCAAAATTGCTTGTTAGCAGGGTAGTGTCTATGCTGTTGGTGGTTGGTAAGTAGGCCAGCCGATGATTTTCTTTATGTGCCGCGGTGTGGCCGTCGCAAGGTCCTCCTAGAGTATAATGTTAAGGTCGGTGATGCCAGTGGCACAATGAGATGAATCAGCTAATGAAGGCTTCGGTTTTTAGGTGAGTCAATTTTGACAACGAAACGTCGCATAAACTACATAGATTGAGTGTTTCTTACATCTATAAGATACTAGCTTTTCCCCGAAACTTCGCCCGTGTGGTATTTAACAAAAGTTAAAGTGATTGTTCAGTTCGTAGAGTTTACGATAACTTATTAATACTGTGTTTTGCGCGAAAAGCATTCAAAAATTAGGAAAATCCGGCTACTCTTGCCACAAAATTGTGGAAAACTCAGTAACTATGCGCTTCTGAAAAGCGGGGTGGGGGATGTCAATAAAAGTAGCCTAAGTTCATCATCATCAGCATCATTTCAGCCAAAAGACGTCCACTGCTGGACATAGGCCTCCCCCAAGGATTTCCACAAAGGCCGGTCCAGGGCCGCCCGCATCCACTGCTTTCCGGCGATCTTAACCAGGTCGTCGGTCCACCGTGTGGGAGGCCTACCAGCACTGCGCCTTCCGGAACGCGGTCGCCACTCGAGGACTTTTCTGCCTAAGTTACTCCTTGCTAAATATAATAAACAATTAAGGGCGTGACCTAACCAACTCCTTATGTTATATGGTTGGGTTGACCCTTGGCGCACATTTTTCAGCCCAGCCCAGCTCAACCAAGTCCAACCCACACCTGACTCAGCTGCATATTGATGGGCGTCCATCATTTTTCATATCTAATCTCATTCGTGCGGCATTCATAAAAGCCGTTGATTCCGGCTATTATTCTACGATCAATGGCATTTGATTCGGCTTGATACACGCCGTGAGTAACATGAAAACTGACAACTAGTCTGAATAAATAATTACCAGTTTTCCCGCTAGTTGCTGATACTGGTAGTTCCTAAATGTAGGCCGGCAAACCCTTTGCCAATCCATCTGGCTAGAGTGGATCACAAATCACCAGCTGGAAACACAAATAACTTCAAAGATAAGGACTTAATAAGCTTGACTTAACAAAACTAAGTAGTGCAATTTAAAAAAACATAATATGTTTACATATAAGTTAGAAATGACATTACCTTTAAACAAGAAATGTGGTAAACACAGTCAACAATAAAATTTACTTTCGCAAAATAAGGTTTACAATCAATAAGTATCTGAAGGCTTATTTTATTCACAATATTATCACAGATTGCTTAGTAGGATTAATGTTATACCTCGCCTACACCAGAATTAAGTAGAAGTTTTGACACGTACAAATGTCTGCGTCGATGGTAGTACGACCTCTGATCTCGACGACTGGTGAAAAATTTCAACTGCGTTTCCCCCAAAACTATTCATATTTGTTGACTAGGATATTCGACTTTAACTTCTTTTATTAAGGTCTAATATACAGAAATTACATACCATGTACCAGTAATATGTCTGCCTATGGTTTATTTATGTTAATAAAAATATGGGAAACTTCATCGATCTTTTCTTCATATACAACATTTATGGGTTGTTATTGGGTATATAAATTGTATAAAATATAATATAGATAAATATCATTTTGGCGTTTGAGTTAAGAATATCACAATTGTCATAGGTTTTCGCGATTATTCCACATTGAAAAAAATAAACTTTACATTTCAAAAAAATTTTAAATTAAATATTGTAAAATACACAATAAATGCGTTATTACTTAAATCTGTATCAATCTGTATGTTGCTTAGTCCAAAAAAAGTCAACAGCAAATATGGTCTGGCTCAAAATAGGCACGCCAAAGAAAATTTAAACCAAACCTGTGGCAATCGTTATATCCAATATACATATTTTAATTAGGTAATACCAGTTAGAACAGGAAAATCTTTTGTGATTCAACTCCATCGTTTTTTGTCCATGAGAAACAATAGCTTGGCAATGGTAATACGTATTCCGATATAATTTTTCAATTATCGATAGCCTAAATTGGCGGTGAACAGTTAGAAATGAGACTCATCTTTGGTTCAATTGAATTTTTATATCATGGATTTAGAATATATAGTATCAGTAGCCTATCATATCTTGAGAATGCTGTGTGAGGTGACTTAAGGAGCTAAATTGGCATCTCATCATCATCATCATTTCAGCCAAAAGACGTCTACCGCTGGACATAGGACATCCCCAACGATCTCCACAAAGGCCGGTCCTGGGCCGCCCGTATCCATTGCTTTCCGGCGACCTTAACCAGGTCTTCAGTCCACCGGGCTCGGCACCAGTATGGCTTGATTTGGCTTCATCATCGTAGTCGTCCGACATACTCTAGACATAGGCTTCCCCTACACAGCACCACAGCGCCCTGGCTGTAAAATATGAAGCCATAACTAAATGTTTTTTTTAGATCCTATAGCCCTAATTTAATTTACTTACGCTAAAATAATGTTGTGTAAAGTACGGCACTACGATTATTTCTCTCTGTCTCCCACGCCCAAATTCTGCTAATATAAGACTATCCGAAACTGTCAACTCATGAGATTCGCCGATTACTTAGTAGTGCCGCCACACATAGATACATAGTAATTAGCAGTGATTAGCGAGGTATAGCGAGCAGAACATACAAAGTAGCCGACATTATCGAAACGGCTCGCCGATTGCATTCTTGTGTTCAGTATTAGGTTGGACTTATTGGCTTCAGCGATTGACACAGTTTTTCTTTAAATTGCTTTTAAAGCAGAAATGTTATCTTTGACACAAACGATATTTTTACCGCTAAGCCGTGTTAATTCGAAATCTAAATTACTAATTAATCCCATTAAATTAATTCATTTTGAAAGTGGAGTTTTTTGCCTTAAACATCATAGTTATTATATATCTAAAAAGCTCAATTTCGTTTCTAAATATGGTTTTCAATTGACCGGTCTATGCTTAGATTCATATAGACTTAAGTAACCCCTACTCATCGTCATTGTAATACAAATTTTGAAAATCAGTACAAAGATTTACTGTGATCAGAAAAAAATATATATTTTTAGTAAGCAAACATTCTGATAAAAAAATAACATTTTAATTAACGTCCGTGGATTAAGAATACTAAGGGTCATCCCGTTCCATCCTGAATATGTCGTAGGATAAATATAAACAATAAAAGAGAATTAAAACTGAGACGGTACTCTGTGCCAACCCGTCTGGCCAGCTTGGTACAGTAGGTTGATTTCACTCAGTGTAATTAGTAGAGGCCCTCTTAAAGTGAAGGATGTATTTTATAATATAAAATGCTATATTTTAATAATCGTCAATGACACAGGTTTTAAACTACCATCAGGACGGAGCGTGGCAAGGAAAAGAAGAAACTCTGCTGTCCTGTCTTTTCTCGCCTCATTTGCGTATAACTCAAGCTATGGTGCCACAGATATACATGGCCAATTTGTGTCATCCCTCTCTTTCGGCAGGAGTAAGTCATATTTTATACGGTTTAAATGTATCGCATCGTTGTGATCAATTCCGTACGTTGAACACCGGTGTCCCACTGACACGGTTGCGGCCGCGTCCGCGAGTTCGCATTCATGTATTAACACTTATAACTTTAAAATCGCTTTTGTATATATATTGTGGCCAATGGCAAGCTGTGGCAAGATGATTTATTTATTTATTCCACAAATAACTTTCAATTATGACTTTTCAATTACTTGAAAATAATACAATTCTCCGCGTGGTGACAGATTTAGAATACATAGTATCACCACCCCATTCCATCCTGGGGGTGTCGTAAGAGCTGCAAAAGGAAATGAGAAGCCCGAAAACTTAGCCGCAAGAGAAGGAAAACTTGATACAAAACCGCAGAGGCAGGCCGCCTCCAACTACGTGGAGCATAATTAGCTGACCAGACGGGTTGGCACGTCGCCTATCTAAGATTTCTGACGATAAATAACTAGATTCGTATGACGCTCTCAAAAAGAAGTGTAGAGAAGGTGTAATGTCCTATTTTATTAGTTCTGGGTGGCAACAGTTTTTTTAAGAGAGTTTAAGGTTTTAAGAGAGGTAAGGCATAACGGACTGCCATTCGCTCGCTGAAGGTGCCCAACTGCGACCTCCACCTCTTATAATACCGCAGCTAAGTGACATCATCCTTGGGCGTGGTTCTGCTGCGCGTAACTAAGGTCAACAAGGTATATTAGGGGAATGGATGTCCCTCCCTCTGCTGGTAGCGTCATGCTTTTACTTGTTATAGGGCTATACATTAATGGCACCTTCAGTGTTACAACGTCCACAGGCGGCAGTGACTGCTTACCATCAGGTCCTATAATAAAAAAAAGTATTGTATTGTATATTTGCAACCGATCATCATCCTTCTGGTTGGCAGAAATTAACGAAAAACATTTAAGAAAAAGTAAAAGTACACTTAATAATTTTTTGAATTCGCATTTTGGTTTTGTAAGTCATTGTTGCCCCGTTATGTAGCAAGTAAGCATTCTGACAGATCATTGTACAGAGAAAGCACCATAATAGTTTACTTTTATTTTCTGTGAACCAGTTTTGGATCTAGTAGTAAATATTGTTGTAGAACGAAGTGGGTCGCGCCGAGTTGTCTTTCAAAGAAATATAAATTGTCCATGCTTGTTGTGTACTTTCAGTCTTAAACGCTAAGCTGTAGTTACAATGAAACGGTTGCTAGGCAACAAAGGGACAACAAAAATGCTTATTTGGGATACTGAAATACATATTTTATCATGCTATCTGTACAACTAACGTCGGTTTATTTTAATAAATTATAGCTAACATTTACTTCTTTCAAAAAAGAAAAGTGTCTTAGATATTTTGATCGATTTTTTAATACTTTTCACTTTGACACATGCATATCAGTGTCAGATCCATAATGAATGAATATGAGTTCATAAATAGTTTACTGCTTATTTGTTTCTTGCGATAACCTCCGGATAGTATAATTTGGTGACGGTAAATATTCTAAATCAGTAAATCAAAGGACGTCGTAGCCTAGAAGACTGGAAGACTGTGCCTAGAAGATGTGTAGTATCTGACTCTCCGAAGCCGGAGGGCAACTAAAGCCGTCAGCCCCAGCTGCCATTCCACCGTCAATGGCACTCGTAACACGTAGTCAGTAACATAAGAACTAACAGCTTTGTATAAATACTGGTAGTTACCTGGTGCCGAGGGAAATTACTAGTCATCCTTATAATGAGCCGGTTTCTTTGTTGTAATTTTCTTTACACTTGGAAATCAAGCCCCGTCCCCGCGTTATTTAGTCCCCCAACGTATGATTCAGTGATACCACCGTAATTTTGAATACCGAATCTATTACCGTTTCACCTACTTACCACATACTTTACTCATCTTATATTTTTTGCGATAAAGTACCGTTAGTGTTTGAAATCAGAATGCTTCTGTCATTTCTCATGATTATTGCACAATATAACATCATAGGGTCACCTCTGGGCTGTGCACAGCAAAAGGAGTCCCAACGCTAGGGTTGCCACGTGCGAGTTTAAAGAACACTCAATCCATCTAACGCAGACTCCATGCCCTCTCAGTACACGAAGCCCATTCTCAGAATCATACTGATATGATGGACTATTTTCTGTATTGGAGACTAAGATAGTTCAGCCCGTAAAATATCAATATCTTGGTTGAAGAAATTTCCTCTAGCCATACTGCTGAGGCGAGCCTTCTCCAATAACATGGAAGGAAATTAACCTGCTGTGCCACCGTTGACACACTAGTTTACTTGTCTTGCGGCTAGGCTTTCTGGCTTTTCATTTCGTTTCCACATCTTCATATCTTTATGTCATCTCCTTATATCATCATAATATTGAAATATAACAGATTCTTCACAATATATATTTTTTTATGTTTTATTCGCCGTACAATGTCGATAATACTTCATATTGGTTAAAATCAAATCAGACAAATGACCTAATAATGAATATAAGCCCTAAGCCTATAGATGGTGGTACAATAGGTTAATTTCCCTTTATGATATTGGAGGAGACCCGTCTCATTAGTGGGTCTTTTATCGGCCAAGATGAGGAAGAACACTTGGTTCGCGGCCCAGCCCTACGTCGTCCCAGTTCCGGTGCTAACGGTGTAGTATTGGGAGCGAACGTTTTTGCCATCGCCTGCGCCGAATTCACGAGGAATGTCGCACTCATCGCGGCTTGTTACAACTTGCCTTGCTTGCCTAATCTGACGAATTCGCGGGAGATTTGCCTGAAAACGAGGGCGTGCTTGAACACCCAAGCATTCGCTTCTGATGGTAAGTGATGACGTTTGCAACACCGGAGGAGTCACTCACGTCCTGTAGTAGTGATGACACTGGCAGCAGCCCGTGTTCGTGGCAGAGACCTTACTCTCGCGGAGAAACACAACACCTCCCAAAGATCATGTTATTTGACATTGATGTGGGATACGTTATGCCCACCTGTTATGAGGGCATTGTACGTTGGTAAGGAACAAGCCGTAGCCTTCGTCTTATAAGACGATTTTACCCTCTTTGACTACCAAGAGTTTAGACTAAAAAAGTGTATGACGAACCCAATTTTCCTGCCAGGAGTTTAAATTGGTAGAAGAAACAGACCAGATGGTTGATGTTGATAGTATGTTTTTTTTATGCATGTCTATATCTCTATATATAAAAATGAATAGCTGTTCGTTAGTCTCGCTAAAACTCGAAAACGGCTGGAGCGATTTGGCTAATTTTGGTCTTGAAATATTTGTGTGAGTCCAGGGAAGGTTTAAGAGTCTAGAGAAAACATTGATATTGTAAGTAAAATAATAAAAACAACAATTTTATTTTCCCATACAAACTGTTACCTGTCAAACATTTGACGTTCGTCCCGACGGTTCGCTATTTTTGGCATAATTACTTTTTTCTTTTTTAATTACATTAAATAAGGGATTGGAATCGATAAAAAAAGGCGGTATATTAATTTATTATTAATTATTCCAATTCGAATTCAATATTCATAGTTCAGACAGGACAACGTCTGTCGGGTCAGCTAGTTATTTATATTATTTTACCGACCGTATTTCTTAATCGCGTAGTAGAACATAACGACGGTTCTTATTTAAAAAGACTTCAACGCGTTGTCTTTCAGAAGGCCTTTTTATTAATTTAGTAATCAAAGATACCCGTCCGTTGGGGATTGGGGACAGCGAGGGAATATATAGAATCCCGGGGCGCGGCAAGATGGTCAACCTACCCACTAAAAACACTTCAGGCTTCAGGAACATGCTCTGTGACCCCAAGAACCTTGATGATTGGAGCCCCAAGCTCCAAAGCGTGCTCCTCCACTAAAGGAGCCTGACAGCTCACCCGTGCCACCGCTAGGAAGCGCTAGGAGGCTTTCCTCCCGGGTCCTGTTCTAAAAAAGCGACAAAATTGGGGGAGACCTGACTCAACGGAAGGGTCTCTAAATATGTCAAGTGAATGATGGACAGTACACAAAAGTATACAACTCGCATTACCTTTGTCAGTCAGCTAGGCTAACTGTGGACATCTCAATTACAGGTAATTGCAAACCAAACGAGCCGCTCCAAACAAAATGCAATAAAATTTAACTGCAAAGAGCCACTTTGTTTGGAGGCTAATACTGTATCAGCCACTTTGTTTACAGTACCTGCAGTATAGGTACCGCGACTCTAATATTTGGCTAACCGTAAAATTGGGCACTGCAAAATTAATTGGTCTACCAACATTTTTATTTACGACCCTATGAGTATGAGAATAAAGGAGCTCGGTTGTGAAGTGGAGAAATTGGTCGTAGTGGCCGCCAAAGTGAAGAAGTCAGTTTTCAAACAATAGGTTCGGGCCGTCGTCGCTGGACGGTATTATGTCGGTAAAAGTGGTTTGTTCTATTGTTATCGATTCACGAAACTACTGAACCGATTTTGATTAGGTATACTTTCAATGAGGTTAATATATAATATTTAGTTAAACACATAGCATAGCTATTTTTGACTATGAGTTTCGGCAATTTTGATCAATTTTATTGTACATTATATTATATTAGTATAGTAATATTATTTGTAATGCCGCTAATCACTTGAATATATTAAAATAGCCTTCACGTACGACCGTAAAATCTTTACTGCTACTGCAATGGAAAGTCACATCAATGTGTTTGCTACTACTACTACGCAACTCCATACCTTTAAGGTTCATCGCTCATCACCCAACGCTTAGTCGTACCTCCTCCAGCTACATGGAAGGTAAATACTGTGACACGCTGATGTCACGCGCCGGATGGGTTGCCACAGGGCTTCGTATCAAGATTTCCTTCTTACGACACCCTCAGTATGGAATGGGGTGGTGACACTGTATATTCTAAATCCTTCACCACAAATTTCTGCTACCTATATTAAAATATTGAATTGGAAGTATAATTACAGGAATAGTCACGCAGAATAAATCTAAATAATGCACATTAGCCGTGTACGATGCGCGGGCGCAGATCGGTGTACCGTCACGGCTCGCATCGCACGTGGCATGTCGCTACTTAACTCGCATGCTACGGATTGGGATTAATGTGCCTTCACGGCTGATATTTTTTGGAGTGCGCAGAGACAGCCCGTGTCGTGTCCAATTTAGAATAAACACTGTCACCACTTCATTCCATTCTGAGGGTTCTCGGTGGCCTGATCATGGAAATGACCAGGTAGAAAACCGAGCCGTATGAGAAGGAATGATAGGACGGACACCCTGTGTGAGACTTTTAAGGGATGATGAGTAAGCTGACATATATGAAGCTATAGTAAACTCTTCATCTTGCAGGATTGAAAATTGTACTGTATTAAGGAAGATACTCAGTCCTCACTTTCAAGTCACGTAATATAAGGCTTACTAAATGCCAGAATGAAAATAGCAAAGTTACAAGTTGCCTGTTACAATTAAAAATTACTACGTCTACAAGTATTTGGTAGTGGGTAATTTATTAATAAACAAAAATGTATTGATCATACAAAATGCCCATTATTGAGTATACATGTCCTTACAACCAAAGTTAAAATGTATTAAAAATATATTTGGCATTACTACTACTCTACTACACAGCCCATAAATTACCCACAGCTGAGTCAGGCCTCCTCCCATCACAGACGGAAAATAGCCTACTGTGCGAAGCTGGCCAGATGGTTTGACACAGCGTCTCGTTTCAAGTTTTCCTTCTCTTACGGCAAGGTTATTCGCCTTGTCATATTACACACACGGAAAATATTTATTAATATTTGATATTGTATACGCTAAAACTCGACCATGTGAATTTTTAGCCACATTAATCTATGTTAAGACAACACACACCAGTAAGTCCTACCTCAACACAACTGTGTACAGAACACAAACAGACAGGTAAACATCAAGTATAATTTGGTTTATTATAGCTTTAAAAGACCCGTTGTATGAAGTTTTGGGCATAATCTATTAAAGTTACAGCTTTATTGTGACTATGTTAGGTTACAGCATGATTTACATTCTACGTATCAAGAATATACAACGCCCATAGTTGATAGACATTCGGAATGTTATGCTTAACAAACATGTAATTTACGGACAGAATTAACTCCCAGATTCAGAGCATTTACCAAATCCAAGCAGTGAACCTACTTCTACTTCAAGAAGAGCAAAAAAGGTTAAAAAGCAACTTTTTGTATATTTGGAGCTATAGAAAGGCTAATAAGGCATTTCTTTGTAACATGGTCAAAGGGAACGTCAACATAAACTTATGGTTTAACTAGCTGAACGAACCATTAAGGGATTACTATGAACTTGTCAATAAGTGGTAAAAGTATACATTCTTCAAAATGGTTTGTTCAAAAACTGTCGATGATTTTGAACGATTGTTTAGGTTGATTACAAAAGGAATTTGTTAGACTAAAGATGAACAATAACTGTGTACACCGCGCTTGGGCAGCACGTGTGACCTTTTTAACGCGCAACGAATTGCACAAAACACGAAAGTCTTTCATCAAAAAAACAACACGAAAGAAATAATCTATAAAGAAAGAGTAACAAAAAACTACATTATCGTTATTTCATATATTCTAACAAATATTTTACCAGATTACGGTCCTGCTAACAACGAGCTTTAGTGTTTTTTTTTTTGCGCGTTTTACAACATTATTACTTTTTGTTTTATGTCGGTTTACAGTTAAGGAAAAGGCTCCGAGCTAATACTGTTAAAGGCCGTTTTAACGGAGTTGTTAAAATGGACCAACGCGGCTCTTTTCAACCCACTAGTGACCCACTGCTGCACATCGCCCCAAATTGTTTTAAGGAAATTAGGTTACTCCGACCAGCATGTCAAGTACTTCTTAACCAAACACTGAGTCTTTATTCGGTCAACTTGGTATAAACTAAATAATATTGCTTATCTTGTTTCTCCCGTGAATACGATTGAAAAGCAATTACGATTGCGAAGCATGTTGAATTAAAACAATTATACACTGTGAAAAGTACTAAATAATAAATCGATGATCAAATTCTTGTTCATAGGATAACATCAACTATATTAACACTTTTATAAATTTATAATGGGTTCTACCGTTTAAAAAAATATAGTATTTGAATTTTTACAGTTGTAAGCATTTAATGTGCACAGTCTAGATAATATAATGACGTCATTGATGGAGAGGCTCTCGGCGCCGATAAATGCCTCCGTGCAGATCCTCGAGTGGTGTCGCGGATGACCCCCAATGCAAGTGGAGCGTGCCGCACCGTTTACCTAGTTCCGGAACTTTGGGCTTCAAATCTGGGCCACACAAAGCTCGGACATTTTGATCTTATTGTGACGTCTGATTTTGTATTGGTATTAATATTGAAGGTTATTCATTTTTGGTTACTTTTTATAAGCGTTGTGATCAATGATTAAACACAATTGAAATTTTAATACTTAAAGCTAAGAAACTTTCAATTACAAAACCGCATCATATTCCAATAATTTCAGCCATTGATTTTAGGAGCCACAGGCAGACCTCTTTCCCACTCTATCAGCCACTTAGGTACACTGCTGAGCATAGCCCACTTCCTTAAATCTCTACAATGTACGATATTTTGCAGATCGCATCCACCGACTCTCTTCTAGATGGACTTCTCATGCTTCCGTTTCCCATACGTGGACACTCTAAGACTTTTATGCTCGTACATACGCTCTTCGGGCTACGCTTGGTAATTGTTACTTGAACAGTGCAATGCGGTTGTTTTGATTCTTCTACTGATTTTCTCATTTGATTCTATCACGCAGAGCCTGCCTAGAAACGTTAGACTCGACGAGTGACTTTTTCTCGAAGTTTAAACGGGAATTCCCAACAACTATGGGAGGGTGCAACATGGACATTTGACATGATGTTCATTTTTACACCCAGCATTGTGAAGCTCTACAGAGGTTTTCGAGCATTGTGCTTAATTCCTCCAGCGCACTGACTCGCCGACACGCGCCCTCTTTGTAATTGAGGCTTAACAATAATAAGTAAAACGTTGATTTCGGCTTCACATTTTGGAGGAGTTTAATAACAAACACCGAGATACGAGAATTTTATATATTAGATTTGTTATGCATATCTACATATATAGGTGCGCTAGAATGAAAAGACCGAAGCTTAGCTTTCGGTATTTAGCTCTTATTCAATCAGCTTTAGATTAAGCGGTGTCCAACAAATAAGACCTCTTTTGATGGATAACATCACTGTCCGCTTTACTGTTGACTTGTTAGGTTAGACAATGGCAGTGTTTTCCTGTTAGTACCGTGTTTCATTTAAGTAGATCAGTACAAATACTTTGTTCAGCCTCTATGTTTATGCCACTAGTTCGGATAGCCCTGTCCCAAAGGAAGCTAGAAAGCACTAAGGTCCCATAAAGATTTTATCCTTTAACCATTCGTAATATATATTTATATCAATTTGTATTGAGTAGTTTTTGTGCGGATCAAATTGCTGGTAGAATTAGTTATGTAATTCACCTTAGGGTTTCTACATACTAAGAAAAAAACTAACATGATGGTTTATACGTTGCAGTCTAAAGGTTTGTCCACAGTAATATTTGCGATTAAGATCAATATTTTAATATACCTGTTAAGAATACTTTTCTAAAAGCTCAATCCATTCGCTTAGTTAAAATAAAAACTACACAAACAACTGGCGGTCTTATAGACAAAGTTCTTTATTTAAATACCCACTCATTGTCTCAAATCTTTTCAAAGACGTCTATTGTTTTCCCAAAAACCCCTATTGCTCCCCGCGGGTAGTTTCAAAACGCTTTTGTTCCAGACATATTGGTGTTTGCACAATTCTGAAACAGGAATAAAGGTGGACGATTGGACATACTTTGCTATGACACGCTTCAGTTTCTGTGATAAAGATTCCCACCTGAGATGGTGCCAATGGACAAAGGTGATCGGAAGCGTGACGATTAAACGTCGAGTACACGGCAGGCAATGGTTGTACAATTCTTTGTCGGAGATCTCATACAAAGCGCGTCTATGGGTTACAATATTACTTGGACTTGGGGTATGTTTACGGAATGGGCAGAAAGAAGAGCACTGACTCAGGCCTCTAATAAGGGTCTATAATAATAAAAGCTTTATTTGTACAAAATATACGTAGACTAACAGTACACTGAAATGTTGACAAGTTGTACAGATGTGTCAAAATGTGGGATAAACTGCTGTCTCCTAAACTAGGCCAGGGGCCTGTGTTTTAGGAAACAAGGTTCTTCCAGAAAAGTAGCTGACAACTATTTTGGATTGACGTCCAAGTCATTTTGTGCAAATTAGTGAAATCATTTTTTATATAACATATTTGAGAAGAGTCAGAGCAGCACGCCCCGAACCGCATGCCTCTTTTGTCAAATGACCTACGTACGAGGGGAAATAGCGTCGTAAGGCCTGGCGCCATATAGACATACAGGGTAGAGTTCTGACCTCCTCTCGTGTCTTGGTGAAGTTTACGAAATTTCCCGCCGGTGGTTTGGCTCCAGACCGAAACAATAGTGGTAGGTTTTAGTGGATAACGTGGGAGCACTTCCTTACCTTCTCGCGCCCGTGGACTACCGCATACCCCAGCCAGCCCCTTCCCCCGAACGGGGTTCTAAAAAAGGTTTTCCTTATAACAAAAAAGAACGGTTAATGGTGTGAACATGGTCACCAAAAATACATAAAAATGATGTTCACACACAGCGTTGTGGGTCCATGTATAGGTAGCCAATAAATTGCATAGTGTTCAGTCGTGCTTTAATTTAGACAGAAATTTGATTTCTCCTAAATTGTAGCATAATTTTCGCCTTCTCACTTCTTTTTACTTCCATTTACAATGCGCGTAGGGTGGAAATGGTCGGTGACTCTAGGGTAGCACGGGTTGCCAGTAAGGCAAGCTATATTTTCCTGTGAATTCAGTATCTAATAATACACTATATAGTGCCTGTGCGCTAAAATCAATTACCGTGTACGCACAAAGCGAAAGCAATTCCGCTAGCTATTATTCTAAATATATTTCCTAGCTACTGTCTACCTGTTCGTCTTGACATAATTTATGTTCCCGGACAAAGCTCCCCGCTGCGGCCCCCTTATCAAACGACAATACTTAACCAAAATATTTACCAGTTTATTAGCTACTGAAAAGTACTTGCTTTTAGGGTTCCCTAATGCAAATATAAATTGTATACGTGTCTACAATCTACACTAATATTATAAAGCTTCTGAGTTTGTTTGTTTGTTTGAACGCGCTAATCTCAGGAATTACTGGTCCGATTTCAAAACATCTTTCAGTGTTAGATAGTCCATTTATCGAGAAAGGTTATAGGCTATATTTTATTTTCAAAAGAATTAGGGATCCGTATGAAAATTGCGATTTTGTAACCCAAGTTGTAAAATCGAAAATCTATTTATGCATGCGCTGCAAAAACTATAGACAATAGAACAAAATAATGTACTACGAGTTTGTAGGTCTTATTAAGATCTGCAAAAAATTGCGAGAGCACGTATCTAACTATGATAGTTTAGTCACAGTAACCGATTGAATGTTCATAACAAATATTAAATCATCTGAAGAAAGAAAACACATTTATGGGCTTTAAGCGAAGAGGAGATAAGCACGGGTTCGAAGCCCACGCGGGCGAAGCCGCGCGCAATTGCTAGTATATTATATTTTTATAATGGTTATATTCAAGGCGGCCCGCCAGCTTCGCACAGTTGGACATTTTTTATTTTATTTTTTCTGGCCTATATTAATCAGTGCTAATGTAGCATTGAAAGGACAAAGATTTTTTTTTGAAATCGGTCCTGTACTTCTTGAGGCAATTCGTTACAAACATACTTAGGTACATACAAATTTTCCTCTTTATAATAGATAGGTACATATTAGTATAGATTGACATACTTTTTATATAATTATAAATAGTGTTTGTGACATATTCGAAGAAAGAAAATGTTGTGGTTATGCAGAATAACGAAACTTTAGTACCATATACTAAATATCCAAAGTCCACACAAAAAAAAACTATTTTCAATTTTAATTTCCCCGTGGTAATTAAGGAGATGAAACATATACAATCAACCTTTTAAACATATTTATAATATCTTTTATTTTCTCTTTTAAAACTAACTAATGATATTTGAATGAAACAAACCCCATCGTACTCGTTCTGTATGGATAACTGAAAAGTACAGAACCCTTATAAGAAAGGGACTGCTGTTTTGCCAGTTTTACCTTCCATCAGGTGACAATTGTGCACTTGTTAAATTTATTACCTTTTTGTCAGACCTTGTACAATGTCCCTTGTTTTGGATTCCAGTAGTTTTTAGGAACTCATTTGTTTGTTGGCGTGGAAATTAAATTGTTACTAGCCTTTTGTTGAATGCAGAGTTGCAGGTGAAAAAACATGAACCAATACAATAATTCAAAATAAATTCACGGCTTTTTTATATACTTATGAATGTTTGTGGGTGTATTTCATTTAAAACTGGAATTTGTAAACAGCACTCGGATACCTCATCTATATATTTGAAGTATAATTATAGCATAATTATAGTAGCTGCTTACTACGGGCATTCCTTCAAATTAAGTATTGAGATAGAATTTTTTTAACAACTTTTTAAAACTAAAACAACTTAAAAACTTACTTTAATTTAGTATTTATATGATATGGGTCCAAATGTGTAATAAGTAATTCAAAAAATTTTGTTCTAAAGTAAGTAGAACACATACACAGATATAAAACTTATATGATATTAGCAACCCATCCCGCTACCTTGCAATGCAAAATAGAAGTAGCACTCCAGTTTTTGATTCCGCTGCAATGATATTATATAAATAAAAAGAGGTTCCGCAGTCAATCATAAAAATTACAGGCGAACTATTTTTAAAATTGCGTGTTCCATATAAATTCTGACAGCCCCAGGGAATATAAAATACTTGGTCTGTTATTGTGATAATAAGCTTCAATTTATCTTTTATAAGTGCATTTAACGCTATCTACCGATTATTAATGTAACTAAACCAAAAATACCTCACCAAATAGTATTTACATTCTAGTATAGATGGCATTACTCTGCTATTCTTAATTCGCTAGTATATTCGTAACAATGTAATTTGGTTTATGTGATAAAACGATTACATCATAAAGCTACATTTATTTTTATTTTATGACCATATGACATAACATCGTGTACATACAGAATATAAAAATACAACAAAATATTGTTGTTAAAGTATGCACCGCCACCTAGTGAAATATATTTGTACTAAGACAGCAGCATGTTAAAGTACATGCGTATTTAACTACTAGTTCTTATAAACACGCAATAGATGTCGCTAGTTTTACAATAAAATGGTGAGTAGATAAACGTTTGATGATACATAATTGATTTATGAGCGCCATTGTTGCGCTCTAATTGTAATATTAGCAAGACGTATAAAAAATACGACTTGGTGGAGGCCCCGCCGTTTCCAAGTGTACCTACTTATACTACTTGGGTTTGCTTATTAAAAACATTTTCAACCAAATGGTCAACCCTGATGTTGGAACGTTCCGATGTTGCGCGGGATAGATTTTGGCTCAAGATGTTTGTCGAGCTATGCTTTGTTTGAAAATGGATATGAGAGGATATAACTACTCGATGTCACCAGGGTGTATATCAAGGTTTCCATGTCTTCCGTCCAGGTTGCCTGCCTCTCGCTTACCTCTAACGACACCCTTTGTATGGGATGGGTTGTTGACATTGTGTGTTCAAAAGTTATCGCCAGTCATAAAACCTTAGTTCTCGTTATTATCCTTCTACTTCCATAAATTACCCACTGGTGAGTCGGGCCTCCTCCAACTACATGGAGGGTAATTAGCCAACGCTGGCCAGACGGGTTGGCACAGGGTTTAGTATCAAGTTTTCCATCTCTTGCGGCTAGGTGCTCGACCCTGTCACATACTATTGTCGACTCTTACGACACCCCTAGGATGAGATGGGGTGGTGACATAATGTATTCTAAATCCGTCACCATTATCTTTCATACACACCGTAATGCATGTGTTGGCGGACATGCCAATGACATTTTGAGCGTGTCGTAGGAGGCGACCAAAAAACCAGAGAGATAGACAACTTAGGTCCTGGGGCGGAATAATTTTGTGAGACTGCGCCTGGCAGTAGCCAAGTTTTCCTCCATGTAACTTGAGAAGGCCTGCCTCAGCTGCGGGTTAAGATGATGATGGAGGTAAACTCAAGCGATATTCACACCATTTATCTCCCCGACAGTTATAATTAGCAATTCTTCACAAAACTAATTGCAAAACCTACTCAAATGTTTTTATGTACAGGCACACCGTAATTCCGCCGTTTCTAAAAATATCCCTTTGTCTGGGTATAGGTACGTACAATTTGCAAAAATCCTTTGTTTTAGTGCTGAACTGATAATAACTATTCGCTTTTATACGCCGAGCGAATGTAGGTATGTATCATCATCAGAACCCTTAAATTAATCGCGTCCAGGCTCTTTCACTCAAAGATCAGACGAGTTGATTCAGGGTTTCATGCCATCGTTTTCTTCTCCAGCAGCCAGTCTTTCCGCAGTGGAATGAGGTGGTGGCTCTACGTATTCTTCAACATATGTACAGTCAGTAATTTTTAATTTATAATATGTTTCTAAATTCATATTTTGACTATTAGTAGTCACGTACCCTCCTAAGGTGCGTACGAAATCCATAATACCTACTTGAATCTAATTTGGTTCGCTGTTTAGGTTAGATTTGCTATATAAATAGTTTGCCATGTGCTGACGAATTTAAACTTAGTGTCACAACCCTTTCCATACTGAGGCTGTAGTAAGACCGGTTATATGATAGTAGCAGGCAGAAACGGCAAGAAAGATTACAACGGCTTTTTTGTGGGATGAGAAGACCATATTTTATGTGTGTAAGCAACAAATGTATGAATAATAGAACTGGCTAATTATGTAGTTAAACAGTCCAATACTTTTAGGAGGTCAATGATGCAGACGTTTCCTTGGCCGGCATCGAATCGGGGCGTTCCTATGCGACAGGCGCACAACAACTACGATTTTAATCATTCACAAGGAGATCGATGGATAGAACCTCTTTGCATAGGAAACACGGCTATCATTTGTATCAGATACAAAGATGTTTTGGTTGTCTTCTCGAACCTCTAGCGTGCATACGGCCCGACTGTAACACCTGGGATATCACTCACGTTTCACCGATCCCAGAGAAATTCAAAGCATGGCTATAACCGTTAAAAGACAAAGTGAGTATCTTCCGCTGCCAACATCATCCTTCCCTTAGTAGATCTGGTGACTTTACTTACGTGCAATAACAAAATGCTATCCTTGGTGGTATTTGGGAGCAACATTTTCATTTTCTAACATTTTTCTAAATTTCCCCAGACAGAGTGCTCGAACACGTAACCGTCCCAAAGTTCATTTTAGCCGATAAATGAGTCTACGGCACGGTATGGTTGTTTCATATCGTATTTTCATTCCCATGCGGTTAGACTTGGTGGCTCCTAGTCTAATTTAAACAAATAAATAATCTATAGGTAATTATTAAATCCTAAGAAGACCCGACAACCGCTGGGGTAGACGAGTTCTTGAGTGGAGACCACGAATCGGCAAGCGTAGCGTAGGACGGCCCTCTGCTAGATGGAGCGACGATCTGCGAAAGGTAGCGGGCAGCAGCTGGATGCGTCAAGCTGAAGACAGGGCTCTATGGCGCTCTTTAGGGGAGGCCTAAGTCCAGCAGTGGACTAATGTGGGCTGATGATGATGAAGGAAATAATGAATAAAAAGACTTTCATTTCTTACAAACCAATTTAGAAGGAGTAAATAAAAAGTAACTGATTTAACTAATTAACGATGTGTTTATTATTTTCTAACTTGGTAATATGCTATGGTATATTATAAATCCGTAAAGAAACAGTTACTGAAGGAGACAACAATAATATATGAATTTAATTTGAAATAACTTAATGGGAAAGGAAATTGGAAAGGAAAAAGCGCAGTGCTGGTAGGCCTCCCACACGGTGGATACGATCGGCTCATGGCCAGCTTTTGTGGAAATCCTTGGGGGAGGCCTTTGTCCAACAATGGACGTCTTTTGGCTGAAATGATTATGACGAACTTATTGGGGAATGAAACTTAATAACTTAATAACTAATACATGTTACGAAATCTTCAATCATATTTTATTACATTGGAACGATTATAAGACACATTTTAAACAAAATGTTAGCTTCTTTAAGTTGTTCAACATAGTTACCGATATTCTGTCCGTCCCTATGTATGCTTAAATCTTTAAAACTACGCAACGGATTTTGAAGCGGTTTTTTGTAATAGATAGAGTGAATCAAGAGGAATGTTTTCAAGTATAATACAACCATAATTGCATCCGTGCGAAGCCGGGGCGGGTCGCTAGTATACCATAAACTAAATCGAAAATTAGCTACTTACATGTTTGTCAGAGCGATACCACATTTATATACCACCCACGGACAGTGGTGCGGGGTTTTTATCAACAGGAAGAAGAAGAAACAGAATAATACACGCAATAAAATTATTAAAATACGGAATTCGATATAGGTATTTGATTTGTTCCAATGATTGCGAATTCGTATGTTTAATTGTAAAACACGATAGTTATGTAACTTACCAACAACATTATTGAATCATAAGAAACAAACAACTTACTAGATAATTACATAATTAAAATGTTGTATTAGATTATTACGTTAATTTACTTTTTAGTTCTTCATAAAGCTAATAAAACTGTAATTACTTTTTGGCAATCAAGTGGATAATTATTATACCCATTACTGCGAAGCTGCCCGTGATTGGGCATAGTTTTGCAAAAATATATTATCTTGCCTGCTAATGTTACTTGATATTCAACTTTAAATTTGGCGTATTAAGTTTCAGCTTGAAAATCGAACATTGACGTATTAAGTCGTTGTTGTTTAAATACCTTTTAGCCTTTACGAGGCTGTTGACCTCGGCGCAGGTATGGCGTGACCTCATCAGCATACTCTAAAGGTTGAGGGAATCCAGGTACCAATAACAGAAAAAGGTCTTTCCTTGTTTCGTATACTACTTTAATTACATATCCATACTTTTTGCACTTCATCCCTCCTGCACTGGTGATGTGTCGGGTGAGGGGCGCGGCGCCTATCATTAAATGAAGTTGTCGGTGAGACATGCGTATTGCTTTTTCGCGATGTAGGTTTTTTGGGTATCTCGCGGTTCGATGCGGTTTTTCTTGATAGTTCAGATAAGTGATTTACGCTTTGTCGCTACTTTTGTCAGTTTCTCTAGTAGGTAAATATAGCAATAATACGCAAAACTAAAAAAGACTGTAATTTCGAAAAGTTATGCAGACATTATGTTACAATCTTGTTTTATGTACAGGTCTATCTATAACACAAAACGGTCAGAACAAAGGGCTAAAGGAATACAATTAGCGGCCCGAGTGAAGTCAACCGCAGATCACGGAAACAGAAATTGTGGGGTCGGGGTTCGAGTCCCAGTTATGACGTGGATGGTCCGCGGTACCCGCAAGATAATAATACTTTTATACAAACGCGGTGGTAGCCCGTCTTGATAGCGTGGCACAGTAGGCTAATTTCCTTCCATGAATTTGGAAGAGGCTCGAATCAGCGATGGATAATTTCTTGGCCGAAACGAAGAAATAATTGTTAAAATTAACGCACAGCTACAATTCTTCATATTCACCAGACTATCACAGTCCTTTGCTGGAGATCCCTGCACACTCGAAATTCGGTTCTAAATTTATAAATATAGCCACCCGCCACAGATTTCCTCTTTTGAACTTAGGCCTCCTAAAAAGATCTTTTTTTTGATAATTTTTTTTTTTTGATAAACTTGATACCTTAACGATATAGTATTATAACTCTGCAAATATTGATCCTAGCGTAAAAATTATAATGGCCAAACTTGTGAGAAATTGAATTTCCAACAACTTTGGAACCTGCCCATTTTGCTCTAAAGTTGAAAAATAACGAGATAATTCACAAAAACGAAAAAAATTACTTTAAAACAAGATGGCGGCGAACCCTACCTGGATTAGTTCGAAAATCGAGATTTAACTTCCAACCACCACCCCCACGTTTAAAATAAAAAAAATCGCTCCCCGGATTTTTTTCTATTTAAATGTCTATCTCGACTGGACTAATATAATATCTAAGGGGCTGCAGCAGCAAAATTGGACGATCCTTCTGTACTTTCCATGGAGTCGAAGACTGTTTGATTAAATTAGTCTTGTACGATACTTGATGGAATGACATTTTATGTCAGTACTAAATACTGTTGATGGTTGTTAGATTGTAAGGCATCCACGGAGCCTGACAGAGCGCATTCGAATATTAAAACAGAATAAAATCAAAATTGAATATTTTAAGAATCACAAGTGTCTCTAGCCTTGAGAAAACTTTCCATTGAAACACCTTTCAACATAAATAAAATAAATGAAAATAATTTTTACGTTCAGGAACTACGTTTTACCAGATAGACACGTTTCATATCACTCCATTTATTTGCCGCAGCCTAAGAATATTTATTTTCGAAGCTCCTCCATTAGGTACCAAGTTGACCTTGCTAATCATTAGACTGGTTGCGAGCATAATCAAGCCGCTCAAGGGGCCCGTCGTCAATTCTGTTCAGGCCCCCTGTATCGAGCGCCCTACATTTGTATCGACACACCACTGACCCATATCGTAATCTCGCCTTGCCACGCAGGTGCACTCGTTCCGGGGCTCACTATGACATATCGTCATTCCAAGAGCCAAGTCACTTTGATGAAGGAGATAATAACTTCGTGATAGGTTCCAAGAAGATAGTATAGCTAGTGAGTCCAAGGGTCAATTAAATTCTTTGGAAAATAAGATTTACCGTTGAGTTGGGCCTCCTCCAATTACGTAGAGGGAAATTAGCCTACTGTGCCACGCGGGGGTTCAGGGTTTCCTTTCATTATTCTTTCTATTGTGGTTAGGTCTTAATATTTAAAACTGGAAGTATTTTAAAGTAAGTAGCTATTATTAGTCGGCTGTTACATTAAATTTTTGTCGCATTTTCTATACACTAACTAGCTAGTGCCCGCGGCTTTACCTTCAAGTACCATAACTTTATTTTATAAATAAGGTGTAAACCTTAGCATACCGCAACCTTAGTATAATACGAGTAGATGTCGCTTCGTCCAATTAAAACCTGTTTTTGAAATGATATATGATTGAAATTATTTAATTAATATATAGATTAAATAATATAGATAGGATATTATATATAGATAGGAATTAATGATTATTCTGGCACTCTCAAATTAAGAAATATATTTGTTGTATAGTTATGGTGTAGTAGATGAATATATTTCTAACGATTTTGCTTTTACCGCGTCTATAATTTAAACATGATCACACCTAGACTGGTGATCCGAATTGTTTATTTTGTTGAAGGCGTTAGAAAAGGGCTAGGGCTACCGTTTGTCGTACCAGTTAAACACGTGTGGTTACGGATTTAGATCACAAAATGGCACCAACCGCTATCATCCTGACGGTGCCGTAAGAGGCGACTAAAGGAACACAAGAGGCAGATCACGTAGCCCCTAAAAAAGGAAAACTTGATACATCTGTGCCATCGTGGCACAGTTGGTTAATTTCCCTCCATGAACTTCATTAATGATGATGAAACACAACAACATCAGTCAGTAAGACATACAGTATGAACCCGGAACCCACTCGATCCAAGTTGCGTATCGCAGGTAGAATGACATAAATACTCAGACTGATGGGTATAGATTAACTGGGGTGCCTTTGACCTGCATTTTACGATCCTGCCTACGATAACATGTGGAGTTTCAGTTAAACGCCGCTTCGGTTAGGTTAGTATATCGTCACGCTAGGCTGCACCTTTGGGGAACTGTTATCGCTACACACGGCTATACACTATACGAGTATATTCGCTGAGTAGTACAAATGTTTTTTTTTTCATGATTAACTGTACCATGTTACAACTGCGCTGGATTTAATCTTCCATGCATTAAATACCTACACTTTTTATAAAGCTTATTTGCACAAACTTCTCAGCCTTACATGCTTTATGGGTTTTTTAAACGTTCTTCTTCTTGGTTGTGTTTATCTCTTTGAAATTAATCAATATTGGAACGGCGGCTTAAGAGTGCAGATGTGCCATATAGAAAGACCAGATTTCCTTCTCATGATGATCAGTTTGCTATTATACCCTTTATAGATTCAATCTTTGTTGGGGTCAATACAATAAAATCACAATGTACATGTTTTATTTATTTATTTCTCTTCGAAAAATATCCTCCCGTACATTTAACATGATCACAGCGTGATGAGTGATTGTCGACATATTTGATACATCAATGGAATGCGTAAGTACTAATAACGGGTTTACCAGTGCATATTATGTGCTTAAGTATTTGATTTTTACCGTGTAGGTCATTCGCCTTATGCCCTGTATCACGGGGGCTCCTTACTAACTCTCAGACCAGAGAAGTATGTCTGGCTTACACAAAGATGCCTCAGAACCGAACCGGGGATCTGTGCTCCATAGGCTGTACAACAAACCAAGAATGCGACGCTATAGTCGGCGATGGTAATTACTACTTTGGGTGTGAGTCTTATGTTTAGTAAAGAAGTTATGAATAACTAATTCCATCTGTTACTAAGAAGATATTCTACAACCGCTTTAATAGAGTAATTTACATGACTATCAGAGCGACTGTAGAATGTCGTCAGGATATACTACTAATCTCTTGCGTGACGCAACTAATTAGTATAAACTATTTCTCAGTCGTTTTATTTGGTCTGTCATACTATGCTCTACGTAGAGTGAAAGGGACGGAAGTATATATAATATGGAAGGATGGCAGCCCAGGAAATAAATAACTTGGCACGAAACATAATACCTTATTGACAAAATCTGCTACATCCAAATGTGTAAATGTCTATAGATAAAATTTAAACATGATTCTAATCCATTTTGAAGCCTGTAGATTTTATTGAGAACACAAATGTTGGGTTAACATGTCTGCATTATAAAAAGTTGTTGACTACTCAGACCAAACCAAATTGAGCTACTTCACACAAACTTTATTCAAACATCATGCAGTGTTCATGAAACATAGTAAACACCTTTATACTACTATCGTGTTAACACTGATTTCATTCGTTCTCAAAGTATTTTTGTGTTTTAATTACATACAATAACTATGTCTATAAATATGGGTGAAAAATTCCATTTCCTGTCCCATAGGTAATAACTTCAAGATAAATCATATAAGAATACAAATCTCTATAAATTTCATCTAATAGGTGAACTTAATTTACAATATATACAAACATTTAAACATAGTAATACATTAACTGGATAAAGTACAACTTGTTGGTACCCTGTTATTTACAAGGTATAGTGAGACATTTAAATTCACAAGGCAAAAGCTATTGTTATTTCACCACCAATTGGATCGAGAAAAGGACATAATATTTTCACATAATATAAATTCTACAAACTCAACTCGCACGAATTATTTACTTCAGAATCGAAAGATTGTCGTGTGAATTTAAATAAAAATACTATACATATAAAGCATATCTAACAAAGCATTTTTTAAATCTTAGTGCATTGATATTGCCAGACCATTATAATTTTATAACTATAACATTGACGATAATAACAAATCAACATGGCTGCCGCTCGTTAAGATCACTTGTGTGGACTAAGTTTTAGCACTTATGTCCCAAGAAATTCTGAGAACAGAGGCGGACGATGGCTCCCAGAATTTTAAACCATAATCGTATTTCCTATTATGCTCTCTTTTCCATTGTCTAACAATTCAGAGTAGCCAGATTCATCGCTGCACGCACTGTCGTTATCTCCAGTACCTTTGAAGACTTCTGTCTCAGTGCTCGAATTCAGACTTTCAACATCAGTCAAGTTGTCAATGAGAGATTCGAACTTTTCTTCAAACGTTGTAAGAATATTCGAGTCAGCCCGCAGGGGCGGGTAGGTGGACCTTCGTCTAAAAGTATTCTTTTCGCCAATCGGGACATGGTTGACTTCTTCGTTACACGTGTCCGTACTCATGACTTCAATAGAGTTGTAGCTCCTGTTGCTGGTCCGTAATTCACTGTATTCGAAGTTCTGCTCCATGTGCGGTATGGCTACGTCGGGCGCTTGTTCTTTCTGGTCTTCCTGAGGAAAAGAAGGAAGAGAGGAGGGCTCGGGGTCGGTGACTGTGCTTGCAGTTTCGCAGCCCGAAGAAACAGATCCGTCGTCGCTATCCGTGACGAGGTAGTTACTTTGCGACAACCCCTTATCGCCGTCTGCCGCCGCGCTGTCACCCAATTCGTTCGATTCTGCGATCGCTTCCAGCAATTTCGATTGATGCTCGCCATTACCAAGACAAGTATCACTGATGCACCCGTTTTTATGGCTCTCCTTCACAAGCAAAGTTAAGAGTTCATCAGAAACCGTAATTGTACCGCTTTCGGAATCTGAAAAAGTTCTGTTGATTGGTTCTGGACATGATGATTTTCTTGGGGATTTCATCTCCGGTCGTCGTCTGTCCAGAGTCTGAGTACCATAAAAATTGACCATCGTCTTTGTCCAGGACTCACAATTCTGTTTTGCATTCATTTCGGCCTCTTCTTCGTCTTCTTCCGAACAAAGTTCCTCTATAGCTCCTAATTTCGGAGCAGATTTCGACCTTTCCAGTGGTGGCCTGTAATTCATTGCACCAACACTGAGGAGGATCTTTCTACGCGGCATGCTCGGGTTATCATATACGCTGTTCGCGAGACTGAGCCTGGCATTTTGTTTTGAGATTCTGTCCTTTTTGAACTCAACAAGTGCTTGTTTCAATTTTACTTGTAATTCTTCTGTGATTTTCTTTGATATAGATTCTTTGGTGCATAGAACGGCATGGCATCGAAGTTCGTGTTTGAGCTTCTTGCCTTCATGGCGGTAGACCCAGCAGAACAGTTTTGGGTAATGTGGTGGGCTGGCGCAGTAGGTGATACGGTGGGACCAGTACTCGGTGAGGCCGTGCTCTTTGGTGACGCCCTTGAGCCCGGAGTTGGTGACGGAGAGCTTCATAACGACGTCGGGTTTGGTAGACTGTTGGTAGTTTCGCCACAACGTCGCCAGTGGTTTCTCTACGCAGCTTTCTCCTGAAACAATGAAATCATTTATGTGAATACTTCGAAAAGTTTTGTGCCAACCCGTCTTGCTAGCATGGCACAGTAGGCTATTTTCCCTCCATGAATTTGGAGGAGGCCCGACCCAGTAGTGAGTCATTAATGGGCTGAAACGAATAATTTTCCAGAACCGGTATTGTGTAAGCTGAGACAAATTGAACAATATCACAAATATTTGAACAAATGTGTATACGTCATCTACAACTATAGTTGACGAAGTTAAACGAGTGCCACGGCGAGGTGAGCAACAGGCTCTCGATCAATATTGGCCGCTTATTATCACACTCTACAAGTTGTGGTCCGTTTACATAAGCATCTGAGAGTAGAGTATTTATTGTAATTGTATTGGAGGTTTTGGGCCTTGAAATAAGATTTATATTACATTAGTAAATAAACCCGTGTGGTGACGGATTTAGAATACACAGTGTCACCACCCCAGTCCATACTGAGAGTGTCGTAAGAGTATACAAATGAAATGACAAGGCCGATAACCTAGCGGCAGCGGAAGGAAAACTTGATACAATAACGAGTGACAACCTTTAGGCTAATTACCCATAAAACTGGAAGAGGCCCGAATCAGTAGTGGGTCATTTATGGGCGGAATTGTGTATAAATATTGTTTATTACAGGTACAGTGACAAAAATAGCCTATTTATCATTGAATATTAATCAGTTGATTGTTTATTTCTAATAATGTATATGAAAATGAGGAGCTATACCAGTCTTTGTAAAAAAAACAAATAGTTGGCCGTATCTGAGGTATCATAGCTACTAAACGGTCGAACAATTTCGATTTTGATTGGCTGCAAGTCAAGAATTTTATTAGTGTTATCTTTGTAGGAATCGTCAATTGTGCTTTAGACGGTTTTTGTGTAAAGTTTACCTTCATTTAGTCACGGCTGACGTATATCGTCCTACATGGATGACATTGTGGAAGGTTTAAAATATATTTAGGAGCTCAACCTTAAAGGTTAAAGGCACCTGGATCAAATATCTGTCAAGTAATATTTTAATACGGCAAAAATAATACATATTGGCAACTACAGGAATTTTTGTCCTGGTCTAAAGGATTAATGAAAATAATTTGTTTTATGTGCATAATTATGTAGAGCTCGAGCCCGAATATTCGATCAGAGATCTGATCTGAAAAAATCAGACCTCTATTGCGGCAAACATTATTGAAAAAGGTACTTGAATTTAAAAAAAAAGGTAAACCACCTGGTAACCTGATAAAAACTTTCTAATTGTCTAATTTTCTACCATATTTATCTACCTACTCTATAGAACATTACGACTCCCTGTCAGTTGCGTTTTGTTATACAACGTTTTCTGTATTTATTTGTGCTTGTTTTATAACAACGATTGAAACGTATATAATTTACTAGCGACCCGCCCCGGCTCCGCACGGGTGCAATGATGAGCCTCTAAATTTATCACTGTTTCTCTACTATATTATGGATGTATTAAACATAAAAACCTTCCCCTTGAATCACTCTATCTATTAAAAGAAACAGCTTCAAAATCTGTTGCGTAGTTTTAAAGATTTAAGCATACATAGGGACGGACAGACGACAGCGACTTTGTTTTATACTATGTAGTGATTATAAGAAGAACATAATAATATACAATCAGTAATATTGAAAAATAAAACTTAATTATAACTAACATAAATTAAAATGATACCCTTTAGGCAAGGTTCCGAAGATACTGGCAGCGTTCCCTCTTTGAATATCCGAATTGCCTATTCCAGTAAAGCAGCACAATAACTGCTCTTTACAAATTACGAACAAACCTACGGATCAACTTTCAGGCCCTTAAAAGTTTTGGGCTTGAAAGTTTCGCGCTTTCATTTGGAAGGCGGATTTCCACCAGTTTTGTTGTTCCTTTGTACAGAGAAAATTGCTAAATGCTTTAATTATTTAATCACTTTTGACTAAATATATATAATATTTATATCAAGAATCATCACAGTGATGAGAATTTTTAACCTCAGACCGAAGTAAGAGGCGAAGTAAGTTGCACGTGTTGATCAGATGAGCCGATTTGGATTTAATTGTGTCGCTATGTTTTGAGTATGTATGCCCGACACATATAATGATAATCCAATTTGATTTATTTCTTACAAAACACTTTGATCTGTCACTATGAAACTAGCCAAGCACAGTATACAAATAACATTTTACCTGAAAAATATTCTACCAAATGCCGTATTAAGTATTTAAAAGCTAAAACACTTAGTTTCGACCAAGCCTGTTCAATTATGTACGTTTCTCTTTGACAGGCTCAGGGGAACGGCGTTATTAAGCCGGGCGCGAAAATGAAGGCGCAATTTAGCTTAGCTCGACGATCATACTAAACAAGTATTAGGATAGTAAACTTTAATTCCGTTATATAGGGTTCAATCTGTTAAAACCTTGGATTGGATGGTTATTGCACATCTGTGGTCAATTATTAAGACTGTGCTAACAACGGTACAATAGATGGCCGTGGTCCCTTTCACGACGGAGAGAGTGGACAGTTATACAGACTGCTGCTTCACACATACCAGTTGTAGTACACTACAACTGCTTAGGCGGCCAGAGGAGCACCGCCATAAAATGTTGTCAAGCCGTTTTGTGAGGTTTGAAATTCGACAAACCATGTCGCATTGTAGGCATCCTAGTATTGCGCGATAGAATAATTCAGAATCGATTGCATCCCATGGAAGAGGATTTAAAAACGCGTCATCTAAAATGTCACTACATTAGATCACTGGTTTGAAGTACGCGCAGTACAGAGAAGAATGGTGAAGAACAGAGATGAGTAGTGCTGGCTCCGAAACTTACCATTGAGTCAGATAAATATGCTTCTACTGTATCATAGTCATGCGTACTTAAATTGCGACTTATTTTGCCAAATACAACATGCATATTAGAGTATAGATACCAGGTTAACAATATCATGTTGGCCTAGACAAATCGAATTATGTTTAAGTTAATTGTGATCGTGCTAGCCAGAGAGTGAGAAGTAGCTTGGTCTATTGAACCTCCGTTATCCGCTTTAGCGTTGTTAGCGAAATTCGACTGGAGTCACGATTGCTGCCACAGTTCCCACTAATTAGCAGCTCCGGTAAGTTTGCATTTGCAATTGATATGTTTATACGAAATTGGCAGACACGTTTAGGAAGTAGATTTTTATGTATCAAATGTATAAATATTTTGCGATTTTGGCGGTGGATCACACGATTATAGAAGAAAGGTTTTTGGAGGAGTCACGCCGCATGGGTAACCGCATACCAAGTGGGCCGTAAGCTAGTGGTATTAAAATTCTTGATCGAAGCAAAATTATATTTACAAAGCTGCTTACGGTAAGTTACTTAGACTGGACTTACAAACCCACCGGACTGGGAATCATAACCATAAGACAGTAATGTATTTTGGCGATAAGTTTGTAGAAGTTAGTCAAGTTCTGAATGTTTCTTGACATCAGCTTTTACTTAGCTCCAGTACAGGTGAAAAGTATGTAATATAATCTTGAAGTTAAGATTGCGTACGAAGGACGTGCCATTGGACGCGAAGGACAAGTAGAGCAGTCACAAGGTCGCCTCGCAGCTCGTAAAGCAGACGACGCTATAAACTAGCAATAAACAGATAACTGCGAAGCCACTGCGATGTCAAAGTACGAGTTTATCTCGGGATATCCGGAGACAATATGATAGGCTTCGAAAGAATGGTGGCCGAAGAAAAGTAGTACTTCTATAACTTTATATGAATTTATCTTGTTTCTTGTCTTAGCCTCTTTTGACCATAGTGTCTAATTTAGTTACTCTATATTATGCGATACTGCCTTAACTTAAAAGTATGTCTTGGAGGATTAAAGCGTTTGGTGCCTGTAGATAAAAGGTTTTTTTTAATGAACAATTATAGTCTGACGCATTTTGCAGAATTACGCCTATAGCTACTAGGCCACGTTACAGGTACAGGTACATGATATATTGAAGTATTCTTAAGCGAATCATTAAAATGTTCATCCTCATTCTTTATTTTTTAATTCTTCTTCTATAGAATAGCCTACAAACGTAGATAACCGACGATAACCTTAGCTTTAGATGGGCTGTACGCTTGAACGCCACCCTAATAGTATATACAGAAAAAAATAACAATACATGTATATTATACTCTTTTTCTAACAGTCTTTAGACGATCTAGATAAGAAGTGAATAATTGTTGACAAGATAATTTAAGTAATACGTAAATTTAAAGGAAGATTATCATTTGTAGCAAATTAACATTTATTACAAAGTTCACACGGCAGTGTGAAATCTAAATAACGTGAACAGCAATCGTGGATTTGTAGTTTGGGAAACCAAATATTTGCAGTATTTTTTTTACCTAATCACTTATTAAGCAATTTAGGTATAAGTCCCACGCAATATATTCTAAAAAAATGTTATAAATTATAAGTTGTTTACTTAAAATTTTCGCATCAGATAAGCAATCCCTACGCTAATTTGTCTTGTTACCAATAATACAAATACGCGTAGGTCTTATTGCTCTTTTTGCCAATAACAGGTATCGTGTATGTAAGTTTATGATAGTTATTTTTTACATGACATAGGATAACAAAATACAAATTACAAAATTACCTACAGTTTTAGAAAAACTATTTTTAATTTATTTCATAAATCAATCTGGTTACTAGAAGCCATCAACGTCGCCATTTTTAATTAAATTTGTTTGAGAGTCCATTATTTCTTCATACTAGCCAAATCTGGTTTCGTAGTAACTAATTTAGACAAGACGAGACAAATTAGCGCTAATAAAGACGTTACTGGGTATATTTATCGGATTGAGTTTTGGTAACTGGTTCGATATCCTTACACATTATTATTTATAGGAAACTTCGGCTGTATCATGGCCATTGGCGGTAGATGTTTGCAATTTGTTTCCTTATTGCCTAGCTACCACTATTTTAACCCATAGAAGGCACATTGTGCAGCCGAGCTTCCTCCAGTATATTGGAGGGAAATTGGCCTACTGTTCTGTTAGCGTGGGACAAAGATCCTAATATCATACAGGTATTTTATATATGACGATTTATTAGTCTTGTGATAAAACCTACGTAAATAAATTTCCTTTGGAATTTGTTCTATTTACCACACTATGGACAATAAATAAATAAATAAATATCCTTGGACATTTCACACAACGCCATCTCGTCCCAAGTTAAGCAACTTAATGCTTGTGTTATGGTAACGAGATGGATGATAAACTACTTAAATACATTTTTTTTTTGTAAATACATACATATTATAGATAGAAATGACGCCCAGACTCCGAGCCAGTGCCTCTGGTTTAGACAAACAATTTATAATAGGTAATTATTAATAATATTGTAACGCTTGCAGGAAACCTGTGAGCAGCATAAACCATCTTATCGACATGTAACGTGGAATGAATTTATTTGATTTTAAATCCTTTGTCCTCGTCCGACTAGTTGAGCACACCTCCATATGATTGGAAGTGAGATCGTTTAAGGGATAGATTTATGAGGTATTTAAATCAGTAATTTAAGCTTGTAGGGCAAAAAAAACACGACAAGGGATGGTGTATAACCATAATAATAAAGAATGACCAATGGTAGAGTTTGACCGAATCGGAATAAGTTGCGTTCACGCATACTGAGAGACCGCTTGGCCGGTATTTACATTCACGTTAAGCAAGTGGTGTTACGTCACTGTGCATCGACCGCAATCCACCGTGTTTTGTAACTGATATGGTAAAGCCGAGGCACTTCAAACTCCCCAGAAAAGTGATTGAATGTTTTGCATGTGATGTGAAAGAGCACAAAAAATAAAAAACAATAAAACATAATTAATCATTTAGTCTTTACCACCAATTCGGAATGCCATTCCACACAGAAGGGCCATGGTTGCTCTTTTTAAATAAAATGGATAAAATAATGGTTTGATTTAAGTGAAGAATTAGTAAAAGCGTATTTATAAACATGTAACTATTGTGGATGCGCAACAGACATTCTGTTTAAGATTTTCAGAAGCATTAGGGGTTGGCAAAAGGTTTCATACCAAGTTATCCTTTTGTCACCCGCACCATAGCAGTGGGTAGTGCCACAATGTGTTCAAATCCATCACCAAGAAGTATTAATTATATTAGTAGTTCTGTAATTGAAGTTAGCATAACACGTCATACGTAATATGGCAGTAGGTCAACTGTCTGGACACAGCTTGAAGACCTTTGAAGCGCACCATCTTGTACCTGTTTACCTTAATAATTCATCCGACACTTTATTATGTGTGTGACATTACAGAACAAGTACTGTATGTATGCAGGTCTACCATTATCCATAAAAACAATATATCCATTCATAATTTTAATCTATCCTAAATATCCAAATTATCCTCGAAAGATTCTATAAATTTATATATTTATTTTGAAAATCCAATTTTGAAATCTTATGTGGCTCAATATCAATATCTAACTTATCTATTTCATATGTGGCATGTCTGTGTGTTTGGTATTTCCGTGTGGTGACGGATTTACAATACACAGTGTCACCAACCCATACCATCCCGAGGATGAAAACAAGTGGAAGGCTGTAGGCAATATTGTGGCCATGATTTTATGCCAACCTTTCACTTGTTATAACTTTGTTTTATCAGATTAAAAATCAAACTTCGATAAAATATTCATGATCTAATAAGCATAACCAGTGATAAATAGTAAATTATAAAAATTAAAATCTAAATGTGTAATATTTACATTACATTTTATTGAATTTTCTTGTCAAAAGAGTTCTTATGAGCCATTGATATACAAAATTATGAGCCAACAAAATTAAATTTATTTTTATTTTGATTTTTATAGCATATATTACACGGCTTTTGTGGTAATTAAAAAAAACCAGTATATTAAAAGTAATTCTGTTCAATAATTTGAAGATCTGTGTCTAATCTGATCTGAATCGGTCCATCAGGCAAATGCGGTAATATAGTGAATTTACACTTGGTATTTACCAAGCAAGACTAAAAGTAGGCTACCAGTGGTACTGAGTCATGTATCGCAGCGTTGTCGCAGGTAAGTGAACTTGTCAAGTACACTACAGCTTTCACTCTTACATAGCTTCAAGAGCAATTAGGGTTGGCACCTCAAGGAATTTTGATTTCAATTTATAAATTGATGTATATAACCGCTAGACTTAGCTCTAGTGTATTAAGTTTAGCTGGATTTCCAACCGTTATCCAATAAAAAATGAAAACGGAAAAACTTACACAACTCTTAAGTATACCTTTTACTTGTGACTAATCAAATATTTAAGAAATAGTGCCAATTGCAATGTACAACATTTTAACAAAAACTTGTGACTTTGCCAACCCTACAACTCAGCTGATGGTTCAATGAACCTTGTTTATTTTTTATCTAATAGTTATCCGAAGTTTGTACACGACGTCGTTAATTGTCTCGTTGCATATAAAGTTAGAAGTAATATTGAATTAAGGAACCTTCAAACATACTAATAGAAAGAAAGATTGGTGGGGAAAAAGATATTTCCGCGTGCATTTCTACCTACAGCATCGCTGGCGCAGATTTCAGTGAAGGTGCAAAATACCTATAAATTACCTATAAATTCAATCTCAACATCGCAGCCCATAAGACCCACTGCTGTGTCAGGCCTCCATTACATGTGGGGAAATTAACTTAAAGTACCACAGGGTTTGCTTTAATTTGTCCTTTTCTTGCGGCAAAACGCATTCCAAACCGGTGGTAGATTCAAACTTCAGGACTTTTAAGAGTTTTGTGAACAAACTGAGACTAACCATCTGCGACTCAGTCCCATCAGGGAACCATCCCATCCTGATGTAAGACTGAGTGAACAAGCCATTTTTAAATACATGATTAAAATCGAAGTAGCGTAGTATTTAAGTAGTTACTCGTAAACAGGGTGTAATAGAATCCCTATATCTACACTGAAAGCAAAATTTCGTAGAAAAATTAATAATTTCTTTTTTTCAAATTTTAATTTCCAGCGTTGACGAAATTTGACTACTTATCATTCATTCGTCCAATCATTCAATGTATACAGGTTGGTCAAAAAGTCGTGGATCAAACGAAACCAGCCAGGGGCTCTCAGCAGCAAAAAAATGTTCTACGTGAGGTCCTTAGGGTCAACCCCTGCGGAGCTACAATTGATTTTGGGTTTTTATGAGAAATTGTCTTTTTTTTACTAAAACTTGATAAAATTCGAAAATATATACACCCTGTATCTTTTTTATAATTTTCACTAGATTGGTACTGATGAGTCCTTTCGTTAGACATGCTATTTATGGTAGTTTATTGGATGTGTTGAAGATAATATAAAGTTTTACGAAAGCAATAATTCTTAAATCAAAACTTGTGATTTACTTCGGACCCCACACCAAAATACTCTACAGAAAAGTGCCACGTTTGATCCACGACTTTTTGACCACCCTGTATAGTGGAACTCAGATTACTAAGCTTGTAGTGTAATGATAACGAAAGCTATCACCCGGTTTTTTTAATCAGGGCTCTAATATAGAGCCCTGATTAAAAAAACCGGGTTAGAAAAACATTCATTTTTTGCTAATACTTGTAGATAGAAATATATTTTAATCACAGAATTACTTCTTTTGATAACCTCTTTATCTACAGTTCGCATGGCTATAAGTTATTTAAATCTTGGGTTCCAGTGAAACCCAACCAGTTAACTATCGTAATTATGTTCCTGCAACTTTAGTAATCTGAATTTGCATAAGGTTTCGAGGGGTTTTCGTGCCTATTATTGGAGCTACTTGGGTCACCAGCGTGATCAAGAAGTTGTGAATAAGAAGATGCTTATGTTTACCTTAGATTTTGCAAACAATATTTTATTAGTAGTACTGTCGATGCTTTCATTGTGGCTGTAGGTTTTTTGTTACATCCTATATATTACAGTCCGGTGAATTTCATATTTCACAAGAATTTTAAGGTAATAAGATTTCAAAGCAGGTGTAGCCTACAATTTCACAGTCTAAATATACAACACATAACCTAAAAATGTTGCTTAATAATTGGTCCCAAGTTATAAAACTTTATTACATTTGGCACATAGCAGTCAGATTCTACATCATTGTAATTTGCAGTTTTTTAATATTAGTTATGTATCAACTTAATAAACAGGTTTCGTTTAATATTACTTTTTGCCAATAGTTAAATATTGTTTATAAATATGTAAATTGATTAGATTCATTCTAATATTAAAAATTGACGCCTCATATAATAATTATATTTTAATATTTATTTAATGAAATGCCCATATTTTTTTAAGAATATATTAAATTTGCATATTATATAGAAAATATATTTTAGTCAGTCACGTTGAATGTGTTCAAATCCAGTAGGTACAGCTTTATAGATCTTTGATCTAAAAAAATATAATATAGTGAAAATATGTACCAAATATTTTTTTTATTTAAGTCGGGCTTCAGATGTAATTTAGCTTGGCACTGGTCACAAATAGTCTTATATTATTCTCTTGGTAAAGCCATTTTTAGTGCATCACAAAGAAACCTGTCAACGGTTGACCAAGACATCGGTGAACAAAAAACCTTCTTTTTGTAGTCGGTTAAACAGAGTTAACTTTAACCCCGTGTTCTAAGTAACGCAGTAGCTGTCCCCAGTTAGTTGTTCGTGGTTGAATAATTTCGTTGTTGTTACTTAATTCGTCTCGCTGCCATTACAACGTGATGTCACTTGGCGGAAGTGCGCAGCCATTGTTCTTTTTTACCGAGGGCTTGAATACCATGCAGCCATTTTGTCATGTGATCCGACAGTCTTTGGAGCCAAAAAGTTAAATAAGGAAACAAGTAAAATCAGCGTGGTGACCGATTTGGAATACACGATGTCACTAGCACTATTCAAGTTGGCTCCTAAAGGGTTAAAGGGATTCAACATCATTAGTCAGAAAACGGCAGAAAACTACGCGGAAAGTGAGTGGAAAACCCTCATCCTTTTAGTCTGGCCAGTGTAGCACGGTTCGTTAATTGGATTTCATCACATTGGATAAGCAACAGTAGGTTATTTATAGACTAGATATAAATGATGAGGTTTAAACCAAAATTCAATCGTTCCCTCAAATTCAAAAAGGCATCTGTCACCATTGTCTGTCACTTAGTGAAATCCATGACTTGGAACCTAGAGCGGCTACGTCATTGTCATTTGAGAGCGCGTGCTCTTACATATATTCTGTACTAGCGACCCGCCCCGGCTTCGCACGGGTGCAATTATGACATATAAACCTTCCTCTTGAATCAATCTATCTATTAAAAAAAAAAACACTTCAAAATCCGTTGCGTAGTTCTGAAGATTTAAGCATACATAGGGACGGACAGATGACAGCGATTTTGTTTTATACTATGTAGTGATGTCTGTTTTTGTGTCTAATAATGTCACCAACGCACACCATCCTGTCGTAAGAGGCGATTAAAGGAATGCAAGAGGCAAATCACATAGCCGCAAGAGCAAGTATATTTGATACGAAACCCTATGCTAACCCATCTGGCCAGCGTGGTACAGCAGTCTAATTACCCTCCATGTAGTTGGAGGAGGCCCGATCCAGCAGTGGGTCATTTATGGGCTGAGAATTAAGCACTCTGGGTCTGGGTGTCATTTGTATTTGTGAATTCATATTATGTTTGTAAACTGCTCCCGCGATACAGGTACCTAGTGCGGGAGTAAAGAACAATACAGAATAAATAAATTATTGATTTTCATTTGAAATAAGTGAACTTTGCACCGTAAAGTAAATTACATAATACTTATTATGCTCACAAATGAATTCTCCTTCGGTGTATTACGACATTTAAAAAAGTTAATTACATCTAATGATTCTGAATAGCTCCGGGAACTTTATGTGTTTTATTTCCATTTAATGGACTGTAACTAATGAAACAAATCAATATCAATTTAGGACTCTTATATTTTTTACCTGTACCAGTGAAGTTTGTTTTTGTTTCATACAAAAAACGTAATTGCTTTGAAAATCGGAATTCTATTAACAGGTCACATTTATGTTACTTTAAAGAAGTAGAAGTTAAATTTCATCACACATAATGTAGGTTTGGAAGTTATCTGAAATTAAATTAATCAACCCTAAAAATATTTTATAGGAATGTTTACACCACGGAAAGACATGACACTTTTGTTTCCGGAACTATTTAATATTCATTGCACGTCTCAATCCCGCTAGCACGCGCCGATTCAGAACCTTCCGCGGAGTGGACGACACGTCGAGGAAAAAGGAAGTTTGTGCTCGAGTTAGAAATACCATGAAATCAAAAATCAAAATGTTTTTTATTTGAATTAATTCTCGCAAATGCTTTCAAATAGTCAAAACAAAATATAAAACAAAATCAAAATGATGTTGTAAGGGTTGTCAACAAACTAAACAGAGCCGGCAGGGCTGAGTTTCATTTGCTATAACTACTAATTATTATTTTTTATAAAGTACCAATCATAGAAATAACATTATAGCAAATAATGGAAGAAATCAATATCACAACTAATTTCACTCGGGTAATTGGCGAGGGCTACTCAGCTTGTATGTGCTATAGCAGCTCTGATGCCCAATAAAAAAAATCGAATACCACGGAAAAGGTAATAGATGAAAGTGGATACCATCCTGGCTGCTGCCAGCCCTGACATAGCAGTTCTCCTTCAAATTATCAGCCCATATCACGCGATCCTGAAGGCTGCAGGATGTGGAATTAGAAATTTAAACGAGGTTCTCGAGGTCCTATGTATATGAATGGGAAATAGGCTTAGGTTAATTTTACTTTATTATCCATTATCTTTCTTCAATGATAAAATAACTATGCTAGAGGCAATTATAAAAAAAAAACATCAAAACGAACACAATTGTAGTAGTAAAATTACTGTTTTTATTTCTTGTTTGGTTTTGGTTCTGGACATGTGTCATAAAAACAATTCAAATTAGTATTGTAAATTAAAAAGTCTTTCAGTAAATATAATACACGATTAACATAGAGTTATTGATAACAAAATTTTGAAATTAGATTTTGAAGATTAATAAAATTAACAGAGGCGGCCTCATTGCTTACAATGCATGTTCTTCAATATGTAAACACCAAAACCGATGATTTCGGCGTAGCATAGGAATTTGAAGAAGGACAAGGTCAATGACCTAGAAATATCTTAAATTCCTGATTAAGGTTATGGACATAGCGTTAGCGGGAAAGCGGCTGGCCAGACCAAGATGAGAGAAAGCGGCGCCTACTTACGACCGGCCCTACCTGCTCAAAAATAGGTTTGTGTACTGACGTGTACTTCGCACTTGCAGATAGACTGACCTAGTTTGATAAAATTATGATTCCGATCTGAAGAGATGACTTATCTTAAAGTGATGAGTTATTTCTTAATATTTTATCATCACGGCCTGTTTTAGTTATTATAGAAGTTATGTCCACGTCTACTCCGCCCAAAGATGACCCCTTGTGCCACCCTGGCCAGGCGAGTTGGTCTGAAGTTTTCCTTCTCTTGCGGCTAGGTATTATAAGCTAGCCTTGTCATTTAATTTTGTCTGCTTTTACGACAGAATAGCCATTCTATTCTGTCGTGTTTTGTCGACACTATGTTTTCTAAATCCATCAAAATTATTTATCAGCTCTTAAAATGATCCTCAGTCGAGTAAAGTTTCTTTCAGTAGGACAAATATAAATTAGTCTACAAAGACATGTTGGCGCTAGATAGACAAGTTAGCAAAGGTTTTTATATGCACATATACTCGTATCAAGTTTATCTCGTCTCGACGCCTCTTACGCATGGGCTGAAATAATGTCGAAGGTACTATGCAATGTAATTCAACACAAGGAAAGCTAATTATTTTATTTGTAATAATTCACAGATAAAAGACTAATGTGTTGGCAAATCCTACTCTACCACGCTGACCAAACAGATTGGGAAAGGTCTTTTATGAGGTATCCGTTGTCTTGCGCTACGTTTTGTGACTCATTTCCTTCGCGGCACCCTCAGCGTAGAATTGGTTACTGATCGTTTGTGAATCTGTCAACACATACACGTATTATAGAACCCTTAGTCCACAATATTGATAACAATAGTTATGGAGCATGTATAATGTACCGTACACTAAACAATTCACAATGAGACGCAAACCGCTATGGTATTCTGCAATGCTCTATCAAGATTTCCGCAATTAAACAATACATCGCTACCCATGTTAGCTCTTCTGTCACGGTTCTTGACGTGAAAGGAGAAATGTATGGTGTAAGGCGTGAATGTCAATGTAAGTAGGTCATTGGTGTATGGTCGTTCCCATCCCACCATACAATGGGATATTAGTATCGGCGTCGTGCATTCCTCGGAATTGGTCGTCGCGACATTTGTGGGACTTTTTGTGGTTTATCAAATGGTCTTTTCTATTAATAAACTTTTTAATAGTAGATTAGAGAACTGATTGCAAGTTTACAACGGTTATGGAGTTTCAAGAGATTTTATCATAATCTAGTCGTTGTCGTGATGAGCTTTTAACCTAACCGATCATAAAGAAGTTTCCTCAAAACATGTATAAATTTCAAAGAAATGATAGTGATTTTACTGGTTTGCTTTGCATTATGATTCTATTCCTATGCATGCCGATATCCGCAGTGTTGTTAGCTGTTGAAGAGGCTTTAGAGTCAAAGATAACGCTTAGTACTATTTCCTAAGTTTGTGTAAACTTATTATTCGAGTACCTATTAATTTCCGGTATAAATTTGTCTAGAGGTTGGATGTGCCGCTTTTGTATTAATTACGTAGTTGCTTAATACAGGGGTGTCTCTTTAAGAAAAATATTCTGGACAACAATTTGATTACGTACTTCTCCAAGTTCAGTTCTATGTCTGTACCTAAATATTAGACATGAAAGCGAAACAGACGAACCCTCCCCTCAGCTACTTTCGGATTTGTATGAGTTGGGATTCAGTGCAATAAAAAGACGTCTTCGTCGAATCTTGTTGTATGTTCCATCGAGATTGGTAAATATGCACACCGTTATTGCGCTAGATGACAACTCCCCTCCCATATCTATTTCTATCATAGTAAAATGTAGATTAAAGTCGTACAACCTGCGTTCTAATCGCAAACTATTTACCATACAATTGTAACTATCGCTGCACTAAATCGTGGTTACACTGTCGTGGTGGAGTTTTAAGAGACAAACTGGTTCGAATGTAAATTTACATCTGATATATTTAAATCGACTATGATTTGATATGATAGAATGATAATAATATTCTCTATTTAAATTAATTATAATTTATAACTGTCTTTCTTGCGTTTTACCAATTTTACTGGGGTTGGTGCCAGTATAACCGGACTAAACTACCCTGGCATTATGGGGAATGGTCTCCTATCGGGGAGCGAATCCCGTGGCCCTGGCCCCTGAACTAGGGCCACGAGCCGGCCTATGAGGATCTTTGGGGATTTTCGACGAAAAAAAAGTGTATTTACACGACCCGAAAGGTCGCAACTAGAATTCAGTTGGAATGGCTTCAATGAATTATGATGGTAGCCGGACCGACAGTCTTACCTATAAAGTATAGGAAATTTTACGGCGGTTAAAGAAAAACGTATATCTCCCAATCATAATACATAAAAAACAATTGTTAATAGTTTTCGCTTCAATGAGTATTAAAAGAATATAATAATATCTTTATTAAACAGGTAACAACCCAAAATTTAACAGGTAACAATGAAGAAAAATGTATACAATAAAACTAAAATAAAATATCACAGATAATGGGCCGCCAATTACAAATTGTTATTACGCATAATGAACACATACGCATAACTCGCATAATTCTCACATAAAAACTGGCAGACACTTGAAATTATCCGAAATTACGTAAAATGCAGACAATGGTCGGAAGCGATATTGCAGCACTTGCGCAAGCGCCGCGGTTGCGCAATGCAGCGACAATTGCTCTGCATAATACTACATGGATTTATTATGTGCGTTTGGTAGAAATTCAAGCGTGTGCAAACGTCCCATCGACATTGTGCGGCGGGCTTGGCTTGAGAATAAAAAAGGACGCATATACATTACCGCCATAAATACGGAGGAGGCCTGACTCAGTTGTGGGTTATTTATGGGCTGAAAAAACTGTTTCTTACAATAGCCTCACTGCGGATGGCTAAAGGGTGTTTGTTATACCCTGTAGAGTATTTATAAGAGTATTTCTTCAAGGTAAGTTACAGTACTTCATTTGGGACTTCACTTAGCTGTAACCCGTGCTGAATATAAACCCAAGTAACCTAAGCAGTTAAACTAAAAAAAACATTATATTTCGTTCTGGTACTCTACCATTGCAAAACCATTTCCTCCGTACTCAAACACACTGCAACTTCTTTTGCATGTTAATTATAATAACACCGTTGGTCATGCTATGATGTGTCGGTTAGCTTAATACGATTATATCAATTAAAAAACTATCATTAGGTCGGAGACTTGCGCCTGTGAAGCGGTAATTACGAGTGTGAGATACATCTTTAACAATGAATATTAACTGGCGTTTAATGCTATGATTTATAGCCTTTAAACAATACATGTTTTGTTAGTGCTTTCTAAATCCATCGTGCAAAAACACGGGTAATAAAAGGTCGCTAACAATGGGACTTATTAGGTGTCTGAGAGTCACTCAACGTGGCGAGAGATACTATATGTGTGGCGATATATAACTTCTACCACAGAAGTTAGTCTGTGTGATAGGTACGGAAAAGTTCGGCTGACATGCGTCTCGTAGCCATTATCAATTTGGTGGTTAATACTAGCAGTGTACAATTTATGGGAACATGATGATAATTGTTATTGTTTATTAAGGAAATACGAAGACCGTTGAAACCAGCATTATTTAATTTAGGAATTTCATAGTGTCTGACGTGGCTAAAGGAACACAAGAGACTGACAATCTAACCGCAAGACAAGAAATGTGTATATTTGAAATAAGCGATGCAAACTAGGCTAGCTAGGGGAGGGCCAGTCGCATTTATGGGATGTCGTACTGATGAGAGGGTTATTTCACGAAAGAATCGATGTCTAGTACCTTATACCATTATCTTTAACTTCTAAGGTAAGCGAGTACATTAAGTAGATTCAAACAAGTATATGCATTAAAATAGCCTAACAAGGTCTCGCTGACAATTCAACCTTCCTCAGGGCCTCGGAACCTTCCAACTGATGTATTTGTTATCCTTATATAACTACAGACATACAGTATTCGCATTTATACACATTTAATGGACTGGTGCCACCTCAAGCGCCTTAATCCCGCAAAATGTTCTTTTTAATACATATGGAAATTGCGCTAGCGCCTTTTAGGCTTTCTGCGTATTTTTAATACGCTTTTAATAGCTTCGCTTGTATGTATGTAACGGAATCTTTGAACATGATTTTGACCCAGTTAAAAACGTCGTTGGCATACTTATTAAGGACCGATGACAATTCAATATTTTAAACATTTTGACCCGTTAACATTATAAATTTGAATTAAAATTAGTGTCAGAAAAAAATGATTTTATGGTAAAAAGCGTGGAGTGCTTTTCAGGGTATTATCAAAATAACCCTTCTAGTCATATATGTTCATAAAATATTTAGAACTATTGATACCATGCACCCCACGCTTTTACAATAAAATAATTTTTAGTTTTTTTTTATTATTTATTTTCAATTAGCAACTTATGTACCATTAAGAATCAGGTCTATTACTACTCAGCCCATAAATGCTACTACGGAGTCGAGCCTTCTCTAGTAACAATGGAGGGTAATTAGCCTACTGTGTCAAGCTGGCCAGACCAATAAGTTGTTCTAGCAAATCGATAGTAAATCCATTTTCGAGATGATCGATTTTTACAATATTCCCTGTTTGCGTTCCGAGTACAATCTCAGTTTCATGTACACACTTTCATGTCTGGTAAGTTAATCTTATAATGTGTTTACTCGGGTCAACACGCTCACGGCAAATCTGTGTATACAGCGCAGGCAAAGATCAAACAAATGCTTTGACCGTATCTATGTTATGGAATTTCGTTGTCAGAACATTTTGTCTACTACATTGGATCAAGTCCATGTGGCTGGAACCGCATGGACTGTGTAATATGTAACGCGTTCCATCTTCTGGGATTTGCAGATTAATAAATAGCTACAGTAACGCTGGCAATCATGGTAAAGTATATATAAATGAATATAGAGCCACTAGCCTGCTCGTTTGGCGGCCTGGAAGAATTATTGTCGTATTTCTCTGGATGAAATTGGAGGAATAATTTACTCTATTAACTAACTAATTTAATTACACTGGAATTAACTAGAAAAATGTTGTTTTCACAGCTTTCTTGCACATCAATAAATGGATTAAAAGGTATCTGATAGTAGTTAAAATCAGTTCACAATTTCACATCATTTTAAAGTGAATATACACCTCTTTATTTAATGCACCTAACACACTAATGATTGAACTTTCATGAACAACAAACGGCTCTAATTCACGCAACAATATTCATCCAAACCTCGCCTAAGACTTCGGTTCAGTAAGGATCAAAAGATTTACTGTGTAAATAAACAGTTCATGTTCACTTTAAAAGTAAAAGCTCGGAAGAAGTCAGATAAATCGTTGATTAGGTATACAAAAATAGTGGTATTCATTTGAATACGAACCATAGCGTAGATAAACGCCTGAAAAATAAAAATATTATAGCACCACCAGGGGAAAGACTACTATGTCATGCTAGCCGACTTGGGACAGGGATTCATCATTTTTTTTTCTGTCTAAGTATACTTGTACGATAATTTCAGTTTGGAAGAGGTTGGTGATCTCTTCTTATCCAACCACACTCAGTGCAACACTGTATAGTGACAGAATTACATACATATGTATTTAAAATATGTAGCTCTTCTTCTTTTCTTATATAGACGGTAAATAGCCTACTGTGCCGCATGGGTTTCGTATCAAGTCTTGCTTCTCTCGCGGCTAGGTTTTCGGCTTTGTCAATTCCTTTTGCCTCAATATCTTTGTGGTGAGGTGGGGTGACGTGAGGTTAAGACAAAATGAGAAGTAGAACAAATAAATAAATGAAAGGAATTCGGTCCTTTCGTTTAGCTACGATCCCACAAACTGACAGACACTTCAAACTTATAACACTTCACTTTGGGATTAGAGTAAGGCGAAAGTATCGTATTCGGCACGAGATCTCAAGCTTTCATCCCGTTGCGTCATCACGTTATTAAAATACGCACTTAACATAATCTCCCATTAAGCATCAAGTGGGATGTCACTGATAGCTCCAGAGACATGACATATGACACTTATCTTCCCACGAATGTCCAAACGAAGGGTTTAAGGTGTAAATTTAAGATTAACCTTTCCCATTCAAAAAGAAATGTGCCATGACCCTGTAAATTTTATTATAATTATTCAGAAATTAAGTAATGAATTTTAAGCCATACTTTGTCCCCTTTATGCTTTCTTATTATGTCGTAAAAGTTTTTAATTCGTTTTGTCTTTATAAAATTAATCAAAATTTGTATTAGAAGTTTAAACACTACACACACAGAGTAACACAAAATATATTAACGAACATTATATTACGCGTCGGGCCTTCGTATAAAATATCAAAGTATCAGTATTTTATATAATTATAAAAATAACCACCCAAACGGCAAGTTGATTGTCCTCACCCAATCATTTAAATAGCCCCAGAAACAGTGTAACAAAAATACCCATTATGAACTTTATATATTCTAAACATTCTTGTCCGTGTGGTGACGGATTTAGAATATATGTCTACAGACAGAAGCCCCCCCCCCCCCCCCTTCTGTCGGCGCTTATGACATCCTGAGGATGAATATGACAAGGCTGACAACCTAGCCGCAAGAGAAGGACCACTTGATACGAACACCTGGGCTACGCTGGCCAACCTGCCAGCGTAGCCCAGGAGGCTTATTACCCTGCAAGTAATTGGAGGAGGCTCGACTGAGCAGTGGGTGTCTATGCGGATATGACACTTGATGACAACGCGCAAATATTTTCACTTGGTTCTGATTATTTAAAAACTGCTCTTAATTTTCATCGTGACTCAGGTTGTCCTTCGCCAAGATTCCAGTGTTTAATTGTATCACAATCCGACTGTTTTCCAGTTTATTTTCAATTTTTTTATGATAGTATCAGTTAGAACAACGACTGCTGCCTGTTCCAAGCTATCCATGTTACTTGTTACACCCATTTCATCAGTATGATAGTGTTATAATGGTCAATCAAGTTGTAGGGATTTCAACATTTCCTGCATAGTTGCACATTTACTATTAACCGCGTTACTTTTTCTTAATTGAATATTGTCAAACCGCTTACGCTAGAGCGGCCATTAGTAAGTCGGATAACGTTTAATCGGAACATTGTCATCGAATTCGACACATGTTTCGCTTCTATAAGTCGTATCGGGTAATCTGCATGCTTGGCTATAATTTATGTGCGCTAGAACAACCATCGCATTCAGCCAATGTCATTGACACTAGTAGTGGGCGTTATTTAACTTAGCTCGTTTAGTCAACGTTGGCGCCAAATGTAAACGCCAACGTTGGCAAGAAATTTGTTAAACATCTAAGTCCCAACGAACGATTTATCTCAGAAATAATACATATTTATTTTGCAATTAAAAAGTCACATTTACAAATATATACTCATCCTTGTCTTACATACTCACTCTGACCATTACAATACAATATCGAAAATTAATCACTGTACATTGCGTTGTATTCAGAGAACTAAGAATTCCGTTGCGCTTTATAGCCAGTAATGGTTGCTATGATATTCGTTGAGCACTAAACGTTGCGATTCGTTGCGATACAGCTAAGTCGATATTATTCTATAGTACTGAGGAGAAGTACTTTGCTTGCCATAAACAATAATGTAACGTATTTATTCAATTTTATATGTTGGCAAAAAATAATTCCATATACTTAAATATTTCTCATACTAATACATGCCATGTATCGCCTTTGCTTTGCAATATAAATTAGCTTGAAACGGAGGTTTGTTAATTTATCCAGATTGAATAAATTACACCAACCTAGATTTATTTATTAGTAAATAACATAGGCAATATAAATAACGCCACTATACAATACGTTTCATTAAAATATTATTGATGTTTTTGTCCATCAGTTTTGAAATATTATCATTCCTTATAAAAATATCATTGCGTTAATATGATATTTTTACTAGAACATATCATAAAGTTAGGTTTCTTTGTTTAGACTTTTTAAAATCAAACATGTTATCTTGAAATAAACCTTTGTTTTAATACATACAATGTAATTTAAAATATAAATCAAAATGAACTTATTAAAACTCCAGCGCTCCAGAAAACCTATTCTTATTATTTAACTAGTGGCCCGCCCCGGCTTCGCCCGTGCAAAGCGGGGGTGGGTTATACATATAAACCTTCCCCTTGAACCACTCTATCTATTAAAAAAAAACCGCTTCAAAATCCGTTGCGTAGTTTTAAAGATTTATGCATACATAGGGACGGACAGAAGAATGCGACTTTGTTTTATACTATGTAGTGATAGTGATAGTGATATGGTATCCCTGTGTTCAAAACGTGCAAAATATTATTACTCTTTTGCACTATTGATAAACGGTATAGTGTGAATGAAATACTTAAATGACGCTAACCAGCAGCCAAATTTTAATGACCCATGAGATGCTGAAGATTTGTATGCGGAACTCTACCTTATTTATATGATTTTAAGGTCAAAATTTTGCTATAGTGATTAAGAGGCAATAATTTATGCCGAGTACCATTTAAATTGGATGTAATGGAATATTAGACTATCGTATTAGGTTAGTGTGCCTGTAATCACTATCACTACATATTATAAAACAAAGTCGCTGTCGTCTGTCCGTCCCTATGTATGCTTAAATCTTTAAAACTACGCAGCGGATTTTGAAGCGGGTTTTTTTAATAGATAGAGTGATTCAAGAGGATGGTTTATATGTATAATACATGCATAATATTGTAGAGCAACACTGATAAATTTAGATGTTCATCATTGCACCCGGGCGAAGCCGGGGCGGGTCGCTAGTTTCGGTATAAACTAAGGTACCTATAACGCAGACAAAGCCATTTTTAGACAGTGCGCCAAAACTGCTCGTTTAATCGTTTATTTCGCAGTTTATTTTATTATAATGGCGTTTACTGTGACGTCACAGCACAAGTTCACAACTAGGTAAACAAAAATAGACGGATTGCAAAAATAGACGGTTTTGCCAACGTTGGGAAGGCTGTCAACGCGTTTCGTTGTGTTGGCTAAAAATCACTCAACGACACATGTCTAATTGACACCGTGGGAGGCGCCTGGCGGTGGGCGCGACACCTCTCTTCGTAATAGTGCCACAAGTATACACAATGTAGCAAAAAGGTTTTTCGTGAAGGGGTGAAACAAAACTTCATTCCATAGGAAAATAAGCCATCTTCAGTAAAAAAAATACTTATTTGTGTGAATACCCCGGGATGTGCTACCAGGTGACTAAATTATGCAAGAGGTAGACTTGTTACTACAGCCTGTGGCAACAAGCCAGTTTTTTTTTATCTACGACTTGAATGCCTTTGACCTTGAGGCTTTTGGATGGAGCAGGCAATTCGAGGAAAAGCCCTGTCGGGCACCGTTTCTCACATACATGACGAAACACAGTAAAGCTGCTTGGCGCCGGACTTAGATGTGCGGGATCCTACCACCAAGCAAAACATGGTGGGTTAGTGGCCCTCCATTAAATTGGGGGAAACGCAACGCAGCTGTAGGTGATTAATGGCCCGAGTTGATTATGATGAGAAAGAAGGACATAAGAAAAGGTGAGATTTGATTACTATGTTTACAGTTGGACAAATTTGAATTCAAGAACAAGTACTATGTACGCGGGTTTCAATGCAATCATTGATAGTAGGAGTGATTCTAGACTATGGGTAAGTTGAACCTGCATGAAATTAATAGTGTTACATTTAAATGAAAATTAGGTGAATTATGACGATGATTGTTCAAGATATGACCCAAACATAGCACAAAAATCCCTGACAGTGGAATAAGTTGGTGACATTATTTTGAATTTTTAAGTTAAAGTAGAATAAATTGAATAATATCTTTCTATACTATGACACCGCTATATTTAGAACATTTATTGGTCCAACTGTGTGTTGATTGGTGAATAACATGGGCCTCATATTCTGTTGCTTGCGGTTTGTGGTAGGTATGTACAATGGAATATATTATTGTGGCAATAATGTTGTGATTGCAGCAATTAACATTATATTGAGGAGCCAAACATATCATTAAGATGACGGTGTGGGAGTTCTACTAGTATTGTCCATGTGGTGACAGATTTAGAATATATACAGTCACCACCCCATTCCATACTGAGTACAGTAGGCTATGTACCCTCCATGTAACTGGAGGAGGCCCAACTCAGCAGTGGGCCATTTATGGGCTGACCAGTAATAGTAGCATCGTTTCCGTTAAAAAAATGTCGGAGTACTGTTACACTTCACGGCACTTCTGAACTCAAATTATAAAGGTTATTATAATTGTGAATTTGAAGTAGGTAATACTTTTATGTGTTTATTATACAGAATATAAGCGGAAAATGCAATTCCAACAAACCTTCTTTTTTTGACCCGGGATAAAATAGATGGCGCTATATAGATAGTAGAGTAGATGGCGCTCTTCTGAGGAAGCCTTTGTCCAGCAGTGGACTAGAGTGGGCTGGTGATGACAATTGAAAACCAAATTAGAGACAGAGTACAATAAACTCTACGTTTTATAATCGCTTGGTCACTTTAACCTATGCCACCTGATCACCGTGGAATTTTAAATCTCTCTATTCAATTGGGAGTGAGTTTACTCAACTGAGGGTCGTTTAAGTTGATAATTATCATCTCGGCAATACTGCAGAAGCAGCCTCGAGCATAACTGCATCCTACAAGAAAACAGTGTAGCAATCTTTCAAGGTCACAACACTAGCGACTTTGCCGTGGCGTGATTTATCGAATCATAATATAATCGATAATGTGTGCCCAATTCAACCGAACACACTTATCGAGTATGAATCGAGAACCAAATAGGGTACTTACCACTCGTTATTTCTTGTGTACTTTGATGATGTACAATGTACAGAAGGTCTTAATATTTATAGCCTACAACAAGTTTTGAAGAATTAAGCCTGTCCTTATACCTCGACATTTGACTTTAATTATACAACGATTAAGTCCTCTTTGTTTTGTGTCACGGCTACCATGTTATATCAATGTAAAATAACATGACGTATTAATCAATATAATTCATTAGTCAAACACGTTATGTATGGACAATGACTGTTTCTTACATATATGCTAATTAATTGGCCTTAAATCTTAAATTTGGATGTATGTCACAGACAAAATTACTGGCGTAATTTATTTGGAACAATAAAAAGTATATAAGAGTAGTGCAAGCGAGTACGTGGGCACGACGTGGGTCAATATGTTCACAACAAAATTTAATATATTAGCAATGATTATTAATAACGAAAAAAGTTTATAATTCGTATGTTTATGGGTTTTAGTAAATAGTTACATATTATATCGCTCGTTATTACAAATATTTTCTTCATTATTACAAATATTTTGACGCTGACATAGACTTTAACCTATTAAAGATTCTGGGTCTCTAACATTATTAGGGCATTGACGTTTTTAATAAGTTCGCCCTTCTGTACTTAATTATCTAAGACAGCCCAAAGATCGCGTGCCTTATAGGTACAGGTACATTGACCACGTAATACTTACCAACGCTGTGTAGGAGTAAATGTCATATTTCAAAATAAGCTTTATCAATATTTAGCTAAGTCTCATTTTAAGTTGGCAAGAAGACTGCATTGTTGCGTAGGCTAGAGTCCATTCATGCATACCAATGTTTTCGAGGCTCTCCTTGATATTATTATAGTTTAGTGCACTTGTTCAAAACGTTGTCTATTTTATTGTTTGCTAATAGACAAGGAAAAATAACGCCCATACTTCCGATTACTTTAGCTAGTAGGTAAGGTTTTGGGTTTTAGAAAATAAATACAAAGTTGATTGCTTGCTGGCTATCCTCTGAAGATCAGTCTTCTTAACTTATAGCTAATTTATTGTTAAGAAATAGCTCTTAAGAGCTTCAATAAGATCCTTATTTAGCTCGTTAATTCATATTTATTGAGTTGATAATACGTTAACGATTAACGTTACTAGTTTTTTTACCTTTACCTTTACAAAAATATACTCGTTTCAGTAAATTATCATGACAGGTTTATCAAGTGAGATTAAAAAGATTCAAATGTAAAATCGTAATATATTTAACAATGTCAATGTGATGCACAAAAATGCGATCGTTGATATACATTTTTATAACCTGATTGGTAATGAGGTTGTTTTTTAACAAGTAGATTTAGTTGATTTTTGCAGGCGCAACTCAATTACTTTGTCTAGACTAACAATATAAAAAAGAGGAGAGATTTGTATATTTGTAACGAGTAAACTCTTTGCCAAACTTAAGTGGCAGTGCGCAGGGCACATAGCTCGCAGGACCGACGCCCGATGGGGCAGAAAAGTCCTCGAGTGGCGACCGCGTTCCGGCAGGCGCAGTGCTGGTAGGCCTCCCACACGGTGGACCGACGACCTGGTTAAGGTCGCCGGAAAGCAGTGGATGCGGGCGGCCCAGGACCGGCCTTTGTGGAGATCCTTGGGGGAGGCCTATGTCCAGCAGTGGACGTCTTTTGGCTGAAATGATGATGATGAATGAACGAGTAAACTCAAAAACTACTGAACCGACTTCAAATTTATCACCATTAGAGTAACTCACCGTAGAATGCTATATTATCTCTGAGTAATATGCGTTGTATGCGAAGCCGATATAGGCACGGTTTTATAGCCTTCGCGGAAGAAGCCACGGACATAAGATAGTCTATACTAAAGTTACAAATCCCGGCATTAGGCCTATCAAGCCTTAAATGGTGATATGACCCCAAACGTCCTCTTTCTACTACTACTCAATACTCTTAAATGATCCACTGCTGAGTCGGGCTTCCTCCAATTACATGGAGGGTATTCTGTAAAATAGGAAACTTCTGGGTATTCCAGTTAGGGGCGTTTGCCCAGAACGGGACATTTAACAGGTTATTTAAAAAAAATGGTCTATAGATCCACTATAGTCTTTTATGATTACTACTCAGAACAAAAGTTTTAGTTTGGGTTAAAAGGGTTTGAAGATTAGACTATGATCCTCAGTGTAAACCCTTCACATTAATAGGACTGTGCGTCCTTTCAACTTACCTATGTTACCAGCTATAGTAGGAGAAAGAAACGCATGCTTACCTGTAAACAAATAAAACATAACCTGTTAGCAATCGCGTATGGCATGTAGGCTAATTTCCCTCCAAAAACGAGGTGGAGGGTTTCCTAATAGTTATTTAGAGATCTATATTAGTATTAGTTGTTTAGTGACTCGGGTACTTAATGAATAGTTAGATCATGCAAAGTGAAACACTTTTCCAAAATCGCCTACAACACTATCGTAAAAATTTATGATTGAAAATTAATTAGTACCAATTATACATATTAGTAGCAATCCAATTAAATCCATTAGACAGATCCAGCCAACTAGAACGGTATTAAAAGTTAGTTTGTAAAACTTATGCCAAGCTTTTTGCCACTAAATTAATTCACGTGAAAATAATACGTGGCTAGTCTCCTCAAAAAAATTGATTGATATTTTTATCAACGAGCTGTAAACAAGTATTCAAATTATTTGAAGCCTTATTTGGTAGTTTCGTATTCAAATAAAACAATTGATATTGATTCAACATAGGGTACAATATATAACTCACTCACTCTACCCTATGATGTGACCAATTCCGACAAAAGGGGGTTTTATAAGTTTGAGATGTCGGCCTCATAGCGTAGTTCTGTGACGATTCTGGGAAGAGGATTTTTTGATCATAATGTATGCTGGTCTAAACGGTTCCTATCTGGGTTTAAGAAAAAATAATTATATATTCAGTAGTTTGAAGATGCTTAACACTTTTGTAATTGTATACAGGACCTTCTCAATATACTCTGTCGAGAGTTCTCGACTTTGACGATAGATATGAATAGATTATGAATAGAGAATAGATTCCCTCACGTAGCTACAATCAGATTAATTGCACGAGTTTGCAACAGAAATCACACTAAATGATATTGAAGTTAATTGCCTTAAACACTTTACATTAAAAGTTCTTTTAAGGAAATTTCTGACATTCAGCAAATATCGAGCCAAGTTCGTTTATTAGTTATTGTTTTTAATGAAACGGAGAAACTGGGTTAAGTACTTATTTTTTTGGATCAATCGATTATTTTTGTCGTTAAAGAGAATATTAAAATCAACCGATTTTTGTATATTTAATTAGGCACAATTAATTGAGGTAGCCATGACTAACCTGAACAATCCAGTGAATTAAGAACCACGAACCAGAAAATATGCAAGATTTTTACCTAAAATAGGTTTTTCTTATATAACTTTGCCTTTGAAGAAACAATATTTTAAGATATAATTTGCGTCCATCATATCTAACCAAATTGTATTATCAAAATCCAAATCCATTCTTACAGCATTTATTATATAAGCAATTTGGTTTTTATGTGATATACGCATGGTGGGGAAATTCATCTTAGGGATGTACGGGGCAAGTTAAAGGAACCAAATAAGCAGGTAAACATAAAAGAGAACATTTCAAAAGAAATCATAATATGTCAACCGTCCTGACTAACTAGATCATCATTTGAGGAAAGGGGTGTGGCCTATTTAAAGGGGGATGCTAATGAATTTAAGCTACAAGAGTGTATAAATAAATAAGTAAATTATAACTCCAACAGGGTGTGTTTGCTACCTACCTGATAATAGCTTTATAGAACGCCCTGGAACGTTCCAGAAGCCACACAAGATTGCAACCCAGTTCCCTCGGACAAAGCGGCCTCAACATCAATGTGACATCGATCCAGCTCATTGTAGTGTACTGTCACAATGATTTCAATAGCATTCAGCAAACTGTGGCCTAACTCGGATACGTGACGAACGCCCGCTTCACGTCATTTCAACATTAGTGTAATTGCTTTGAACACGGTTGGACGCCGTGGCACATAGCATGGATGTTGCGAAAATGTCTCCAAAATTATGAGATTAAAGTATCTGGAATTAGGTCTGTTGCTATGTAAGCCTCTTGATGAGTAGTGACAAAACAATCACGATAAAGTGAATTTTACTTCCAATTTTACTGATTACTTTAAAATGAGTACCTACTCATAAAATACTTGTATATCAAGCCTTTTTATGTTGTTTAACTAAAATATATTGTTAGGTGCGATTGCCGGCTATGATTTTGTGTTGTATTAAAAAAAAATCTAATTAAATTCTACATTTATTTTTGCGTTTGGGTGGCATCGAGTATGTTTTAGATTCACAAATCAGCCTGACAGATAGCGCTGCAGTCGGTAAACGAATATCATGCAGGACAACGTCTGCCCGGGCAGCCAGTCTATAGATAAAATTCTCGTGTCGCGATGTTTGTTATTGAACGACTTCAAATTCAAATAATTTATTTTGTTTTGGTCACGATGGACACTTAATTTTATTGTTTAGAAAAAACTTATTCTAATTATTTTATGATACACCATAAAAAATACATAATACCCAAAATTTTCACCCCTCTGCAATCAACCCCTATTTTTAATGGCGATATTTATATTGAAAAACTACTGTTGCCGGGCCAGCTAATATAGTATGAAAACAATCTGGCATGTTACCAAAACTCTACCATTCGCTGATGAATGAAAACCTGGTGTTTTTGAAATTTAATCAACGGAACCAGATATGTATTGCAAACAATTCGACATTATCGATCGTAAATTCATAATTCACAAAATCCGTTTGTATCGAGTCACAATAATTGCGCAGTTAAGTAATTATAATAATAATAATAATAATAATTTATTCAAGAAAGATACTAACGTATTACAATTGTTTTAGATATAAAAACATACAGTAGTCCTATTTGAGAATATACCTGAACTAGGTTAAAAACCTGTGCTTCAGGCGGAGTCGTGTTACTATTACCTATAATCTCTTAATTAAGTAATATTTATCTTACAATAAAATAACTTATGTGGATACATAAAAGATAGTTTCTACTAATACTTAGACATGTAGTTTTGTGCTAATTCTATGGTAATTATCATTTACAAATCGCAAGTAATTCCTCTGTCTGTTCGTAAGACAAGCCATACAAAAAGGTATGTAACTTTCGTTTACAGTTATAATAATTTAAGTTATAAATATCGACTGATCCATTTATTCTATTATACAGGAACGGCCCTAGAAAAGTAAAAAATCTATTTGTATAAATATACTTCGATGTCGAATTTGAAAAGCAGACTATATCTTTCCGTCTCTTGTAATTGAGGTCAGCATTATAAGCGAGCATGCGGTGCTGTTTTAACATTATGTGCATTATAAAAAGTTGCCGAGCAGTCAACACGTTGCAGGATTTATATAACAGGGTTGTAGGAAAGCGGAAGGGATGAAAGTTTGCAACTTTTAGGACGGCTCTCTGAGCTCGTTCAAGAGGTAATATAATTGTTTTTAGAGCACCCCCCCAAGATGTGATGCAGTACTGAATGATTGATTGGCATAGGGATAAGTAAACTTGTGTGATTAATTTTGGGTCTGCGATAGATCTCAGTATTTTGAAAACATAAATCAGTTTACGGACTCTACCGACTAGACTTTGTATGTGTTGGGTAAAGGAAAGTTTGTCGTCGACTATAATTCCTAGATATTTTATATTGTTAGTGTTCAGAATAATAGAACAGTTGCACGTGTTGACTGCTGGGTTTTCGCATCGGTGTGCGTATATATGAGGGTTAGTGACTGGGTGATGTGACCTTCTCATAGAAAAGTGTACATATTTTGTTTTATCGGCATTTAATGTTAGTGAATTGCGATATAGCCAATTATTTACTAAATTGAAACCTTGCTGAGCATGTTCGTAAAGCTCGCTGTTGGTTTGGGCAGAAAAAATCAATGCTGTGTCGTCGGCGTATGCTATTATTCTGCCGTGTTCTAAATTTAAATTACACATGTCATTAATGTAAATTAAAAACAGGGTAGGACCAATAATACTTCCTTGAGGTACTCCAAATCCAGTGTTTCTTTCAAAGTTACTCGTGAAATCGTCTATTTTAACACACTGATATCGATCATCAAGGTAGTCTGCAAAGAGTTTAAACTGTGTACCTCTAATGCCTAAAGTTTCCAATTTGCTTAGGAGTAAAGGAATAGAGACAGTATCAAATGCTTTGGCTAGATCAAGAAAGATTCCTAAGGTCTGATTGCCTTTTCCAAGTTCCTCTGTCACATAATCAGTTAGGGTATGCATGGCGTCAGCCGTGGATAATTTAGGTCTAAAGCCGAATTGTGTAGGCGACAGGAGATTGTTTGTTTCCAGGTAGTTAATTAATCTAGTGTTAATAATTTTTTCTAGTATTTTAGATATGGAGGGCAGTAGCGAGATAGGCGTCGAGTTTCGTATAATTGCTTGTTGAATACTAGTAATTAAGTACGATAGAGACAAATTAGCGTCAGCAGTATTGTAAAGTGTCTTATAATCAATGTTGCGTAAATCATATTCGAGTTTGTGTAAATGCAGTTTAGTTTTTGTATGGGGACGATTTAACTTAGGCAGCGTTAAATTTACGGTTAGTAGGACAGCGAGGTGATCAGTAATTAATGAATTAATAATAAGAGTGACGTATTCAAGACTGGATTTGATCATCATGTGATCGAGGCAGGAGCCGCTCTGATGTGTTGTCATTGTATGAGAGGGGAGCAGGCCGTGGTAATAACACATATTGAGGTAGTCTTGTGTTCCTCCGTCGTAATGTTCAGATCCGATATTAATATTTATGTCACCTGTTAGTATGATATTTCTAAAAGATGCTAGTGCTAGAAGTGTTTGATTTAGGGAGTCGAGAAATGCGTCTAAGTTTCTGCAGGATGGGGATCTATAAATAGCGATAACTACTGTGTCTGTACCTATTTTTGTTACCAAACAGTTACAGTCCCGAAGTGTGGGTTCTAATTGAATGGCTATTGTATTGCTGTGTGGTTTGTTTGAGTATTTATGGTAGTTGAGAAAATATTGCCCGTGAAAATCAGACAATTCTTTCTATAAATAAAGGAGACAAGTGAAATACATATTTACATATACAAATACACATTTCTGTGAAAATAGGACGCTGTTCAAGTGTCCACTAATTACGTAATGGTATAGATTGAAGTTCATTTTTCAAAGTAGTTTGATGAATTGAGTTTGTCTATTCAACATAAAAGTAATATAACTTATTTGTCTGCGTATCGATTGGCATTATACAAATATTACAGACGCGAGACCCCGACAGAGATGAGCTTAAGTTATCGGTTCATAGATTTATAAGGCTTTGTAATTTACCCTTGAAAAAAGTTTCGAGTGCCCTCTTTTTGGATAGAGGTCAATAAACATAAAATATTGCTAGACAGATTGGTAACTTGTTACTAAGTTTGTCTTCTCTCGAGGCTAGGTTATCTAGGATTTTACCTCAGGCTAGAATGGGTTGGTGAAACTAAGTATTCTGAATACATCACTACACAACCTAATGCGGCATTAAGACGTCAGTTAAAGGCTGAATCAGTCGCCGCATTATAGAGGCATTACCAGTAATTGTGTCGGTCACATTGGGCCAAAGGTTAATTCGTCAGATGGGAGTTAATCGTGTGCGGTTTAATTATTTGTCTGCCGCGACAAATTCAATTCGTCACTGCAACGGTCATGAAAGTTATAACTTGCTAATGATTACTTAAATAAATTTTAATTAATTTATTTATTGATGTGTTACTCTTATCCATTTGTAACTTATGATGTTAGTATTTATGATAATTAATTTATAGTAACTCGTATGCAGCCGTTGTCGTCGCATAACTCATAAATGACCCACTGCTGATTCCTTCAAATTCATGAAGAGATGATAGCTTACTGTGCCACGCTGGCAAGACGGGTTGGCACAGGGTTTGTGTCAAGTTAACCAAAATTGTGATGTGAGATCATCAAAGTTGTGATGATTATAATTTATTGTCATCATCATTGTCTCTACCCATATAAGACTCACAGTTGAGTCAAAACTAGAATTAAAATTAACCTCCCGGCCCGCTGACCAGACAGGCTTACACAGTGTTACGCATAAAGTTTGCCTTCTCTTGTGGCTAGGTGTTTTGCCTTACCATCAGTTCACCAAATGAAGAACGCCTTTGCCAGATTGCAATGCCAGTCAAGGATCTTTATATGTGTATTGTCTGTTGTCTTCGTCTAAGAGCTTAAATAACACTTAGCCTTAGTCAGACCGGTCAACCCGGTCCTTACATCAGCACGGAAATCGATTCTGGGCCTTTCGTTACACGTCCATTCGATTTCTTTGTCCATTGATCAAGCTGTCTCACAGAGAGTTGCGCGTGAGTCGCCGCACGCTCGGCCTATCCACATTACCATTCACACCGCACTGGCTTCGATGTGTGGGGGTGCAGTAATCAGTGGATGTGACCAGCATGCGGTAAATTGCAAATGACGGACGTTTCTCTCTCGGGATTTGGCTGGTAGCCAAAGCGGACTTTTCATAGACTTAAGGAAAATATCAACATAAAACTTGAAATGATAAGTACAAGAACCCGTCTGGCCAGCGATGTATAACGGGTTAATCCGCCGTATCAATTTTAGAGGATAACTGAGTTGAGATATTTTGCTGCTTCCCCCTAGATGTGTTTTTAAATAGTAGTTGAATTTACCATTTGAGTGAAGACATTTCAGCCCATTGTAGGCAGCGTATTTAAATAAAAAATATAAATTCTCGCTGTCACTTTATAATTTCCTGCAGAGTCATGGAGTTATAATATTATCATTAATTTTTTTTTTTCATGTTGGATAATCTGCTGTTACGCTGGTCAATTATTAGCACGGGGTTTCATATCACGTTTCTTAGTTTGTTTTAGTAGTCTATTATGAGTCATAAAAGACACAGGAAAATGCCCTTTAAGGGTAGTGATCCATGTGACATAAAAATCCCCGGATCTTAAGCAACGAATGTTCAATGCCAAATAAGTATAATAAATCTTTGGACCTCAACTACCGGCCGGAAGAGTGTAACACTGTCAACGGATCTCCGAGATAATTATTGACAAGGAGACGTCAATTGTTGTTTTAAAATCGAAACTTGCAAAGGATTTCCTAACTATTTTCTTCCAACGGTTTCTGGGATTGTTAGTAAATAGCAGAACAGAAAGAGCAACCTTTTAAATTTGTGGCTATACAGTCATAAAAAGAAATATTTTCTTGCCAATACGTAATATTTCCATTTGTTGTCTCTATGTTTCGAACTTTCTAGCATGAAATGAAATCTAAAGTTTGTTTTATACCGTTGTTGTGACAATTTAATACATCCGTTATTATTAAGATAACAAACACCCCAGAGTTCGGTTCTATGCTAAGCTTGGATGACTCTAGGAAATATTGTCAACTTAACCGGTTCTATTAAAGTGTAGTTTATGGTTTAGTAACACTTCTAAATGTAAAAAGCTTTTATTGCCTCAATATGGAAGAATTTGTGCCAGCCATACGGAAAAATACTGTAATGTGTTAATTTAATTTAAGTTGTATTATTTGAAATTTATGGGGCTCAGGTGTGATATTTGTATATCTGTAATAAATAAAAAGTGCAAACTGGAATCTTGAAAATGCGGCCATTCGAGGAAAAGCGGTGGTCGTGCATATCACTACATAGTATAAAACAAAGTCGCTGTCGTCTGTCCGTCCCTATGTATGCTTAAATCTTCAAAACTACGCAACCGATATTGAAGCGGTTTTTTTTTATAGATAGAGTGATTCAAGAGGTAGGTTTATATGTCAATATTGCACCCGTGCAAAGCCGGGCGGGTCGCTAGTACAGTATAAAAACAAACAATGAAAAAATATGAGCAAACCTTACTGTGCTACGGTGCCAAGATACCTCCTGCATTTAATTATATTCGTTTTGTAAAGAAGCTTCAGGAAGGTACAAGTTGGGGACACGTATTGCACTGGTTATTACACCACTATGAGCAAGATGTAATATAAAACTTGTTTTTTTTAAGTTTGTGTCTATTCGGCCCAATAAGAACAGTTATATATGTAGCATATATTATGTAAACGTCATGTTTTGTATTCGTGACAATTTTGTTGTGAGAGACAACCGTCGTGTATTCGAGAACTTTTCGAGGCGCAGTGCCTGCCACGTGTTGGACTTGGTTAAGGTCGCAGAAATCTGATGGATGCGGAAAGCACAGAACATTTTAGTTATTCTTGAGAGAAGTATAGACTTCTCTCAAGGATATCTACAATAAAAAGGCCAAACAGTGGATTACTTTTGGCTGAAATGACGATGATGTGATGATGATACCCTTTGTCCTAATTTTGGAGAAAATCTATCGTTCTTAATGGTCTTCCTCAAGCATCGAAATGTCCCGAGCTTCCTATAAACAACGGCTTCCGGTGACCTTCAACGGTTTATCGGTCTACTTTGACGATGTTAATATTTACTTCCAAGTCAATAGCCACCTTACGTTGTTAATGATTCATTGAATTAGGCGGTAGGCTTCAACTAAATTTAGCCAGGTACGTAGACTGAGTACATTGTTCATTCTTCAGTAATTAAGTTATATGTATTTACTATTCTCAAATTGACTCATTTAAATACACTTAGATCTTTAATGTTTTGACCAAACAACTGCGTCTCAATTGAGAACCATTCACATATTAGCGGAGTCCGAAGTTTTCCACTAAACTGTGACTTGTTTATTTATCTTTATCTCAAAAACGAGTTGTCGGATTCTGATGAAATATTTACTGGCAGATGTTTATTGCGAATATGTTTAGTCACTTAGCAATCGGACTTCCTAATACAGATAATTGGTGTGTGCATACTAGCGGCTGTCCAGAGACGCACACTCACACTGTACAGAAAAAGAACTCAAATCGTATCATAAAGGAATATTTAAATTAAGGTTTCTAAATTACAGTTAAAATAAGATTTTTTCCACTACCCAAGAAAGTCACGTGTCTACTCATCCCATACATGACCCACTGCCGAGTCGGGCCAACTCCGGTGGTATGGAGGCTAAATAACCTTAAAAAAATACTGTGCCACGCTGTTTTCCTTCTCTTGCAGCTAGGCTGTCGGCCTTGTCATTTCCTATTGTCGACGCTTACAACTCCCCTAGGATGAAATGGCGTGGTGACACTATGTATTGAAAATCCGTCATCGAACGTAGGTATTTATTACATTACTAGCTGACCCGGCGAACTTTGTTCCGCACTATATATACTTAAAACAAAAAGAAAGTTGGACATAGGATACCTGAGATTTTTATCCCGTCCGTATAAAACCTACTTTAACAAAACGCAACTGATAGCGAAACGTTATGTTGTCTATAGTTTAATATGGTCGAAAATTTGACAATTAGAAATTTTGAATTTGACTTGTTTATATTGTTGTAGTTCACATAATATCTTTATAACTTGTAGCCTATGTGTTATTCTGATGTATAAGCTATATTATTGTAAAGTTTCATTAAAATCCATTCAGTAGTTTTTACGTGAAAGAGTAACAAACATCCATCCATCCATCCATCCATACTTACAAACTTTCACGTTTATAATATTAGTAAGATAAGATAATAGGTCCCTTTCCATGCCTATAATATCTCTACAAGATTAAAACAGTTATTAAACAGTAACAGTACTATCAATCATTACAACTTGTAACCCAATTAACTAATTCCGAAGTCGCATCTAAGTTAGTCACGCGAACGATGAAGCTATATGAACGAGTTGCATGCCACGACGGCTGCGCAAAGAGAGACACGCAGAAACAGCTATTGCTGTATAGAAAAGTAGCTGGTCTGTCTACCTTTATAACATACCTTTTCAGGGTAGGCAGACTTTACTTACATAGTGTAAATACCAATCGGTAAAAAGGGTATAAAACTATTAGACTATCCCGACTACCTGTAATGGTGGCTCTAGAATGAAATAAATTATATTTTACTAGCCCCGTCTTCGCCCGGGTACAATGATGAATATCTAAATTGATCAGTGTTCCTCTACAATATTATAAATAAATAATAAATATCCTTGGACATTTCACACAACGCCATCTCGTCCCAAGTTAAGCAACTTAATGCTTGTGTTATGGTAACGAGATGGATGATAAACTACTTATATACATTTTTTTTTTGTAAATACATACATATTATAGATAGAAATAACACCCAGACTCCGAGCCAGTGCCTCTGGTTTAGTCAAAGACACTGGCCCGACCCCGGAATCGAACCCGGGGACCCGTTGATCCAAAGGCGGCACATCTGACCACTAGACCACTGACCTGCATGTATTATACATATAAACCTTCCTCTTGAATCTATATCTATCTATAAAAAACCGCTTCAAAATCCGTTGCGTAGTTTTAAAGATTTAAGCATACATAGGGACGGAGAGATGACAGTGACTTTGTTTTATACTATGCAATGATTATAAATATTTTCTTTTTTTAACTTATTTGTGATCATACGAGTTAATTATGCTTTAATTACAATTGTCTTAAGTAGTCTTAGCTTATAGTTAGAGAAAATATTGTTTAAAAAGTGCAAAATTATTGAGGGAATCTTGAATTGGCGAGGAGCGTCCAAATATGACGTTATACGTCATGTACTGTGCTCCATATGCTAGCATATTGATTGTAAGTAGCAAATTAGATATTTATCTAAGCTCTTATAGGCTCGTGACGTCATCCTGAGGGCGGGTATTATGCCTGTGTGGTTCAAACCGGTATTTTTTTGGGATTAATCACGAGTTTCATGTATTTATTGGTGCTACGTGTTAGTTAGGATTTTTTTCCAGCAAGTATCTTTGTAGGCTAGAGTTACGTGTTACAGGTTTGGGTATCACTTGTGCTTGTAGATTACAAGTCACACGATGCAGGGATCCTAAGTATCCTAAAATATAAAGTAAAGACAGGTGCGACACCTAGTGCTTCGGAAACCAGGACAGGGCATGTACCTACTATGGCGCCCGCTGCGCAAACATTCTGCAAATGTAGCCCGCACTCCGCAGCGCTCGCGCATGCATAATGTACGTGACATAATAGCAGATATGTCTAACTATTGCGCAGTTCGACAAATCCTAGAAAACAATCTTGGTCAGCACACGGTTATATCGACGCCTTAGCGTGGCGTTGTCAATATATATATGACGGTGGATGGCGGTGGTTTAAAACGGTTTTGAATCTTAATCTAGTGATTCAAATGTCACTCCCTTCCTATGATTATTTTTTTTTTTAATAAGACAACTGCCGCACCACGCTCTACCCTTGTATCTCTATAAAGACTTAGATGCAGAATTTCCGAGTCCAGTGTATGAGGAAATGCAAATAATTACTTGGCAACTAGCAACCGTCTTTATGTGCTTTAGCAGACGCGACACGTGCAATTTAACTTTCTAACTTGGCTTTCTCTGCACTACAAAGCTTTGCATGATATCAGTATTTACATGAAAGGCTAGTAATTTTTTTGATACTAGTTATTATCATAATGAGTACTTAAACGTTTTAGTGTAATTGGAGTTAGATGTGAATGTTGGTTTATAATATATGAAATTCTCTTGTCACGTTTTTTGTTATTAAACTCTCCCGAAATGGCTCGACCGATTTTCGTGAAATTTTGTGTGCATATTGCTTACCCCTATATTTTATGGACTGAGGTTTATATATTTGCTTTTTTAAGTATGACAGGATAATTACTTAAAAGATTTTGGCGAAATTATTACAATTCGATATAGTTCTGAATTGGTTAAGTATCAACTAACTATAGATAATGTGCTGGTTATAAACAACTTACTGGTATGGCGATTTGAAATAATGCTTTTCTTACCTGAAACAAACAAAATGACAATTATTAAACAGTCAATAACTGACAGCAAACAGAAATATAAAGAGAAAAGAAACATACAATACAAGTTTTTTCCAATAATATGATCTAAATAAATTAAGTATAAGATACATATAATACTTAAAGATCACAAGTTTTCACGGCAAGTCGCTCCATTAAAAAAGTTAATCTTATACGCGTACCAAATCACAACTTCTGTAATACTCCCAATCGTTTTCAAAACTCAAATATACGGTTATTTATGTAGGCATTTTCAAAAATCTCTGATGATATTCTTCCAACATTCCTTTAACTTTTCAAATTTTATTGCAGCAATTATGCAATTAATTAAGCAATTAAGCATTATGAAACTTTTATCCCTATCAAAAGTTCCATGTATAGCAAAATTTATCAAAATTAGTTCACCATTAGGGGTTCATGTGGTGACGGATTTAGAATACATAGTGTCTCCACCCCATTCAATCGTGAGGGTGTGATAAGAGCCGATACAAGAAAAAAAAACAAGACCGATAACCTAGCCGTAAGAGAAGGGAAACTTGACACGAAACCCTGTTGCAACCCGTCCGGCCATACTAATTCCCCTCCATGTAATTGGAGGAGGCCCTACTCAGCAGTAGTAGCAGTAGTGAATACGTAGTAGTAGTGAATACGTAACACACAGTGACTTTCGCATTTATAATATTAGTTTGGCGTTTATAATTTACAAGATTTCCATAGATGACCTCAATACCCAATTTCGTCCAAGATTAACTATAAGAGGCTATTGCAACATTTTATCTTGTAAACACATTATCTGACCCTTTTCAGCTATCGAAAGATATTATAATCAGTAATTGTTGAAAGTTTTTCTTTTATTGGGGGCTAATACTTTCAATTACTGATAATGTTATCTCATAGTTTAAATCTTAAAAATGCGCCATTTCTGTTCCACTTTCTCAAATTCTGTCCTACATGTAGAAAAGTAATCAATGGGAAAAAACTGTTAAAATCTGGTAGTTTTGTCACAGCCGTAGCCGGTACTTTACATAGAAATAGGCTTACAAAAGATACCCCCGGGGTGGTACGGGTTGGTGACACTGTGTATTCTAAATCCACATGGCACGGCTCTTTGTATGTGTTGAAAAGAATCATACGGTGATTGAATTTATACGGTGACCACAGCTCGTCGCAATACTGTTAACGTATGATGGTCGCACAAGTCTACCAAACATTGGGCAAAATATTTACATTGCATATTATGTATGTGCTCCTATTGTAGTCTTAACGGAATCATAAATGTGAGCGGGTTTTAAAAACAGATAAGTCATTGACTGCAGAACAAATGCTCCATGTAAACCAATCAACTGTAAATTAACCGTATGGTTACCTGGTAATCTGACACCACAGGATTGCCGACTTTGATGTAGTGCTGACAGATTTCGTATACACCGTGTCACCATTTCATTATGCAACTGAAGGAAGGACCAAGGCTGAAAATCTAGCCGCAAGAGAAGCAAAACTTATGCCAACTTGTCTGGCTAATTTCCCATTGTCAGTAGGTCTTTTATGGGAAGTTATGATGATGAACACTTGGCATCAGGATGTATTGCAGTAGATCTTTACACGCATGTAATATTTAAACATATGATAGCTATACGCTAGTATCTTCAACTCACACAAAGACACTTGCAGACTCGAACCGAATCAGTATTCCTATCATCACTATCATCACCATCAAATATCCCAAAAGATAGAGAGAGCTGCCAGTATTTATTGGTTTCCGCTACCAGTATGACTCTATGTAGCAAGTTGATAGAAATCGCAATGAAAAAGCCAGAGTTGTTTTGCCTCTACGTTTTTGGGGGGGACCGCTTCTTGTGATTGCATAATTTTCCCTTATAAAGACAATTGAGGTATCGTCCAGTTAAATGCTCGACCCAGATTCAAGGCTTACGTAACCAACCCAGTCCAAAATGCAAATAACAACATACTCGTATATTATAACTATATTTAATGTATTACCATATTTTTATTTTAAAATGCGAGAGTCGGTTAGTGTGCTAGTTTTAATTGCTAATTCGTGACACGATAGTCGGTTAGCAAAATATGCTATAAATTTAGATTGTGTCACCACCCCTTTCCATTCTGAGAGTGTTGTAAGACAAAGGGAAATGACAAGGCCGAAAACCTAACTGAAAGAGAAAACTTGGAACAAAACCCTATATGACACAGTAGGTTAATTACCCTCCATGTAACTGGAGGAGGCCCGACTAGGCAGTGGGACAACTTTGGGCTGAGTAACAGTAGTTACAAATTAGCCTATTTCAGGAATAATTATGTTACAGCGGCAAATAAAAATAGTAAACCAGCGCCCAGTCTAATACCGGTAGTTAAAATGTGTATTCTTATTACATGGTTAAACTACCAGAAATATCGGGTGTGGGAGCCCACCACACAAACGAGGTAGCTCTTGTGGGGAAGCCGCTGCCAAATAACACTACTCCTGGGGGGTGCCTGTGGTGCACGTAAGATAGTCAGAGCTCTATCAGGAGAAGCATTGTTTCCTTTCCTTTTTAATGGGATCGGCGATGTGAGCGCCATTCCACACTTAATAGATGACGAGACCTCACTAATTAATGAATTTATATGTACAGTCTATTACTAGTTGTTTGTAATTGATTTGATTTGATAGGACAAGGAAGTCACGTGACTCAGCTGGCGCCGCTTTTCCTGTTCCCGCCGTGACATGTTTTGGTACACGTACCAACTTTAATTTAAATGAAGGAATCTTTAATTAGTACACGTTTATAAGTCTATTAGTACTTAACCACTGTTATTTTAGGCTTCCTCCTATTAAAAGGAAGGAAAGTCTGTTTACTGTGCCACTTGTTGTAACTTATGTCTGACGAGTACCCTTAATCTCTAAAAACTCGCAGACTGGAATGGGATGGCAGGATGAATCTCAGCTTCAAAATCAAAATGAAAATGTTTTTAATCGAATACATTAAAAAAATATAACACAAAAAATTTAATTCTAAAAAATAAATTAAAATAATGAAAAAATAATTTAGTTTTTACCACCAATTCGGAATGCTTATTTAACGAGTGAGGAGACTTAATATAATTAATTTCACTTATATTTAAAGTAGTAACTTAATAAATAAATTTTTTCTTCCCGTTAAAAGTATCCCTAAGTAACAAGAGTAAGTTACTAGATACTCCGTAGTGAGTAAGTTATCATAACACGAATGTCATTAAGGATACTTCCTGCAGGCAGTGCATTGACCCCGCCATGCCAACACATATGGCGTTTACGAGTAGACGTCAAACAATTTTAATTGGCCATTAATGTCTATGTAAACTTCTTTTAATAACGTGGATGTATTAAAGGAGTATCGTTTAATGGTGCATTAGCTAGTAGCAAAAGTACGCAGTAGTAAATACATACTACCACTCACCCCATAGATGACCCACTACTACGTCGGGCCTCCTCCCATCACAGGGATAGTAATAAGCCTACCGTGCCATGCTGGCCAGACGGTTTGGCACAGGGTGTCATTTCAAGTTCTCCTTTTCTTAGGGTTAGGTTTTCGGCTTTGTCATCTCCTTTTGTCGATTCTTACGACAACCACAGTATGGAATGGGGTGGTGACACTATGTATTCTAAATCTATCACCACATGGACAAGTAAGTCGAATAAAATACGATGACGAAATTAACACTTGTCACACAATTTATTTATTTAATGAACACATGTTTTGGTGTACTACAAAATGTTTGAAGATATCCAGACATACTATTTAATAGCGCTTGTCGGTTATCTTCCCCGCCTTTTCCCACTTTCCTAGGGGTTGTCACCGGTCTAACCTGATTTGGCTAGCGACCAGTTTACACGGAGCGATTGCCATGTTTGCATAAAAGGAGGAAGATGGGATTATTTGGTTAGACCAGCTGTCTGGCCATAGACTACGAGTAACGACTGCCATTAATGGTAGTATGGCTGCTAGGACCAACGGCTTTACGTGCTCTCGGCAAGACAGATGAGATCAGATGTTTCAAACCATGGACACCCATCCAACACCCAGTAGAGCCTAACGTTACTTAGCCTGCAGAAAAAGTTCGGCACCACCCACCAAGCTCTATCTTCGTCTCTCTCTACTTAGAGTAGATGGAGTCATCGACCGACCCAGAGTGGCGTAAGATCCCAACATCTTAGGCAAAATCTTTAATCTCAAGAGAATAAAAACTAGATTTCATATAAATCACCTGAGTCAGTCGCGAAGGATAGAAGATAGTTCCTTCCATCACTTTGGAAGAGGCCTGACTCAACAGAGGGTCATTCTGAATAATAAAAAAAGAATTTGAAGGTGATCGACTACGTGGTAAATCACCATCAAAACCAGACTTTTAACAACTTGCCAATTCGCACTATGTTAAAATCATGACACGAGTGTTAAATAATTAATTATGGCATCACTAGCAGTTGTTTTTACAAGCCATTAGGCCCTTGTATACAATAATGTGGAACTAGGAAGTACGTGGATTTAACATTAAGTTGTTTATTTTTTGTGTGCCTTATTAATCTAAGTCTGACCCTTTAGTCAATGTATACATGCTTCCTATAAATACTCACAGACATGCTTGTAATCAAATACAAACATAGATAAATATCTACTCATAGATAAACAGACAAATAAATGTATTTTTGTATTCAAGCGCGCAGAACCGTAGGAAAAAATTAATATAATATAATATCCTTGGACATTTCACACAACGCCATTTCGTCCCAAGCTAAGCAACTTAATGCTTGTGTTATGGTAACGAGATGGATGATAAACTACTTAAAAACTTTATTTTTTGTAAATACATGCATATTATTGATAGAAAACACCCAGACCCGAAACAAATACTTGTAGGTCGTACAAATATTTCTTCGCGACATGCTGCGCGGCAGTCGATCGCTCAACCACTGCGCCAACCGTGTCGTATACTGATCAAGGTGTATTAATGTTGACAAGGCCGAAAACCTAGCGGCTAGTGACGGAAACCTGGAAACGGATCCCTGTGCCGACGCGTCTGGCCTGCGTGGCACAGTAAGCTAATTACCCTCCCTGTGATGGGAGGAGGCCTCACTCAGCAGCGGGTCATTTATGGGCAGAACCAGTTTCATTATAAGCTTTGTGGGCGTCATCCGTTAACATACCAAAATATTCCTAAAATTTTAAAATGGAAGATAATACTCCAAGAACGTTCTTTGTGGTGATCCTAGGGGGCCGACCCCAACGCAGTGGACGTCAAGCACCGATGAAAAGGTAACGTCATGACTCTATCTCTATAAGTGATCTTCAAATACGTCGTAGATTTCTGTGAGCTGTATCATCCACTTACCATAAGGTATAGTTAAAAGGTATATTTCGGTCGTAGCCGTCAGTGTCAAGGGTACTTCCATTGGTCACTCTACAAATGTTTTTGCATGACGACAGAAAGAATTAACATCGTCAATTACTCAATTACACGTAAAAAGTTGACCCCGGATCAAAGACGTCTGGATAAACATTTTTTATATGAATTGAAACTAGTTTTTGTTTGATGTTTGATAGTAATAATTTAAAAAAGTTGGTTTTCTAAAGGCGTGTCTACAACATTTTTAGAATTTACTTAGCGATTATTATCAAGATCGCGAAATTCTCAAAGCTCATAGCATTCCAAATATATTGTCAATTATACCAGATCCTAGCAATATTAACTAGATTACTTATATAACCTAAGATGGTATATATAAATGAATAGTCTACCTGTCATATATTAGCGAATCACGAAGTCAAATGTAACTTAACCAGTATATTTTAAATATATGCATAATTTTTTTTTATTAAACTAATAATCATATTTTTTACAAACTAGCTTATCCGATGCGACGTGCAATAATAATACATACATAACCTACTTATATAACCTACATCTGGGTTTGCGTTCGGAAAAGTCAAAAGGTTTACAAAGGAGATAAAAATTCACCAATGTATTGTATGTATTTCTGTCTAAAATTGTCGATTTAGAAAAGGCAACATCAGCTTCCTGCCCGGTCTTCTCAACAGCCTTTTGAACCAGTAGTGCTAAATGTGTTTTGTGTGCGTGTCAAAAAAGGTCATATGAGCCGATTTGAATAATTCCATTGCTTCGTGAATAGGTGGGGTAGTGCGCGATTTGGTGTTCCGAATTCAATTATGTTTGTATTATGTCCAGAATTGTATGAATAAAAACAAAATACGTATTTAAATATCAAATTGTATAGTGTATCCGGCTCTAATCACTCGCGTGACAGGAGCTTTAGCCGTGTTGAACAAATCGTTGTCCAAATATTCTCATATATAATTCATCGTGTTTGTTTTATAATCATGTAAAATTTAAATAAACGTGGAGGTGCACGTGATTCGCCGTAAATTCGCGCTTAGTAAAGATATTATTAAAATAGACATGCTGAATTATTAATTAATAAAATAGACGACCAAATTTTTACAAAATACGTATGGCAAGAGCTGGGTGTAGCGCGTAGCTCTTCATTCCCAACATCCATCTATGGCGCGGATCAGCAAGAGCATCCTCTGTTCTGATCATTTCCGTCGCGACATAACGTCTGGCCATTGCTTCCCAACACTCGCAGTCGAGCTTCCGGCTGGTAAAGCTCGCCAGCGAGGGATCCCTTCTGACTTGGGCCACCAGGGTCTGACTCTCAGCCTAAGATCGGCAGCACACTGCTTCACCGCGTGACGCGCCACACACTTGGTCGTTAAATAAAAACAAACTGAACAACCGAAACTGCTTTTAAGAACAACATTTTTCACTTTAACGATCATTATATCGATTTTGCAAGACAATATTGGGTACGTAACAATTCATGACAATTATTCAGTTATATAACACTTAAACAGTGGTGTGGCGAATCGCCCTAACGTGTTACAATACGCATTGTAAAATGCTGCAAATGAATTGGATAATTACGAGTATATGGGCTACGAGTGTGTAGTAGATACTGTCACAGAACATTGTTAACTAATCTAAGGTGACTTTATAATGACACGTACACAGTACGTCTCGGGGAATCGGCTTAAGTTATATGTGCCCCTTCTCATGTTGCCCTCATATTTGCATCTGAGAAGAATGATGCGCATAAACCGATCCCATGGAAATTGGGAAAAGGCACTGTTCATGAAGATTTTGACATACGCTAGAAAATTCATTAAATTTAAATTCGTTGCCGATCAAGATCAAGCGAAAACTGGTATTTAGTACGGGTTAGAAACTCTGGCAGATGACGTCAGGGTCAGAAGCCTGTTTATTCTAGTATTATAAAGTGGAAAGATTTGTATGTTTGTAACGTATAAACTCAAAAATGTCTGAACCGATTTCAAAAGTTCTTTCACCATTAAGTAATCTATGTTTAGTTATATGTATTTATTTTATTTAAATATGGTGCATAGACTAATTATCATGTACAGGTCTTAATCCAAATTAGGCAAGCCTGTGTCTTGGTGACCTGATATAAGGCTTATATGTATAGCTGCGCGACACCGTCATTAATTGCATGATTGACTGCCTCGTTGGACTAGGGGTTAGATGTGCCACCTTTGGATCAACGGTCCCGGGTTTGATTCCGGGGCCAGCCAAGTTTCTATAACTAGACCACAGGCACTTGCTCTGAGTCTGTGCATCATTTACATATTTTCGTAAACTATATGGTGCAGGGGTTTCGTAAAAAAAATTACTTTACTTAAACTAACACTGATTAATAATGCTTAATAACTGATTAATAACTGAATTGACAATAAAATACAAAATGATTCAATGGGATAAAATAAAAAGATTAATTGGCATTCGAATAAATTTATAATGTTATAAATAGTTATTAGCGTATCTGTAAAAAAATTTAACACAGCAGCCAAAGCATCTAGAAAAGTTTGATCCAGATATATTGTTTGTATAACAAATTGCAAGTAAGTTGACCCAATATTATTTGTATTATATTATATTGTTATTCTTCGGAATATTATTCTTGAGTAACATAGACTTCAGGCACAAGTTTGAAGCCTACGAGGGCAAAGCCGCGCCATCACTACATAGTATAAAACAAAGTCGATATTTTCTGTCCGTCCCTATGTATGCTTAAATCTTTAAAACTACGCAACGGATTTTGAAGCGGTTTTTTTTAATAGATAGAGTGATTCAAGAGGAAGGTTTATATGTATAACCCACCCCCGCTTTGCACGGGCGAAGCCGGGACGGGCCACTAGTTATTAAATAAACTGCTTGCTCATTACCTCACCTTCGTGGTTTCATTGAAACCCTTTTGCATAATTATTATAAAACTTATAGTCATACAAGGTATCAATATTTACTTTGTATCACAATTACTCGCTATTAAGGTACAATTACAGTTCAATTCCATAATATTATCGGCGGTACATTTGCATACAGATCTGACAACACGAAAACGAGTTCTTTGACGTCACTGAATTAATCAGAGCTAATTTTAAATTTTAGTACACCATTAAAATCCAAGAGGAATATACATATTTAAAAACTAGATTCTGCTTGTGGCTTTGCCCGCGTTTCAAACCCGTTTCTAATATCCAATTTAGAAATCTGGTGGATCAGTTGACATTTACGACAGCCTCACTCCCTGTTACAGTCAAATTGTGCATAGGACGATGATTACTTACAAATAGTCAACTTAATAATAATATATTTTGCTAAGTATTCGACAGTTTACAGACTTGAAGATAGCTAGCATTATAAAGTCAGCTGTCTTCAAGACACGGACTATGTAACAAAATGTATTAACAGCTTAAGGTAAATGTTCCAGGGTAGCCCGCGAATTTCAAATTTTCTTACCTTTTTTGCAATTTGCAGGTCAGTGCTAGGTTGTATGTTGATTAAAATGTTATTCGCGGCTGTAAGACGTATGAGCTTGGAGGGTTGTATTGATGAGTTTGATGATTATAATTCTATAACTACATACGTCTTACAGCCGCGAATAACATTTTAATCAACATACAACCTAGCACTGACCTGCATATTTCAAAAATCGTAAGAAAATTTGAATTTTGCGGGCTACCCTGGAACATTCACCTTAAATGCATTTAAATAATGTTTGTATAAATTTCTAATTAATAACAAGAGCTAGGTTTGAAATTGGCTTAAAACACTGGGCTTAACTATATTCGTGCCTGGATCCGAAGGTTTTTTTTTAATATTTTGTCCATAAAATACCGAGCCAACGTTTAGTACGTCGTCCAAAAAAATACGTAGAAATAAAATATTTCAATATCGGTTTAGTAGAACCGATTTCCACTAATCTGAAGGCAAAACATATCGAATAAAAAGTGTTTAGAAATGGATTTATAATGACGGAGTAACTCGGTAATTCACATACAAAAAAACAGACAACTCAGAACCCCCACCTTTTTTGAAGTCGGTAAAAATTCTTATAAATACTTTATGAACCCAACGAGGAACAGAAGAACAATTTACTACCCCGCAGTGGGCTATTTATGGGATAACAACACTGATAAGACCGAGATTAACATTAACATCTGAGAAATTGAGAATGATTGACGTGTCTCCAATTCTACTTTGTGACCTGCAAATATATTCGGCCTTCGGTAACCGTCAGTTGTGTAACGTAGCATCTGAACAAATAAATGGGTAACATGTTTAATTAATATTATATTTTTTATTGAAGTAGGTAGATTTTATATCAAGTATAATATAATTAAATGTGCAAGTGCAGTCCTAGTTACCGTAGCCTAGGGTTTCCTATTAAGTTTTGCTTCTCTTACGACTAGGTTATCGGCCTTGTTTTGTCCATTTATCGACCCCTTATGATATCCTCAGGGTGAAATGGGGTGATGACACTATCACTACATAGTATAAAACAAAGTCGATGTCGTCTGTCCGTCCCTATGTATGCTTAAATCTTTAAAACTACGCAACGGATTTTGAAGTGGTTTTTTATAATAGATAGAGTGATTCAAGAGGAAGGTTTATATGTGTAATACATGGATAATTGCACCCGTGCGAAGCCGGGACGGGTCGCTAGTGTATTATAAATCCGGCACTACACGGGAACCTTAATCGGGATGCTTAATCGTCCCAGGCTAGAAATGACTTGTTTTTTTTCTACTAGCATTAATCAGATAAATTCAAAAGTTATGGCATACGCCCGAACTGGCACTATGGTCTCAGTAGGTTTGAATAAGCAGGTTTTGGGCCCATGAGTAATATCAGGTGCACCAGTGTGCGCAAGTTAGTGAGTAAAGGTGAGATTCCACGCAAATTGAAATCAAATCTCCAGATGTTCAGTTTATTTTGGCTACGGTTCAACTCGCATCGGGATCAATTCGACCGGCCCAAGGTCACTCGTATTACTCATTCAATTGAGTCAAAATCTGACGAAAATGTATACAAAACGATTGGAAAGAATTCTTTTCAGACTGTTGCTACCTGTGGAATGGTACTTGTTCTGGAATCTTCGAAGCTTTTTTTTCCAATGTATCTGAAAACGTAATTCCATAAATAAATAATGTTATACGCTTACACTTAGTAATACGTCATTTGGTATTAATATTTTTGCTTACAGTGCAGTTGGTCCGAGCAAAATCAATCATGACGATATTGCCTCGTTGGTCTAGTGGTTAGATGTGCCGCCTTTGGATCAACGGGTCCCTGGTTCGATTCCGGGGTCGGGCAAGTGTCTTTGTCTAAACCAGAGGCACTGGCTCGGAGTCTGGGTGTCATTTCTATCTATAATATGTATGTATTTACAAAAAAAAATGTATATTAGTAGTTTATCATCCATCTCGTTACCATAACACAAGCATTAAGTTGCTTAACTTGGGACGAGATGGCGTTGTGTAAAATGTCCAAGGATATTTATAATTATAATTATTTATAATTATAATTAATAATTTAATTTATAATTGACATTAGATTGATCATCCTTTATATTGCGCCAACCCCTCCGACCAGCGTGGTACTTTCTTTCATCCGTTTTCACGACGCTTTAGTTAATATTTAGCCACTTATAGGCTTATTATACTCAAATATATCCATTGACTAGCACTGCGCAAATAATAATAGAGTTGTCACCAAAAAATATAAATATGATTCCATCAACAACTACGCTGGAAGTCGCACTAAGTAAAAAAAAACATGTTTAAATAGCATTTGTGTCCGTACTTCTTTAAAGAAGCGTAAAACCATCTCCAGATCAAAATATCTGCGGGACAAATAAGAGAAACTGGATTCTACCACATTACCTTAATCAAATAAAGATCGGTTGATAGATGGTGCTCACAATTTTATTGCTTTGCATGTGTACAGCAACTCGTTCGATTTACTTTTCTATCTCAGGTACTGACGTCTGCACCTCTAGCCAGAACTACAACGATACCATGCAAAATGCATCCGCCGACTCCTGGCGACTGTTATAGAACTGGCTACCTAGACGATTTTCGTTATTTTGCACATCAAACAATCATTGCCGATATATCATAATGAACCGAGTATAATGGTATCCATATTATCGCCAATTCCGCTGTCAAAGTAGGCAATCAATGACCACTGTAAGATTATACCGAGTCATGTCTGTGCATAAAACAAATAAAGTTGAGTGTACTTATGAAGGAAACGTAAATAGCAATGCTTGCCTCCCAAACCAGGGTGATGCAATCCATAAAAGAATAAGCAAACAAAGTAAGTCGCACTCAAATCGACAGAGCAACACTTTCGATATGAAATTGCAAAATGAAGACGTATTGACCCACATACTGTAATAAAATGCTTGTAACTCTTTCCATCGTTTTGATGTCGATTAATGAATTATGATAAAGCCATGCCATTGCTACATATTATACCGTAGGTATGTCATCTGTAGTAGGATATAATGACTGATAGATCAAAGTACGGCTTGAACCGATCGTTGTAGATACCTCCAATTCGGAAACAATTTTGGTCAACCGTGTGAGGGGCGGGTATCTAGAATACACCATGTATTCTAGATTTGTCCCTCACACGGTTTCCACGGTCACCACCTCATTCCATCCTGAGGGTGTCGCAAGGGCTGACAGAAGGAAATGTCAAGGCAGAAAAACCCGTCCAGCCAGCGTGGCACAGTTGGCTAATTACCCTACACGTTGCGAAATAAATATCTTGTAATTGGAGGAGGCCCGACTCAGCAGTGGGTCTTTTACGGGCTGAGCTGCTAGTGCTATGAAATCATATTTGAAGTCAAAAGCATTTTGTCAAACAACAACAAAAATAAATAAACCAGTGAGTGTTTCGAAAAAACATCGGTGTAAAGTGCTTGCAGCATACATTTGCTAAAGTTTTTATGCTAAGACTCATTTGTGTATATTACACAAGATTACACCGTTTCCTGAGGGCATTGACACCTAGCCAAACCTGATTAATGCTTAGCGTATTCATGATCTTAAACATAGTTCTATCAAAGTTATTACACTCTCAGCTAATAAAGGATGCATACCAGAGACAAATTCGATGCAGGAAATTTTGCCTACCGCGCCGCTATCTTCACAGCAATCTTTTTTGGTGGCCAGATTGAGTTCCTAGTTTAATTAATAGCTAATATTTTATGTATGTATTACCTTATTGAGAATATATAAAAATGAATCGAAAAAGTGTCTTGGTAAGCGCATAACTAAACAAAGACTGGACCAATTTTTTTTTAAATGTTCGTTGAAATTCAAGGATGGTTTTTACGACGAGAAAAATGTATATGGCAAAACAACGTTTGCGGGGTCAGCTAGTTGAGAATAAATATTGTAACCACCCCATTCCAAACTGCGAGTGTCGTACGACTAAAAGAAATTACGCGGCAGGGAACCTAGCCGCAAAAGAAGGAAAACTCGTAACAAAACCCTGTGCCAAACCGTCTGGCCAGTTGGCTCAGTAGGCTAATTACCCTCCTGTAATTGGAGGAGGGAAATTAATATATATTGGCTTACATCTACAATGCTCGACTTCTGAGCATAAATATTTAGTGAACTAACTACATACTTTGATTTTCCCCCCAGTAAAGTTTTCTAATAGATCTCTTACACATTGAAGTATTTCTATAATTTGTGGAGGAACCCAATGTGTTTGCAATAGCCGAAACTCGCCAGAACCAATCATTATGAGAAAAATATGCCATTCAACGGAATGCAATGGCAGCTTCAAAACATTATCACTACATATTATAAAACAAAGTCGCTGTCGTCTGTCCGTCCATATGTATGCTTAAATCTTTAAAACTACGCAACGGAGTTTGAACCTGTTTTATTTAATAGATAGAGTGATTCAAGAGGAAGGTTTATATTCATAATACATCCATAATATTGCAGAGAAACACTGATAAATTTGGAGGTTCATCATTGCACCCTTGCGAAGCTGGGCTGGGTCTCTAGTTCTTCTATAATTTTGACAGGTATACTGTGCTAAATGTATAAACATAGCCTTGCTTTTGTAGCCAGAAGAATCGACTTATTGAAAACCTTATTCGCCAATAAACAGGCGAATCTACAGTAACCGTTAATTATTGCTTTTAGACGCATTTGGTTCAGATGGATGGAGGTGTAGAATGTAGGACATCCAGTTAATGGCAGGATATTGGTGTTTAAGCCCATAAACGATACGGGGGATGTATTTGATATCACCGTATCAAGAAGTTGAGACCTGTTCATAAAACTTCATATTAGAGAGAAAAAAGGTTATCTTTGGTATGATTAAATATCCTTTGGACATTTCACACAACGCCATCTCGTCCCAAGCTAAGCAACTTAATGCTTGTGTTATGGTAACGAGATGGATGATATTTTTTTTTTTTGTAAATACATACATATTATAGATAGAAATGACACCCATACTCCGAGCCAGTGTCTCTGGTTTAGACAAAGACACTTGCCCGACCCCGGGTTCGAACCCGGGACCCGTTGATCCAAAGGCGGCACATCTAACCTCTAAACCAACCAAGTGTTAAAGTATAAAACTAACTTTTCCTGCTTGTACTTAAATGTTATGGTAAATAATTTTGTTCATTTTATCTGTTACCATTCACCCAACTGCACCCAATTGGGAATAGAGAAGCAACTTTCTTCAAAGATAAGCGGTTTGTTTTAACACATAACCTCTTTGTTATGTGTTATATACCGATTTCAAATTTTTTAAATCTTTATTGCTATCAACATTTGTAAAAACAACCATTTTGTTATGATCATCAACAAAATAAATATCATAATGCTCAAGCTACTACAGTCGGAGTTTCCTAGAATCTAAAGCCGGATTTAATTACATTTTAAGTAAACATAAGATTAATTCAACTCTAAATTGGTTTTTAATGTACAGTAATTTAAAATTGTGCGTTCTTTATTTACGATCATAATTATATAATCTCCTTAATGATTGACACTAATTTCTCGAAATCGTTACCCAAATTAGTTCAGATATTGTTACCAATTATGTTTTATTATTACTAACATAAATATTTACTATAGATGTCTGTAACTAAACTAAATAACTATTAAACTAAAATATACATAATTTATAAAAAGTTCAGTTGTGCCCAATCGCCACCACTTGGCAAAGTGCCCAGAAGACTAGCAGCGTTCCCGCGCTGGATAGCTATACTAATCCTTTGCGCGAGATACGTGCCAGCCCTCTGGTCACCAGAAGTATCGACCAACCTACGCGACAGGTCTCTGAAAAGCCGATGAGCACTAGGACCCCACGGACCCAATGTCTCAACCGCAAACGGCTCAAACAAGTAGCCTTCGTCAAGCCTACTGTATTTGCGCCGTTTACGGTTTTCTGCAAAATCCGCAGCACTACCAGCCTCGACAGATGTTCTAGGAAGATGGGACGGCGCCAAGGTGTCTACACATGTGACATCCCAAACAAGCGGCCGACCCATCTTCCAAGGGATGACAGTCATTCCGTCTGGCCTTTTACCATCATCACGCCAAAGACCGTTCGGTTCTAGAATCGCCGGAACGTTGGACGTGATAAGAGACCGACGTATGATATCATTGAGGCTGGCGTGCCGCGGTATTCTGCCTACACTGCGCTGACAGGACAATCCGTGGTGCGCAAGGCGGTCAACCGACTCACCGCAGTGGCAACGATGGGGCACAACGCACGTAGTTCCTAAGCGGAGACAAACGGCCAGTCTAAAAGCTGTAGAGTCCATTAAAGTGCCTATATGTGTGGATGGAAGTGCCTGTAGCCACAAACCAGATTCCCATGTTTTACTGGCAAGAAGGCGGGCACGCTCTGTAGAACTGCTTGACGTATCTAGGAGATTTACTCGCAGCAGCTCGCAGAGCGGCTCGTCCCATTGTCTCTGGGAAGAAAGGTTGTCCGGCTCGGTGGAGTTTAAGCAGATTGATAGCCAGTGATTCCTAGCTTCATTGTGGTCTAAAATTTCCACATTTCCGAAAGCAGGTCTCAAAATTTCTTCAATTAAATTTGTGTTACTGTGGACTGAAGATAAATATGCTGGCAAAGAAACAGATGATATTTTTCGAATACCAAGACCCCCTAGTCGGATTGGCAGTGAAGCTTGGGACCAAGCGCGATCATCCAATGGTGTATTTAAAATGCAAATGAGTGTACTTTTTACGATGTTATCCAGGCTTTGTAATAATTCAGTGTGTTTCCAAAGAGGACAACATCGTAGAAAGTACATAAATTGCGGTACAAAAAGGCAGTAACGAATAATGAAAAAGGCCATATGAGAATTAATTTCAGATAGTTTGTCCGTTTTCATGGTAAAATTTAGATTTTTTTCCTCAATGAAAGAAGGCACAGACTCTTCAAATACGGGGGCACCTAGGAGGCGGAGTGAATGTTTATGTATGCGTTTGATATCCGGAGCCAAGGCAGTAAATTTTTGTAATACTCCTATCTGATCAGTGCATGACTCTGAAATATACAATTCGCATTTGGATGTATTTAACACAAGTCCTATTTTTGCAAATTCTGCTTGCAAAGTTGTTAAATCCTTTAGCACCGTATTTACTTCACCACCTATGGTTCCATCGTCCAGGTACCATACGTTTAATTTTGAACCAAGAATATGTATGATGGGCTGAATACACAGACTAAAAATGGCCGGCCCCAAGGGATCACCCTGCTGACAGCCAACTGATGATTCTATGAGATTATTGCTGTAAATTAATTTTGATGATTTTGATGTTGTACTGTAGCATTGCCAGATAAAGTTATACAAATCTGGTACATTTTGTTTTATTTGCGACAGCATAGTTACTCGGTCCACAGAATTGAAAGCATTTTTAACATCGACTTTTAAAAGAACTTCACCACTATCTCTGTTTAAAAAATTCCTTACTGCATGTACTGCGGCTTCACAGCCACCGCGGGTGCCAAATCCTAGCTGTCGTGGTTTAAGGTAACTACTTATTTCGTTTCTCTTTGAAGCACAACATACTTTGGCAGTAAGACGTCGATAAGTGCAGCCGACCGCGATGGGTCTTACACCACCATCTTTTTTAGTAAGCGCACAAAGGTTAGCACCGTATAAAATGTCCACCACTTGGTTATTTACCTTTCCAGATAACATGAAATTGACGAGAGCAGTTAAGTCGGCAACTAGGGTAGTACCCGATGTACCAATACCGGCACCAGTGAGATCTTTCAGGTGCTGGGGAGAGAGTGCGTCAAACCCGCTTGCAGATCCGTTAGGAAATGACAAGATTGCACGAGTTACCTCTTCAGTAGTAACCTGCAGGTAGGGGTCAGACGGTAGTGGTGGCTCAAGTAAATGTACATTGGCTGCGGATGTGGGATGTTTCGAAAGTAAAGAGAGTAGTGTGTCTGGGGTAGTGGGGGCAATAGTATCGTCCGAAAACAGAAGTCTCGCAGCTCCTTTGACATCACCATCACTTAACTTATTCTCTACAAGTTTAGATTTTTGTAAATTGCAACGGAACGACCGACTAGAACTGCTGAGTATCGGAATTGTAAAATTGGAAGTGGCAGAAACACAATTTTTTTTCAAGAGGTGGGTCAAGGATTGATTGTTATGACGGCTTGTGGCTACATGCAGGATCCGATAAGGAAATGTAATTAAATGTTCCCAACTGGCTTTTGAATTCGATGAAATTGCATTTTGTATATCTTTGGATAGTTGTTTGGCAATAGTAATGCGAGCGCCTCTAGGAATTCTTTTTAATACTGGTACTGATGATTTTAAGTTACCCAAATATTTCCAAAAAGGAGTAGATGGATTATTCGGTAAGGGTCGTTGAGACTGTGAAATATTGTGAACTGCTTGCTCCTCTGAGAGTGCATGGGGATCAGGTTTATGAACTTTACCTATATGGATATTTAGTCCCCTCAGAGTATTGAAGAAACGAACTGGAGAACACTGGACGCAGCAGTTATTAGTATTGGCACTTGTACCCTCAGCTTCCACACAATGAGCCATTTGTCTCTGCTGAATACAAATTAAAACTAATATAACTAAAATAAACACTAAAACTATCATTAAACTACCCGTAATAAATTTAATGTACTTAAAAAAACTATACAAATTTCATATACCAAAAAGTGGTTGTAGTTAATAATGTTCCTCAATAAATATTATATGTAGTATTATTGTAAGTATATATTTAGAAACCAAAACTGAACTCGTGTCAATTCAAAACACACAATCTGTTGAACCCATGCTATGGCTGTTGGAATCGTCCAGCGACTGCGGCCGTAACGGCTTTAATTCCATGTCACTCCCATTTTCGTAGTTCCATGCACCTGACCTCCGTGCTTCAGTAGGCCCGAACGCCGTCGGTCTCAGCTGTCGTAAAATCATATAAGCCACCATCGGAAACCTTTCTGAGGGAATTAATGGCAGTGACATCTTCTGCCGTGGGGGAGCCTGTGGCACTAGCCAGAGTGCGCAATGACCTAAAAACCTATTTCAGAAACTGATCAAGTCGTAGGCATTCACAGTGCATTCACAGTAGATTTTTATATTACAGATTAAGTTAATAAAATTAATAAATTGAGGAGCAATCATTGTGCCGATAGTTGTTTCAGTAAACAACTATCGGTTACCAATTTAGACGTTATGCAAGTAGGTATATTTAAGGTATGCTGTATGCTCGGACGTGCTGCCATCTTGCTATGGTGAGGGGGCTTGCATGCCTTTACAATCGTATGCAACTCTTTATGAATGTCATCCGAAAACGACCGTCGTTGGTTCTATATGACCCGTTATGTGAAATTAATCAAAATGGCGGCAATCAATCTGGAACTACATACCTAATTCGATCTTTCAATTGGCAATACTAATATGTATTTAAATCACAATTTATACTTTTATATTATTTGTCTAGTAGTTTTTGTAATCAGGATTTTTTCATCAGACTTTTAAACGTTTCAACAACGATAATATTATATTGACAAATACTTTAGTAACAAAATTTTCCATTACTGTTTATGCAAATGATGTCTTTAAAGATTCGAATAATAAATTATTTTTGTCTCAAACGTCATGACGTCAATAACTTGATTTTTTTTATGGGCAAGGTAATAATAGTGTGTAAAGTTATTACTAATAAACTATAATGATTGTGTATCGGAATAATTTAAGACGGTTTGTTGATGAATTATAAAAGTTGTATACATATGTATCTTTACTTAGAAACAGACGGGCAAGTCTGAAAATCTAGCCAACTAGATTTCACTAGGCAGCAGAAGGACATGAAAACTCAACGGGAAAATGGCATATTTAAGGTAGGTTTTATAACAAAACTGTTTTAAATACAAGTTCAAAATGCTGCTCCACAGAGAAGAGCCGGCACAAGACCTGCCTGTTTGTGCCATCATTGATTCAGTTTTTTCGAGTCTGCTTCGTCTAGTTTTCGTCAGAAATTTCATGCCAGTTATTTATGTACTCTTGAACTAGTCTTTTATATATTCACGTAGATTAGTGAATAACGAAAATAAAACAAAAATGTTAAGCTTTTTACAGAGATCGTTATTCGAAACCTGAGGGTTTCTTTGGTAGAGATATTTCTATTGATCTACTACTATTACAGAGGTGATGAAAAAGATGTTAATCCGGACAATTTTTGCTTACTGAAATAGTCTAGTGGTTAGATGTGCCGCCTTTGGATCAACGGGTCCCGGGTTGGATTCCGGGGTCGGGCAAGTGTCTTTGTCTAAACCAGAGGCACAAGCTCGGAGTCTGGGTTTCATTTCTATCTATAAAATGTATGTATTTACAAAAAAAAATGTATATAAGTAGTTTATCATCCATCTCGTTACCATAACACAAGCATTAAGTTGCTTAGCTTGGGACGAGATGGCGTTGTGTGAAATGTCCAAGGATTATTATTATTATTAGAATTGTGTTCCAAAAATGCCTGTATTAAAGATTCCTTGAAAATGGTTTCTACCCAAATGTGTTATAAAAAAAAAATTTCGAATCTATTTCAAATATCTCCCTAGGTGTCAAATATATCTTATTTATTACTATTCATACTTCTTTTGACCCACACAAAAGTGCAGATTAATTTCTACGCCAAAGCTCAATTGTAACTTATCCGTAAAGACTGGATGATAATCCTTTTTGAAAGAACCTTTCGACAATTGACATACATCATCTTGTCATCGCCCCGGTCCCGACCGAATGGATCTTCAAGATAAAGTAGGTAAACAGGTTGCGTCATTTCCTCTTTCCAGTTCAATAAGTATCTAAATGTCAGGTGATTGTGTAACGAGGGCTCAGGCGAGTCGTGAAGTAGGAAGTCGATTCTTCATCAAATGAATCTGCGATTAGCGCTCCAAGATGATTCAGACAAAATTATGAACGATATTAGTCAACCTGTGCAGCATTATTGAAATCCAAATTAGTGTCAAGCGCGCGTGTCTAAATTACTTTCTGTATATGATAACAAATTTATATTACATTCGGTTTGTCATTATATGGAATGAAAGTGCTGAAGGAGTTTGAACATGGCTTTAAAGGAATATTTTTGTACTCTAACAAAAGTACCTACTATATATTTACATACATTCATTAGTTGTAAGTTCTTCCTGAACTTGTTTTCAAAGTTGTAAGAGTGTGGTAAGAAGAACGCAAGAGGCAGATCACCTAACCGAAGGGAAGTTGATACAAACTCTGTGTCTAACCACCTTGCCAGCGTGGCTAATATCCCTCCACGAATTTGGAAAAGGGCTCAGAATGGGTCTTTTTTGGGCTGAAAATATGATGATCACCCGGTCAAGTTGTGATATTATTTATGAGTAAGATTCGGAAACGAAGTATGATGACTATGGGATTCTTTTATTTGGAAGTTTACTTGACACAGCAGTCTTTGAAAATTAATCATCAGCACCATCATCTGTCCCACAGCTGATCTGAGCCTCCTCCAATATCGTGTAGTTAAATTAGACTATCTGGTCAGACGGTTTGACAGGGCGGTTTTTATCAAGTTATCTCTTTCGGTTCTCTGTATCTTAATTATTCTAAATCCGAAAAAACACGGATATTATGGTCACTCATTTTTTATTCATGTTTTGGTCAGACTGAGAAGTTGGTTAATACATAAAATTAAATTCGCTCAGCATTACATTTGTATGAAAATAGATAAAACGTGAAATGGGGGAGTTAACAGGAAGCTATGCGAATGGATTAGGCGGTAAGTGGGCGATCATCCAGCGAGTTAAGTGTAACGGGACCGGAGGCTCCGCGCTGATAGACGCTGCCTCATATCTAACTGTACTTGCGATGCGACCCTTAGAGCCTTGTGCGGGAATGTGGTTAGTCCAGTATGAGAGGCTTGGATGATAAACAAGGATAAACGATTTAAATAAATAGCATATTGCTTGTGACTTTTTAAACAATATAAAAGATCCGTTATTTTACATTACAGTACGTTATAATCATCATCATTATAATCACTACATATTACAAAACAAAGTCGCTGTCGTCAGTCCGTCTCTATGTATGCTTAAATCTTCAAAACTAGGCAACGGATTTTGAAGCGGTTTTTTTAAATAGATAGAGTGATTCAAGAGGAAGGTTTATATGTATAATACATGCATAATATTGTAGAGAATCATTGCACCCGTGAGAAGCCGGGGCGGGTCGCTAGTCTTCTACTATAATTCTCGTGTCATGTGGTTTGTTATTGAACTCCTCCGAAATTTCTCAACCGATTTTCGTGAAATTTTGTGTACATTTCGGTTATTTCTGCGAATCGGAAATCATCTATTTTTCATCCCACTAAATGTTAAGGTGGTCTAAATTTTACGTTTTTAATTTTTTTATGATACAGCATACAAAAATACATACAACCCAAAATTTCACCCCTCAACCCCTATTTTTAATAGCGGTAGATATATGGCAAAACAACGGGTCAGCTAGATTTTTATAAAAATATCGATGCAAGAAATTCGGCTAGGATAGTCACAAGTGGAATCCAAAGAACTTCCCATAAAGCGGTTTTTCAATGAATGATTGATGTAAGACATAATCATTGAAGTTTTCCTTGAGTTACGAGCTGTCCTTATAAGCTTTAAATGATAGCATACCCGTCTAGGGAATTACGGACGATCAAAATTGATTGAGGTAGGACAAATTTCCTTATAAGAGGTTTCTCTGAAAAAATAATATTGTTCCTTAACGATATAATCGAAATAATGGCAAATGGTTCAAATAGGTTTCTGCTATTTTCGTTTACCTTTACCTAGGCTTAGAGTTATTATATAGTTAGTTAGGCTTAGGCCTTAATTCGGGCAGTCGAGGATCGCCTATGGTTTTAGTGGATAGAGTGGGGCGCAAATTGCACATAACCCGGCACAGACATTAAAAAAGGTAAAAAAAATAATTAAAATCGTCGGTACAGGCTGTAGATGACTGACTGTTTACCACACATAATTCGCATTATAATTTAAACCTAGATAAATAACTATGATGGGCTTGTTAGTAAAAACAAAGCTGAAAACTCATAATTACAGTTACATAGCGTGGCTTAGAAGGCTTTTTGTCTTAAAAATTGTAAATACTCATTTATTAAATAAAACATTAGTATTACATTAGAGCACTCAAATTCAATTTCATTAAACTAATGAAGTGGTCTGTATAGACGGCTTGTCCATAAATCCGATACTACCAGTCCATTACCGTACATTACCGATATTGAATCCATTCCGCGAATTAAAACGATGAATAAGTCTGAAATGTGCTTGCTTTTAATTTCTGTTGCTAACTACTACCTTCATCGCAGGAAATACGCCGCCGGTGCGGTTTCATAAGTACTTGTAAGCCGAGCCGGTTAGGTCAAACTTGAAGTAAATAAAACTTATATTCCACTTATAAAAGTGAGTGATATGTTATATTACTATAAATTTCGATCATTAGTGTGTGTATCTCACATAGGACTTTGGAGGGTGCCGATAGAACATGGATGTTATTAACCGAGAAATTGCTGAAAGTTTGAATAAATCAATTTAATTTGTCATTTTTAGAAAAATAAAATATGTTACCACTTTTTCATTTGTATGCCTCATAGAGGCTAAGTACGACATCTTACTCTTTTGTTACTTTTTTTCACTGATGAATCTTTAGCTAATTGCATAGCAACGAGACTCGCTTAAATTTCCAAAAATCTCTTTCACACATAACTAACTTTCCCTTTATATTATGAATATATTTTACTTAAAATAATACCAATCCATTACGCAGAAACGTTACACGTGGTTCGAGATTAACCTTAAATTTTCATGTAATAAAATATTTCACAAAAAATGACCTATTAAGACGCCGATACGTATAACATATATTTATATGAAAAATCACGCTTCCAATACCCCATTTGTTGCAATATATGACACGTCACAGTTTCTTTTTCCCAGACTAAAGGCCGAGAAATCAAACCGCGTATTTCCAGCCACATTTTGCCAGTTCAATGGTGTTTTTAACTATTAACATTCAACCAGTACGGAAAAGATTCCTTTCACTGTATTCGGTGACAGGCTGTCCGGCCGGCTGTCAAGGCGATGCAACGAGTGTGTGCGCGCGTAATGGAATAACAAAACATTAATTTAAACAGTAAGACAACTATAAACTGCTTGCATTTCAGCACTGGTACAATTGCCATGTGACACGCGTCCCGTGTCGTGCTCACGATTTGATTCATGTTTTAATAAGGTACGTATAACGGTTCGTCCTATTTTATTGCATCAATCTTGTCGACCGTTAGTCAATACTTCCAAACCGAGCCTTCTCCTGACGGATCCCGAGGCAAATTAGACACCACGTTGTGAATTATGGTTAAATAGTTTAATTTTTTAATCAGGCCATCTTTTACTTTGCCTAGCGCAGTATGAAATGACCATTTTACGACAATACGTATTTCAAATTCGTAATCAAACAGATTTTTTGTTGTATTACTTCATTTGTGGTCGTGAATTAAGTGTTTGTAAAGTGCCCCCGCGATACAAATTTATACTGCAAAGAGCAGGGGAGTTGTCCCTTTTAAATATACGAGTAGCTATGTAACTTTACATAACCTGCATTGCAATACTCGTTGTTGTATTTGTAAGCAAGTAAAGTTGTTTTTCTACTACTGTTTATGGATATTTATTCACTATGACGGAATGCAGCACCGTCGCATTTCGCCTCCTGTACCGTAGCCAAGAACATCCACTTTCACTTCTCAGCCATCTCTCGAAATGCCATCACAATTGTCGGTCCTGTAAAATGTTTTCACGGAAAGGACAGGCAAAGGTTAAGGACAGGATAATGCAGTGTTGAACTTTGTCAGTGTATGTCTTGCCAGCGCTACATACATTATACTGGGGTTAGGCATTATTGACATGTTTGTTGACTCTGCTACACAATTCGACTAAATCCATGCAAGAAAAAAAGTATTAGAGGATCCGTTTGACAAAAGCTTTGTCGAAGCTATTCGGTACCTATCAAACATTAAAATACAAAGCAAAAATATAAGCAAATTGAAAACCTCCGGGTTTTCGAATTCGATTATAAATATTTATTACATTTAGATTGATGGTCTTACTTTTATGCTTTATTTTTGACGGTAGATATAAATGTCAAAGGCTTCACATCGGTGGTCAGAACGGAACTGCGCCGTGAATTTTTGCTCATAGTAAACCAGATTGGGTCTCGTCTACATCAATTTTGTTGATACTTCCTTAAACCAAATATGGCATAACCGGTTAAGTGAGAACAGCCGCCACAACATTATATCAGAACGTTATCAATACTAAAAGATAAATAATCAGTTAATAGCTTCGATAAAATTCCTCCACCGCATTACATTCAGTGTTAATTTATCTTGCACTATTACGCTAATTAAGAACAGTTATAACTGTGATGTATGGTATGGTCCAATAGTCAAGAAGCTCCACTAAGCCACTTGCACTGTGCTGTATTATCTTGATGCATGGGACCTAGTGGAAAGTGTGAGAGTGATATCGAAAGAAGAGTGAATGCAGGGAACATGGTGAACGGAGCTTTGCACTCCTTTATGAGCAGTCGGAAGGTGTCTAACAAGGCTCGTTTGGCTGTGCATGAGGGAGTGTTGGTTCCGACACTCATGTATGGAAGTGAAAGTTGGGTATGGCAGAAGAAACATGAAAGCAGAATAAATGCAGTTGAGATGAGAGCGTTAAGAAGTATGATAGGAGTTAGACTGAGTGACAGGATAAGAAATAGTGAGATAAGGAAGCGTTGTGGTCTGAAAGAAGATGTAGTGACAAAAATTGAGAAAGGTATGCTGAGATGGTTTGGCCATGTCGAGAGAATGAATGAAGAACGATTGACGAAAAAAGTGTATAAGGCGAGTGTGAATGAAAGTGTTGGAAGGGGAAGACCTAGGCGGACGTTTCAAGACCAAATCAGGGACGTCTTGAAAAAAGGCCAGGTCAAGAGTACCCTAAACCGAAGAGCATGTATGAAGGGAATAATGAAAGTGGACGAAGCGAAACAAGTATGTATGGATCGTAGCAAGTGGAAAGAAGTGGTCTCTGCCTACCCCTACGGGAAAGAGGCGTGATTATATGTATGTATGTATGTATGGGACCTAGTTCAGTGCTTAATTTCCTTGCGTACCTACCTTAAAAGTCACGAAGCAAATATTAATTTATTCTTACTTATATCATCATCATCAGCCTATTTCAGTCCACTGCTGTACGTAGGCCTCCCCCATGGCTCGCCACTGAACCCGGTCTTCGGTTCTATGCATCCAGTTGCTGCCGGCTGCCCGTCGCAGATCGTCGCTCCATCTAGCAGGGGGGCGTCCCACCCTACGTTTGCCTGTACGTGGTCTCCACTGTAGCACCTGTTTGCCTCAGCGGCCGTCTGTTCTACGACAGATGTGGCCAGCCCATTGCCACTTCAGCTTGCTAATCCTATGGGCTATGTCGATGACACGCGTTCTCGCTCGGATGACTTCATTACGAATTCTATCTCGTAGCGAGACACCGAGCATAGCCCGCTCCATAGCTCGCTGAGCGACTTTTAGCTGATGGACTAGCCGCACCGTCAGTGCCCACGTTTCAGTACCGTAGGTTAGTACGGGTAGGACGCACTAGTTGAAGACTTTCGTCTTCAGACTCTGCGGTATGGGCGACGAAAAGACCTGACGAAGCTTCCCAAATGCTGCCCAGCCCAACTGAATCCTTCTGGCTACCTCCTTCTCGTAGTTGTTTCGTCCCAATTGCAAACACTGCCCGAGGTAGATGTATTCCGAAACAACTTCAAGTGGAGTACCATCAATGCTGATTGGTCTCAGACTGACATGTTCATTGAACATAACCTTGGTTTTGTCCAAGTTCATTCCGAGACCATTCTTTCAGTATTCTTTAGTCCATTTATTGAGGAAGCATGTAGATTTTTTTTAAATTAGAATCTGTAAGAAAATTTCGATATTGTAACACAAGGTGTAATATTTTTTTTTTTCACATTCCGTTTTCAATTTAAATCTCATATTATCTTTAAGTAAGATAGGCTATAGCTATATGCAAGGCGGAGATAAGCCGCGCGCAAAAGCTAGTTTAGTATAAAGTCAGATTTTATGCCTGAACAAAATTAGCGTCAGCACCGTAGTGTCTTTAGTTCTATAGAGTTGTGTCCTGAGACATGTCCTGCGGCTCGGGAAGTTAAACGAATACAAGAGTAAGCCATTCGCTATTAAAATATGTCGTCGACCGAGACGCTATAAAAAAAGTGTAATCCATATTTAATAACGTGATTGCCTTTTGCAACCCGTGAGTTATTTCGCGTTTAGCATTATGTTACAAACCACGTGTACTTGCCATGTGCTCGTGTGCTCGTGTACATGTTAAAAGGTATTTTATGCAAAAGTAGTGTATGTATAGTTACTTCTTAACAAATAACAATAGAACCATTAATCGAATTCCAAATAAATTCTGTCATAATAAAATAGAACAATGCTTTATTTATTATATAAACCAATTATGGTGTTTACAACCGTCAACGGGTACATCTTTCTTAAAACTTCTACCAGGTCGGACCGTGGCCCCAACCGAAAAGACCTGGCGGAAGAAACTGAATTGTTTTTTGTTTAAATATTTAATTAGCTATTAATGTACAAATAAGTTGTTATCACGCTTTTTAAACTTGCTGTCAATAAAATATGTATATTTTATCATTTTAATCAGAGGTGGCAAAACAAGATTTGATATAAATGTGAATTCCGTTAAAAAAACAAAAATCTGTTGAAATTGTCAGTATAACATTACAGCCACTAGAGAAAAAAAATCCTAATAGGTAATAACGCAATATCTAGTAAAACAGAGATAACTAGAAATTATATGTAGTAAAACTATGCAGGAAAACCATACATAGGTACCACTTTTTGCGGTTTTCTTCCAAAACCATCACCAAAAGTCATCACCAAAATTAATCCAACTTGCATCTTCTTAACAAAAGGCTTTGTGCCTTTTAAAGTGCTTTTACATTTATCATTAGGCTGAACAAGTGCTAATTTGTCATCCCCATTATTACTAATACTGTTTCATTGAGCTCTGAAGGCTGGAGTTCGCTTTTTCTGACGCACAATTATTTCGTCATTACCTAAATAATGATGGCATTTCAGAACTTTGCTCTCGGCTTCTTTAATTTGAGCCATTATATACATTTTTATATTTAGATTTACAAGAAAATTGTTCTTTTTGTGTCCTTTCTTTGACCTTTGAGAATTGTGAATTATTTTGTATACTTCCAATAAAGGTGGTTAGCCCTATATAGCTTTGGTATCATCAAACAATAGGTACAATAGGTAGTAAGTTGACAAATATATCTGCGTTACAAGATATATTTGTCAACTTACTAATCATCAATATTTTCGTCACGACTATATTTATTTATATCCGCTACTAGTCTCCATGTGAATTAGTATCATCATCATTCATCATTTCAGCCAACAGACGTCCACTGCTGGACATAGGCCTCCCCCAAGGATCTCCACAAAGGCCGGTCCTGGGCCGCCCGCATCCACTGCTTTCCGGCGACCTTAACCAGGTCGTCGGTCCACCGTGTGGGAGGCCTACCAGCACTGCGCCTTCCGGAACGCGGTCGCCACTCGAGGACTTTTCTGCCCCATCGGACGTCGGTCCTGCGAGCTATGTGCCCTGCCCACTGCCACTTAAGTTTGACAATCCGGTGGGCTATGTCGGTGACCCTGGTTTTCCTGCGTATCTCCTCATTTCTGATTCGATCTCGCAGGGAAACTCCGAGCATAGCCCTCTCCATTGCCCTTTGGGTGACTTTGAGCCTTCTGATGGAGCCCATAGTGAGCGACCACGTCTCTGTTCCAAATGAATTAGTATACATAGTTACAAACCTCATTTGAACCTAAGGGTGTCGTAAGAGCTGACTAAAGAAAGTAACATGTCAAAAAATCTAGCTGTAATGACGATTTGATACGAATTGGTATTTTATGGGCTGAGACCATTACTGCATAGCATAGATTTACTTCAACTTAGATCTTGTCCTTCTACACACATTCTATTACGCGGTTTTTTTAATCGGACAGTACAACGATTTGTTCCGTATCTAATTGTTATTATAGTCGCGTAAAGTCAATTTACAGATACGGATAAGTACGAGTAATAAAGCAACGATAAATAAGTTGCTGATGTCAAACTGTCCACTACTCATTTGTAATTAGATAACTATTTTCAACCACATTGCTGTGTATTTAAGTATCTCAACGCAAGTAAATTATTTCCAGTACTGGGTTCACTAACAGCCACGTTGTTTCCAACCTCTGTTCATGAAGGCATTAGATATGGGAAATCTCGTCACTGATTACAGCAATTTCAAAGCACTTACTTCATCATAATAGTCACAGATTTTCGCAAATATAATAGGAACTTTGATGACATTTAGAATAATGTCACCAAATCATTACATCCGGAGTGTGACGTGTGAGGCGACCATTAGGATTATGCATATTAACTGCAAGATAAAACTGGACAATGAATAGCGTGAAGCATGTGGCTGATTCCTCGTCGCCAAGTTAGAAGAGACAAATCCATCTGTGAACTAGATGATGATGACAAGTTAAAAGACAGACCATAACAGTAACTGTACTGGCACTGGCCAATAGCTCTTCGACCTTGACGGTGGCGATTGAACCCAACTCTCTACCACTGCCCTGACTGGGTCAAGGTGACGCCTCGAGTACACTAGTTGCGATCTAATTGTCTTTGAAGAAACTTGTAATGGCAACCATTTGTTGGAATGAAGCATCCACACATTGCACTTTAGGTTAAAGTCTCTCATATTTTAGTTTACAACACACGATGCTAGCTTAAATAATTCACAATTGTTTGGGGGACACTCCTCTTTGTAGGAGATAGGTTGACCTGCTATGTAGCGCTCGTTACATTAATTGGCATAGGTACTACTGCTTTATAGTACTTTACAAACATCTAGAACCAAAATATATCCAGCGCAATAGTCGATTTTTGGGTCTCTTTAGCGCCGGTGAATATCGGAGAACTCCTCCCTTAGCCCACGAGATGATGGTCAAGGTGTTTAAGCTTATATGCTAAGGCTGACTCTGAATGCATTGGTAACACTACGTTTACCGAATCGGAAGGCAATCAGGCGCCAAAAAAAAAAAATTATGTAGAGCAAGTTCTCGCTCGAGTGGTTTCGTTAAAATTTTGTCTGCCTGCCCAAAAAAGTTTGACTTTAAAGTAAAATCTTTACGACTTTTGACTGCCTCGTTGGTCGAGGGGTTAGGTGTGCCGCCTATGGATCAACGGGTCCGTTCGGTTCGATTCCGATTTTTCTAAACCAAAGGCACTTGGTCCGAGTCTGGGTGTCATTTGTGTTCCTGAATAACATGTTTGTAAACTACAGGTTATATATACCTAGTTAGATAGGGTTAGTTTCGCTTATGAAATTATTAAAATTAAGTCATCTTGCTATTTATTCCACAACTGTTCCTAAAAGTTTGACAGATACTTTCGTAAAAATCATTGTTATGTTTAATCAAATAGAGTAAACCAAACCCGGGCGCATCACGTTGAACAAATAGCTCTCGTCTACATTATTTCCTCTATAAATATCTCCTTTATCGTGGATATAGCTCGCTATCTGCCCCGTGCTCGCCGACCCCTGTTGTAAATTATCAGTGGTGACCTCACCAACTATTTTGTCTCGGATATATCGACTAATTATAACACCGCTTCTATTACTATTGCGGTGACGAGGCATTTGCTACCTACGATATATTGAAAATAAAAATTTCTAGTTTAGTTACAGTTCTCTATTTACTGCGTATATGTCACTGCGTTTATATGTTGGTTTAATGTTTTATTGTTTAGAATAATTTTAGTGACAGTAACTTTAATGTTCCATTTTTTATGTTATATTTATTTTAATGTAGTAGTACAGAAGTAAAGTTAAGTTTAAAAAATCTGCTGATTTTCTTTAGCACACATAATTGTACCAAACAGAAGCAGAAGGCAAAATTTTAATAAAAATATACAGGTAAAGTCTTAATCACCGTGTAATTTAGAATAATAAAGAAGCTTAAAAGCGGATACAAACCCAAAACCTGCTATAAAATCATTAATAATGTTATATTTAGTAACTGACTTAACCTGTGTTCGTTAAATTTCTAAAAATATCATGAAATCGCCTGTCCTAAGCCCGGAGCTCGGGTCATCAGCCCTCACATGTACACGCGCGCTACCAAGTTCGCAACAAAACAACAACAGTGACGTCCTGGGCAGAACTTGTTGCTACAGTTGTACGCCCCGCTCAAACTATGAAAGAAATATTTTATATAATTCATAAATGTCCATATTGGTAGAATATGCCAGTATTTATACGATTGTTTAAATAATCTTAATACAATAGTAAGAAGGCGTACTCCACAAACAAGGACTGGATTAAACAAATAATCCCATCCTTGTGTGATGGACTTTAATAGAACTCTCTAGAGCCCACCCGTAACACGGGTGCCTGATGCAGTCCATGCCACAACGTCGGGCAAATTAAGGGTGGCTAGAGATTCGTATGATGATAATTATAGAAACAATGTTTGAAGAACACAAAGATATTATTAAGCCTTTTCTAGTTAAATATTTCGAGATAATCTGTGGGGTAAAGGTATAAATAATAAATACTAGTTACCGGATTTTACTAGTAGTTTGGAAATAATATTTTTAATAACCGATATCGCCTCGAAAACACACGGCAATAAAAATGTTTATAAAAACATAAAGACTATTAATTAAGAAAATTATGCACGTAAGTACCTAATCCTCGGAATTGTTTAGACTTTAATAATCGATTACTGCTCGTAACAGGATTCGATAGAACAATCACCTGTACAATTAAAATTGTTGGAATTAGTGTTAATCATTTTTCTTTGGGAATAAAAAACTAATCGGTTTTAAAACAATAATAATTACTGACTTAATAGTTTATACGTGCAAAAAACAATAACTTTACTAGTAAATCTATGTTTATGTTTTAATTACAATAATTTAAACTGCAAAATATAACTTTAGAACATTCGCTACTCATAGACGTAAATTTTTTTTAAAACTTAACTTGTTCACACCAAACAAAATAGAAACCTTGAGATATACAATTTGTAGATCTAAACCGTTGCAATTTTAAAATAATACTATTATATTAGTAAATAAAGTTTTTTTTGCATAGGCCAAAACGTTCAAAGCAAAATAATTGACAGTTAACCACCATTTTGCAACGCGACAACGACTGCTTAGTTATTGTTACATAGTTGTAACTAATGAACACTAGTTCCATTCCAATACGATAAATAAAAAAGAATTTTTTGCTCATAAATTAAAACTAGTTAAACTTGCCTTCTTTTGAATACTCTTTATTGTACACCAATAATAAAAAGGCTAGCATGGCATCAGTCAAATACAAAAAAGTTATGTACACAGGGCTACAGTTAAGATTAGGCCAAGCACTAGGCGATTTCTTCTTTATAGAAAGAAAATGAAATGTACAATAGCAAGAATTGGAGTTAACAAGTCTTTTTAGCTTGCATTGTTCACCTTAAATAGATTGGTCCTGCTGTTATTGTAAATGCCAACGTTTGCATGGGTGGATCTTTGTTACTATTTCACTCATAAACGAATGAATAGATTTCAAGGAATCACTATCAATACATAGTATAAAACAAAGTCGCTGTCGTCTGTCCGTCCCTATGTATGCTTAAATCTTTTAAACTACTCAACGGATTTTGAAGCGGTTTTTTTAATAGATAGATTGATACAAGAGGAAGGTTTATATGTATAATCATCATCATTTCAGCCAAAAGACTTCCACTGCTGGACATAGGCCTCCCCCAAGGATTTCCACAAAGGCCGGTCCTGGGCCGCCTGCATCCACTGCTTTCCGGCGATCTGAACCAGGTCGTTGGTCCACCGTGAGGGAGGCCTACCAGCACTGCGCCTTCCGGAACGGGGTCGCCACTCGAGGACTTATTCATGTATAATACATGATTCATGTATAATACATGAATAATATTGTAGAGAAACACTGTTAAATTTTGATGGTCGTGCGAAGCCGGGGCGGGTCGCTAGTCTTGTCAATAAAATCGGTGAAGTCGCGGGCAAAGCTAGTTGCAGGACTTTGCAGACTAGCTGTACCAATCGGGTGATTTTGAAACTTAACCATCGGTACCACACACAATCGCACAGCAATATATTGATTACGGATTACGAGTACAGTCACATACAAGTAAACATGTTTTTCTTAATTTTCGTGAAATATGGAATGCATGCAGTAGTAATATCGACGCTTTCGTTATGGATACCTATACCCGTTTTGTTACGTTACGTACAGAAAAGTTTTTATGTAGGTACTATATTAAAATACTGTTAATTAAATTATGGTATTGAACAATCATTGGCTGTTTCAAAAAACTATAGGAAAGGTCAAAGACCTCATTTTTATGCTAAATATCCTCAACTTTTTCATCTAATGAGCGGTTCGTCTAGTTGCATGAATTTCTTTTTAAGAACTCAATATTCCTCGTGAAACCGGTCCATTTTTATACTAGACACACAAAAATATTTTGATTATCAGAAGCTTTAAAAATCTAGTATAATTGTATATTTTATGTTCGTATACAACATTCCAAAATAGACTTTTATTATTTGAAGTAAACTTAAATCTGGTTGTTCGCGACAAATGTCGTATTCGCGCTTAAATTCAAACAAGTTATCAGTGTGTTTTGTCGTTTTTTTAAACAAATAGGATTATCGTATAGCTACCTTCCCTCATCCAATAAGCTGTCCTTTAACGCTCACCGACAAGGACCAATCAGCGAAAGGTCAATTGACCCATCCTGGTGCCACCTGCAGCTTAACTAATGCAATTACTCATGGTAAAACGAATCAGTTGCAATTCAAAAAATCGTGCTCTATCCGCCCGCCGGCTTTCCCGTGACTCATAAAACTTTAGAAATAATTGTGCAGTGTATCCGAAGATAAGAAGAATTAAGGGCCCTTAGAACCAAGTCGTCAATCCATTGAAAACAATGAAAATGTCTGGAGTAAATATGAGTAATTCTTACCCATACCTAACCCTAATTGCGAACCAAATACCTGTTAATTTTCAGTGTTTTAAATCGAAACGTTACAATCGGCGCATACACTGGTAGACACGGAGATATATCAGGATTTATGAAGGAACCAATAAAATACGAAGATTAAAAGGAAAAAGTGTCAGCATATTTCTAAGATTTTTTAATTTATCTTCCAACAACATATTATTATAGCTGTAAATTACAATTATACATGACATCACACATAAACTTGAATGTAAGAACAAACATGTGTGAGTGTTGTCGCAAGTATGTATTTGATGCTTGCAATTATAAATGCAGGTGCTGTACATATAAATAAATTAAATAAAACCGATGCCGCCTAGGGTGACAAAATAACAGGTTGTTGACAATTCGCGAGGAAGATTCACTGTAATATTTGTTGATTCCATATTTCACGTCATTCGATTAAAACACATTCTTTCTATGAATGCGGGCGGTTGAAAATACTGAATAAATTCAAATACGTGAAAACATAAACTCGACTCACTGGTGGGTGATATATGTTCTGTCATTTTTCTGACAAGTTGTATGGAACAAATCGCCAGGTGCGATAATACCATTTATATAGAAACCATCCAATACCACCCATTTCTGTCTAATGCCACGTTTCAATTTTATTGGTGTAAAATTTTGGAGCTTAAACTACGGTAGTCTGTTGATAAACGGTAACTATTTGGTTTGTAACACCAGAGGAGTTAAACATATTTGTGAGTGCAAAACGTGAAAACATGTTGTTTGCAGTACAGAGAAAAAGTGAGTTACTTCCGCCAATAACACCATATTTGCCTTGATAAAGCTCTCAGATGATGATGATATGCTTATTGGCAAGCATACATATGTATGCACAAGTACATGTATCAGCTTCAGAGAGATTATATTTGAGACTGATTGCCGTGTAGGTAACGAACTGTAATTTGTTGGAGTCAAACTAAGGTCATCTAAATTTAATCCGACAACACGAACCGTCTGCGTGACCGCTCATATTCAATCGACATATCGTTTTTTTTATAACAAATGTTGATCAATGCATAATAATTAGTAATCATCACAAAGCTAACTATTAGTTTATGTCAGCCTGTGTCACTCTCGCCATATAGAGTTTTTTTTAGCTTAATGGATTAGTGATAATATGTTTGATAAATTCATTACCACTACACACCAATACTTGGTGTAGATATAAGAAAAAATATAAGCAAACCACCTAGCTTTTTAGGAGACCTTAAATCGTGTATCTTAATTGATCTGCCAAAGATGACCATAGCTGGCCATGGCCTTCCTCATAGTACGCTACAAAAACTATTTGAGGTGCGCAACACATAGAGCTTGACCCTTCAAAAAGGCAGGAAGCCAGTAGTGGGTAATTCTAGAGCTTCATTAGCTATGAAATATCTACGGCATTTTAATCACCATTGTAGACAAAAACGGTTCGGCCAACATTAACTAAGCACCTACGTCAGTTTGTCTTGCTTAAACACATGGCCAATATTTACTGAATTCTAAGAAAATCTCTTGATGGTCCAAATGTGTGTGAATTGATTACACAAAAATCCTACCGCTTAACTCCAGTCACGATTTTAGAGCTCCCCCAAGCATTTCCAAAATGACCGGTGCTGAGCCCCACAAACTAATAAATAAATATAAAAAAAAACTACCTCATGTATTATTTTACCATATTTTCAAATCTTTAGTTAAGTTACAATAAGTATAATAGGGTAATCAAAATAAAATCGTTTCAATTGATTATGGGCATTGCAGATAAACACAATTGCAAAATAATTATAGACCTTACAAGAAATATAAAAGATTCTTTCTTCTTCTTTCAAAAAAAAGCTTCGCTGCCGTATTGTACAGTTTGGGAGAACGTGGTTCAATAAACTAGAAAGATTAATAGCTTACAGAACAGAAGCGTTTGATTAGTTGTCCTAACAATGTAGCTGTACTGTACAAAACACATATTTTGCTCATAAATTAAACGTAGGCGAAAAAAGAATAATAATATAGACCATTAATTAAGGGCTTGTAGACTTAAGAAAAATACTGAATACTTAAGACAGTTACTATCAGTTTTTATAAAAACTTTAAGTCGTTTTTTAACGTTCTGAAACAATGCTTCATTTGATCAAACCATTGACAAAATGTAACACAATGTATTGCAACGGCCGGTGAGCGAAACATGGGCAAACAATAATGCATTTAAGTGCAGGGTATAGCAAGACGAATTATTAGTTCACATCGATGTGCACATATTCTAGTAAGAAGCAGTGGACACTATTCAACTGTAGGTGTGGTGATGGATTTAGAACATAATAATGTCATCAATATATTCAATCCTGAAGAGGTTGCAAGAGGCAGGCAACTTAGATGCTAGATGAAGAAATATTAGTAACAAACCCTGTGCCAGCCCGCCTGGCCGTCGGGCTGAAGCCGAAGCTTACTTATCGCCATGAACTTAAAGGAGGCCGACTCAACAGTGTTTTTTCTATGGATTAGGAACAGAATCAAATTGCTTGAAACTGTATTAAGATTTAGAGCAGTTGGTAACTAAAAATAGCTTAAGAGCTGTTTTAGGGACCCCACTCCCCTTATTCTGATCACGTTTAAATGGCGGAATGGAAATGCGGGACATTAGCATATTGCCTCAGTGGCAGAAATCAGCAGCGCCACGTGTGGCAACCGACCTTCACGGTGTGCTTTCTTAGGCAGCCGCGCGTGACATCATACACTCTGAACATTTGTTTAACAACATTCGCACACCAACGGAATGTGGGTGTAGAAACAGATGCTGAATTATATTTGGTTACGACGCGTAAGGACCGTAAGTACCCTCGTATCTTTTGATCTATTCTGATCAACAGAAACGACGGTACTTACGATACGATGTCATCTATCTAATATTATTAGCTAATATCAGGATTTAGAATCTGTATTAACAATATTTTCCATCCTGAAGTTATCGTATCACGTCATCTACAAGATTGAGACTTAGGGACTAGGCAGACAAGCTACTGGTCGGCACAAGTGAATTTGAGAAATGTGAAATAAGCACAGAACCCAAAAATCATTGTGAATATCAAATTGACAAGTTTGAAGGATAATAATAGTTAGTTGATTGACTTTCAGTCACACTAAAAGTTGCCAAATCTTAGATAAGTTATTTTATTTATTTATTTTATTTATTTAGAAAACTTACAGCTAGAATAAACATAGAACATTAAATAGTAGACGAAGGCCAATTACAAGTTTTCACAGATAATTTACATACATTAGAACAAATAAAAACGACAGGGTAGACAGAAAAACAAAAGAAGAAAAGAAACAAAGAAAGCAGCCACCACCGAAAGTAACTTAAAACTAATTAATGTCTACGAAATAAGCCGTCATAGTCTTTTTCAGGCTACTTAGGCTATCAACGAACAAGTCTTAGTCCATCGTCTCACACACCACGCTGTATGCCCTGGACACCCTTATCATGTAGCTGTTCTGTCTGTAGGTAGTGTGTGCTACGGGTACATCGAGGAGTTTATGCTTTCTCAACATTGCTGCAGGAACACGTAGTCCAATCTTTTCTAAGAGCTCAGAACAGTCGATGGAGTTATTCACTATTCGGTAAAGAAGCATTATATGCCATGTTCAACAAACAAACGGTAATTCATTTTTTTATACTTATCATCAGTTTTTCTTTTCTTCAATTGGGAAACAGCCAAAACATAACCACCTTCATTAGCCAAAAGCAATCATCAGCGTAATTAGTCAGCATAATATGGCACTCTTATCTTGTTACCTAAAGGTACAACAGAGGATATAACACGAAACACTACAAAGTTAATTTTATTAAAACGTTTTGTTTGTAAACAATTATTCGTGAATAGTAAAAATACGAGTATTCGAAACTGCAACATTTCGTCGTATCGTGCACTTCAAGTACAATAACGTGGATGACATTGACACACTATTCCGAAACATTAATATTCTTGCTGTTTCTTTAACTAGAACAAACATTGCCATTATGAAAACCTTAAAATACATTATTTTTACCTATATATGATTTTATTTACAAAATATGTACTTTGCTAATAAATGTACACCGATTTTATGTAGTCATAATAAGGTTCAATAAATACCAAGATGCGAAATTAAAATACATAATTTGTGACTTTAGAGCATCCAGTAGGTTAGGGTAGTTTAAAACGAAATTTATTTAACCACAATGTTACAAGATAATAACGTAGTTATTATTATGTAAAAGCAAACGTGATCACCTACAACACTGGACCAAATTGTAGTAAAACCACAATAACCTGCTAAATTTCAAACCAAACAAGAAAGTGAAATGTAAACAAGCGTTGAATGATGAGACATACGAGAAAAAATCAATAAACAAACTGATCAAGCAACTGGCTGCAGTGGATATGGGTTAACAACCGGCCCGCTAGCTTCGGTTGGCCGACAAGTGAACCATGGTGCTCACATGCACACACCTACATGCTTACTCTGTGTGGTATTGAAACAGAGTCTAAAGTTAACATTGTCGGGTTCCAAGTTTGCTTAACCTTGGGAAAAACGAACAAGATTTTCATCAAATAAGAATATCTTACCGAATCTTTCTAGCATTTTGGAGAATTGTGTACAGCTTTCGACATATATATCTTTTTAAGATCTCTAACAAAATAGATTCCCAGATGTTATGTGTATGTTGTAGTTAGAATCAAACTGTTATTTTCCATATTTTATTCTTGAGATCTTTTCTACAGTTCATCTATCTAATTGATTTTATAATGTATCATCATATCATGAACAGAAGATCAAAGCTCGTTGTTTATGATTCTTAAAATCCTAAAATTCCTGAACCATTCTAATTGTAAACATTTTATCACTTGTTTTATTTGAATCTCATTAGAATATACAGTTAACTTAATGTTCTAAACCAGATATTATCACAGAATGAATACTCAGCCCGACTATGTAACATATGCATTACTAGAATTATTTTTCTAAGTACATATTTTTTCACTATCATCAATAATTTTAGATTAGTCATCTAAAAGCCAGCTAATATTTACTTGTCTGACTTCACATAATAAATATACGTTGATTTGAATTTAAAATAATTATATAATAAAAGCAGAAGTACCGTTTGTGCTCTTTACCGATGAAGACATTTTATAAAACTCTTTGAGTACAAATATAAGGCACTAAGTTATGATGTGTGTATTATTTTTATCAGGCATGTTTTTCTGTTTTAGCCATAACATAGTCGTGACTGGAAAGTCACGTGCCAAATTCTTTATTAAGTTTCTGTCATACTTTTGGGACAATTTAACAAAAACAGGTTAGGTTCGGGATTTTTTCTTTAAAATAATGATGTAGGACTGTCTGGTCGTTGTTATTGCAAGTAAACAAATTGTTATTAAGCAGTTTCTTTTGATATGTATAATTGCCTTGGCATAATAATCGAACGTCATAAAATTTGCACTTGTACAAACACGAAATCAAAACCCACAAGACGTGTCGACGTGATGTGTGTGGATGGTTATTCCGAAATATGTAATGAAGCATCTAAATTCTCCGTCATAGTATATGTGTATTCCAGAAATAAATTTTCACAGTCATTTTGAAAAAGTAATTACAAACAACATTCATTGCTATTTAGAAGCTGAAGAACGCGCTCACGCTAAAGATTAACGTCCAAATTCTAAAAAACCAGTAGAGTAGATATAATATTTGGGGACTCTAAGTAAATGGGACTTTATTATTGTACATGATAAGGTTCATATAAGAAGCAAGTGTGAGGCTGATAACTATTGTAGTGCTGCGGAGCGTGTCTGTGGGAGCGACCGACTAAACAATGAAGCTTGGAATGTGATACGAAAAAAAAACCGTGTGAGAGAGAGACAACGAAATGAAAAGAGAAGGAAAACAATCAGTGAGCGTACTTCCGCCGAGGACAAGCAAAGGGGTCCGATATCGACACAGGTCACATAAACAAACTTTTAGGTGTAATTCATTCATTTCTGGTTGGCAAAGTCGTATCGCATATTCCATTCTTTATCCCATTACTTTAAAATATGAATACTTCCTAATGGTTAGTAGACTGAGAAGCGAAAATGTGATATTTTTAATTTAATTTACGAAATCACTTAGTTTTAACCGACTTCAAAAAGTACTTTTTTAATGTTTATCATCGCATAACTCCGTCATTTATGAACGAAATTGCGAAAATCTTTTTTATTCGAATGGCATTGGTAACAGATTTGACCCGTAAAACATGCAATCGGTTCAGTAGTTTGCTATTACCCATGAAATAATTGAACAACATAGATTTTTATGAAGGTAAAATGTGTGCATTTCGCTTATTTTGAATGTCAGAATTCCACTAGTTCACAATAACGAATGTCTACCTCCAACTTAAAAAATAACTGTTACTAGCAAGTGTTTATATAAGACTAATTTTTGTTTCTAGTGTTACAAGATTATTTCTAGAGCTGAATATTATCCGGTGTTCGACACATTCCTAAAAAACAAAATTAAAAATAAACGTCTATTTGCTCTAAGTGTTATATCTGTGTAATTAATTAGCTTCAGGTATACAACTAAAGTTATAAAAAAATTGCTTTAACGAGTTTTTCTTTTCATGTAGGTTCGGAACATTGCCTGTTGTTAACAAATTATATGGGCTGAGTATAGTAACAGATTATGTGACGATAATTACTGCTTTATCTCTATTATTTTCGATTAAGGGCCAAGCTTAAAAAACTATGTTTTACGAGGACCCCATTGTGTCAATTTGTTTCGGCTGAAACAATGGTTATGATCATACCCAAGTAATTTTTTGGAGATAATAACAGTTTAGCATACCTTGTGTAAACCCGCCTGGCCAGCGTGGCCCATTACCCCCCAAGAAAAGGACTGAGTATTAAACCTACGTATGAAATATCTACCATTGCTAAAATCAACACATAAAGTGTAAGCATGTTTAGTAGTTGCATTACAAAACATGATTGTGGAAATCCTTGAAATGTCATAACAAGTAAAGAATGCAATAAATAATCAATATACGAATTAAAACTTTATATGATAAAAAGTGGTTGGCAATTGTATATACGGTGCTATTTTATTTATTTTACAGTTGTTGAATTCCAGTTTTTAGCTTTTTGTGCTAATCATGATTCGGATTCCTTCTAAATTTGTCAAAAATGTCTTTAATGAAGGGATCTATAAAGAAATGTTTAACTTCGTTTTTCAAAACCTATTCAAATATAATGTTTGTGAATATTTTTTTAAGATTAAATAAGTTGGTAAGACGATAAGCAACGGAATCCGCAACGAGTCCCTATTAATTTATACAAATCAGCAAATCCCATAAGATTTTTATACATTATGCTTCACACATAATTAACGTAATACACACATAACTCATCAGACATGTGACTAGCGATCATAATAAGTTTAGCCATGATCTTCACATTGTGCGTAGTTCGGCTTATCACAATGAAGCAACGTGCGGACATTCGCAAACATTAACATAACACACAAGTACGGATCAAGTAAAAGTACATTAGGATTCGTTCTCAGTAGATGCAGGTACTTTCACTGCGGAAGCACTATCCACTTGACATCGATTGTGATCGGAATTTAATAATGTAATGATCACTACGAGAGGCTTTTCAAATGCTGTTGATAGCGGTCAGGTTTTGTTTTGAAACTTTCCTTTATTGTTGATTATGTGGTTTTAGATAATTTTAGGCACGCATTTTAGGTAATTTTAAATTATACTTGGTTGGATTTGATTTAAATGACTCCCCAAATATTATTGTAATACCTTTTTTGCAATGGTACAATTGTCACCTACCGTGTGGAAGAAACTCTTTATAACTTTAGCTGTATACTACTCATACTGATTTTGGAGAAGCCCATGAATTGGTAGATTATGTCAAGAGTTAATGAATCTTCCAACATAATCATAGTAACACAAGATATCAAAAATATATCACTTTTCTCAGAATCCTATTGAAATCAAATACTTAAATGTAATAATATATGATATTTTGGTATATGTGGTAACTACTCATTGCATTGTTATTAATGTCACATATACCAGGAATAAAAGTAACTGTTACCAAGTAAGTAATACTAAAGCAAAGAGAAAATCGAACAACAATTAAATAAAATGGATAGAGGCTGCTTTAAATTTCATAAATTTCACCAACATGTACACACTAGTTAGCAGACAGAACAGAGCAACGCATGACAGATTCAGAAACGAAAGTTGCGGTATGCCAATTTACATCAGATATTTATTCTTCTAGTGAATTCTCTGTCTTGTCTCATTGCAGTTGATTACTAGTTGATTCGCAAGATTTTTTCAACCATTTCAGTATGATTGCCAAAATACTTCCTTCTCTATAAATCATTATGAAGCTTCTATTATTACATTATTAAAATCATTTTAGTTAATCATTTTATTCGTTGGACTTCTTCTTTCTGGTTCTTTAAATGTTTGTAAATAGCAATAGTTTCCAAGTGTATTTTCGATATAAATTTTTATACATTTTCTTTACAGCCGACTTAATATTTCAAGAACTTTAATGTATATTTTCTTTAAGATTTCACTTTATTTTTCATATTTCTCATTTTTTTTATTAAAGTAGGAAATAAAAAAAAACATTTATTTTAAAAAAATACACACTAAATAGAAATACCCCACCCTTGGCGAAGCCGAAAGCCTAAACCACCGGCGGTCCAGAGAACCGGGAACCAGAGTGAGTGAGATTTCACTAATTATTAACATTTTCGTATTTGTCAATAAACATAATTAATCACTTCTTTGTAATAAGCAAATCTTAAATTTTATCTAACAATTTCGGCGGCTCTATCGTTTTGCTTGGATGATTTGCCTTGGACCACTTACGCAACCAGAAACACTATCGATGCTTCAATTTAGACGATAGACACTACAAAATAAAACACCTTTGTAAAATATGTACACAATTGGCCTTGCGGCCTTCAGTTTTACGCGGATAATTTCATATTAATAATAACCAATTTATGAACTGATAACTTCCTACAGCAGCTAATACCTAGACAATAACTGTAATTATGTTGCTAAATACAGGGATATCGTTAAACATATTTCGTACGTGTTTTAGTGTTGAAATCACTTTGAAAGTGTTATGATAATATAGAAATACACAGGGTTCTCGCAAGGGGCGAGTTTAGGTGCAGTAGTATAAGGATTATGTGTTTTGAAATTCAGAAATTACCTTCATTCAATTTGTTTAATATTACCTTTAAATAAACTGCATCATTTACTCACTTAACCTATAAACTATTACAATTAACTGCTCCAGGTTGACATTGTTCTCAGTAGGAGAAGAATATTTTCGATCATAGAGGCAATCCCGTCGAAACGTATCTATCATGAACATCTCAGGATAACCAATATTTACCGTTATTTAATCACTATAAAGTGTAAATTAGTACGGTGCTGATAAGTAACTGGACAGCACCAAAAAACTTACGAGATTTATAGACCATAACGAGATTAGTATATCGTAGAAATTCTGAATAAGGCAACTGTTTAGGTTGTAACGTGTTCTACAAAAAATGTGTAAGGAATTTTTGGACGTAACCGGGCAGAAAAAAGTGATATAACTGTTATGCATGAAGTAAAACTTATATGTGTGGGTAAATAAGTAGAGTACTCACCTCTAGCCCAGCCGGTGAGCACGTTCCCGAGGTATGCCACTTTGTAGACGGGGTCCGGGTCGCTGATGCGCACACTGTTGGTACGCCTCAACAGCTTCCCGATGCCCCTGGATAAGCGGCCGATTGCACGTGCGGTGAAATCCTTCCCGGACGCTCCATCCGCCAAGCAGACCTCGGCCGGCAGAATTGATTTCGGCTGTCCGTTTTCGTGTATCTTGTGCGCGATAAGTTTCGGCATCGTGAGAGGTATCGACTTCCTCCTCTCTGAAGTCAGCGTCTTCGCCTGGTTGACGCTGTACACGTTGCTGTTCTTCTTAAAACTCTGGCCGTTTGATTCTTTGGTTTGTTCTGCGTCATCATCAGTCTTATCGGCTCTGTCGAAATCGCACGTTTTGAGCCTGCCGTTGAGGTTCTCGTTCAGATTGTTGTTGTTGAAGTTGTCGGTGAGCCCGTCGTTGCGGCGCTCAGAGCTGCATCGTCTCTTCATGAGGGAAGGGTTTCTCAGAAGGATGCTCGTCTCACTGGAGCTTTTGTTCTTCAGGAAATGTATTTTCTTGACCTTCGCGACAGCGCAGTCGACCTCGTCGGAGCTGACCATCCTTTCGGTTTTTCCTTCTTCATCCAGGAAGCGCACTCGCAGCCCGTTAGGTTTACAATCGCCGAGAGTTTTTTCGGTCTCCCCGAGGCGGTCTGATTGGCTTTTTGTGCCATTATCTAGGCAGTGGCGCTCGTTTTCACTTAGCGTTCCGCGAGCCATTTTTCTTATGAATAGACCTCGCTTTTTGTCGACGCTATTACATTATGGCCGGAGATCTGCGCGACGGAACGGTAGAGTTTTCAATTTGTAATGTGCACGTTATCACTGTCCGAGGTGGAAAAGTCAGCACCAAAAACCGACCCGTTCACCTTCCCCGATAAATACTAAAACACACACAGAATAGTGCACACCTCGTCCATTAAGGAACGACACCGGTTTGGAATGTAGCCTTTTCCACTTACTGGACGCACTTGTCGGGTTAGCAGCAAATGGGGATTTGGAAATCAATACAAGGGAAGTTTCACTGCATAAAATATAGTTATGTCTTACTGATAAAGATTAACACTAGCAATTCACTGAATTGTTTCGGAACGCGGCGGGAGGTAGTGCGACACGGGCACTTGGGTCGGCTCGCGGCGGAGGAATGGCGGCTAGCGCGGTCGGTGGCACGGTGCGCGGGCGCAGTGCGGCGATTACTCGATCCAGGCTTTGATTAATGACCCGACAACTAGTATCGTGTCAACTGTCGCCGCACCTGGAACAGACAATATGATTTTACGGGAGCCGATAACAGCTATTTGTAGCATTCGACTGCAAGCTACATCAGTGCCACTTTAGAAATTAAATGTTGAAATTAAAAAAACAACTTCAGTTTCCTGCTGGCTCTTTTCAATATGCCTTCCGATCCATTGGTGTATAAATAACTAGCGACCCGCCCTGGCTTCGCACAGGTGCAATGATGAACCTCTAAATTTATCGGTGTTTCTCTACAATATTATGGATTTATTATACATAAAAACCTTCCTCTTGAATCATTCTATTTAATTTAAAAAAAAAAGTTTTAAAGATTTAAGCATACATAGGGATGGACAGACGACAGCGACTTTGTTTTGTAATATGTAGTGATATAAAATAGTTTCTATATTTCTAAAAAGTTTAATTTAAAATTTTATTTTTGTTTTTTTTTTTTTTTTGTAAAGGAAAATCTTCGAAATTCCTTAATTTACCTTCGCTTAAACTGCGTAATAATATCTACAAGATTTATGTCCGTTGAATGTACTTATTTATGCTTTTCTATGTATGCTTTTGTTGGCTCTTACTACACCCTTAGGATGAAACGGGGTGGTGATACTATGTATTCTAAATTTGTCACCACACGGATACCTATTGTTTATTACCTATTGTTATTAATTAGGCAATCACACGCAGGATAAAAGGCATCATTATAATGTTTTCAATGGATGAATGGTCGGTCAATCCAAACTTCAGATATGACAAGCCTTTCGAATAGTTCACCCTAGTGACACAACACTTCCATCGCCTCATTCAAGAATAAATAAATTATGTAGAGCCATGTTGTATTTTAGAGCTCACAAATTCGGGTTTTCTTAAAAAATGGAACAGTTTATTTCTGCCGAATAACTCCGAGCTCCCTCCGTTCCACGTTGGGTGACTCTCATACGCCTTGCCTTATATGTTTATATGTCACACAGCTGAGGCACCTCATCGGCAACAAGTTTTATTTTGCATGATGAAGACAACGGACACATCAAAAGTAGTTTTATTGAAAACCCCTTCTATGTAGCTTGTTTGATTCTTGATTCGATTGTTTTTTATTAATGTTTGTTATGGCATAACTTCGTCAATTCCCGACACGGACTCCGGAAGTTCACAGTACACGATACGAGGATGGTATGTTACCATCCTGAGGGTGGCGTGAATTTGGAGTAGGCCTAACTCAGTAGAAGGTCATTTAAGTGCTGAAATATAATATGATTAATTACTCCCGTAGAAATTTTAACAAAATTAGTTCGCTACTTTGATATACAAGTAGATTTGTAAGAAGGAAAAATGTGCATTTCGACGTTTTTCCTTTGTTGTTATTCATGAGATGAACATCTATTTACCAGATTATCAGTGTTTCTCTACAATATTATGCATGTATTATACATAAACCTTCGTCTTTAATCACTCTATCTAATAAAAAAGACCGTTTCAAAATGCGTTGCGTAGTTTTAAAGATTTAAGCATACATAGGGACGGACAGACGACAGCGACTTTGTTTTATACTATGTAGTGATGATGATATTGATAAATAACTTAACATAATGTGTAATTTATCAACATAATTTGCTTACCCAAAATTTATATTTTTACCTCATAATCACGCTGAGATCAAAAATAAAAGACGGAAAATAATTTACTCTTATACAAAGTTAACCTGAACCTGTTCAGTGAATAGGTTTACCAAAGTTAATTTCGCATTCAGACATAATCAATCAAGAGTAAAAATATATTTTTATCCAGGTACCGTGGTGGCCAAGACGATCGTAAGCAAATCGGCGAATCATCTCAATCATTTTAGACACACCAATAATAATAAGTCAATTATAATTGATTGTAGCCTGCAGGTATAGGGTTCTGCATATACGGCTTGTTTTTTATCTTAATGTTTATTAAAAAAGCCTTGGAAAAGGTTTCATTTTTGACACCTTCATCGAAAGATGCTCCCCGTGTGGGATCGGAACTGTTTTGTATTCGCAAATACAATCCCAGCTACCTATAAAACACGGCTTGGTAAAAACAAACGGATGCCCTTTAATCTATTCTAGACCTATTATAATCTTATTTGAAGGTTGCTGCAACAACCCCCGCCATGGAAAATGTATAATGTCTTGTAAAGTAGTTTTGCCTTAATGCACTAGCAAAATATACAGGCTTAAAGAATCAAACGCTTGTGGTTTAGTCCTCTATACATTTAAAAACCCATATCAGAACCAATCAATACTTCGAGATAGTAAGAGACAAAGAGTACACAGGGCGCAACAAAAACCCTATAGTTATACGAAAATTGATTGTAGAGGTATTCGAAAGAAGCAGTTCTGTATTTAAAATACATTTATATACTAAGGATGCGTCCAAGATTTAAATTAAAATTTAATTACGTTTTTATATAAACATAACTTACAATAAAAAAAAATAGTATGGGCATGGGTTCTAGTGAAAACCAACAAAGAAGCTATCGTTAATATTACGCAACCTTCGTAATTTGAGTTTCACGATGTTCCTTGGCTCGTTATTTCTCAAGTTACCACACATCCGTCACCTCAATTTCAAGAAAGAGTTGCTTTTACTGAACTGCGCTGTGGTATCGATCCTCTCGTTACGGATATGGTTTTGTTACACCCTATATAATCTACTACGTTTTAGTAACAGACAGGCAGAGTTTAGAGTTTTTTGGGTATATGTCATCATCGTTGCGCAAAAAAGAGCCATGACTGAGTCGGACCTCCTCCAATTACGTGGAGGGAAATTTCAGTATCAAATTTCCTTTCTCTTGCGGCCAGACTTTTAGCCTTGGTATTTCCTTTAGTCGCTCTCTTACGACACCCGCAGGATGGAATGGGGTGGTGACACAATGTATGCAAAATCCATCAATAGTTGATTAGCTCTATGTCGTCATTTCGGGTGGATATGGTATTTTTATACCCTGCAGAAGCAATTGTGCCATCAATTAAATGGTAAAATTGCCCCGATTTGCATTTGATGCCAATTAAACGAAGTTACAACTTTAACATGACATTGAAATGGCGCCGGTGACATATTTAATTATAAACAATGATAAACATCATGTCTGCTAACGTTTTTAATTATGGTACCGTGTGGTGATAGATTGAGAATATATATAGAACATAATCTGCCACTCATTCAGTTGTGGGGGTGTCGTAGAAGGCAATCAAATGGATGAAATTGGCAAAATAAACCCTACGACTGATGTGAAGGTATTCTCAGTAGCGTTTCTGTTATACTGATTTCCCCTTTTTACATTTTCAGGGGGCTCGGTTCCACCGTCAATTGTCTATGATCATATCCGTAGGTTGTGGTGTTTGATGTCGGCTAAATATTTGCCCGTTTTGGGATATTATCTCTACATAGTGAATATAAAAGTGCACCTTTGAGGGACGCCATAGTTGGACAGCCTTCTGTCTTGGGCTAAAAACTGACGCACACCATGACAAGCGCAGCAGACGATCCCGCGGTCAAGGTCAGCTCCGGCGCACACACTCAAATTTACATATATTATATTATACACAAATCCAAAACGAGGGATATGTGATAAAAACTTATGTTAAGTGTGCAATAAGAAGTGTATTCAGACCATTTATTTGGGGCGATTTATTGAAATGTGACTTGCTAAAACATTGAAAAATATTCAAAAGAGCGGCAACTGGTTTTGATGAAAATAAAACTGAAGACTGAAGAAAGACTTTTTATCATCATCATCATCATTTCAGCCAAAAGACGTCCACTGCTGGACATAGGCCTCCCCCAAGGATTTCCACAAAGGCCGGTCCTGGGCCGCCCGCATCCACTGCTTTCCGGCGATCTTAACCAGGTCGTCGGTCCACCGTGTGGGAGGCCTACCAGCACTTGACTTTTTTATATCATAATATAATTCCTAGGAAGTAATGGAAGCTAGTCAAATGAGAATAAACTGGTTTCGATCTCAATAAGATCGGGAAAAGGCGAGCAGGGTGTTTTAAATAAAAAAATCATAATTAAGAAAAGACATACGAGATACGTTAGCTACACCACTAAGTATTTGTTAGTCCAAACCTTCAGTACCGTAATAAACAGGTCGTAACATAAAAGTGGGTAGTTAAACAGCGATATGAATCGCAACCCTCTAATTGCGGAGCACGTTGGTAATTCACGTTGTCGGGGCGTAAAAACTGCCATAAAACATTATTAACGGTCAGTATTGTCTGCCACGATAGTTATAAACGGCTAATGGCTCTGAGATGGACAATTATGTTATCTGCAGAAAAAATACTTTGTAATACGTAATAGAGCTAGTTTCAGCTTCATACTGACTTTTTCTTCTGTTGACAGATTCATCAGTGACGCTGCCCGCCTCCTTAGTATGGTGAGATTGGCCTTCTTGGAACGATATCTTTGCTAGTTATGTATATAGTTCATTTAAATAACTGTAATGTATTTACTCAAGTTACCATTAAATACTAAAGTTGATCCGTTTTTAAATATTGGAACGAAATAAAATGCGCAACAGTGGTAGCTCGTTTAAAAGCGCAGGTGATGATGTATTTATATAAAGTCTAAAAGCCATTGGCTTTTATATAACCGCAATCTTCCATAGAAACAAAGGAATCATAATTAAGGAAAATACTACCAAAATTGAGATTTTAAATCACAGCCATTTAAATCTCGTAACAATGTGAACATTTACAAAAGAATGGACTCGGAAATTATGTGTTATTATAATAATTACGGTAAACTATAAATTTAGTTCTTATACAATTTAATTTTTATTATTCCTATTATCTAACCTTTTGTTTCGTCATGTAATGGTATAAGGGGGTATATTTAAACATATAATTGGTACTTTTAAAACAACTGATTGGCCTATAAAAACATAAATTTTCGTTATCTACGTTAGCTACGCGCATGATTTTGAATTCGTAGTAAAAAAATTAATTGATTGTAATTGGGATATGTAAACCTACTAACTAGTTTAGAGGAAACTAGTTATTTCAATATTTAAAGTACCTCGCGTATTAGTTCGGCTTCTATATCGTTCAACCGTAAATAAATGATTGAGTTGTAGCGTTGGGAAAATTCGAGGCATTCCAGTACGCCTTTAAACATAAAATCACGGATACCTATAAAATTCAGACCTTGTAAACCTCGGGCTTACACTATGATACCCGAATCCACAATAAAAAATGGATTCCGTTGGCATCAGCAAGAGATTGAAACTCCCTTTTTCGCTTTCTCTCCTCGTGATCAAGGGGGGAATCTGGTGGTTATAGGTAAGACTTCCCGGATACCTAATAAATCCAGCGCCAAACTAAATCATGATGGTGTACCGTTTATTTATATACCGACTTAGCGCCGAAATTGACAAAAATAGATTTAATCCCAGAAATGTTTCCTAGTAACTCGATCCAAACGATCCTACGTAATTAATAAAAAGAGCGAGTGCCAATCTGTATTGTTGAGCAATACCTGATCGACACGCGCAAAATACTAAGTAGCTACTTGAGCAGATTTAAGTGATAAACAACGATTTGTTAGTACGTAGACCTGCGAAGGTAAAGCGCGTGGCATGCCGCTGTAATGAGCCCCAAGTCAGTTCTATCTACATACACGTAAAAATAAAATTGAAAAAGACATATGTTTCTGTAGTATGTTGGCTAGCTTCCCACTTTTGTCCTTAGGCGGTGGCATCCACTTACCGTGAGGTAGGCCGTGGGCTTGAGCACCACCATAGAACAAAACATGCCTTCTACTACTACTCAGCCCATTAATCGGGCCTCCTCCATTGCATTCCGAAGCGGTTGTAAAATCTAAATGATTAATAATTAAAAAAAATATTTTTATTTTCTCTGTTATAATATAATCTTTGACTACATATTTAAAAGCATTCGCAAGAATTTATTCGAATAAAAAACATTTTGATGTTCATGAGTTTCGTTTCAAGTATTCCCTCTGTTTTTGGCTTTGTCGTTTCCTTAGTCGGCTCTTACGCCAGCCTCAGGATGTAACGGGGTGGCGGCACAGAACAAAACATATGGCATTTAATACTATAAGGCCTCCTACTTCCGAACTCATTAACGAGCGACATTACATAACTTAATTACATGAAGGAATGTCATTAGCGGGTCTACTGACCAGAACATAATTGTTTGACAAAATGAGAAGTAATGAGCCGTTTTCTATCTTTTATAATAGTTTTAATGGAAATGGTTCCAATGAGCTTCTCAAATCACTGTTATAGATCAGCACTGTGCATACATTTTGTTTTAACCCCTGACGCAAAAGAGGAGTGCTATAAATCGACGTTTCTGTAGGTATGTCGTCTTAGCATGAACTGTTGAACCAACCTATTGACTATTGTGCTATCGATTTTTTTTATCTAATGTCTGAGGAAATAGGGACACTCTATTACAAATTTGAATTTAAATTATATTTCTGGGAGCCTTAAAGATCATCATCATCACTATCTCAGTCCATCAAAGACACTCTGTTGAATCGGATGTCCTCCAAGTATATGTGGGGAATTAGATGAAGAAACCTAACGGATGAAAGGAAGAGATCTGACTCAGCAGAGTATTCTTCTGGGCAAGAGCTGCTTTGGAAGAATATATTCTATATCAAAAAAGCTAGATGCATTTCTGAAATGCAAGACTCGGGTCAGGGTAGGCACAAAATCTTCCGCGTCGATTTGTGCTGCATTCGGGGGACGCCGTTGGATTTAGTGGGTAGGTTGGGGCGCAAGTAACTAACTATCTCCGGAGTTCCACATAACCCGAGTTATGTCTTACAACCTTAATGTGCATGTCTTCCATCGTCGTCTTGTTACTCTTCATCAAATTGAAAAAAACGGTATTTATTTATTTAGAAATCAAACGATAGCTATTCCAAACGTTTGTGGGTTTTTGTAAAGAGCGGGTTCGTAATATAGGATTACGTCGTTTGTTCTCGTAATCATTGAAATCCGTTTTGTCCTTTAAAAATATCTTCTAAGAATTTACTCTATTTTGGATTTTCAAGTTGATGTATACTGATCGTACACTGATCTCGATTCTTATTTCCTCTGGCATGACTTTATAATATGTGTCCACTGCTGAACATAGGCCTCTCCCGTAGATTTGCGCAACGCACGATCTCGATGAGACCGCATCCACCGACTCCCAGCGACCTTCACAAGATCGTCCGTCCACCTAGTCGGGGGTCTTCCCACACTTCCCTTGCCTATACGTGCACGCCACTCCAAGACTTTTATGCCCCAAAGACAATTCGTTCTTCGGGCTACGGAGCCTGCCCATTGCCACTTCTTTGTCTTGTTCTTTGTTAAAAACAAGTGACCTTATATTCTATGTATTTATTTACTTGCTTCGATTAGATACATCTAAAATAGGCGTGCAAATAACTCATTTTGTATATATTTCTATGTAATATATACTATATATAATAAGCCATTGATGTATGTACCTATTTACATTAACTTAAATAAAACTTCTAATATTGCATGTTCATAACTGGTTCAGTTATATCATCTGACATCGCAAATGCCAGACATATCATCACATATGCAGCAGTAACAAAATTGAATGTGTAAATATGGAGCGCAATTTGACATTCGGGGCAGACGCCGGGTCCCGGGTCCCACCGGGTCCAGTATTTCGAAGATTCACATCACGTTGTGATGAAGTGACAAATAACTTCGGGTACCGACCAAATTTTGTTCAGCGTGATTAATATCTATATGTGCAAGCTCATGGACGTAATTCTTAAAAGTAAATCAAATTGAACATCAGTTTGTTACGTCAAAATAACAGTGTTTTTTTCTAATCGTATTTAGCGCTAGTTTTATAACATTTTGCTTGACAGGCAGAGTTTTATAACTCTGGCTGTCTGCGTTTCAGCTGGCTGCAATTTTAGTTAGTAACTACATGTAATCAAACGGAGATAGCATAATTGACACAGAAGAAGTTTCTCCGTGTTACTTTTAGGGTTCCTATCAGGTGCAATGTCTGACGCCTTTGTGGAGTTGCAGAGCTCCATCAAAGAAGCTGAAATGCAAACTTAGGTCTCGGGGCATACTACGATTTTAGGAGTGGTTAAACACGTGGCCTAAGACAGGGATATTTGCAGGACCCCATAGGCTTTTTGGGGTTAACCACAGTGGGTAGGCCCCTAATTTGAAGATCGCCCCCGAGTCCCCACATAGCCCGGCTGGCCGAACACTTTACAGTTTGGTATCTGTAAAAAGGTGGGAAATCATTTAGCAGGTTTAATTCATGATTTACCATTTTTGTACCATCATTAACGTCTCTGTGTAGTGTGTACCTTAATATTTTATTAAGAAGTTCACATCTTTATTGCGCAATATGGTCACGTATCATAGGGACAAAACGGATGCACTCGTCGCAAAATAATAATGCACCAGATATCCGACAGAAATCGCTCGAAGCCACAGGTGCACCTGGGCGCATGCTTCTGCGAAGTGGACTGCACACGGAATAAGGAATTTATCAACACTATACAGGCGGGTGTACATGTTAACTATTTGCTGAGCTTTTTTAACTGTTGAATGTGTATCCAATAATATACCTATGCATGTTGCTCATTTTAAAGAGATCCTCAGCCACCAGTCTGACCTGATTTGGCTACCTTGGAAACCTTTGTCAAATACTACAGAGAAATAGCGGGATGCATGTTGATCCAGCCGTGGGTTGCAACTTAATTCCCAGACTCAGTTGTTAATTACTAATTTATTTATACACCTAATAATAGAAATGGCAGACATCACCCCGTCAGCCAACAATGATGACCACAGGCGATCGATGACACATCACATTGTCAGGCTCCATTAAATGGCATTCATACAGAAGTAGTACATCATTATTATGACATCAGACTGTCACTTTTGTTTCGTATAGTGGCCTGATATTGTCACCTCTTTGTAATTACAAATTCAAAATATTGGGATGCACGACATAAATTAACCTGCAACTAGCCTCAAAATTGTGTTAATCGCGGACGCTACACGGGACAAGACGTGGCGGTAGATTGTAAAAGTACGCATTTCTAAATATGTCGTTTCAAGTTCTGCATTTTACAATACTCTATTCACATTTAATTACTTATGTAATAACATTAACATTTTCCTTAAACTCCTCGGCCAAGGTTGTTTACTTTGCAGACATACATCCAGACACTCATTACAATATCCAGCGAACAGGTAGGTCTTTTTACAAGGTCGAAGATCAACAACAAATTTAAATTGCAGCATACGCTTGAATAACTAAGTGGGGTTGCAGTCAACAATTAAACTGATTAACGGATAAGACGGTTTTGCAATACAAAGTTTTACTAATCTATTGTAACCAGAGGATGCTGTATGACGCTCTCAGTCGCCAGCACTAGGCTACTTTCACGTACATCTGTCTCAGGTACACAAGAGTACTACTGCGTAGCTCATAAATGACCCACAGCTTAGTCGAGCCTCCTCCCTTCACATGAAGGGAATTAGCCTACTGTACCACGCGGGGTTGGCTTTCGTTTCAAGTGCTCCTTTTCTTGCGACTAGGTTTTCTCATTTCTTTTTGTCGGCCCTTCCGACACCCTCGGGACGGAATGAGGTGGTGAAGCTATGTATTCTTGATCTATCACCAGACGGAGTACATACAATGAGTAATCCGTATATACAATTTTTACGAGCATTCAAAGTTCCGTATACGAGCTCGGAATAATAATCTTCCAGGCCTTGCCGCATTACGATCGGTCTTCATTTATATCAGTTTATCGTATTTTTTGTACCACTACGGTGGCGTTGCGAACCGCCTGATGATAAGCTGCCATCAACTCCGTAAAACTCTAAGCTATTTTTAGGCTTGCGTGATGGAAAGCAAAGCTAGGGTCTAAGATGGCGCAGGCTATTCAAGGAAATGACCTGTCGGGCACCGGCTCTCACATCCAGACAACGAAACGGAGTTAAACTGCTTGGCGCTAGACTTAGGTGTGAGGCTGGTAGCTAGCCGGCCGGACCATTAGCTCCACCACCAAGCGTGCTGGGTTTTGTTGACTTCTACAACACGAACACAACAACAACGATATACCTATGTTTCACAAATAAATTCATTTGAATTTGTTATTAACTGTTACAACAGCACTTAAATAATGTTTACAATTGATTTTTTATCCGAATTGTTTAGTAAACTGCACTAACGCTGATTTAGGATAGTTTCGTGAACTATCCTAATCCTATATATATACACTCGTATCTTGTGTTCGTTACTTTCCATTTAAAGCTAATTTATCAATAAGTACCCTCAATTGTAAAGATTTATATATCTGTGTAATTTAGTCATGTAATCTTAATTTCACTAATATTTCCTAATCTTAATCAGATGAGCTGTACCAAACTGTACCGGAGTTTATCTTTTAGTGGTTCCCTCTTGATCCATATGCGTTATCATATGCCCATCGAAATCTTATTTTTGACTTTAATTAACAATGATTGACGACTATAAATAATAATCTAATAAGGTCGCTGTTCAATAAACAGTTATAGCACACTTCATTATTGCAATAACACAGAAATCGATTTCCTTATACATTCGTGTTATATTACTCATATGTACAGAGCAAATGTTTATGAATCTCGAGACTATTATACTAGAGCGTAAACGTGCTTTTCGACCCCACGACAAATTAGGATAATATGTCTATAGATATAATAATACTCTTGTAACATCACATCTTCCGGTACACCATCTACCAACTGTCTTAATTACTTTTGGGATTTCCTGTTAATTGTAACATTTATATTGGCTAGTGATATAGTACCATTATCGATGTTGTTGCAAGTATTGTTTTTAATACAGAAACTGCATAAAACGCTCGAATAGCACTGAAAAATTTCACAGTAATAGTCCAATAACTGTACTGAAACATATATACTTTATACTTGAAAATAATTGTGGACCAATGCAAAAAAGGATGTTGCGCCATAGCTATATATGGCACTGCAATATGCATAATGATAGAGCTGGGAAAATCTCGGGCTCAAAATCCATGGAGAAGGAAACTCATTTGTTTGCTCATATACAAACTATTGTCCTAGTCAAGAACCAATAGCAATAGTTTCTAAACGACTCGTAAACAAGCGCCAACCTTATCCTACCACATCCCTTTCCATTCTCAAATCGATTCCTTTCACGTCAGTCAACAGTATACCCGTGGCCCAGCAGAGCGCATGTAATGACAGCGGTGGGGCCAGCCGCCCGCGACGTCCATAACTGCAGGGTAGGTCGCCACGCTTCGCTTACCAGTTTCCAATATGATGGAAAGCAATTTCCCGGCTTTCCGTCGGAGGGCGTTTCGGTTGGACATCAACCCAATCGACCATACTGTGTGTGGTTTAGAGGAGGTCATATCGCCACTTAAGTTAGTATTATCCACTATGTGTAACCTGAATATAGTATACATATAGGTGCATCGTGCTCACGGCCGCCTTCCGACACCCATCTAGTGGAACGACCAATAATAATTTTGGTTCGATCAGCTGCCAGTTTTCCGTTCCTGACTTTGAGTGTCGACTGGCATAGACAGAAGGCAAAGCCGGGGTCGCTGGCTTTACCTGCTTTCCATGCTACGATCTCGTGTGAGCTTCCGAGACTTTTCGTATTTGCGTATATTATTTTACTAAGATGCACAATTCAGCCACTAAAATATGGAACTTTTGCAACGAGAGTTTCCAATAAACGTAAACTCTTAGTGGTTATGGCAAACGACGGAACTCTCTCGTAAAGTTAACCATTATTGGAAGTAAGTGGATGTTGGAGATTCCCCAGTGCCTCATTGATATGTATGTAGTTATATATACGCGCGAGCTCCCTGCGCTGGAGCACCCGCCCGCTAAGACAGACCGTAGTAATAAACGAGTGTTCATACTAAGCAGTTGTTTCTCTTCGCCCATTAAAACATATCAATTGGCGACGAGGATGGGATACCCACAAACAAAAAAAAAAAAAAAAAAGATGGCTTATTTGGGGAGTTTGTCTACTTTCGACTACAAATCAAGTGAATGGTCAATATTCAAGGGGAGATTGACGCAGTTTATGAAGATAAATCGGGTCGAAGAAGAAAACAAGAGTGGAATATTACTCACACATTTCACTGATGAGACGTACCGCTTAGCACGTGACTTGGCGTATCCCAAGGAATTGGAGTCGCTAAGTTATTCGAACCTTGTAACATTACTCGATAACCACTTTAAAGCTCACAGTCCTCACCCGGTTTTTCGGTGCCGCCTTGGAAATGAACCTTACGGATCGTTTCGTCCTTGGCCTGGGCCCAGGATCCGAGCGCGACAAATTATTTGAGCAATCGCCTTCGGGGTTGAATATAGCACAGGCGCTGGACATAGCGAGGCGTGCTGAATGCGCCAAGGAAGCTAAGACAATAGCATCCGGAGCAATGGCGGCTATCAAGGATGAAGTGATTTATCGCGTATCATGTGGAGAGGCTTGTCAACGTAACGCCGAGTACGTCAAGCGCGGCCGCGCTATTGGGAGTTCTCCCAGAGGAGTGGAGGAGTTTTCGTCGTTCCAAAGACAACGTAGCAGCACTGACGGGCCGCGTTGTTTAGTATGTGGAATGAAAAATCATAAGAAGGATCAGTGTCGATATAAAAACTACCGTTGCCAGAAATGCGGTGAAAAAGGGCACCTTAAAAAGGTGTGCAGACAGGACAAGGTTTCTCGTGTTCATAATTTAATAGACGGCGAGCTCGAGACCGAGACTGACGATACGTGTGAGGAATGCCAAAACTTTAAAATGAGGTATGTGACTAATAAGCCTATTGAATTGCCAATAATGATAGGAAATAAGTGTGTTAAAATGGAACTTGATTCAGGGTCGGGTACTTGCGTAATATCTGATACAATGTACGGGGACATTTTTTCAAATTATCAGTTGCATACTAGTAACATCAAAATGTGTTTATATAACGGACATAAAATCTCGCCTGTTGGCTATTTTTGTGCCGAAGCCACATTTAACAATAAAACAAAAACGATTAAAATATTTGTCGTGAAAAATGGGGGGCCTCCCCTTCTTGGCCGCGATTTTATGTCTGCTTTTGATCTAGTGCTTACAACAAAGATTAATCACTTAAGTTATGATATTGATGTGCATTCCTTGTTAGAACAATTTCCCGAGTTATGGCGTGATGAGTTAGGTTCTTTTAACAAATTTAAAGTTCATTTGCAATTAAAAGATAATTCAGCACCAAAGTTTTTTAAACCTCGCACGGTACCCTTTGCCTTAAAAGATAAGGTTGAAAAGGAGTTGGAGAGATTGGTTAATTTGGGTATATTAATTCCAGTTAGCCACTCTCAGTACGCCACCCCCATAGTCCCAGTGGTTAAAGAAAATGGTCAAGTGAGAATTGCGGGGGATTTCTCAGTCACGCTAAATAAAGATCTCGTAATAGATAAATATCCGTTGCCAAGAATCGAAGAAGTGTTTGCCAAATTAGGCGGTGGTAAACATTATTCCAAAATTGATTTAAAAAATGCATATAATCAATTTTTATTAACAGATACCTCGCAAGACCTCACAACCATAAATACGTCGAAGGGGTTGTTTAAATACACTCGTCTCGTTTATGGCCTCGCCAATGCACCGGCAATATTTCAGAAATCTATGGAAACATTATTATCAGGCATAGATGGTGTCAGCTGTTGGCTAGACGATATTTGCGTGACTGGGCCAGACCGAAAATCACATTTATTGCGGCTAACAGAAGTCTTAAAGCGATTAAATGACGCCGGCCTTCGTTTACAAAAGGAAAAATGCGATTTTTTTAAACCAAGTGTAACATATTTAGGTTATATTATTGATAAAGACGGCCTGCGTACTAGTCGACAGAAAGTACAGGCGATAATTAACGCACCCGAGCCAACTAACGTCAAGGAGGTTAAACGATTCCTAGGTGTAGTCAACTATTATAGAAATTTTATACCAAACGCGTCGAGTATAATGAGCCCGCTCCACGAGCTGCTAAGCGCAGGCGTGGAGTGGCAGTGGGGCGAGCGACAGCGGCGCGCTGTACAGCGGATACGCGCCGAGCTCGCATCTGAGCGCGTTCTCGCGCATTTTGATCCGTCTGCGCAGCTGGTACTGGCGGTGGACGCGGGACCTTCCGGGCTGGGGGCCGTCCTCTCGCAGCGAGACCCCGACGGACACGAAAAACCATTGGCTTTTGGTTCTAGGTCACTCGCTACCAGTGAAAGAAATTACAGCCAAATACAGAAAGAGGCAACCGCTATCATTTTTGGAGTCAAGCGTTTCCACCAGTACTTGTACGGTCGTAATGAGCCATTTATTTTAAAGACGGACCATCGGCCTTTAGTGTCAATTTTTAATAATAAAACTGGTATCTCGGTCACGACCGCTCTGCGTTTACAAAGATGTTAAAAAATATCTTATCGGAATACTCCGCACAACATGTGACTCATGAAAAATTATTAGATTATTTATTTGATTTTAGAAACACCATTCATTGTACCACCGGTCAGACACCAGCAAAATTAATGTTCGGTAGGAATTTGAGATCAAGACTTGATTTAATTTTGCCACCTGCTAAAAGACATATTCATTCAAATGAAGTTCTATGCGCAAGTAGAAGACATTTTAAGGTCGGCGATGTTGTCTGGACACGGTGTTACAATGCTCGGAAAGCCAGTTGGTTATTAGGCCTAATTAAGGAAAAGTTAGGAAACCGAATGTTCAATGTATTTATTTACAAACATGGTGTAACATGCAAACGTCACATAGACCAACTTCTTGTTTATAAAGGTTTAGAAAAAGGACGTGAAAGTGACGCGATGCAATCACCTTCATTACCTGCGCCACCCATGATAGCCTCGCCAGTCGAAGAAACGTTTAAACAAATTGCCCCTGTTGGTAACCAGGAGTCTAGTGAACTGGTGCAGGGGGAAATTGGGCAGATTCCGACTGAGGTCTCTCATAATGATGACATGGGGGATTTTGCATTGCCGGGTGAGGACTGTGAGCGACAGATTTCGTCGGATGTATTACAAACACAGGCTCATCAAGCCCCTGAACCTGTACATTCTTCAGAAACCAATAATACATCTGAACTCAGGGAGTCTTTGCAATCGCGCCCAAAAAGAACCGGAAAGAAAGTAGACTATACTGTATTCTTTTAAAATAATTTAAGTTAATTGTGATGTTTGTGTAAATATCTAAGATTTCTGTTTTTGTTAACAGGTTGCATAATTAGTGTGGAGGAATGATATGTATGTAGTTATATATACGCGCGAGCTCCCTGCGCTGGAGCACCCGCCCGCTAAGACAGACCGTAGTAATAAACGAGTGTTCATACTAAGCAGTTGTTTCTCTTCGCCCATTAAAACATATCACTCATACATTGTGGCTCAATGGCTGAACGCGAGATGATCTCAAGCTGCGTATCACCTGGTGGGTGGCTCGTAAACTTTGTCGCCCCCGCATCTCCAACTGGAGATAGAATGTCTTCTAGCCATGTGGGGGAAGTAACATTATTTTGTAAAAAGCGCGATTCACATTAAAGTACAACTGTTGAATACAGTTCCAATTCTTAATTATTCTTATTTAATTCCTTAAATAGGAAAGTTGGTTTGATGGCGTGTACTTTCTGCCAGTCACTGATTGGGAGCTCTACGTACAGTTTAAGCTTCCGTTTTGCATTCGGTTCCTGTTTGAATTTAGACATTTTCTCTACCATCTGTCTATTTGACTGAACTTGACCTTGTAGTATGGCGCGACAAATCAAAACTCTAGATACATTGACATATCACAGATATAACCAACAGCCTAGCTTCCTTGTAACATCAAGGGTTAAATCAATTATTGTCAGAAACCTGGTTCACATTTTTGTGAAAATGTTATCCAAGTTTCTGGCAAACTTCAAAATGGGCACTAAAAAGCGAATAACTTTTTATACATAATACAAACCTTGCCTTCTTACATATCTTTCTACCAACAACTTAAAGGATTTCGATAAAATTTGTATCTATGTAGTACCAAACAAATCAAAAGATGAAACATATCAAATAACAGCATAACAGCATGACAGAGTTTTAAGTCGGTTGAAAACAGTTATTAGTCATTGCAGGACGGCTGTTTTCAAGTGGAAACTGCGCGAGTAACATTATGGAAGTTTAGCAATTTCTAGATAGTCTCTCAAGCGCGGTGTGCAAAGTGCGGAACACTTAATGCATACGGATGGGAGCATTTGTGCTAGTCACACAACGGGCAGGTAGCGACTAATATTTGACCCAAACAATGTGCAGCGGAAATTAATTTAGGTGATTATACAAATCTCCGAATACGCTTCTCCCCAGCCCATAAATGATTTGGATAATTCCTCTAATTCAGCTGATTTGGATAATTCCTAGTATTCACTCGGAGCGATTGCCCTTTGACCTTGGAGGCTCGTCTAGGGACACTACGAATACGAATATTATTCTCAATTACACGTAAAAATAATGACCTCAAGCTAAATCTCATAAAAATACTGAGTTCTATTTTAAGAATCTATTTTAAGTAATGAATATCTCTGCGGAAGGTCGACTCACACTACCGCACCCTGCGCCCTTGTGACGTTAGTATATTTAAGGTCTATAAATTACGTTGCTTGATTTAATTTCTTATGACGGTTGTTGATTAAACTTGTAATACTAATAGGAAACATAAGACATCATGTTTTAATTTCCAAATCACAACAACATTCATAATTTCAGACATCTACTGAGTCAGTCCCAATTCATGGAAGGAACTTAGCCTAATATGACGCTGGTACGACGGGTTGGGGTTTTCGTTTATTCTCTCCTGTAATCGGAGGAGGCCTGACTTAGCGAAGGATCTTTTACGGGCTGAAATGATGATGTTGTATTAGAATCATAATCTAGCTGTTTCCCCTACGTCAAATGACGATAGGAATTTTCCATATTCAAACGTTACGAAAATTCCCACAAACTGCATGTTTTATGATTAAAAATAAAAAGAAACAGACAGAGGTTCTTCATCACATAATTCGACACAGTTTGTTGACCGAGTGACCGCAAACTTCCCGAAGCCTTCACAAATACCGTCTATATTGGAAAACTTTTGGGTAAAATTGATTGAAACGAGTACTTAAATAGAATGGTATCCACCTACACAAGTATACATCAATAGCTACTTCTCTGAACTTGGACGAGGGCAGACTCTTCTTCGTCGCCTTGTCCCAATGTTATTAGGCTCGGCGCCAGGCGAGCCTCATTGGGCTAACTACCAATAATTACACGCAGACGGATTATGTTATACCAAATTCTCGAATGCGATCCTCGAATGTCCGAACCAGGGCCACGGAATACACTCCCCGATAGGAGAGCATGCTCCGGGACCCTGGGGACCTCGGCCCGCCTCGTTTAGTGAAGTCCCAAGCTCCAAGGCCTCCCGCTCCCCTCCGATTACGCGGGGGGAAGCTATAGTGGCCTCCCCCCGTACCACCGCTGGGAGGCACGCGCGGAACGCAGCGCGCCTTCCTCCCTGTATTGCGCAGGCGACGGATTTTTGCGTCTAACCCTAACTCAATAAATAAATATTCAAGTGAAGCCCGTAAATTATAGTCAATAGCTGGAGCATTCGAGACGCGCAGAAATGCGGGATATCCAATATCGGAAGACGGACGACACCAAGTCAAATAACTTTCAATCACTAACTGATTATTCTGAATGTCTCACTATCGAGTTACTTGTTTTCACCGGGTAATAAAATTGGTAGTACGCAAACGGATTTAGAAAATATAACAAGGTATCATCATACCATTCCGTTTTGAGAATGTCGTTGGTGACGACGTATGAGGTTCAATGGGATAGCTTTGGCTTAGCCTTGCAAGCCTATTGCACTTCATTAATTTGCATTTTGAGCAACAAATAGCTCCGCTAGATATTGGCTATTGCACGTTTTATGTATTTAATCTCAAACTCAAACTCAAAAGGAACTTTATTTACGTAGGTTTCATCACAAAACTCTTATAAATCGTCATATTTACAAACACGATTATCATCTTACGGCCCCTGTCCCACACTAGGTGGTAGTCTCCACACACAGGTGTGTGTGATAGGTATCAGTCGTCATACCTACATTCACACCTTTCACACACAACTCCTCATTCATGCAATCCCTCCATCTCCCCTGATCGCTCACAATCCCTATGTTCACTCACATTCATGCCGAAACTACCACCGGTTCGGAAGGAATATTGCACAATGCCCCCAACCCACACTAATATACCACCAACGGAACGCAAGGCGCAGATCACCAGGCCGCAAGAGCAGGAAAACTTGATACAGACCCTGTGCCAACCCGACATGCCTGCGTGACACAAGCCACATCAATTTCATGTGGCTATTGGACAATGCATCTGTCCAGCCTAATATCCCACCGTCCAGTTTGAGGAGACACTACGCAGTTCTGGACGATACCGATTAAAAGTATTTATATGAGAATCTAGGTCAAGTTTACAGAATACTGCCTTGCAATGAAACCCTTGAACGAGGAAAAAGCCCGTCAAATAAAATCTTGCTCCTATTTCACACACTACTGGGAATTGAGCCGCTGTAGGCGTCGAACTGCGTCGTATGATATTAGTAGGTGTACTCGTCGGCCTACGTATGCGTATGTTAACATTTACATAATCTGTGCTGTTCATGTGTCAGATTTTAAAAAACATAATGTCACTAATGTATTTTTCTGAAATAATACTTATCACTTAATAACAAAGCAAGTGTCTCAGCGTAGTACGTACTTTTGAAAATCCGGGTTGCCGATTCGATTGCGGTGTCGGGCAATTGTATTCAGCTCCATTTCTGCGTCTATCTATTTGTGTACGTGAATTCCATGATTGCGGCGACACAAATCAAACAGTATATGGGGGAAAGTCCGCTTTACATGTGAACGTTTCGACTCAATTGAAATACATTTTTTCAGCCGAATCCCTCTCTATACCGTAATAAACGCGACTCTTCCCCCTGACCTCAGAGGTTACAGGTTATACGAGCACGTCCACACGACGCCGGCGTCAGGGCGAGGTCGAGGCCTCGCTCTGGCGACACAAGATCATGGTCCATATCAATGTCATTCTCGTAAACCATCCTCTGACTAATCTCCTAATTTAGATTCGCGGGAGATAATCTACCTAGGCTTGCCAGTACTGAATAAGAAAGTTGGATCTTAATCTCGGCTCAAAAATGGCCTATTGTTGACAAAGGTCTTCTCGGTCTCCATTTAGTTTCATTAGTTACCGCATCTGATGATAACTTTGGGATGGAATTCATCGATGACATTTCATGCAACAAAAACCCTAAAGCCATCCTGAGTAAGGTCATAGAGCCTACCGTAAGGCGTGGTTCTGTGTTTGAATTATGTTTCTATTGTGATGTATGAGGCAGAAACAGTCGTGTGTCATCGGATATAAGCCCTTTAGTTACATATTTACTATAACCTTCGTAATGACGTGTATTTCACTATGATACTTGTCCGTGCTCTAATCTCTGCAGCCTCTCTGCAGCTATGACACTATCGTCACCAGCTGACCAAAATGTTAGGAAAACAAAGTTGCTTAATTCCCCTGAAATTTTGCACACGACATTTATAATAGTAATACTATTAATCCTTTCGTTATGGCTATAGGCTCAATCATCACAGAATTGTTTAGGAATTCACATAATCGTACTTCTTCATAACTATACTACAAAAAGGAAATATATGTATGTAAGTATATTTGTAACGAATTGGCTAAAAAAGTACAGCACCGATTTCAAAAATTCTTTCACCATGTGCATGCTACATTATCGCTTATTAATATAGGCTGATTAATGTCCGTGTGGTTTAGAACGGATTTAAAATACACAGTGTCACCATCCCATTTCATCTGGAGGGTGTCGTAAGAGCCGAGAAAAGGAAATGACGGCTGATAACCTAGCCGCAAGAGATCGAAAACTTGATACGAAACCCTGTGCCAACCCGTCTAGCCAGCGTGGCACAGTAGGCCAATTACCCTCCATGTACCTGGAGGAGGCTCGACTCAGCAGTGGGTCTTATATGGGCAGAGTAGTAATATAGCCTATTAAAATTGCGAGAAAAGATAAAATAAAAAGCAATATATGCAATAGCTTAAAAATGTGCACCCGTGCGAAGCCGGGACGGGCCGCTAATTTCATTATATATTTTCACATAATATGGAAAATTAGGTGCACGCAATCCACTCGAACGCAGTCCTGAGGGCCCAGGATATAAATAAGGGACCGTTATAGGTAGAAAATGTAGGCGTAATCCAAGTTCAAGTTTTAAAGTGCACAACCATGGTGTTTTCTGTTACCAAAATAACAAATTCATTAGATACTTTCAATACTTTTCCATTTATCAAAAAAATACATTAAGCGAATGTATTCCTGAGCTACAGAACACTACTTGGCTCAAGAAAATTCATTTGTTTGCGCGTTGTTTGTGTAAGGAGAATCTCATCTCGCGAGAGTACCTCGCTATACGGTATTTTTGTTTTCAAAACAATAACTTATATGGTAATGGTAATGCAATCGCTAACACGGCGTCAATTTCATCGTTTGCAATTTTTAAAAGTGGAAAGTTCACTTCTATTTTCGAAGTTCTGTATATATGTCCAACTATATGCGTAGGTCCATAACCTTGAGGTCAGTAGTGACCTTGTATCGAAGGTCGCACCTGCGCAGGAGTTGGTCACATAATGGCTGCGCCAGGCCTATCATTAGCTACCTAGGCTCACAGTTAACAAACAAAAACAAACAGTAGGTCAAGTACATATATTTATTTTCATATAAAATTCCCTACTTTTATTGGTATATCTGTTAATCTACCATCTTAGTACCACGAATAGATTTTTTTTATATTGCGAAAATTGTATGAAAGGCATGTATCAGTTATACTGTTGCTAAAGTGGGGACTAAAAGCCAAAATTCTAAAGAAATTGAAGAGTGGTCAAACTTTGAAACCTTAACAGAGCAAACGATATCATCAATGAAAAATATATAAATATAACCTCATATCAAACATCTTACTATACGCGCGTCCTCACTCATAGCAAAATGTACATGTGCGAGTTTTGAATCAATTACGCCACTACAAAGGTAATGTACTGGTGGTATATGTGTTCTGTGTCAATAACAGCATCACTCCCGGCCACTCGTTAGCGTGAACACGACACGAGGGAGATGCGCCCACTATTAATGCACACGTGACTCATAGTGAATATGTTAAGTATATTCAAGTCACAATTAAGTATACCTTGATTCTACATAAATATATCACTTTGTTAATTGTATAGATTGTATGAACTGTACACCCCTATATAGCCTGATATTGCAAGCGCGTGTAATAGTCTTAACCACCAACGGAAAATAGGGTGTTTTAAATTTTGCATTACTGCTTTCGTTTTTGATATTGAACTGAGCATTTTTAACTATTATTATCATCACTTCCAGGGTTTTATAAGACGACTGCGACAATTTGCTAGCTTGTATCTAACACACATATTATTTACGAAAGGCAGCACATGCAACCTCTAGGATAGTTAATATGATTAAAGACAAGAACTTTTCTTTCGCTATTAACTCATAAGAAAGAACAACCATGACGTTGCTTACAGGCTCTTCTCCGTAAAGCTACATGGCAGATATATTAATCACTAGCTGTTGCCCGAAACTTCTACTCTCTCACGCGAAAACTACTAAATGCATGTTTATGAAACTTTACTATAGTACCTGTAACTTACACATCTGAATAATACATAGGCTATAATTTATAAAGATATATTGTGAATGATTATAATATAGAATGGTATTATAGAGTGGTAGTGTGGTATACATATGTCCAACTATAAAAGATTTTAGATTTTGTGAAATACTTTCGGCTCCGGACGGGAATTTTTTTTGGTTTATTAATCTAGCGAATATAATTTCCCCAGGAATTTAATTTCTATAGACTTCAAATAGTTGTTTATTGGTTTTAGTTTATCTTTATTGATACGTTATTAATTTTATTACGTGAAGTCAGTTAAAATAGTGTAGAGGAATAATTTCTACTGTTAACAACAACTGAAAAGTTATTCTGTCCATTCGTTTAATCAAATGATCATTTTCGTTTATTAACGTTTACTATTATTAGCTGCCGCCCGTGGCTTCAATCGCGTGGATTCAGATTGAAATACTGAGGCGTAAAACAATCGTATATACTTGCTGCAATCGAGTAAAAAGCCTGTGTTAAAATTGTACAAAGAGCTGGATATTATAGAATTAATTTAGTTCAGTTCAGTTTAAAATGTATTCAATTGTACAGAAATACAGTGCAATTTCAAAATAAATTAAACACAGAATTCAATGTAACTTACCATTTATTGAAACAATCACAATATTCGTCAATGCTGACAGAACTTTCAAAAGTAAGCACGCTACGCCGTAGGACCGTAGCGCTAGGGCGGCGCAGGACGGGCGGGCGGCACGGCACCTTACCACCGACTGAGCGAGGCGAGCTTTGAAGATTTCCGATTTGTCCGATTTATAAGTTAATAAATAACGTTAAGCTTTCAATCATTTCCAGAACTGACAGATAAGATTGATATTGAGTTTTAATTTGTAGTTTTCAGGATTTTACCACCTAAACTTTTATTTTATGCATTCATTGATTGAAATCAATTTGGAATTTCTAATTCCGAAATTTAAAGCAATTTATTTGCTTAAGATTTTCTAAGATATTATTTTTTATGTTGTTTTTATGTTCTATGCTACATGTTTATGCGTGTTATTGCTTTCACTAATCTGTCAGACTTTCTTGCCGGCTCTTCTCTGTGGAATGGCATTCTGAACCAGTGGTAAAAATTTAATATTTTATATTTTTTGACTAATTGAAAGCATTTGCAAGAATTTATTCGAATAAAAAGCATTTTGATTGATTTAGTATTCATCAAGCTCAATCAATTGATGATAAAATCATATTTTTTGTTTCAACTATGTCTAATTTGGAATTCTCAAAATGCGCTTACTGTAATCCTAACCAACAATCTTACTACTACTACTCAGCTCATAAATGTCCCACTTCTGAGTAGGGCCTCCTCCCATAACAGAGGGGGGGGGGGGTAATTAATCATCCTAACTAACCAACAAAAAAAAATATTTATTGTTTGAAGGTATCCTAACCTAACAATAATTATTTTAAGTTTTCTAACAAAATTTCCGAATATAATATGAATACGTATACTCGTTTCATTCTTTATCTGCTCATAATTACAAAATCATAAAATTACCAAAACAGACGAAATAGTGGCCCTTGATTTCTCTCCTGTTTGATTTACGATCAAAGCTACACTACTATATTTACCAATAAGATAATTATAGTTATCTTTCTTTGCATTAGAGTTACATTTCAACACTTGAAAGGCTCCTTTACCCAAGTATAAAATATGTATAATGTTTGGGCTAAATTAGTTTGACATTTTGCTTTTCCAACATATGAGTGAAGGGCGTGCTTTGTTTTTTGAGAAAATTTATTATTCATGTGTTTTGCAAGGGCACATTCCGGCGGCTCTCAGCTAACGTAGAGTTCTCATTAAATTTATATAACATTCTGAAAGGAGACTTGACTGGGGTTAACTTTAAAGTCTGTAATAATAAACGCAATAAACCAGCAGGTTGGGAAACGTCTGGCTTAGCTGGATGTTGGGTGGCCATAATGTGCGTCATTTGTGTGTATTATGTAACTTCCTCCGTGCGTCCGAGGGCACGTAAAGCCGCCGCTCAACCATCTATGGCAGTCGTACTGACAGCTGAGATGGATACGTCGCAGAGAACAGACGGCAACTACATGTAAATACTGCTGGTTGTTCAAATCGGATTAGGCTGGTACCGCCTCTAATGAACTCGGGTAAAATGGCTTAAAGATATAAGTATTAACTATATTTCTGAAATGTTTATAAATTTATTTTATCAAGTCTCAGCCAACTGTTTCATGTATCATCATTCACGTTCATACAGTGTAACAATAGTTAGACGGAAGCCTCCCCAAGTCGTCCTGCGTTACCTCTGTACGTGCTTGTTACAAATAAATATTACTTGTTATCCTAAAAATAATATTAACATACCATACATACATTTTGGTCCCAGTGTTCCCTTAAAACAGTTTCTTACTAAAGCATTATGAATTATACTCGAAACTTACACAAACTTGATTAATATTATGTGTTTGTGTGACTAGTGCCAGAGATAGTGACACCGAGTTTGGTCGGCGCTGGTAAGCCCTAACACGATGGACTGAAGACCTGCATAAGGTCCCCGATAACTGGTGGTAAAAACTAAATTATTAATTTTATTTTATGATTTTTATTTTTAATTTTTTTTTTCATAAAACCTTTGACTATTTGAAAGCATTCGCAAGAATTAATTCGAATAAAAAACATTTTAAATTTGATTTTGTTTTTGACTATATACTCTATATACCTAATAGAAACTGGAATATTGTATCCGAATTTAAATAGTTTTCAAACAAACTTATAACCGATTTGGGAGAGCCTCCTCCTTGAAGTCAGTTGAAAAATAGGAAAAACAGCCAAGAAATATCCTGCTAACAGTAAGTTTAAATAGATTTCCACACGTGTTGCTCCTCTCCACGAGGCGAATCTGGACAATAGCAGGCCAGACAATACACCACCCCAGACAATTTGAATTGACAAAACTTCACAATAGAAAGGCGCGACGAGTTCACCACAAGTCTCAGGTGTCAAAAATAATTTGAAACAATTTGAACAATGTGAAAATACTTGAGAAGAGTCCCTGTGTCCTTATTCAAGTTAATTTGCGTCACCAAACCAGGCATTCAGTTAATTCTGAAAGGATTTGCCTTTGGAGTTAGGTAAACTATTTGCCCGAAAGAGATTGCTCTTTAGCGATAAAACCACCTAAGTCACTTATAGCTATGTACTGATGTAAGTTGTAGTAATACTGTTGTGTAGAGTAAAGAGTTATCTATCTAGATTTTTTTATTTTGAGATAAAAATGCTTGAAGATTTACTCTCCTCTGTTGTTGATTAATTAAAGACTGATTCTAATATAGTGTGCTGTAATGTACCTCGATGTTTACATTGTGTCACCGCCCCATTCCATCCTGAGGGTGTCGTAAGAGCCAACAAAAGGAAAAGACAATGCTGAAAACCTAGCCGCAAGCGAAGGAAACTTGATACGAAGCCCAGTGCCAACCCGTCTGGCCAGCGCGGCACAGTAGGCTAATTGCCCTCCCCGTAATGAGAGGAGGTCCGTCTCAGCAGTGGGTCATTTGTGGGCTGATTAGTAGTAGTATGTGAGAGCATTGTAATGCGTTATAGTTTTGATTGATTGATGCCATGCTCACGCTCACTCAAAAACTCATGGCAGTGGTGGCGTCGTGTTATCCTCTTCCCTGCAATATGGTGGAGGAGAGCGATGGCTATCACATGCGTCAATCTTGTGATGAGGGGCCGTTGTCAAATTTTAAGAATTAATCAAGTTTGTCATATTTGTTGGCTTAAATGGTTTGTGTACACATATGCATATTTAACAGAATCTACGACTTTCCATCATAAGAAAGCAGCATTATAAATTTACCTTTTTACCGAGGTACACAACAAAAACAGTGACGAATAAATCAATAACAGCTGTGACGAAATCATTACTTAAATGCTTCAGCTGGTAACGGACAGGCCCGGTTTACCTTTCTTATCTGCGATCAATATTGAAACGATGGATAGCAAAATGAACAAGGTCAAGGGTCGTCCCTTCAGTAACAAACGCTTAAACAGTGATGCGATATATCGAGTTCGATTACCTTAGCCACCTTGCTTGCCCTTTCTGGCACAATTTTACGTCTTTCATACCTTGTGGTCTGGCTCCCGGTGCAAACTAATGAAGCAATTACATAAGCATAAATGGCGTACTTACGGCCTTTTGGATATTAAAAGGTTGAAGACACGAGAAATGACTTGTTTACTACGAACAAGGAAAGGTCACCTTAACATATTACTTACATTGTTTTTCTAACGTGGTCTGTTTATAATATCGCTTTCTTGGTTTGTGGGTTGCCAGTGGTAAGAATCACGAGTCGACCGCTCGATTTTGGTGCCGACCAAGTAGTAATTATCAAAAAAATTAGATGGTGGGCTTAGGGTTGTGTCCGTACATGACTATTTTAAAAAGCCTCTGCTATGTATTAACACCAGGAGCGAGAAGTTGTCATAAAAGTAAGCGCCCTAATGACACTTTTATAAGAGCCCAATTTATTTAAGGTTGTCAAATTTTGCAGTTGATAAATAAAATTAATCCAGTCGAAAAGCAATTAATAGTAGAAACTAATGGGTGCTACGTGCACCATGACCTTACTAAAAGAACGTATTAATAAGTTGACTAATAAAGTACGCCTCTTCTAGAATTTATTTATTAAATGGAGTACATCCATTTACCCGCTGTCGTATCAAACTTTTTTCATTTTGGGGATGGTTGTACAGAACTGGCTGTCAGAAGATATGCACTGGTTTTCTACATTGTTTGATTACATTTAAACACCTTGATGGAATAGCTCAAGAGCTGTTGCGGCTGTGCGTCTCGGACAGGTTGGTGTGACGTCACTGTTGGCCCTGCCACGCGCCACCACCTTGCTTCAGGAGTCTCCGCTTAAGCGCACACTCAACTGCATTTCAGAACAATCAGACATATTTTGTTGTAGGTACTCCTTGGACTATTAGAATATCGTATTCGGTTAGTACCTGAAATGGTGGCTCTAGAATTACATAAATAAATAAATGATCTCGGCCCGAAAGCCAAGGAAAGCTGCGGGCTCAAACTAACTAACAGTCGAAATATCCCAAACACGTGCCATACTTCGGCCGGTCACGTGGCAAGTATTCTAAAGCAGCGCCTTCATATTTCAATTTCCAATTTATCTGTTTTATATTTTTTACGTAAATAATTTCTGAGGGTTTTTAGTCCCACGACTCAAGAGTGTTATTATCGTTTATACGATTTCTTTAATACGCTTACATCGAATCAGCTGAAATTGCTGAATAAAAGATAAGAAGTGCTATGATGATACAAAAAGAGGAATCTTTAAACCGTCGTTAAGATAAGCAGGCGCATCTAACTGTTCGTGCCAATGTTATAGAAGGGGTAAGAAACTGAAAATAAATTATAGGCACGATACATACCACGGGTTCAAATCGTGGTATCTTTAACAGGTTGAAAAATTATATTTACTCAATGTATCGGGTCCCCGCCGACTAGAGTGTAACAGTAATCGGACTGCTGTTCAGATAGTTCTGAAATACAGTTAAGACGCCTTCGAATCAAAAACATATACTAAATATCATTTCAGTCAAAAGACGACCTCTCAGGCCTCCTCAAGGATTTCCACGAAGCCCGGTCCCAGACTGCCCACATTCATCGTTTTCGTTTTTCGTTTTCAATAAACGGTAACAAGCAAATTAGAATGCGCAGATAAATTGGATGATTCTTTTGGGTACAATATGAAAGCCACTCCTAGCCTGAAGTAGATTGCCGTGGACACGGTACTGACCTTTTTAATATCTTCATTCTTCACCTCCATCCCGGTTTTATGAAAGGATTTTTTTATAAACTCGCTATCTGTGACATTGTATTCCTACGAATTCAGAATACTAACTCTGTTTTGATCAAATATTATTGGCACTACATGGTATTTCTTTATTATCTCATTGTTACATATATTTTTACAAAGAATAAACAATTTCATAAAATATATTAAAAAATAGAATGTCACCCGCCGAAGACGGGATTATCATCATGTGGAATGGTGATATCCACTTTCATTGCTTTGCGCACCGACAGATCCATTAGTACTAAGTCAGGCCTGTTAGCTACAATAGTCCTGTCAGTAATAATAGATCGATCCCAGTATAATGTGATAAGACCAGTATCCAAAACTGGTGCAGGCTGATACTGATAATACGGAATTTCACTATCTGCCTGTGGGCTATGTCGGTGACCCTGGTTTGCCTGCGTATTTATTTATTTATTTTATTTAAGGCTTCATGCAACATAGTACATTGGCGTATCTCCTCATTCCTGATTCTATCTCGCAGGGAAGCTCTGAGCATAGCCCTCTCCCTCTCAGATTGATTATTGATATTTGTTGACATATGTTGTATCTGTTAGTGTCTATTGTATTTTAAACAAAATTAATTATTAGACTTGACATATTACAGCGGAAAACCAAAACATCAACCTACATCTTAGTCTAAGCGAGCCGCGGGCAGCACATATGTCATAAACAGTGCATCGAAAATGACGGCTTGAAAGTTATATTAGTTAGTCTAGCATTAGTTAGGTATTAGTCGAAAGTTAACTAAGGCTATGATCTCATGACTATTTCACTTTCCGAAATGAATGCAGTCACGTGCAGTGTGAAAAATGTAATTTGTTGCGCTATCAATCATTCGCTTCACCTACGGCGGGCGTTAAGGTCAGGGCTATATACATTTGACTAATTTGCAAAGCATAACTAGTTATTTTTATTTTTTAGTTTTGCCATTTTCTTCCTCCATTGTAATTGGTCTACCGTGCATCGCTAGATGTGCTGGCCTAAAAGTTTCTTTGGAAAAGGATCACTTCGGTGACACTATGTATTTTAAATCCGACGCCACTCCTAACGTGGCATAAACAACGCATAACGTACCCCTTTCCGTGATACGACAATGCCATTCAATATCATTCCAAAACTAAAAGCCTCGTAATAATACGAGATAATCAACCTACAATCAAACACAATAAATCCATTCATTCAAAAGATCCCGTCTGTTTATCATCACAACTAAAATAACTACTGTCACTTCAACAGTTGCATGAAATTCACGGATGGAATCACGAATAACTGCTAGGAAAGCCAAGGAGTTGCCTATTTGAAGTTTACCATATTAGAAGCATGGCTTCAAATCCCTTACATTCACTATTCTGCGTTGATATAATGAGTACTTAATTTTACTAATCCGCAAGAAATAAGGGAACATTCCTCATGACTATTGTGTTGGAGTTAATTCTAGAAATAGTTTCAATGAATACTCGTAATCTATTACTCAGCTAACAACATTGCAATGTGATGTGGGTGAGTAGGTCCAGGCGCTATTTATAAAGTGACCCGCGACCTGCTTTCCGCAATAGGGTTAAGGTGATCGGTTATTGCTTCAATCACGTATTAATACTAAACAATGAGTCTACGACACGATACATTGGCCATTGCATTATTTTGACTGGAGATGATGGTTTACTCTATCAAAATATTATTTTTTACATTGGATTGAAAGAAAATACATTCCCTTAATCTTTTTAAATGAATATATAATTTATATAACAGTTTTAGACGTGAAGGCGTAACAGTCAGACTGTTATCGTGTTCATGACATCGACATTAATGTTCATTCCTCTAAATGGCTTCTTCACTACATAGTATAAAACAAAGTCGCATTCTTCTGTCCGTCCCTATGTATGCATAAATCTTTAAAACTACGCAACGGATTTTGAAGCGGTTTTTTTTAATAGATAGAGTGATTCAATGGGAAGGTTTATACGTATAACCCACCCCCGCTTTGCACGGGCGAAGCCGGGGCGGGCCACTAGTTAAATTATATTATTGAGACATTAAGTTGCTATAAGTTGTCGCTTCAGCCCATGAATGACCCACTACTGAGTCGGGCCTCCTCCAAATTAATGTAGGGAAATTAGCCTACTGTGCCACGCTGGCAAGACGGGTTGGCACAGGGTTTGTATCAAATTTTCCTTCTCTTGCGGCTAGGTGATCTGCCTCTTGCGTTCCCTTAGTCGCCTTTTACGACACCCTCCGGATGGTATGGGTTGGTGACACTGCAAATTCTAAATCCATCACCACACGGAAATGACTATTCGTAAAAATGGCCATCCGTGAAAGCGAAACAGACATACAATCAGATAGATATGCATTTGAAATAATGTTATTGAAATGTGTTTGTATTCGTTATAGTCTTATAAACGTTAAATTAGAATATCGAATCGTATTCGTGCAATGTGAACAGCGTTGCACCTACAGTCCCGCACAGACGCGCCGGTTTGTCACGTGCATCGTTCGTAGCTCTATCGTAATAATATTACAATTCTGAAGACCATAGAACAAATAACTACTAATTTCATTCTATGCAACATCTATTTAGTTACATCGCGTTAAAAATACTAGAAGTGACATCTATTGCTTTTATCCTTTTTTAAACTTCGTTTTCAGTTAAATTATAGTGACAAATTGAAGTACCTAATTTAACCTTCAATAAGCTTCTTAAGGAACATTACTTAGAGTTATAATGTTATCTGTTATCTCTATTTGTATATAATATGTTTTATGTATAATATATTACGTATATATGTATAATATCTTATTATTGTTAGTACATATATCTATAGTATTTAAAAGTTATTTATGTATTAGAATATACTATACTAGCTTTTGCGCGCGGCTTCGCCCGCGTGGGCTTCAAACCCGTGCATATTTTTTATGAACATAAAATCGGTTATTGTGACTAAACTATGATAGTTAGATAAAAGGTTAACATAGCATTAGGTTTAAATAATAAAGAAATGTACAATGGGCGGTCTTATCGCACTAGGCGATTTCTCCCAGACAACCTTTGGATGGATAGGAGTTGTACATTGTACATGTTGTTACAGCGGTAGGTAGCGGTGTGCAATAAATTATACAAGTATGACAAATACATGTAGTACATGAACAATAAATCTATACTAATATATAAAGCTGCAGAGTTTGTTTGTTTGTTTGAACGCGCTAATCTCAGGAACTACTGGTCCGATTTCAAAAAATCTTTCAGTGTTAGATAGTCCATTTATCGAGGAAGGTTATAGGCTATATTTTATTTTCAAAAGAATTAGGGATCCGTATGAAAATTGCGATTTTGTAAACCAAGGTGTAAAATCGAAAACCTATTTATGCGTGCGCCGCAAAAACTATTGACAATAGAACAAAATGATGTACTACGGGTTTGTAGGTCTTATAAAGATCTACAAAAAAAGTCCGCGAGAGCACATATCTAACTATCATAGTTTAGTAACAATAACCGATTTTATGTTCATAAAAAATATGCACGGGTTCGAAGCCCACGCGGGCAAAGCCGCGCCCAAAAGCTAGTTACATGATAAAACAACGTTTGCGATAGGAGATGTTGTTTATATAGATTGAGTCATCACGATATCTCTGGAACCATAATACCTAGAGGGTTGCGCGGGGGTTGTGAGGGTTGGGGGTTGCGCGGGGTATGGGTTGCGCGGGGTGGGGGGTTTTGCGGGGTGGGGGTTGCGCGGGGAAGGGGGTTGCGCGGGGGATGGTTAATTATTTGGCAAAACAACGTATGCCGGGACAGCTAGAATACTATAATTAAAATGAAGCTAACCATTTGTAGTTTTGCTGAATAGGCATTGCAACAGACCTTATTTCACTTCAGCGTAACACGTGTTCCATCCACGAGACCCGATTAGCACTAAATTTATGCTTAGTTGTGGTGCATAACAAGAATACCTGCGCAGCTCTGCGATAACACGGCTTCGAGACTATTATTACAGTTGTTATTGTTAATTGTATACACAAGTCAACATCGCCATGGAGACTGTGACTTAAGCGGTAGTAGCATTGGTTTATTTAGTATCCATATTTACGGTTTACCAATTTATTATTTCCTAGGGGTGTCTTGAGATGGATTTGCTTGATCATATCCGAGCTTTGTTAGATATTCACCCTTGAACTGAATCCAACAAATATGATACTCTACAGGTTTTAATGAATGTCGGTATTATTAAAAAGATATGAAATACTTATATATGAATGACCTCTACCACCGTAACAACCGAAGTTGTAACACAAGCATTTACTATCTTCATTTATGATGTGTAGGGTATCCGTTTCAATCTAACACCTACGTTAGAAGTGAAATTTCATTGATAGTAAAACGGAATTTTCCTGTCGAAACTCGTCCGTGCCCAAACCCCACAGAAGATCAATAACCGAAGTATTTCTCAAAATAATCACAGAAAGTTTTTCACAAAGCTTTATTTTAAGTATTTCATTGAAATCTGCGATCAAAGAAACTATGCGAAATATCTACGTATATGTTTTTAGATTGCATAATAAAAATGTGAAGACTTCGTTATTGTAATAAATTGATAGCTGGATTTGCATATTTCTGAAAGTAGAGATATGTTGCTATCAGAAATACGTGAAGTATGCTATGTTGGCGTCTCAAATAAATATCTAAGCAACGCAATTTTTAATATGATTCCTAACCAACCACGAAATCATTTTACGTTTTTTTGCACATTATCAAGAAACTCGTTTTTATAAATCACATTTGTACACTTAGGAGTATACAAATATTATGTATCTCGTGATCGGTCAATACCCTAACTTATACTCGTAGGATAATTCATATGCTTACGAATCATAGAGCAGACGGATGACCAGAGAGCAGAACAGAGCGCATACTTTGGCCAGCGCATAAGCCTCGCCGTACAGTGAAGCAATGTCGTCAGCATTCTGAGCACCGTCCGTAATTGGCCTAAAGGCTTGAATAATGATTTAGCCAAGAGATGTCCACTGATGGACATAGGCCTTCCCCAAGGACTTCCACGAAGGCTGGTCCTGAGCCACCCCGTATCCATCGTTTTCCGGTGACCCTAACCAGGTCGTCGGTCCACTGTCTGGGAGGCCTACCAGCACTGCCCTTTCCGGAACGGTCGCCACTCGAGCAACTTTCTGCCCATTTTAGGTCATAATTTATTGTTTTATTTTGAAGTGCTTTAATGTCTTTATTTTATTAATGTTTTATTACATGAAACAACTTTGCGATGGTGTTTAATATATTATTTCGCAAGCAGAGAACCAATGATCACAGCCAGGTACATTGGACTATACTTGTGACAAATAATGTTTCTGGAAGTTTCTGCGCACTATTCCTTATACTGGTTTATTAGTACGGATGCGGGCGCTGGTTAGTCAAGCTCTCCAATTTGCCACTTCCCGAGTGGGCTGCCCTGACGCAGCAGCTGGTCCGATCATTTGCACGTCATCAGCACATATGCATGGAACACGTGAGAAACCTAAATGCATATCTAGCACACGTAGGTTGCACGTTTTATGTATGTGTGTGGTGTGCATAAAATGGATGGATAATCTAAATTCGTCCGGTAACTTTACCAAACAAAATAGCTTAAACCAAGGTTAACGAATCATCTCATATAATCATCATCATCTTGATCTCAACCAATAAAAGTCCCACTGCTGAGCTGCCGAGCGTCTGTTGCGTGGAGCAACATTGCCCTGCAATGCCACACTGGCCAGCCGAATTAGCCGGGGATTTTATCGTGTCGTCTTTCTGGTAACATTAATAGCTGTGCGACAACCTCGGAAATGGATGGAATGGGTTGGTGATAATATGTAGTTAGTCTATTGCCGCTATTACATGGATTGGGAATTATGGTTACTGGAATTTTGGTTGCTAGTTATTTGTGACGCGCAGAGCTAATTGATAATCATTTGCCGTGCTCAACGCCTTCCGCCCTCGCAGTGCAACAACAGATTGCGTCGCTTATCCTCATATAAACATGTGTATTAACTTCATAATGATGTCCAGTCAGGCTATTCATGTACAGGTAGGTTCGAGCAATAACACCTAAATACACACACTTTTTTAACATAACCTCGAAAACCAATCAGTTTCGAGTAACTCGCCTTGTAAAAATGGATTAAGTAGGTATTTCTCAAAAATAGGAAACGTATCAGGTGGAGGGAGAATGTCTCATTGAAACTGTATGTACTTCGAGTAATAGATGTTCTTCTTCTCAACCCATAATACACACAGCTGAGTCATGTCTACTTCAATTAGGTAGAACGGTATAAAACTATTCTCATATTAGGTATAGCAAAAAGAAACACGCTGATAACAACATAAACAATGCCAGCCTATAAATATATAACATAATTTCTGTATAAATATGTATAAGATTTTCTTTTTGTGAGAATATTCAAAATATTGCACAAAAAGAAGTTTTGTTGAGAGGACAGCTAGCCCGAAGAACGAATGGCCGTTGTTGGGCAAAAGTATCTTTAATTTTACGTATGATACATTTTTAAACACACAAGTATACCTGAGTACTGCAATTTGATGCAGATACCTATATCATCTCTGGGAACACTCTGTTTCTCTCCGAGTCATAAATTGGCACTGACGCACAGTGCTCGCGCCAATTAATGACGGAAGACGCGTAATAACACCGTTTTTTATGTTAAATTAGAGACTAGGCGGTCCTTCTAAGCGGCCTTAAGTAGGAGGCAAAATAATGCGAGCTCATTACGTGAGTAGGCACTAAAATAGACAGCACTGTACTGCACAGGATCTAACCCATTAGGAGTGCGCGGGTAGGGCTATTCTTGGGGCATGCTTCATTATCCAATAAAACGGCAGGGGGTCATTGCGAAGCGTATGAAAAGATTGTTGACAAACATGTCGTCGCAACCATTTTTGAATTGAAATATGGAAAATAAGCTAAATATTAGCATTAAAAAAGATATATAAAAAGAATCCACAATACATCGAATCATTAACACTGCCTTTCTCAAGATACACAATTCTCCCTTACGACGATAAAAAACATTATAGCTGAAATAATGAAAGAACTTTATTATACAATGTATCGGCCAGGAACAGCAAGGTGACGCTGCTGATGACCTTCTAACGGTTAAAATGGCCATTACAGCTCTCAGGGATGGGGCCACTTCATTGACGTAATAAAAGGCAAACTCATTTACCTATGTCCGACTGGCCTGACGAAAGGAATTAGGACCAGAAAATGTTAAATAGCCACTAATGAAGTAGCAGGCAGCACTTAGTATCCCATTTGTAAGCGTTTTCTCGTCCTAAGTGATCAGTAGTAGACCCTTTTAAACGCGATAATGTAGGCACGGAGCTGATGCCTAATTAATAAGGGGCATTCTAGAGAGCTCGCAGAATTCTACAGAACCTTTATAAGATCATTTACATAACGCTAACACCTTTTTATACTACTGGGTGACGCTCAGATATCCTGATGGGAAGCGTTTACCATCGCCCTTGGACGTTTATAACATAGGAGGTGGGCTTCAGGTGTCGCCGGTATTAAATCTGCCTAAACTAACGCAGGCTACCCCAATCACCCCAGGAGAATGCTATTTGGCTGTGGTATTCTGTAAGGTAGAGTTCAAATAGGTAGTGAAATGATTATAGGTGGGTCTCTCTCGGTTCTTGTGTCCGAGCAGCCTTACGAACCAGTGGTATTTTTTTAATACTCAGCGATCTAGAATAATTAGAGAAACAAAACTATTTACTTAAAGTGGTTTTTGAGTTAAAATGATATATTATTGGTTTGAATTTCGACCACCCAAGAATTTTATTTATACTCATCGATGAGTCCGTGTAACATTCTGACAAGAATTTAGCAGTGACGTCAGGATGTCAATTGGGATAAATGCCACGGACCCCACACCCTATGGGACCGTAAGTACATACTTTCTCTTCTTGTGAATTAAAAACATATTAATAAAATTAGTCGAATTTTGTTTTGTTGTCCTATATTAAAAGAATATCTATGTAAAAATGAGACTACGGAATTGGGTATTTTCATATTGATTGGAAGTTTGATTACTACGCCAAATTCGCGGTCCAGTAACTTTGGCTCGTGGTTACTGTCAAGCTTTTGATTGGGACGAGGTTTTATGCTTCATCCACGTTGTTTTAGTAGCCTCCATTACAACACCCCCTAGGGTATCATTACGGACTATAAATCAGTTACCCACTGAAAATAGGATAGTATCATCACCATTTCAGCCAAAAAGACGTCCACTGCTGGGCATAGGCCTCCCCCAAGGATTTCCACGAAGGTCGGTCCTGAGCCGCCCGCATCTATCGCATTCCGGCGACCTTAACCAGGTCGTCGGTCCACCGTGTGGGAGGCATACCAGCACCCTATAGGTACATACTAGGATAGTATATATTATATACACAGAAATTCCTGACTATTAAACTAAGTGCCAATTAATTTCGGCCTTTCATGTATATGACACTGGATGAAGTCGCACAAAAAGTGAACTAAATTAATGCTGTGACGCTAATTCCGTCGTGTTCTGGAAAAGGCACATTTCCCGGAAAAGTGAAGCGGTACCACTGCTGCCGCGTCCGGGACTCGGCATGTCATCGAAATGAAGCCTAAGGTCATTGGGTGGAAATCACGAGCCAATTAAATTGCGGCTGTTGAGCGCCTTCGCCGAACTGACTAGTTGTTGCGTAATGAAAGCTTTAGACCAATAATGAAACTTGAATGGTTTATTTTATTAAGGGGTGTATCATCAAAGCCCACAATACAACACAAATACGGTTACTGATTTCTTAGGTTCTCGCGTTTATACGCTTTGAAATTAAAACTTTTTAACGGTAAATCCGTCGCGTGTATATTACATTATTTATTCCCGACGTTTCGAATGCTGTGCAGCAGTCGTGGATGTCACGGAAGAGACTAGATGACAGTTGTCTTCAAAAGTAAAAAGAAATAGTTAAACCTACCACCTTAGATAATTTTCTTTTATTGATAACGTTCCCTGTGCACGCGGAAATCGCTTCGGTGTCCAGAGTGTTGGGGTTTTTCAGGAAGAAAACATAAAACACATGTTGGGCATACGACGGTATATTTAGAAGTGTCAATTAAAGGAAAAATCTATTTACATGACAGGAGAATAAAAAATAAAACATGTAGGTTTTTTGATTATGTAGTAATAAGGTTACAACACGCACCCTTAATCGAAAAACCACACAAAAAAAAGGTATAAGGTATAGTAAAACAATAAATATTTTGCCAACCCTATATTGGTTACACATTTATTATGTGTTATATACCCAAGAGGTTTTGTGAGTATATCAGCAGGCATATCATCGCCTCTTAAGAAATCTAACACAGTTACATTGTCTGATACTTTTTCCCTTATAAAATGAAAACGAGTATCAATATGCTTCGTCCTGTTATGATGAACGGGGTTATTTACTAGATTTAGGGCACTCTGACTGTCTGACAATATCTTAATAGAATTTAGTTTACCTGTTATTTCCGATATGAATCGCTGAAGATAACAGGCTTCCTTTGAGGCAGCAGTCAGTGCCATGTATTCAGCTTCCGTGGATGACAAAGCGACAGTAGGTTGTTTCTTAGCCTCCCACGCCACCGGTCCACCAGCCAACATGAACACGTATCCCGTGTATGACTTTCTGTCAATAGGACAATTTGCCCAGTCAGCGCCAGAATATCCTACTAAAGGCTTTCCTGATTTCCTAAAGATAATAGAATAATCTATTGTACCCTTGAGATACTGCAGTATCCTTTTTGCTGCTTGCCAATGTTCCTTCGCATAACATGTATTAAATTGGCTTAAATAACTCACTGCATATGCAATATCAGGGCGTGAATTTACAGCTAGGAACATATTAGACTCTGATAAGGCAATGCAGACTCACCACTCGGCGCCTTGTCTAGCTTTTTCTGGGCTAAAGGAGTACCTGCTGACTTACAGTCGAGCATATTGAATTTTTCCAATACAGACAAAATGTAATTAGACTGGCTCACTTCCACCGAGTCTTCACTGTAGCTTATTTGTAATCCCAAGTAAGATTTTAAATAACCAAGATCTTTTAATGAGAAAAATCTCTGCAGGTCATTCTTGACAATGTCAAAAGTCAGATCAGATTTATAATAGACAATAATGTCATCGACATAGACACCGAGAATAACGAGTTCTTGTTCAAAAAGTTTTACGTAAACACAAGGTTCTGAAGGCGTACTTTCGAACCCGATCTTATTAAGTGTCTCGTCCAATTTTTTGTTCCATTCTCGAGGTGCCTGTTTAAGTCCGTAGAGAGATTTGCGTAGTAAACAGACTTTATCTTCATGGCCTTTTTCAACAAAACCAGGAGGTTGTTCCATGAATACTTCCTCATGTAAATCTCCATTTAAAAAGGCAGTATCAACATCTATGTTTTTCATTTTTAGACCCATTTCGGCGGCCAATGCAAATAAGGTGCGCAAAGAAGAGTGTCGGATAACAGGTGCAAAGGTTTCATAATAATCCACACCCTTTGCTTGCTTAAAACCTTTTACTACAAGTCTGGCTTTGTACTTAGTAAAATTTCCATAAGCATCCTTCTTTAATCTGTATACCCACAAGCTCCCAAGTATGAAGCTTCAAAAGCGAATTATGCTCATCGGTCATTGCTGATACCCAGTTATGAGCATCTTCAGAATTAATGGCTTTCTGATAACTTGAAGGTTCATCGGAATCAATAAAATAAGTCAAGAAATCTGGAGGCTTCCTGTTTCTAGAGGGATACCTCGGTTCTTCTATTTGCGGCACTTCTCTTCTACGCCCTCAGGGTTTACAGGAGTACACGGATGATCAGGATCTGCATCTCCCAGAGTATCTACATCTATGCACTCTGGATATGCTGATGTAGATGGCTCCGTGTCAGAATTTGGACTATCAGCGCAATCAAAGAATTCCTCATTGTTAACAATATTATTATCAGATAATAATATTGGTGAAGATTCAACCTGAGGCTCCGAGTCATTTCCCTTTAAATGTGTAAAGGTATTTTCAAAAAAAGTTGCGTCTCTCGATCTTAAAATTCGCCTTGGATTACTAGGATCTCGAAAAATAGCTTCAGCTTCTTCAGCTTTTAAATCGAGCTTCTTCCTTTGACATTCAGGAATATGAACAAGAGCTCTACACCCGAAAACCTTAAGATGACGAAGATCATTCTTCCGACCGCACCACTTGTCGAGGGGAACTTGACCATTTAAGTATCGATGAGGGACCCTGTTCTTCAAATAAACAGCCGCCTGGAATGCATCTTTCCAATAAGCTTTAGGTAGTAAACTTTCAGCCATCATCGATCTTGCCATTTCCGTCATAGTCCGATTTGTGCGTTCTGCCACACCATTCTGCTGAGGGCTATAAGGTGCCGTGGTTTGGTGCTCGATACCTTTGGAAGAAAGATAATCAGCGAACTCTTTGTTTACATACTCCGATCCACCGTCCGTCCTGATAGTCTTAATTTGCGTACCTAATAGATTTTCGACTAAAGCTTGGAAAATAATAAACTTTTTTTGACTTCACATTTAGATTGTATAAAATAAACGAATACTAAACGTGTAAAATCATCTATAAAAGTTAAGACGTATTTATTTCCTTGAAAGGAAGTCGTGGGCATAGGTCCACAAAGGTCACTATGAACCAATTGTAAAGGTGATGTCGCCTTAACATACGGAGCTAGCCTTTTAAAAGGTTTTCTAGCCTGTTTTCCCTCAATACAAGCGATGCAACTACTTTTTTCGGCCTTGGTAAAGTCCACACTTACCCCGTGATACTTAAGTTTATTCATGCTTTTGCAACATAAATGCCCTAACCGCTTATGCCAGAGTTGATATCTGTTCAGACAGTCAGAGTGCATATTGTTAGCAATACAACTATTGTCCACGTGTTGAGAGATATTTACAGTACAATCAAGGACGTACAATCCTCCACAGGGAGAAGCATGAAGAACAGAATCACCTGCAACACAAAAAGTACCATCATTTTTATAAAAATTACAACCGTTTTTATCAAAAACACATATAAAACCTTTATCAACTATCTTCTGTACAGATAAGAGATTAGCCTTAAGCTGAGGTACAAGGGCAACATCACTTATAGTGTTAACTACATCTTTAGGTGTTGTAATCGAAATATTTCCTACACCACAACATTTAACTTGTTCTCCGTTTGCAACAGTAACCTTTCCATTATCAAAGAGAGAAATTTTTCCAAACCAATCTTGCCGAGACGTCATATGTTTATTAGCGCCAGAATCTACGTACCAAACGTTGCTAGAGCCGCCAGACGTATTGACTGCAGTAAAAGAGGCAATATCGTCGTTTACCTGTCCCTCCGTGTTACTGTTCTTCTTTTTACGAAGAGGACATTGAGGTCGTTTGTGCCCTGGAACTTTGCAATAATGACAAACTACTGGTTTTCCCTGCTCACTGTACTTGGCTTGGGTTTGAAGAACTGTGTCATTGGAAGACGCCATTTTGGACATTTCATTCATAAGCTTTGTCTTGACCATTGCCGTCGTAACTGTGACATTACAATTCTCTAACGCCATAATCATCGGTTCATACTTTGGGGTAAGACCTCCCAACAGTATTGCTGCCACTGATGAGTCATCAATCACCTTATCTATGTCTGCCAGGTCTTGGGCAGTTGACAGAACTGCATTTATATAAGATGCCAAATTATCAAAATCCGCCAAACTCATTCTATACAACTTGCGCTCCAGAGATAGCCTGCGCCCCATACCTTTATCCTCATAGATGTTTTGCAAGGATACCCATGCTTCGGTAGCAGTTTTAGCGCATCGTACGTGAGTAATCGCTTCACCATCAACTGTCAAGCATATCTTTGTTAGTGCCTTGCTGTCAATTCTGGCCTTAACGGAGGCAGGCGTCTGATCACCATCTGGGTAGCCAGAAAATGCTTGCCATAAATCCTCATGGATTAAATAATGGCGCATCTTAAATTTCCAAGTAGGATATCCACACTGATTTCTTAGACAAAAATTGGGAAAAGATGTCGAGGAAATTGACTTACTACCGTCTCCACTGCCTTCGGACATGGTCAGAGCCTTCGTGCTGATAACGTGTTGGGGTTTTTCAGGAAGAAAACATAAAACACATGTTGGGCATACGACGGTATATTTAGAAGTGTCAATCAAAAGAAAAATCTATTTACATGACAGGAGAATAAAAAATAAAACATGTAGGTTTTTTGATTATGTAGTAATAAGGTTACAACACAGAGGTCTTGCAGATGAGTGTTGAGCTTGAGATTTTATCAATTTAATGACATAAGATACCTTGCAGGTGGTACCTGCCAACCATCCTCCCTATGGAAATTTGGATGTGTTTTAATGTCAATAGCCTCTTGGAACATTCTTGGAATGTAATGATTTTCCTTGGAAAGTATTTGAGGTCTATCAAAGTGAATGTAGTGGTTGGTCTTGTTGAATGTGTGCTCACAGCACTTGCTCGGAGTCTGGGTGTCATTTGTATTCGTGAATTACATGTTTGTAAACTGCCCCAGCGACGTAGGTATATTAGGTATATAGTATACCTAGTGCAGGGGATTCGTTCTATATTAAATAAATAATAGTTTAAAAAAACTAAAAAAATACGTTTTTATAGAAAATCGAACTAAAAAATAGAAAATAAATTTGAAATAAAAATAGTGTCAGAAAATATGACTTTTATTGTAAAATCGTGGGGTGCATAGTATCAATAGTTCTAAATATTTTATGAACAGATATGACTAGAAGGGTTATTTTGATAACATCCTGAAAAGCAACCCACGCTTTTTACAATAAAATTATATTTTCAGACACTATTTTTAATTCAAATTTATTTTCTATTTTTTAGTTCGATTTTCTATAAAAGCGTATTACTTTAGTTTTTTTTAGCTATGATTTATTTTTTAGTTGAAATATCTTAAAGCTATTGCTCAATAATCACTAAAAATATAGCAATAGCTTTATGATATTTACATCTATATTAGCTATTGCATCGAAGAGCGGGGTTCCACCTTGATCACCGTTATTATTATTATTCTATTAATGTTAACGGGTCAAAATGTTTAAAATATTGAATTGTCATCAGTCCTTATTAAGTATGCCAAATTTCGTGTTAATCCGACGTATTTAACTGGGTCAAAATCATGTTCAAAGATTCCGTTACATACATACATACAAGGGAAGCTAATAAAAGCGTATTAAAAATAATAAAAAATAATGTAATTTGGACCACTATTATTATATAGTCCCTATTATTATATTGGGCAATACCCATTCAAAATACAGGAACATACTCAGTAAAAATAATGTGATTCCACATCTCAAATTTACTTTTTCCAATATGTAGCTCTACCTTAGTCATGCGAGTATTATACGTACAATTTGAAATAAATCACGAAGTGGTGTATCGTGTGTTTTTTTTATTACACATATAAACAGGGTGTAACAAGACCCTATAACCATATCGAATGAATCACACGCGAGGATTAGTTCCAGGCCCTCACATCGGAAGGCTATACCCTTTGCAGCAACCGTACTCACGGAGGAGTAAGAGAAATAAGTAGAACCTATTTTGCGACTATATCTAACTATAGTTTTGTTAAGTCTGACCTACGATTACACATCTACCAGACTTAAGATCCTAAGCAGTGTACAACTAGGACAAACTCTTCAATGAGTTATAGGCTAACAGCTGAGCGGAGCTACTGGCCACAGCACTGCAAGCGTGACACACAGACCTAGTTGAGGATATCGATTGTCGCTGTCAAGTGCCTGCGCTCCTCTGGGCGACCAAACCAATACTAGGCAAGCAGATATATAACAAGGAGCTTGGATAATTAGTGCTGCTGGTAGTACCTATTATGTAGGCCTTTTCATTCTGGCCACCCAGACCGGTAGAGTATGGCTTTCGGGTATCAGTCTTGTCATTTTGTGGGCTTAAGATACGATGCATGAAAATGTTTACGTGTTTTGTCGATTTTTTAACTTCACAACATCGACGAAATATTTCTCGCGTTGCGTATCCCATTTCGACAAATATGTGTAACTAGAGATGATCGTTAAAAGTTATGTGATAATTTAATATGTTAAAAGAAATAATATGTGCATAACCAATTTTAATATAATGTGTCGTAATTCGCGTTAAAGTTACAACAGTTTAGGCATAATGTATTAGACAGTGCCCTCCCTCTGTTATCGAATTATTATGATAAATTTCGACGATTGTGCTTAATAATTTTACTGAGTTTACTTCTATTCGTTACAACCATAGATATAATAATACTACAGGTTAACTTTCAAACAACACATTAAATTAAATGTGAGATTGAATAACGGTAGTAACAAAAATATTAATGTTATGTATAACGTTATTTTTTTATAACTTACGTTTAACGTTTAATATGTTAACGTCACTACATATTTTAAAAGAAAGTCGCTGTCGTCTCTCCCTCCCTATTTATGCTTATATCTTTAAAACTACGCAACGGATTTTGAAGCGGTTTTTTAATAGATAGAGTAATTCAAGATGTTATACGCATAATACATCTATTGGTAATATTGTTGAGAAAAACCGATAAATTTAGAGGTTCTTCATTGCACCCGTGCGAAGCCGGGCGGGTCGCTAGTTTAATAATAAAAAATGCCAGTTTTCGTTGTAATTTTATAACTCAAGAACGGCTGAACCGATTTGAATGATTTTTTTTTTGTATGCGTTTGGGTGGTGGTTTACTTTCACAAATCAGCCCGACAGATGGCGCTGCAATAAAAGTATAGGGTAAACTAATATCATGCTGGACAACGTCTTCCCGATCAGCTAGTTACTAATGTAAACACAGAGTGAGGCGGACTCCGATTAAATGGAGAAACAACCTTAAACATATTATAATTTCTGTTAGTGATGAATGCAGTCTGCGCAACTTTGCAGAAACATATACCTAATTTAGGGAGTAGTGGCGAATATGTAGGTATTCACTTATAGCGAATAGTGAGGAACTTGTTGATTGCAAACTCTTTCGATTGGCCAGGTGTAAAGCTACCACCGGTTTGGAATGCTGCTACAAAGAAGAGCCGGCAAGATACTTCAGAGTAGTTTTTATTTTTCAACTTTTATCTGACTGCTTACAAAAATGAGAGTAAATTAGGTCATTTGTCCTGTGTTGTAAAAGTTTTACAACACAGGCCAATATAATACACTGTTGCGTCGCGTCAATGTACTCCGAGACTGCGAAAAACTGATAAAAACGAGAAAGAAGCTAACACAATTATCAACAGCTTCTTTGAAGTTAGGTTAAAAATGGCTTTGGCTTTATTGCATGAATCCCATAGAACTTTAATGATACTCTCGCTTGCACTTAGATAAGTACGTCGCATTAGGTATGTACCTCCTTATATGCGCTGCATTGTTATGTCGAACAATGGCGTGATTGATGGCTTTTCCATGGCCACCGAATGGAAAGCATCACGCGATAGAAAATTGCATGATTGCCGAAACGAGGCTGAACTTAAACAGAAATAGACAACTCGCCTAGTGGACATTCAGCTTATCGTGACCGGCATAGCGGAGCATCCCAATTCCCAATGCACAAACTAACGAGTTTGAAAGTGTCTGAACGAAAATCTGTTTATTATAACTGCCTTTTGGAACTTTTAACATCGGGTGTTTTATCAGTCTGTGTCTTATACAGGATGTAAAAAAACCCTATAGCTATTCCAATATTACCTACTGAACACGAATAATTTTAGCAACTTTCTTACTCAATTGAAGGACAGTCGAGACTTTCCGTGGGTATGGTGTCCGTTGCGACCCACTGTGTTAACCAAGTAGCTAGAAAAGACGGGTTTCCTTCCCCGTAGGCCGTGGCGGACATTGCGATGGATCTGCCTGCCATTTTATAACTCGAAAAATAATGAGTATGTCTGAAAATCTTCAATAATTTCTGAGAGTGATTTTGAGAGAATAATTTGTGAGGAATGGCAGGTATCGTGTTAAAGAACATAGCTTGGTTATTTGGTCGCTATTGTCAATTTAGACGGTTCGTGAGTTTTTCACGTTTTGTATATTTATTTATTTAGACTATGACTTCGGCATTTTCTGCCAGTATACCTTATGGTGATACAGAAACAGAACATGGCAGGTGCACAACGGTGAGTATACAAATGCTAACATAATATACAAATCACGGTACAAAATACTAAGTACATAAATCTAAACTTAAAGTTAGATGACAAAATTAATCAATGATCCAATAAGACTGCTTCCGCTACCTCCCTACTAAAGTATTCCTAGTGATTATTTACCATCCCGATTTTTGTAGGTGCTGTAATACAGTACCAGAATCCTAGCCCAGAGAAGCTAGTTTACCTAATATAAGTAGTGCTCACATCGGACACCTACATAAGGTAACTAGGATGGTAAATCCGGGAATTGGATATGAAGTACCTATATGGCATGAACACGGTTAGAGACCGCAGGCCGCACGTGGCACGCCAGATGCCACAAACACGTGGCTGCGACCATTGATCTTTAAATCTAATAACCCCTATTTTCCGTAGTGACATCTATTGGACACTATTTTTATAATTGCAGTAAAACCAGGTTTCTTATATGTACATAAAAATGTTGGTAGGTATATTTAAATTCAGTCGAATTCCAATCATTAAAGATGATCTTGCTATTTTATATATAACTTTAAATAAAACATGGCATAAAAATAAAATGAATGAACAGATTTTTTTGGATTTTTATTTTGAGCTTATATTACTTAACAGGAAGTCTTAGATCCTGGAAGGATACAACATCTGAAACAAAAAGAACAAAATTTAGAATGTGTCATGGATATCAGTATTAATTTATTTGGTGCAGATCATAATCAGTTAATACTTCTTCCACACAAATGATTCAGGTTTCAAATGTCATTAAACATCATTTAGACAAAGCAAATAAAAACCTTGCAATATACAAATGACAATGCTATTAAAAACAGCAACTGGCACATGGCATCTTTGTACTTTAAGGACTTTACAGAAAATGGAAACAGGCTTAAATCACACTTGGACTCTGCAAACTTGACTGGCTACACTTCTAAAGTACACATCCTTGGGAGGTTAGTCAGATCGGTAGAGTACACATAATATTGGATAATGTTTTACTTTACAGTGGACAGCTTTGTATTGTTACATATATATGATTTAATTTGAATTTTTAGAGCTCAGTCAAGAGCAACCTTGATGTGGATTTCATTTAATAACAACCTAATATGTTTGTTTTCCATGCCAATGGTAAATTAGGCTAAGTTTCCCTCAATCCTTTTTATAGCAATTTAGTTGTACAGTGTTATTTGTAAGCCGAGATGATGATTTTTAGATGAATGTACCATACATGTTCATAAGCAGGTTGGGTTTTAGAACTTACCACACGTATCCTGTGTCCCATAGCTTGTGCAGGCAAGTTTGACTTGAAACGGGCACGGACTCCACCAGAGTTGCCATGGGGGCGAGTCACCTTTCCCCAGATGGCGCGCAGCTTGGTCTTCTTACCACGGGGTCCTCCAGCAATGGGTGTCCTTTTCTTGGCACGGTATACATATACACATTTCTTGCCGGCATAGAATACAGCATCGTCACGGTTCTTGGTACCCTCAATCTAAAAAAGTTGAGAGATTTAAAATAATGTCATATTTTTTATGATTATTTCTAGAGATAGAATGAATCAGTGAAAATTTGACCACATGGATATTCAGGTTTCAAATGTCATATAGCATCATTAAATCTTTTCGTTGTATGATTTTTTCAATGGATAAGTTGTTCCACTGTCATCATCAACTTATTGGTTACTTGTACTCACAAGTTGGAAGTACAAGTTACAGCTGCACTGTTGACAAATATTTATTTAATGGATAAGAGGATCCATATAATATATTCAGTGTTTTTTGTGTCTGTCCCCTAGCGACAGGCTAGGGGACAGACACCAGTTATCAGGTAGATTAATGACTCCCATCTCTATATCTAGACATGGATAATAGACACCAGTACTGTAACACCAAGATATTAACTTAGTCCTTCCAAGAATCATTCTGAATAGGTTATAAAGTATTTAAATAATTTTATTGTGTCACTGTGTGTTTCAAGTATTAATTGTTTACTTGCATTGTAAGTGACTAAACTAACCTTCAAGAGAGCTGTGTTTTCGTGCTGGTTGCGGAGACCGCGTTTGTATCCTGTGAAAACGGCCTTGGCGTACAGCCTTCCGTGGCGGGCTTTCGATGACACCTTGCGAACAGCCTTCACAGGCTCCGCGGGCGCCGCAGGGGCAGCCTTGGGAGCTTTTTCTTTAGGGGCCTTGGTTTTAGGCACCTTCGCCTTGGGCGCTGTCGACGGTGCGGCGTCTGCCATTCCTATAACACCATTTAAAGATATGATTGAAAAACACTCCACAAAACTTTAACAAGAGGTTATGTTGACATCTGATAGCAATCCTAATTTATCACCGAGAACATAATCGATCTTCCATATTTTTGTACACTATATGTTTTGGACATAACACCTCCATCGATATTTATTATTATTTTCTCAAGCTACAGTAAATTTAACAAAATATCTTAATATATTAGAAACACTGACCGCTTGTTATTTTTCCTAGGAAATGAAAGAACAACGTTCAGTGTTGCTGTTACGAATATAAATATTTGTGACACCAACAGAATTTAAATTTAGTATCATGTGTAGTCACAAATTTATATTGAAAAAGTAAAAAACATCTAAAAAAAGGGCGATAGTTTCACTAACATAAGGTTTTACTAGCCGATTTTATTATAATTTGAAGAAAATCATCCATTATTTTTAAACTGGCAATTTTTTGCGCACAGTGCACTCAGGATTGCCTTGTTTCGTTCAGAAAAACCTAGATTTAATTTTAATGATGTTCGATACTTGGTTTTTCATAGATGTATTTAAATATTTGAAAGCTTTTATAAATACTATTTCTAAATAAATTATCACAAATTATAAAAACATGTTACGTTCGTTAATGTGAAAAGAACAAAAACGTATTCTGTCTTAATGACAGTGGGGTGTAGACATGTGTCGTTGAGTGATTTTTAGCCAACACAACTAAACGCGTTGACAGCCTTCCCAACGTTGGCAAAACCGTCTATTTTTGCAATCCGTCTATTTTTGTTTACCTAGTTGTGAACTTGTGCTGTGACGTCACAGTAAACGCCATTATAATAAAATAAACTGCGAAATAAACGATTAAACGAGCAGTTTTGGCGCACTGTCTAAAAATGGCTTTGTCTGCGTTATAGGTACCTTAGTTTATACCGAAACTAGTGACCCGCCCCGGCTTCGCCCGGGTGCAATGATGAACATCGAAATTTATCAGTGTTGCTCTACAATATTATGCATGTATTTACATATAAACCATCCTCTTGAATAACTCTATCTATTAAAAAAACCCCGCTTCAAAATCCGCTGCGTAGTTTTAAAGATTTAAGCATACATAGGGACGGACAGACGACAGCGACTTTGTTTTATAATATGTAGTGATAGTGATTACAGGCACACTAACTTAATACGATAGTCTAATATTCCATTACATCCAATTTAAATGGTACTCGGCATAAATTATTGCCTCTTAATCACTATAGCAAAATTTTGACCTTAATATCATATAAATAAGGTAGAGTTCCGCATACAAATCTTCAGCATCTCATGGGTCATTAAAATTTGGCTGCTGTTTAGCGTCATTTAAGTATTTCATTCACACTATACCGTTTATCAATAGTGCAAAAGAGTAATAATATTTTGCACGTTTTGAACACAGGGATACCATATTAAATAATAAGGATAGGTTTTCTGGAGCGCTGGAGTTTTAATAAGTTCATTTTGATTTATATTTTTTAAATTACATTTTATGTATTAAAACAAAGGTTTATGTCAAGATAACATGTTTGATTTTAAAAAGTCTAAACAAAGAAACCTAACTTTATGATATGTTCTAATAAAAATATCATATTAACGCAATGATATTTTTATAAGGAATGCATGGACGTATAAACGTCCATGAAGGAATGATAATATTTCAAAACTGATGGACAATTACATCAATAATATTTTAATGAAACGTATTGTATAGTGGCGTTATTTATATTGCCTATGTTATTTACTAATAAATAAATCTAGGTTGGTGTAATTTATTCAATCTGGATAAATTAACAAACCTCCGTTTCAAGCTAATTTATATTGCAAAGCAAAGGCGATACGTGGCATGTATTAGTATGAGAAATATTTAAGTATATGGAATTATTTTTTGCCAACAATCTATATTGGCAAAATTGAATAAATACGTTACATTATTGTTTATGGCAAGCAACGTACTTCTCCTCAGTACTATAGAATAATATCGACTTAGCTGTATCGCAACGAATCGCAACGTTGAGTGCTCAACGAATATCATAGCAACCATTACTGGCTTTAAAGCGCAACGGAATTCTTAGTTCTCTGAATACAACGCAATGTACAGTGATTATTTTTCGATATTGTATTGTAATGGTCAGAGTGAGTATGTAAGACAAGGATGAGTATATATTTGTGAATGTGACTTTTTAATTGCAAAATAAATATGTATTATTTCTGAGATAAATCGTTCGTTGGGACTTAGATGTTTAACAAATTTCTTGCCAACGTTGGCGTTTACATTTGGCGCCAACGTTGACTAAACGAGCTAAGTTAAATAACGCCCACTACTAGTGGGGTGGGATCTAACCTCTTGGCTCTTTCCTGATTTGGACCAATCGCAGGAAACCACGAAAAGAGACGAACGAAAAATGGACAGTGGCTCTGTCAAACGATTATTTTGTATTGAAATTGAATAGCCGTGAATTATCGCTTAAGACTGTTGTAATTAGTTATTAGCTTATAATGGACTCGTTAGCAAATATCAACTGGAACAAAGTCACACCATGCCTTGTATTGTTAATCCTAGAAGTATTGTTAGAATGTGTGTAACATTATATTGGTTTCTATGAGAATTTTGTGTAAATGAATGTATTTTAATTGTTTGGGTGTAGTTTCAGAGTGCACGTCACAGGCAGAGGTAAATAAACACCTAGAATTGGGGCGGGATTTTTTAGCGCGCGGACAACTTTCTGACGCTCTGACACACTATCATGCTGCAGTCGGTGAGTCTCCCCTTTTAATAATATTATGGGAAATATCTTACATGTCCAGATAAATTTAATCACTTATAAATAATTTGGGCTATGTGTGTTCAGTATTTAATTCCATCACATAAAACTGGGTTTCTTTTTTTAAAAAACATTTTTACTATGATAGATATTCATTCATTCAACTTCAACTACATTCAACTTGAAACTTATTCATTTAGACCACAGTATGTCTCAGTCAATTCAGATAAGGTTTGATAAAGTCTTATCATAATTGCTCCAAACTGAAGTCATATAATGTTTATGATTTTTTAGAGGGAGACCCAAATAACTACCTCACCTACTTCAAGCGTGGTACAGTGTACTACGCACTTGGCAAAGCAAAATTTGCACTGCAGGACTTTAGTAAGGTGAGTACTTTAAATATGTATATTTCTGGTTTTTATCTAAAAATATATAATAAAAGTAATGTTGAATATTTTATAATATTCAACTTCATTATATCCATAAAACTTATTCATTTAGCATTTTAACATTAAACATATTGCCAACAATATTATTTGGCCACTGTAAATAATACTACTAGTTAAGTAGTTCAATGTATTTCACTTTTACTGTATTTGAACCAAACTATTCTCCATACTGTGCATACCGTCCATTGACAAAGTTTGAATGTACAATGATAATGTGACTATTATTTATAATTTCTAGGTATTGGAACTTAAGGCTGACTTCACATCGGCAAGGCTACAGCGCGCCAATGTGTATCTCAAACTAGCACAATATGTTGAGGCTAAGGAAGACTTTTTACAAGTGGTGAGTTTGATGTTAGCTTCATTACAAGGTTGTTGCTGCACTGGCTTTAGTGTATTATCCGTTTGTATTGTCTCACATTAGCAATCTGTAGTTACTTCTTATATGCATGCACCAATTGTGTAATGTAAATGTATTTTTAAAGATAATACTCAATACTCCTTACATAGCAGACTTCCTAGTTCATACAATGGTACTTGTATGACCCTATAATCAAACCCAAAACCATCAGATCTGAAGGCCCCTAGTCCAAAAAGGTGATATGCCTGTCCTTCATAATGGTCTCACAATCATAATATGTATTAATATTTTTGACATAAATTATGAATTAGCTGTAATATTGTTTTACCTTGCCTTGACATTCTCATTCCAGTGAGTTGACAACAAAAAAATCTGTTTTGTCACATGATTGCATATTAAATAATACCAGTAGTGTTTCACAATTAGCTACATATTGGTCACTTATATGGCAACACATGTATTTTTAGTACATACTGGTGAATGTGTGTTGCAACTGCCCTAGCTTAAGTCACTTACTTGTTTTGTTAGTTCTTAAATCCATGTAACATAAACATTTATATATTTTTTTCAACATGGTGATGAGTGAGTGTCACAAAAAAGGTATTATAGTGCTTTTTAAAAGCATGTGGTAGAAAAATCCAAAAAAAAATACAGGAATGTGGCCTAATTGTTATAGAATATTATTCTGTATTATTGTTGATATTTTAAAAATAATTGTTCCTGGAGTGTATAGTTTAACAGGAGGAGGCCCAATGTAACAGGCCTCTGTATGCACCAACAATTGCCGATAGCCCAATGAACACTTCTCTATAATAAAACTGGAAAATACATAACATGTATTAAAATAACTTTATCAAATCTTCATACGTATGAAGCCATTTCACAGTACAATATTTCAGAATCGGAATTATGAGAGCTAATCAGTAATACGTGATGGAATAGCATTTTAATACTGCAATGTTATGCTCAGTATTTCACGCGTAATGTTGTTGATTTTATTTGGTCAAGTGTTTGAAGTTATCGCGTCACGTCACTTATCAGTACTTGTCGGACGCCATCTGGGCCCGGCCGCTGTAAAATTAATGCCGCGTATAATTAATGCGGTTTTTTTGTAACTGTTGGATTCATAATATTAATTAAGTATCCAGGCTGGAGTGTTATCGTAATTACTTTATGATTATAATTGAAATATCCAAAAATTATAAATGGAATGTAAACATTGTAATGACTAGAGCAATACGCTTCGTCAAAAAATTTGCGTTAAAAATTAATTAGTTTGATGCTTATTTATTAAAAATCGAACTAATGGTATTTGCCCGACGTTCAAGATATTTCCTGTTCTTCGTCCTCTATATTGGAAGCAGCAAATGCCTCGTGAAATAAAATGATACGTTCGTTACTTGTTTAGTAACGTGTTTTGTATAGATCCCTAACGGCAAACGAAGTAACAGCGGGAAATGGCCAGTGCCCGTTCGTGAAACAGCTGTAGGTACAATGAAGGCTCTTTCCCCAGACGTACGCGGACCCGTACAACGAGGAGGCGATAAACAACTACCACCTGATAGACAGCTACATCGAGGACCTGCGGCTGGTGGAGGCCTACTACCGAGGGGGCGACTTCCGGGCCGCCGCCGAGCTGGCCACGCGCCTCCTGGAGCTGTCCCCCTGGTCGGCGCACCTGCGCCAGCTGCGGGCCGAATGCTACATCGCCCTGGTGAGCCCAGCTTAAAAGTATTTATATTGTATACAATGTTACCCGCGGGTGAGGCGGCGGCCGAAGTTACTCAAAAAAAGTAGCCTAAGTTACTCCTTAGATCATCAGCTACCTATCACTGAAAGTCTCGTCATAATCGGTCCAGCGGTTCCAGAGATTAGCCGAAACAAACAAACAGACAGAAAAAAAATAAAAAATAAAACCATCATTTTGGTCTATGTATTGTGTATACATACTTACATATAAAGTAAAAATTGGTTATTTTATTATTACAAACAGACACTCCAATTTTATATTTGTTTAAATGTGGTTCATGCACTGTTTATGTGGTACCAACTTTTTTGTATTTTTTAATGTAATTTCTATCTCCAATGAAATCTTTCTTTATATCTTATACATAAAAATGAATTGCTCTTCGTTAGTCTCGCTAAAACTCGAGAACGGCTGGAGCGATTTGGCAAATTTTGGTCTTGAAATATTCGTGTGAGTCCAAGGAAGGTTTAAAAGGTGAGATTATTTATTGATTCTGAGGCGGTACGAAGTTTGCCGGGTCAGCTAGTTTTATTATAAAACTCGAGTGAAGCGAATTATTTAATACTTTTGTATGCGTAAAAAAGAATAAACGAGTCAAGAACGTTGACGAGAAGTAACGTTGCGGTGTCGCAGAACGACCTGTTCTCCGCGGTGTCGGACATCCGCTCGGTGAACCGGCTGCAGCAGGACTCCACGGACGGGTACTTCCGCCTGGCCACGCTGCTGTACCGGCTGGGCCACGTGAGCGACGCGCTCAAGGAGGTCCGCGAGTGCCTGCGGCTGGACCCCGAGCACCGGCAGTGCTTCCCCTTCTACAAGAAGGTGAAGAAGGCCGACAGGCTGCTGCTGGAGTGCGAGCAGCTGGCCGAGGCGCGGGACTTCGCCGGATGCGCCGCCAAGGCCCGGGGGCTGCTCCAGCTGGAGGACGAGGTCACGCTCGTCGTGTTCGAGGGCCGGCGCTGGCTGTGCGACTGCCTGACCAAGGTGGGTATAAAGGGGGGAGGGGGAGGGGGTCAGGCCCTGCGCAGTGCTGACCCTTGTCTATCCGCAGGACGAGCAGTTCGGAGAGGCGCTGGCGGCGTGCGGCGCGGCGCTGGAGCTGCAGAGGGACGCCGGGGTCCTCTGCGCCAGGGGGGACGCCTTGCTGGGGCTCGACATGTTCGACGACGGTGAGAGACGCAGGGGCCGAGGCCGAGCACCCGCAGTGCCCATCTTCCTCTATAACGCGTGTTTCCCCCGCAGCCATACTCTCCTTCAAGGAGGCCCTGACCCTGGAGGAGGGCCTGCAGCGCGCCAAGGACGGGCTCAGCCGGGCGCAGAAGCTGCAGAAGCAGTCCGAGCAGAGAGACTACTACAAGATACTGGGAGTTAAGAGGTACGGGGATACGGGGCGGGAGCTCGAAACGAAGGTAGCTTTTAAAAGTGTACTCCTGCGTAACGCGGCCGCGTTGTGTGTCAGATCCGCGAGCAAGCAGGAGATCGTGAAGGCGTACCGGAAGGCGGCGCAGAAGTGGCATCCGGACAACTACCACGGGGACGACAAGAAACTCGCGGAGAAGAAGTTCATCGACGTCGCCGCCGCCAAGGAGGTAAGCGTGCCCGAAGCGAAGGACCTCCCTGCGTCCGCGGGTAATGATGCATATTCGTGTTTGCCGCCAGGTGCTCACGGACCCCGACAAGCGCGCCCAGTTCGACTCGGGCACCGACCCCCTGGACCCCGAGGCGCAGAGGGGGGGGCAGGGGGGCCCCTTCAACAGCCCCTTCCACCACTTCCAGCACGGGAGCCCGTTCCAGTTCAAGTTCCACTTCAACTAGCTGTCCGCCGCCATACCCTTGCACTTTGCGAAACTATTTCGCACTCTGAGGAAGAACTGCTTTCGCAGAAGACTTGTTCGCATTTCCGCCTTCATTTTCAAACAAACTTACAAGGTGCAATAGACGCCAAATATATACATCCAAGGGCGCATAGCCTACCGAAAGTTCAGTTCAGTTAATAAATTGTGTTTCTATGTTGAAGTGTGAGCCAGAAAGTAAAGTTCCTCCGTTAAAATAGTTTACGTACCAAACGTGTTCCATCGGAGATGGGCCGCCCAGCTATCGCAATTCAATAATGATCCTATGAAAACGTAGCACTTGGTTTACAATTTTATCTATTCTGTTGACGTGTTCCGCCATTATATGCGAAGAAATCATTTACATATCTACTGAGAGTATAAGTCTATTAGTCCGGGATCCCCGGTACATTGTTTTCACTTGATTACTATCAAGCTAATTTTTCGTGAGTAGCTTCATTGTCATGAGACGCCCAACATTTTCTGGTCGATAACTCTTGATTGTGGTAGCTAACAGAGGTAGCAAGGGTGAAATTTGTTGATTTAATGATTCTAAAAAAATTATTACTAAAAAAAAACTAAACTAAACTAAAAAAAAGCACCCGGGCTTTTTGGTATCATCATCATCATTTTTCATCATGGTTTGATCAAAGAGTCCTCCACTTCCAATATGTATGGATAACGAGGTCATAAAAAATGATTACTAACCAGCTGGGTTTTTTTTATTTACTTAGTAAATATTTATATTATTTAACCGTCATATTGTCCTACAAGTTGCGTGGTACGTTATCCCGGTCCTACGCTCAAAAGTTGTTAAAACCACAAGACCCATTTTGTCATCACTAACTGTAGGACAATAATTTTACATGATAGGTTAGTGTATTCTCTGCCCAAATGATGCAATGTCCTACAAGAAAACAGGTAGGTAACACGAGTCCGACAAAAATTGTAATTTTTTCGTTTTCCTACTTATAACTTACTAGCGACCCGAACCGGCTTCGCACGGGTGCATGTATTATACATATAAACCTTCATCTTGAATCACTCTATCTATTAAAGAAAACTGCTACAAAATCCGTTGCGTAGTTTTCAAGTTTAAGCATACATAGGGACGGACAGCGACTTTGTTTTATACTATGTAGTGATGATACTGTGAAAACATCTTTTTTTTTATTTAAATAAATTATTTTTCTTAAGTAGTACAAAAAAATAATTATTTACATATAAAAAAATAATATTCATCAGATTCATCTGATAAATTTTCAGTATCATCACTGTCATTTTTATCTATTTCATTTTCCTCGTCTTCTGTCTCTGTAATAACGTAAAAAATTAAGTATTTTTTTAACTTAAAATGAATCCACTTCGTTTTATAGTGTGCAAAACTTTTTATATAGTACGGATTCCGCTATACAACGACATTCACCATTATGTTTAATGGATGTAAATTATTTTATTAGAAATTTAGTATGTAAAAAATAATTTAAGAAAATGGGTTGCCTGAAAAAGTCCAACGGGTTGCCGCAACGCAACAATATGACGGTTAAATAATATAAATATTTACTAAGTAAATAAAAAAAAAACCAGCTGGTTAGTAATAATTTTTGATGACCTCGTTATCGATAGGTACATATTGGAAGTGGAGGACTCTTTGATCAAACCATACATTTTGTAGGACAAATACATTTTCGAATAATTTAGATAATTCTCATCAGATATACCAAAAATCACCCGGTTAGTAATAATTTTTTTAGAATCATTAAATCAACACATTTCACCCTTGCTACCTCTGTTAGCTACCACAGTCATGAGTTGTCGACAAGAAAATGTTGGGCGTCTCATGAAAATGAAGCTACTCACGAAAAATTAGCTGGATAGTAATCAAGTGAAAACAATGTACCGGGGGACCCCGGACTATATCTAAATGTGGGAGAAGTTGAAACCCGAGTGCGGGTGCTCGATGGACTGAGACCATGTACATGTTGACGAAATAATGATGTCATAATAGTTCTTACAAGGTGTACATAATTGCTCGCAAATATAATGTGTAACGAAAGTAAAGGAGCATGATTCTTTTTTAGTCAATTGGTTACACTCGTGTTTGCCATAGTTTTATACTTTTACAGTGAAATCACAGCACTCAATGAAACAAATTAAGTTTGCACTCGTTAAAGAATCGCTAGTATATATTGTCAGAAAATGAGTGGCCCTTAGTATTGAGCTGCGTTGTTCAATCGAAGAGGATTTATTATACACGTTAGTCAAGTCTTGCATAATGGGCAAGTTTTTTCAGTAGGTAACATCGCAATTTGTCTATAATAATGAGAGATTCAAAATGACTGATTATGGAGTATGGAAGCAAAGAGGACAATTTTATGTGTCGAGTTGTAACCTGCAAACAAAAGTTCAAAAACTCTAATAAGCTTATTTAAATTACTCTTTCCATGGTAACGTTTCTATGTTCCAACGACTACCTTCTTCAGGGCCCAATATTTCGATTTCAGGGTCTTTAACCTCCTTAAGAATAACTTCAACGTTTGCTAAGTTATGATCTCTGATTTCATGATGGAGCAAGTCCGCTTTTCGCTTTAATAACAGTGGAAATTGGATTGTTCATTTTGTACTAATAAAAGATAACACTAACATTCTACACATACCTTCTCATACTACGAATGTCAATGATTTGTTAAGATGTTCATACACATTCTGTGATTTTTTATGCATAGGTATGTGTTAATATTGGCACATCACTTGGCCATTTGTACAGTTGCCAAATCACTTATTTGGCCATTTATACAAATACCCGACGTGCGTCCAACAAACAAAAAAATTACGTCAATTGAAATACTGACTAATATTGCTAGTTGTTTGGTGTATGATAACACCCATGTTGAAATATCAAACTTTATTTGATACATTACGAAGTCCTCCGCAGTCAAATGAAATAAATGTTTATTTATTAATAATTTATTTTGTTGTGATTCTAATAACTTTGTAAATATTATACATAGAATATAAGTTAGTCAAAAAAACGCTGTCTTTTATTTCGAAGGTCTTAAAAGTAAATAAGAATATAAATAGGTACTTATAATTTAATTATATTAATGTGTCCAACATTCAGAATAATGTATGGCAGATATGCTGTCAATATAATATGATTGTAAATATCTGCACAAGGTGACTGCTAAAATATTGTACTTACTGATGGACATGACATATTAAGTAACCAATAAAAAGATAAAATAGGCAAACAACCGCCCGTCGCCCGAGCCGCGATTTACCTATTTTTGGTAATGTGTGCCAGTAGACTGACGAATAAGTTTTAGGCACCTCGAACCGAAAAAATGGTATCTACCATACATTGGTCCTGGATGACTATAAGTAAGACTAGTGACTTCAAAACCTACTCATTTGATCAAGTCTAATCAATTAATGACCTATTGATGTATATCATAGATTATAATGGTCAAGCCTCATCGCTCCACATGATTTTCGGCTTCCGTGCCTTCGAGTCCCGCAGCTGCTTGGCGACTCGCTCGGTCTCGTTGCTCAATTTGGTCTTGTCTTCTTCTTTCTCACAGACATACCTGAGAAAACATCAAGTCATAATTGGTGAACTTATCGTAATAAGGTCACTCATTTTATTCGTAAGGTACTTCTCTGCTGTATTCAATCCCCAAGAGCAAAGTCTCTTTAGTGTTTACTCTGCCACTCACCGATGCCTGAGCGCGCAGTCCTGTCCGCGGAACACGTAGCTGACGAGAGCGGGGTCGTAGACCCACGCCAGGCAGCGGCCGTCGCCCACGATGGTGGCGGTGGCGGTGGCGGGGCCAGTGGCGTTGGCGGGTTGGCCGCTGGTGCCGTTGCTGACCACGGGCCGCGCTGAGTGCGCCCAGATCCAAAGAAGGCCCGGGTTCAGCCCGCCAGTCCAGAAGTCCCCGCCTGGAATGACTCGTTGTTATCTCAGCCTATAAGTACCTCACTGCTGGCTCTTTATACGTTGGCCACCGCGGCTAGATTTTGTAGCTTTATGTGCTTACGTCTCTTTCCAAACTGTTGATTGGTAATGTTTTGAATTGGAAACCCTTTGCCAGAGACAAGCTCAAAACATTACAGTAAGTACAAATTACTCATAAAATAATCCGAATCCATAGCAGTAAACCTGATGGCAATGATCCTCAAGAAATAGTTGCCACCCTTGTGAAGAGAATTGGCTTTGGATAACTAATTACGAGAACTTGAATAAATGATCCCAATTGTGCTTTACTCCGGCGAGAATTGACACTTTCACTGCCATTTTCACTTAAATATCGTTTAGCCGACATTAATTATGGATGGTGGTGTGGTGCCATCAATAACTATCGCATTTCACAGACAGTTCTTTAAAATCCATTTGGTGTCTATTTGAAAACTTTGCCTACGCCGAAACAAATACATATATCTTAAGCATCAATATACCGACGGGTGCCATACACATAAGAAGGACACTAACTCCAATTAAGGTTGATTTTAACTGTATATACGTACGGGTAAACCTATAAAGAATCACAAATAACATTCATAAACCGACCTTTGAGTCTTTTCTCGGCGAAGACAGCAGAGACGAGGTGCCTTTTCTCGTCTTGTGTGTCGATCTCGAGCAGATGGGCCCCAAGCTTGCGGCAGGCGAAGCTGGCGCCCTTCCAGTTGACCGCTTCCGACGAGAAGTGATAGCATCCAGTGCCCGCGCGAGTGAAGTTACTTGTGCAAGGCTCTAGTTTACAACAAAGTCATCGTATGGGCGTCATATTCTTTCGCTGTCCGGTCGAGTTTTAATGCCGACGTAACAATAATTTAGCTCGTGGAATACCTATATAATGTTGTAGATAATATGTGGGTAATGAATTGTTCATACCTGTGTCTTGGTGACGGATTTTGAATACAAAGTGTCGCCACCCCATTCCATCCCGAAAGTACATCCATGTCAGGAGTAAAGAACAAAAGAGGCAGCCATCTAACCTCAAGGAAAGTAAAACTTGATACAAACCTTGTGCCAGCACGTCTGGCCAGCGTGGTACAGTGGGTTAATATCCGTCCATCGGAGGAGGCCCGACTTAGATGTGGTTCAATTATGGGCACATTTGATTAGGATGAGCCGAGCAGTCTGCTGCTGGAGATGAGCCATCTCCACAATCACCTCCCGGCCCTTTGCCACCCGCATCTGGCGGATTCTAGCAACCTTAGCCTGGCCAACACTCGGGGCCTTCCGGTGTGCTTCCGGTATTCGGTCGCTATTTGAGGAGTTTCTTACAGGTCTCGATTTTTAGCCAAATGTCATAACAATAATGAATAAGCTTACCTGGTTTATTATCGACTCCGGCTACCAAGTAGTGCACGTTTTCCTCCATTTTGCGGAGTCGCTTCTCCATAAGGTCAACTCTGTAAACTAGCTTCTCGATGGCGCCCAACAGGTAAAGATCGGTCTCGGAAACCTGCTTTTGCGGCGGGGGCCTGCTCTCGTCTACGCGATCCACGGTCTGGTGGCTTTGGTGGTATACGGGAGACTGATGCGGTCCGTGCACTGGAATGGGCTGCTGGTTTGGTGACGGTGGCGGCTGGGAGTATAACGGTTTTTTTCTTTAAAATATTGAAATACTTTCGCATTAGGATTTCTTAATGACTCGAAGTAAGTTTCTAGGTAAGTAAGTAAGTTAAGTTAAGTAAGTTTATAGTAGTCTCATATCGTGTAGATGATATTAATGAGTACAAATCTTGAAATGAAAACAAAGCAATCTGCCTGGCGCGAAAATCGTGTGATTAAGTTACAGGCACTTATAAATTGTCTGTCCGACCATTGATCAGATCTGTAAATTGAACCGAAGATATCGCTATCCATCCATATAATTTGAGTAGAGCCAAGCTATACATAAAATACGTCATGTAGTGGTTCCAATTTGTCAAATGTTGTCTTAGCAAGGCGCAACCGTCAACCGACCGACCGACCGACCTAGGTAATAATAAGGTCGGTCGGTTGACATTATAGTATTAAGTATATAAGGTACTCCTAATTTAATTTATTCATAAATCATAGGTTCTCAGGAAAAAAAACGTTAATCTTAAAATATTTGCAAATACTTACGTAACTGGGTTTGAACTTGTCTTTATATGGATTAGGTGGTCTGTTCACAATCTTGCCTGCCCCCGGTGGCGGCGGAGGCGTAGCCTGCCACTCCTCGTACCGCTGCGCGGCAGACGAGTGATGCGGAGGCCGCAGAGGCGGAGGAGGTGCCAGCAGAGGGCTGTCCATGCGATCCGTCACGTAGTACCCTTGCGTGGGCAAGGCCATGATCCGCCCTGGAGATGCACATTGACACAGTTCATTCTACTCACTCTTTCTATCGTTAAAACACATTTAGGAGTCATCTCGGACGCATTTAAGTCCCACCAAAGTCACCTTGTCTTCCTTGTGATGTGGCAGCGACTGCCCATTCTTCGAGTGCGGCGCTCCAGGGGCCGAGATCGTCGAGCGGCACGCACAAGTCATCCGGTTCAGTACTGTTAAGAGTGCCACCACTGCTGGCAAGCGTCAGACACAGCACCGCTTGGACCAATAGCCACATTTGCGAAACGGCAGGCATAATATTGTGGAAATTTAGGGTTGTCCCTTCTGGAACACACATACATAGATTGTAAATTAAAAAATTGTAAAATAAATTGATTGTAAATTAAAATTGTATTAAACTACAGCTATAACTGATTATGTAAAATAGGAGCCCCATTAAAATTGTTTTGTAAGCTAATGTTGAACTGAGTGTAAATGTTATCTGACATACTTTTTGTTACAAGTACCAATGCTATGCCTGCGTTACAATGTTAATATGGTATAGTTATAGCTACGTTGCCAAAATGCAGTTGAGGGGGACATTATGGAATTTATCCCTAAAAATATATGGGATCATTTTATTCCGTGTTCTTGCCAACTATGTTATGAAAGTTTGCCTTATTGAAATCGGCAGTAAATATTAAATCGCTGACCTGGCTGATTCCTTAAAGTAATAGAAACACCAACTACAGTCTCTGACATTCTTCTCCCCCGAAAGCCTACTAGAATGGTTTCCGTATATAAGGAATAGAATTAAATACAACACCAGTCATATAAGATAATTATTTGATTCCTGGTCGTCGTTTCCCATCTTTGGGGAAAATGCTTAGGCAATATCCGGCGGATTGGCCCGGATCTTACTGAACGCAGCCTACATTACGTTTATTTCCAAACAATATGAGTCACGGCATTCAGCTGTCAGTGTTATCGGTATTACGTGAGGGGTCAGCGCCTCAACAGCTTGCGCAACCGCGCGCAACGCCTGGTGAAAGTGGATACCAGGTAAACAAGGATCCACCTTTAAATATTATGGCATATTTATGTTCTGCAGATGCGAAATTTTATTGTGGAGAAAGTGGAGTTCCTTCCATTACTGACTACACGACACGACCATTGGCCAGATTTGACGTTTAATAATTCCCGATGCAGCGAACTACTGAATATGAAATGATTAATGAATAATAATCAAATCAACAGCGACTCTTGGTTCTGGGAGAAAACCTCAAATATATCGCAGTTTTACTGTTTTACAACAAAAGAGTAAACTTTAATTAAAGTGGTTTTAAAACACACTGGGTTTATTTGGTACCTACGTACCTACTAAAATATGCAGAAATATAAAGAATATTCTTTTTTATTGCTGATTTTAGTGAATCACAATTATGTATTATTAATGTCAGTATTTTCGCCCAAGCCCAAAGATCCATAAAGAAGAAAATGAATTATTTGTGTAACAATATTTGAATAACTTTCTGATAAGCAAAAGAAAGTTGTACATACCTTTTAAGTCACCGTCCACGCGTCCACATTCGAAATATAGTCAATTAATATCACTTTTACCGGCAATGAACTTGGCTAAGCGTTCGAGAGAGTTGCGTGTGGCGTGCGCATGGACCGCGTCTGAACATTCGTCTGCGGATGTGCGCGGGAAGGAGAAATTGAAGCGTATGGCCACCGATCTACGCGTGCTGGCCCGGTCTGCCCCACTGCCAATCCGATCACCTTGTTACTGCAACACTTATTGCAAACATTGCAATCAATACTATAAAAGCGAATTTCACAGGAACAACGCGTTATGGGAATGCCCAGAAATTAGGTACTCGGATTCGTAATAATGCTCGGGAGTATTGTGTACTGTTCATAGTTAGCTGGTTAATTTAGCTAGATAAATAGATTTTATGAATAAATTTTACTATTTATTGCTGATGTTGGACCTTTGGCGAATATTACGCGAGTTTGCTCTCACAAATCTGTCTTATCCCAGCCTTATATCCAAAAAATAGCGATCTAAAAAAAGCAACAGAATTTCTTGCCGGGTCTTATAAGTAGAGCTGCATTCCCAACCAGTGGTCTTCATCATCATCAAGCCTAAAGCAATATCGTGACATGTTTCTTAAAATAGACTTCACCAAAGTGGACCACTCCTATGAATTCGTCAGCCATAGAAGTGCAAGCAGCTTCGTTACTATGATCCAATGCAAAGTTGAAACAAAAATATTACTGTAGGTACCTAGCTAATTTGTTCTAAAAATAACAAAATGATATGGGTTTTGAAAATAAAAGTCGCCGTTAAAACAAAAAATATAATAACAGGTCATATTATATTACTTTCATTATGTAAAAGTGTTTTTTTTTATATAAATTTTAACACATTAATAATTATTTCATAGGTTTAAAGTTAAATTTAGTACTAGCATTACATAGTAAGAAACGAAAAATAAATATTTTACAAGTTGCACAAACATGCAAATATACCTGCTGATCGCAACATTTTACAAAGTATGTAGTTAATTGTCATACAATTTTTAATCTACTTTTTACATCGCAGTTTTTCTTATTCGTACCTACCTTTATACAAAAACATATTAACATTTTCTACAATCGATATAATTGTATGAACTACCAACAAAATACGTTATAGGTATACATTTGGTCATATTATGGTAAACCGTAGTTTCGGATATCATTAATTCGTGCCTACCATTGCGTAGACTCAATTTTTATTTTCTTTTTAAAAAAGAAAGATAATGAGAATTGTATTTAGGTACGTCAAAGTAGTTGATAATTCTGATGACCTACAAATCCTTTACGTTTGTTACTAGCCATAACATGTCTCGTCCTTAACTTTCGTGGGTCTATAGTGGCATATGCGGGAGGAGGTCCCGGGGCCGCCAGCGGCAAAGGTTCGGGGTCACAGAAGAGAGTAGGGGGCGCCAGGAACACGGGCTGCGGCCGGCTCATCAACGGGGGGAGTACGGAAGGAAGAGCGTAGGCGTTCGCCGGAGCATTCGCTGGCGGAGGATGAACAGCAGAGAACGGTGCCGATCCCTGAGATGTCTTGCGCGTCCTGTTGGTCGGCTGAAGGTGACGCACGGCTATGGTGTGGTACTTTGCGGGCATGACCACTTTTTTGGAAGCAGATTTTTTATTACGACTATTTTGGGACGATATCGGATGGCCCACGGGGAACATACGCTGCCCGGCATCAGCATGAGTTGGGGCTGGTCCAAGATACGCGGTAGGTAAGACAAGGTGACGAGGGTGCTGAACGGGATCGGTCATGTACGGAAGATGTTCCGAAAGAGGATTAGTGTAAATTGGTATACCAACAGTATTTACATCAGAAGGAGGGGATGTTGGCGCAGGATAGATATGGCTTGTCATGGGTTTAGTCTTCATAGGTAGGGGTGGAGCTTCTTCCAAAGAGGGATGTCCCCTAGGAGACCGTTCGCCCGGCAAGGAAGGATAAATATTGGCCGCTGGAACATCGTGGCTCGCTGTCGCCTTGGTTTGCTCGCTAGGCGGGTTCGCGCCCGCTTCGGTGTCTCCGCTCAGAAGTAGACGGTGAGGTTCAGGTGGTCGGCCAGCGCCGGGTTGGTGGCGTCCGCGAAGGAGTCCCCCCCACTGCCCTGCAAACGTTCTTCTGTTACACGCGCATTGGCTCGTCCACGCCCCGCCCCCGCCCCGGTTAGTACGCGAAAAATAAGATTATAGGTATAGGCTCGTCAAGATGGCAGAAGGGAAACTTAGCTCAAGTAAAGTCGAAGCGCAAGCGAACCCTTTCAACTACATAATTCATGCTCGACTCGGATGAAGGATCAATGGAAGTAGATGTCGTGAAATCCGAGGGAGCGCAGCCCGTACCTTGGGGTCGTGGGCGTCGTCCCAGCTGAGCTTCTTCACCCTGGCCGGGATGGTGGCCGCGGGCCAGGCCACCCCCGAGCGACCCCCGTCGCGGGCCTGCAGGTGGTCGCTCATCAGGGCCTCACCCGCAGGGGGCCCGGGGGCCAAGGGGGCCACTTTGCTGCGCGGGTGGCGCTGCGACTGCCTGCTCGGCGGAGCACCTGTGGGATCCCATGGCAGGCAATCTCATTTCAAGAGAACCGCAATAATAAATCACAAGCGTGTAGAGAAGGTGCGGCGTTTTTTGCAAACGATTATAGATTCACTGAATACTCTTAATACATCATGAAAATTCAGTTTGACGTGGAACTGCACCCTCGATCGCGTCGCCTTAGCATTAAATTTGTTCGAGTGAAATGCATATTGCAACTTTTAGTAGAGAAACAGTAGATATTTACCCGAAGCTTGCAGAGGGGCGGCGGGCAGAGAGTCGGTCCTCAGGTCGAGGCTGCTGCTGGAGTTGGCCAGGATGGTGCTGGCCCCGGCGCTGACGCTCAGCAGGGAGCCCGAGCTGGCCGCGGGCCGCAGCGGGGGCCCCGCCGCTCCCGGGGTCGCGGGAGTCGCGGGGGCCGCTGGCGCCGGGGGCGAGGGGGTCCGGGGCTTCTCGTGCGCCGAGTAGCCGCCCTTGCCCGGGCTCACGGCGGTCCGCTTCGAGCGCCGCCGACTACCGTCACAAATTGACCGACGTTAAACGCTCTCCCAATTTTATCATCTTTAGAATTTGCCACGCGCGTATTCGCTCCCGCAGATTCCTAAATCATTTGGCAGAATCCGTCGTTTTATTTTGGCGAATTGAATAAGCGAACGTATTTGGAACTCAATATTATCAGAGTGGCCGAGGCCTCGGCTTCCATCCGTCGAAACAGCCGCAGGCGAGCACGATCTCCCCGCGCGGGCAATGGGCAAGAGGGCGGCCTTACGTGGTGGCGATGTACAGCAGCAGCAGGCACACGAGCAGCGCCAGCGCCGCCAGCGCCGCGCCCAGCACGGCCAGCAGAGGCGGCAGGGGGGCCGGGGGGTCCTCCTCGCGCCGCGCCCGGGGGGCCACCACCACGCGCACCGCCACCGAGCTCTGCGGACAAGCACGGCGTGAGGGGGGTGCCTTGCGGGAGAGGCAGAGGCGGGGCAGAGGCGTACCTGCCGCGGAGGAGCCCCCGAGTCGGTGGCCGTGGCCACGGCGCGCAGGACGGAGGCGGAGGAGGCGTTGAGCGCGCGCACGGCCTGGGCGCGCACCGCCACCTCGCCCGACGGGCTCACGTGCAGCATGCTGCGGCAGAACGCGGTTATTGCTCACGGGACTCTTTCATTTTGGGACTTATTTAGCTTCGCAAAGGAACTCACCCGGAGTCGGGCCCTGCGAGCGCGAGCGAGACGGTCTCCGCCCTGTCCCCGTCGAACACCTCCAGCTTGCCCACCGGCAGCAGCTCCGCGTCCTCGGCGATGGCGTCTTCGTCCAGTCGGAACTCGTACTCCGTGTACCGGAAGCGCGGCTCCCACTCGTTCTCGTTTTGAACTGTGATGTTGATGGATGCCGTGTCGTTCTGGAACCGTACGGTTGCTGACCCTTATTTAAATGCCTTGTCGGTCTAGTGATTGGATCGACGAGTGCCCGCCGGTTCGATTCCGAAGTCGAACAAGTTCATGTTTGTAAACTGCCCCCGCGATACAGGATATAAAAGGTGCAGGGATTTCGATAAAAAAATCGATTGCCAATAGGGGAGGGCGACTACACTATAAATTGGTTTGAATATGGACCTACTAATTAGACCTATACTCTGAACTCTGAGTTGCGAAGTAAACAGAAGGCTTACTTAAAATGGCTTCACTAGAGGAAACCGTCTTAATTTCCAAACCACCAAACTATATAAGTTACAAAAGTAACGAAGGAATACGTCGTTTACTGACCGTTACGCCATCGGTGACCATGACTTGGTACCGGTAGGAATCGGTGACTTCGTAGTCCAGCGGCCGCCGCAGTACCACTTCACCGCCGCCGTTAATCGCAAATTTGTCCAGGAAGCCGCGGTCCGATACGTAGAACTGCAACCCGCTCTGTTACAAAATGTTATACAATACAATGTGATTCTGTTCTAAAACAAAGTTGCGTTAAATATTTTTTTTGGCGCTTTCAAAACATTGGGTTCGAATAAAATAATACGATCAATCGTATTATTTTATTCGAACCCAATGTTCTGGAATGGATCAATATGACAAGATTCTTCCTGGAAGATTTTAACAAACCTGTCACTAGGTAAAGTACAAGAAAACCAAGAACAACTATCTCTTGCAGGAAATGATTTCTTGAGGGTTCCATCTCTTGCTCACACAGATGCATCGAAATGGCCCCGGAATCGACCCAGGCGTATATTTACACCCACAGTGCTATAACAGTCGCTGTATATGACAGAGCTCACCTTGTGTGGTGGGTCCGTATGCAAGGTAAGCAGGACGGTGCCCAGAGGCGCCGCCTCGCTGACGGCGGTTGAGTAGTGGCGTCGCCGGAAGCGCACGCCCGGCCCGCTTCCGGAGCCAGTGCCGTTCCAGTTCCCGTTCCCGCTCCGGGCCACGGTGAGCGTCGCCAGCGCGTACCGGTCCGCGTTGTCCACTTGCGTCGCCTGCACACGGACACGACTCTTTTGCTGTACGCGAAGTGTCGCACGAGGCGCGTAAAGGACACACGCAACCAAGCTACAACTGGATGTGCAACTCTTAGATAACCCTGCCTCCGACCAGCGTGACACGATCCACAAATATTTTTTCTGTTGCTTCCTGAGCTACAAGAGGCAATAACCCCGCAATTGATATGATCTGAGATGTTGATGAGGAATTAAGATAAGGCCACCTTAATAACAATGGTGATGGGCTGAACCAGCTCGTCGATTAGCCGCTTGGTGGCGGCGAGCTGACCGGTGTCCTTGTCGACAACCACCAGGCGGCCGAAGTCCCCCGTGGCCGAGTACTGCAGCGGCGCCTTGATGCCCAAATCTTGATCCATGGCCGATATTGGCTCGGGAGATATCGAGAGCACTGTTCCCTGAAATTTATTGGAACTAATTGGTATTAACCAAACATCATACAAATTAGTTTGTAACTGCCCGTGGTTTGGAGACAGCTGATGATGACAATAAATTGCTCTCATAAGCATTATCAGGAGAAAAAGAGTTTTTCGGTTTTTTTTTTATAAATCTTCTATATTTTATGCACTTAACCTATACCTAACCTTTGGAAAATATTGGCAGACTTGCATGTGGTGATTGATTTGGAAAACACAGTTTCACCACCGCAGTCCATCCGGAGTAAGAGCTGACAAAAGACATAACGAGGCTGAAGAGCCACAAGAGAATGAAACAAGACACGAAAACCTATGCCCACCCCTTTGGCCAGCGTGGCACAATAGTACTATTGCCCTCCATTGGAAGAGATCTGACTCATCAGTGGGTCATCATGGGCTGAGTAGTGGTAGAATAGACTGTTTCCTACCTCTCTGGCATCGTCGGGCAGCAGGGCAGTGTAGTGTTCCCGAGAGAACTTTGGGTTCTGATCGTCAGCATCCAAAACCTCTACATACAGCAGCGTGTCGTTGTGGAGTGGAGGAGACCCTCCGTCTGACGCTCGCAGAGTTACCGTGAAGTTGTTTAGCGTCTCGTAGTCCAGTGGTTTTTTGATTACCAGCACGCTGTCCAGCTCGTTCGGGAACGCGAAATACTCCTACAAATTGGATTAAAAAGTGATATCGATAATGATGTCTTAGGTTTTCACGATCTTTACACATTTCCTGCAGTGATATCGATACCTTTGAGTTTAAACAATTTCTTAATTTTGACCGAACGAAGTCAAGGTCATTTCAGCGAGTGCTTTAGTTGTTCGACATGCATAAAGCCAGAATTGCTAGTCTTTCTAACACAAAGAACCATTAGAATGACGTTAAGCAACGTCTGGCTTTGCTGGGTACTGGGTGGCCATTATTTGTAACATACCCCCTCCGCTTTTCCAGGCTCGCTGCCATGCTACCATCATTATGTAATATATTCCCTGAAAAAATTGCGATTTCAAAAGGAACTACCAAATTTTGTAACAGCATTCCGATCCGATGGTAAATATGTATGTAGGCACTCACGCTGTGAGGCCCGGGCGGCAGCGAGTAGCGCAGCGTGGCGTGGGGCCCGGCCTGGTCGTTGTCCCGCGCGCGCAGCGGGGCCCCCACCCGCGCCCCCGCCGCGCTCAGCTCCGACAGGCGCACGCGGTAGGGCGCGCCGGCCCACACGGGCGCGTTGTCGTTCACGTCCCACACGCGCACCGACACCGGGATTATGAAGCTCTGCAGTGGGAAGCACAAGCTAGTACTTATCCTGCCTTAGTGGAATTGCGATTTCCCTCCCTTCTGTCCTGCTGCTGCTATGTTTTTGTACAATAATGATATCGAACCATAGACCTAAATTACCGAATACCGCAAATCCGTCAAGGTGCACTGTGAAAAATACAAGGTTAAAAGTAGATATTCACGGGATCTGTGGTACGCCTCCTGTCGCAGCGCACGTTGACGTACACGTTGGAGGGGCCGCTCTTCTCCTCCCGATCGAGCGCCCGCAGGAGTGTAAGGTTCTTAGTACCGGGCGCAATGGCAACGGCTGCATTGCGCTCCTGAAGTCGTAGCGTGATATCTCCCTGCTCTTCGCTAGGATCGCCATTCACGCTCAATGTACCTGGAATCACATTAAGATCTTTCTTTAAAACTGAAAAGCGAAAGAAAACACGTGATTATTTTAATCGAATACTAGCCGAAGCTAGCTAGATAGCGGGTATCCAGATAATTACTCTAAATTCATGAACCACCCAAAGCTGCAAGCTAAGAGCTTGGTCCTTTCTACAACGTAGTTACATTTAATGAATTATTTTGTAGGGCCTCACCTATAATACTTCCAACGGGCGTATCTTCGCTGATGAAGAAACTCTCGACGGCTCCGCCGTTCATCAAGTAACATCGGCTGTCCTGGATCGCTGAAATACAAACCCCAAATCAAAACCCGCCTTCAATCGGCCTATGACAAATATTTAGTTATACTGTACATACGGCTTTACCTCCTCGTCTACCTCCGTCGTTAGATAGGTGGGCTGCACAAACAGTAAACCATCCATGAGTGTTAGTCGTCTAATAAGGTATATAGTTTAAAAAGTTTATTTCGGAACAAGAACATGAGACATGGTAAACAGGTAAAACGATGGTAGCCGCAAAAGTATAAACTGCAGCGCAGCTACCAACGCCCTTCTTTAGATTAGAATGGAATGATGAGTAGGTAAAAATTGGGGTTTCCAGATCAGATAAGATCTGAAAACCCCAATTTTCAATAAATGTGTATTCAAATATACGAAATCTTGTTTTTGTAATAATGACCTACTATTTGAATATACTATTTATTGCATACTCATTCAATAGATTGTGATCTGTGTGATTGGTCATAGTTTTCAATCAATGTGTATTCAAATATACGAAATCTTGTTTTTGTAATAATGACCTACTATTTGAATATACTATTTATTGCATACTCATTCAATAGATTGTGATCTGTGTGATTGGTCATAGTTTTCAATCAATGTGTATTCAAATATCATAGTTTTCAATCAATGTGTATTCAAATATACGAAATCTTGTTTGTCTTAATGGCCTACTATTAGATACTATTAGACAGATCAGATAAGATCTGAAAACCCCAATTTTCAATAAACACCTAATTTACATCATAGTATTCAAATACCTACTATTATAATAAACCGTTCATTGAATTAAAAAACACCTATTCAAATAGATTCTTATCTGCATTACATTCAAATTGAATAATGATCAAAGGTAAAACTATGTGATTGGTCTTAGAATGTCACAAGGTTTAATTCTGATAATTGAATGCGCTCACACATTCTCCGATGTTATCTTATATCGGATTTTTGATATACTTACGTCATTGCGTTCTTCTATCTCACGAAGCGATGTATGTGCATTATTCGATGCGACTTTCAACCTTACTCTCATAAACTTTAAAACCACATGTCATCGCTTCGTGACGTAAAATAACAATTAGATGAGAGTATGTAAGTGAAAGGTTAAATAAAAATACTTTATCATTTATTAAGTACTATGATTTATTTTACGACATATTATTCGATACCTTTACAGCAATTTCTTTAACCGATTTATAAATGTCATCCATAAATATGTTTTTAACTACATGCTGCACGCACAATTCAGCATCACAATTACATAGCGAACTTATGATATCAGGGTAACTTTCCACATCATAAACTTCGATCCTGATCACTTTAGCACCACGCGTTAGTTTTTTTATACAGGTGAATGCAGCTGTTGAACTTCTCTTGAGCTGTTTGCTGCTGGGACCCTCCAGATTCAATTGTTTTTCATTTTTCTGTCCTACTACAGTATTCATAGGAATGAAGTTGAAGTAGTCGTTTTCGGAGTCCTGAAAAAAAAAAAAAAAAAAAAACAGAATGCAATTAGTCATGTTGAACTAAGTGTATACTTACATACGTTTTTATTCAAAAACTCTAATGTCAAGGGCTTATAATTATGTTATATTTTAATTGATAGATAAAATACTGTTAAAGAAAATATTACCACTTACCGACATTACGCGATGATATCCCCCGTTTTTTAGCCAGTCAGGACTCAGCAAGGGTACAAATTGAAATGATTGATTTAATATATTTTTTTCAATTTATATAATAATCGATTTTTTATCTATAGAGTTCAAAATCGTACAATTTTGTTAGATTTCGATAAGTACTCCGACAGTAGGACAAAAATGGCATGGTGAAATTGAAACCTCAAGACATCACGGCGCCAAACATTTTATTGTTTACTATAAATCTATATTGATAAAACAAACACTTACTGTACGTTTGTTCACTGTAATTTTTTCATACATTTTTATTGAGAAGATCAATATCATAATGGCATGCGAAACCATCGCATGTAAGTAGTACGTCTAATTTGCAACGTAAGTTCTAATTCTATTTAAGGAGATGGATCAAAACAATAATATTGTATTGCAATATCGACATACTATTATTACTCCTGGTTCTTATTAGTTTACACTTTAGGTATCATAATTTAAGGTTGAGATTTATACATTTGGTTATGATTGCAAAGCATTTGTCGCGTGAAGAAGTCCTGACTCAGGATTTTAGGTTAACGCATGCATTACATATATGGAAAAAGCTCACGTCGGCAATCCCGGCTATTTAAATATTGGACGGTGATTTAGGGGACATCACTTCAGCTACCAGAAGCTCCAGATAAACATCAAGTACCTACCTACTTACCAAGAATCAACCTACTCTACGAAAAATGTAAGTATTCCAAGTTCTTTAATAATACATAAATTAATAGACCTGCTCTTGTATTTATATTTTATAGTTTTATCTAGCGTGTTTTAGTATCGTGGTTTAATAGAGTAATGTTTCTGTGATAGTTATGTTTCAGTATTCTAAAAAGATGTACTTATTTCAATATTAGATGAACATAGATAGATAGATACATAGACAATAATAAAATAATAATAATAAATTAGAGTAGTGTACCTATCTGTGACATTTCAATGTGGTATGTACGCTTGAATAATGATTTGATTGTATTAATATGTTTCACTCTATTTCAGGTCGCACGAAAACGCCGAGACCCTTTTTCCCTCTGACGTCGACGAGGAACCTCAGGTTCAAAAAAAGAAGCACGACGGGCGAAAAAGGAAGCACGCATCGTCACGTACGTCTTCACCATCGAGAGCAAGTCCGGTGCCCCTACGAAAAATGTAAGTATTCCAAGTTCTTTAATAAAACATAAATTAATAGACCTGCTCTTGTATTTATATTTTATAGTTTTATCTAGCGTGTTATAGTATCATGGTTTAATAGAGTAATGTTTCTGTGATAGTTATGCGTCGTCGGCGAAACCGTCTGCGTCGTCCCATCCATCGGCTTCAAAGAAGCTGCATATCAAACCCATTCCTCCGAGGAAGTGCACGGCATACGATCTGTTTGGAGACGATAGCGAGGACGACGAGAAAGAGCCCCCTGCAGTTACTGGTAAAACACCATTAGCTTCATATATATCACGACGTCTTGCAAATGGTCATTCGCGCCAAACCTTTGAAAAAAAGCCGGGAACGCACTATATTGATTTAAAAATATACCGGTGCGATGAAATAGAAAAAGTTCAGCCAATGAATAGATGGCGCCAAGCAATTGTCACGCTTAAAAATCAAACTTTTGACAATACAGATGCTTGGCAACATTTGTCTAATTTTATTATAGATACACGAAAAGAGTACGTTAAGTGCCCACCAACATTTATTAGTAACTACTATTAAAATAGTAGGTACTGTATTAAACAAGTACTATAATTCAGTAGTACCTACTATATTACTTAGTGGACTATTATTAAGCTAATCTTGTATTCATTTATTCAAATATTAGGTATTATTATCTTTATATTTCAAGTTTATACTATTGCTATACCTACTAGCTTAGTTTATAAATGTTTTTTTTATTTTTGTAATCTACATTATGAATAAATATGTAGATGTAAATCTACTATTATGTTATATACCTTAGGCGGTACTTAGTTATTACATAGGCATATAAATAAATCATGTAATCAGTTATAGAAATTAAGTTGTATAATCATTTATCATATTACATTTGATTTAATGCTCATGGTTTTTTTCCTTTCTTTATTACAGTTTCAACTAGATCCGGAATCAGAACAAATAACAACGATATAATAATATGTCAAAAATGTCACATTGAAGTACCTAAAATTGAATATCAGTATCATTTAAGAACGAATTTGCATAAATCTAATTGCATACTAAAAACTGAAATTGAAAATATCGATATAATAGCCACGGCTTTTAAAAAGAGAATAATAAGTTTCAAACTGAATCCATTAATGGAATACCTAACACCTGAGGAATTCCTAATGGATAATCGACTTAAGGTTATAAAACTAATTAATGATTGTTTGATAAAACATAATTGTGTTAAATTAAACTTTGAACTTTTTGCTTATTTCATTCTACCAACATCTGATGAGCAACAGCTTAAATCATTTAACACAAAATATGAAATCGTATATAATAATAATACAGATATGAATGAATTATATTTGAAAACAATAAATACATTTGACAGAAAGCTCTCAGAGTTCCAACATTGTGGATCTGGCTGGACTTGTTTCTCTATAAGTCATCTAGAAATTAACATTAACAAATACTCTCCTTTGAAAGGCGGCACCTATATAGATTTGCCACAAGTAATAAAAAAAACTAAAAGTTGTTTAAATATTAAAAACAGCGATAACAACTGCTTTTTATGGAGTATTGTCGCAGCATTATATCCCTGCCAAATGAATGTTTGCAGAACAAGTTCATATCCGCATTTTTCAAAAGTTTTAAATACAGATGGGCTATCATTTCCCCCATCATACAAAGATGTTAAAATATTTGAAAATTTAAATCCCCACATAAGTATTAATATATATGGATTAGATAACAAAAACATGGTCACTGGACCTTTATATGTGGCAAGTTTAAGAAAAAGTCAGCACATCAATTTATTGTACTTTGAACAGAAAGGTAACGGGCATTATTGCTTAATAAAAAATCTATTGAGATTAATCAAACGTCAGATAAGTAAACATAAAGGTAAAATGTACCTATGTGAGACATGCTTACAAGTTTTCACGAGTGAAACGAAATATAATGACCATAATAAATGTCCTAAGGTTTTGACTGTTTTACCTGAAAAAAATAGTATTCTTCAATTTAAGAACTTCGAAAGACGACAAAAGATTAATTTCGTTATATACGCCGATTTTGAAAGTCTTTTACTGAACTGCAACATAAATGTAACTGAGAATACTCGTACCTATAAGGTTCACGAACCTTCATGTTTTGGTTACTATATTTGTTGTTCACACAATACAGATCTGAATAAGTTTGTTACTTATAGAGGAGCTGATTGTGTAGAAGTATTTATAAAATATTTAATAAGAGATTTGGAGTACATTCACAGTATCTTATTAAATAAAATACCTATGGCACCTTTAACTAAGGACCAAGAAAACGATTACAAAAATGCCACTACATGTCATATCTGTAATTATTTGCTCTTTGACGATAAAGTAATGGATCATGATCACATTACATCACAATACCGAGGCGCAGCACACTCTCATTGTAATTTAATGTTAAGAGTTTGTCCATTTGTGCCTGTTATTTTTCATAACCTATCTGGCTATGACTCTCACCTATTTATAAAAGAACTATCGAAGTATGAAGGTGCTTTTAAAATTATACCAAAAACCAAAGAAAGGTATATGTCATTCACAAAAGTACTTCATACTAAGAATACATTAAAATCAAAGCCTATTCAAGTTAAGTTCATAGATTCTTATCAATTTCTTCATTCAAGTTTAAGCACATTAGTAAATAACTTGAATGAACCTGACTTTGTTAATTTATTAAAAGAATTTCCAACTATTAGTAATAATCAGTTAAAGTTGTTACGACAAAAAGGAATTTATCCCTATGATTATATGGACGCATACTCAAAATATTACGAGACTCAACTTCCATCGAAAGTTTGTTTCTATAACAGTTTGAATTGTCAGCATATAAGCGATGATGAATACGTACACGCTCAATCTATTTGGCAGTCATTTAATATTAAAACACTTGGAGAATATACAGATTTATATTTAAAGACCGACGTATTACTTCTTGCTGACGTATTCGAAAAATTTAGACAGACTTGTCTGGATCATTATCAACTTGATCCAGCGTATTACATTACTGCACCTAGTTTAAGCTGGGATGCGATGCTTCTGTACACAGGCGTTAAATTAGAGTTAATTCATAGTTTAGAAATGTATGAATTTTTGGAAAAGGGAATACGTGGAGGCTTGGCACAATGTTCTCTTCGCCATGCTCAAGCGAATAATAAATATTTACCAAATTACGATGCTTCTCAAAAATCAACATATTTGATTTATCTTGACTGTAACAATTTATATGGTTACGCAATGACAAAGAAAATGCCTATTTCAGATTTCCGTTTTATGACAATCGATGAGATTAAAACAGTAAATGTGTTATCAATACCAGATGATTCTGAATATGGGTTTATTTTAGAAGTTGATTTACTATATCCTGAGAGTTTACATAATACTCATAGTGATTTACCTTTTGCGCCCGAGAGGTTCACACCTCCTGGAGGCAAAACACCTAAATTAATTGCTAATTTATACGACAAATTCAACTATGTCATACATTACATTCATTTAAAGGCATGTTTATTAAATGGACTAATTTTGAAAAAAATTCACCGTATTTTAATATTTAGACAAGAAAATTATTTACAAAAATATATTGACTTGAATACTACTTTACGTCAAGCTTCAACAAACGTATTTGAAAAAGACTTTTTCAAACTACTTAATAATGCTATATTTGGAAAAACTATTGAAAATAGACGCAAACAGGTTAACGTCAAATTAGTTACCATGTGGGATGATTACAATAATAAAACTAACAAGCACCACGGTGCTGAAAAATTAATTGCAAAACCAAATCTGAAAAGTATTGCTATCTTTTCTGAAAGTTTTGTTGCTATTCAATTAACTCCTGAAAAAATAATTTTAGATCGCCCTATTTACATTGGGTTTACAGTTCTAGAATTAGCAAAGGAACATTTGTATAAATTTCACTATAACTTTATTAAAAATAAATATAATACTCGCGCAAGACTGTGTTATACAGACACAGACAGCCTTCTTTATTTTATAAATACAGGGGATGTTTATGAAGACATAAAAAATGATATCGCAAATTTTGATACAAGTAATTTCCAGGCTGATAGTTGTTACAGCATGCCAAGAGTAAATACTAAAATTCCAGGACTGTTTAAAGATGAACTCGGGGGTGACATCATAAGTGAATTTGTAGGACTGAGAGCCAAACTATATTGTATAATCAGTTCAAAAACTCGCATCGCAAAAGCAAAAGGTATATCTAAAGCTGTTACTAATCGATTGAAATTATCTCACTATAGTAAAGCTTTAACAAATAATGTCAATTTTAAATGTAAAATGAATATAATTAAATCACTTAAGCATGTACTGTACTCGCAAGAAATTCATAAAGTAGTTTTAAATAGAAATGATGATAAGAGACAAATACAAACGAACTTTATTGAAACTTTACCTTGGGGTCATTGTGAAACTTTATTCTAAGAACTTATTTATAAAATTAAATACAAATCTGTTTATGTGAATAAATTGTCATATTATTATTTTCGTATTGAAATATGTAATATCTGAATAAAAAATGTATAACTGATGTATGATTTTTATTTTTGCTATGACCTTCATTCTATTAATCTATAACATCACTAATCACGAATATAAATACTTTACTAACTTATTTATTTATTTACAGCAGGTTTAAACATAAAATGGATGCACTATGTAGGTATTCTGAATATTACCTACGTTCGCTTTACATTTGACGAGACAACTTTATATCTCAATCATTTGTTTTTATTATATTTAGGCTTTATATATCTATGTATGCGTAAAATTGAATTAATAGTCAAAATGAAGTTGATCAAACAACACACATCACTTAATGTTAATCATATAAATCTTGGTGACTCCGATAACCACATTAGGCATAGCGTTCTGTTACCAAATACGATTCGTTGTATTATATGTGGTCCATCGAATTGTGGAAAAACAAACGTAGTTCTTAGTTTATTATTGCATGAGAATGGTCTTAAATTTCAAAATCTTTATCTTTACTCGAAAACTAACTTTCAACGAAAATACAGGTTCTTACGAGAAGTTATAAAGAGGGTGCATCAGGTTAAGTTTCATGAATTTAATGATAATAAAGAAGTCATAGCCCCAGATGAAGCACTACCTAATTCTGTATTTATTTTCGATGATGTTGCATGTGAAAATCAAATAAACATTCGTAATTACTTTTCTATGGGTAGACATAAACAAATCGATTGCTTTTATTTATGTCAAACATACTCTAAAATTCCGAAACAGCTGCTGCGTGATAATGCTAACTTTCTTATAATATTTAAACAAGACGATGTGAACTTGAAACATATTTATGAAGAGCATGTTAGTTCTGATATGTCCTGGAATCAATTCAAGAACCTTTGTAATAAAGCTTGGAGAGATCCATATAACTTTGTTAGTATTTGCAAAGATTCTTCATTAAACAATGGAAGGTACAGACAGAATTTAGATAGTTTTTTTAAATTTTGATCTAAAAATGTATACCTATATATAAATCAATAACGTATAAATCTGATTTAGTATTATATCTTCTTTAGCTGAGTACACTTGTAACAGTACAATATGGAAAAGAATATTAAAATAGAATTAATGAAGTCTGTAGACTCCATAAAGAATAAAATAAAACAAATGAAAAACCAGGAACACTCAATGAACTTGTCACTTGATAAAATATTAAAACCTGTCACAGATCCCCTTAAAACCCTAGTTGATTCGAATAAGACAATAGAGAAAATACAAACTAATGAAAATACACACTCTAATTTTGAAGACATGGAATTGGATGACATTAATACTAGTTCATCTACAAAGTTCGAAGAATGTTACGATCCAGAACCGAATTCTGTACAGATCGTTAAAAAGTCTACCCAGACGGAATTACTGGATGATTTAGAAATATCATTAGAGGGTCGTGATATACATGATATTTATGATGGTGTAAATATACCATTTGAAATAAGGAGTGCAAACAAAAAATTACTAATGGGTAATTCAAACGTTTCATTTTCTAAAATAGATAGTGTGAATGATGATAATGTCATTTTAATTAAAATTGGGGACAAAAGCTACAATTTAACCCCAGGTTTAAAAGAACTTTTACTTCGAAGAAAACCTGATTTGAAACTAATATCGAGCAAAGATAAACTTGTCTATAAAGATATGTTGCATTATACAAATGCCCATAAGAAAAATTTCAATCCTAATGGGCAAATAAGAGGCGATAAAGGTATAAAATATCGTGAAATAATCAAACCATTGTTTTCTGAAGCGTTAAACAATAATATTGTCACTAAATTTGGAAGAAGCTTACCAACACTAAAGAAATACAAAAATAACACTGACTTGGTATATTGGGACGATCCTAACGAACTGGTTGACAGATTGAAACTATTGATTGCTTCCCGAGATGCCGGTAATTCAAACCATGATAATGAAATTTTATCAATAATCGAAGAATTAAAAGAAGCTAGCATAATTAAATAATAAATAGTCATAATAATATGCTTTTTATTCAGTATTATAGCTGAATTCAAGACAAATATACTAAATTGTGAATATGAGTAAAGCTGACGTGGTAAACGAAATTCATAAAAATGCGAGGGTGAACTATCCACGAAGACGTGTTATCATGAAAGATATAGATGACTTGTGGCAAGCAGACTTAATTGATATGCAATCAATTTCAAAAGAAAATAAAAGTTACAGATATATTCTTGCCGTCATTGATACATTTTCGAAATATGCTTGGGCCTTTCCTATGAGAAGTAAAACCAAAGAAGATGTGTGTAAGACTTTCAAAACTTTGTTGGACAAAGGGCGTGTTCCTAAAAATCTGCAAACGGATAATGGAGCAGAATTTTATAATAACAAATTTCAGAAGCTTATGAAATCGTATCATATTAACCATTATTCAACTTTCTCAACTAAAAAGGCTTCAATAGTTGAACGATTTATCAGAACATTGAAATCTAAAGTTTATAAGGAATTTAGTTTAATAGGCAATTACAATTGGGTAAATAATACCCTCAATGATGTTATTTACAAATACAATCACACTCACCATCGCACTATTAATGAAATCCCTGCTAATGTGGACAATATTAATAAAAAACTGATATTAGAAAGGTATTTAAAATTGCAAAAAAATGATAATTTAAAAAGTAAGTACAAAGAAGGTGATTATGTGCGTATCAGTAAATACAAAGGAACATTTGAAAAAGGTTATACTCCCAACTGGTCAACAGAAATATTTAAAATTCGTAAAATACAAAATACAACTCCTATAACTTACTTAATCGAAGATACTATCAGAGGTCAACCTATTTTAGGTGCATTTTATACACAAGAACTTCAAAAAACAAAACATCCCAATGTATATCTAGTCGAGAAAGTTCTTAGAAGAAAAGGTAACAGGGTTTTAGTAAAATGGTTAGGTTTATCTTCAGCTGAAAGCAGTTGGATTGATAAATCGAATGTAATATTATAAATAAAATAACATTAACAACAAACTCGAATCACATAACTATTTATTAAAGTATTCAAACCGGAATCATCAGTCTTATAATGTGTTTTGGAGAGAGTAGTCTTCTTAATTGGCTTATTAATAATTTACCATTTGAATTACATTTACCAGGATATAATTACTGTGGCCCTGGTACTAAATTAATAAAAAGACTTACACAAGGAGATAACGGTGTAAATAAGTTGGACGAATATTGCAAAGATCACGATATTGCATATCACAAGTCATCAAACTTAAAGGATCGACATAAAGCTGATTTAATTTTGTTAAAAATGGCGAAAGAGCGAGCGGTTGCTTCCGATGCTAGTATAGGCGAAAAAGTCGCGGCACGTTTAGTAAGTAAGGCTATGTCAACAAAAATTAAAACTGGGTCTGGTTTGAGAAAAAAGCCTTCTCCAAAAGTTACATCTGGAAAAGGATTAAAAAGTAAATTAAAAACTGTTATTACAAAAGCAAAAAGACATATAAAAAAATTAAAACCTAAGAGCAAGAAAATGGCTATAGAATTAGCTATTGCCGCTGCCAGGGAATTAGCTGATGACTCATCGATTAAGCTTCCTCGTATTATTCCTATTCCAAAAACTGGGGGAGTATTACCTTTGATTCCTATTTTTGCGGGATTATCAGCGGCGGGAGCTTTAGCAGGCGGTGCAGCTGGTATTGCTAAAACCATAAATGAATTCAAAATGGCTAAAAAGCTGTATGAAGAATCGAAGAGACACAATGAAAAAATGGAAGCTCTATGTATTGGGAAAGGACTACACCTTAAACCACATAAAGGCGGTCTTGGAATTTTCGTATCAAAAGAAAAAAACTAAGATATCGGCTACCCAAACGGGCCTTAACTAACTTTGACATTTTAAAGTACGGGAATAGAATTCCTTATTTTAGAGGTGTCTTTATGAGAGATGAGCTCCCTAAATGTCCTTATAAAAAAGAATGTGGAGTTATTAATTTAGATAGTTCTAAAAATCCTGGTTCTCATTGGGTAGCCTATGCAAAATATAATGATTATGTTGAGTATTTTGACAGATATGGAAATCTTAAACCTCCAAAGGAATTTATAAAATATGTAGGTTCTAATATTCAATATAATTATGAAAATATACAACGTGATCACCCCTTCAATTGTGGACATCTATGTTTAAATTTCTTAAAGAATTTTTGGTATAATCAAGAAATAAAATAAACAGGATCATTTAAAAGAGTTCAGTATGCAAGCATGCCTACTACGGTTACCATCTCTGGAAATAAATCAGAACTGGTCTCGTATTTTCAACCACCTCTTCATTTATCTGATCAATACGAGTGCGGTTTACTATACTTTTCAGTATTAAAAAAAAGACCGAATGTGCCAGTTAATAGCAGCAGTTTAGCAGCTGTAATCAGAATCGAATGTGATCTTGTGCACGGTTCATATTACAACGGATTACCGACTCATTTTATTCACGAATTCATATCTGATACTGCTCCAAGTCACGGGTACACAGAAATACCCCAGAACGTTATTTACTTCCCAGTAAACAAAAACATAATTTCATCCATATCTGTCAGGATTGTAGATCAGTTTGGTTACTGTATTGACTTTGGTGAAGAACATATTCAATTACGTCTTCATTTAAGAAAAGCAAAATGATTGTGTATGATAAAAACCCTACAGTGAAAATAAAACGTCCTATTCCGTCAACAACCGTTAAGGTGCACAGACGTAAGAAAAACGTGATGAAATTGACTAAATCAAATAAAGATTTTCTTAAAGCTTTAGGGTTTAAAGTATGAGTATACTACAGATTACTGATTTACCACACTTTGATAGTTCAATCGAAAGTTATGAAGTCCATTCATACAATCCCTACAATAACAGCTTTAGAGAAAACGATGAAATCAGAATCCCCATCCACCAGCAAGACATATATGTACTACCATCAGCCAGTTCAATCTACATCGAAGGTCAGGCAAAGCTGTTCGGCAAGGATGGGCATCCAATCAAGAAAACTGTTACGTTCACTAATAACCCTGTTATGCATTTGTTTCAAGACATCAGATACGAAATGAATGGAATTGAAATAGATCGTATAAAAAATTCCGGAATAACATCAACAATAAAGTCATACATCTCATTAAATGAAGCAGAAAGTAAAGTTGCTGCATTATGGGGTTGGAATTTAAACGGGTTCGAAAGTTATGGGCATTTTAGCGTTGTGGTACCTTTAAATAAGATTTTAGGGTTTGCAGAGGATTACAATAAAATTGTGATAAATTGTAAACACGAACTTATATTGAATAGGAGTAATTCTAACTTGAATAGTATTATTCTTACTGATGAAGTCGTTCAGCTTCAAATAGATATACAAAGGGTTCAGTGGAGAGTACCACATGTAAAAGTTTCAGATAGAGAACGTTTAACACTTTTAAAGCATTTAGAAAGAGATAAACCTATTCAGATGGCATTTAGAAATTGGGATTTATATGAGTATCCTTTACTACCTAAAACCACAAAGCATTCTTGGTCAGTAAAAACTGCTTCTCAATTAGAAAAGCCCCGGTATGTAATTTTTTGCTTGCAGACTAATAGAAAAAGTAATAAATCGAAAGACAGCTCAGTATTTGATCATTGCGATGTGACAAACGTAACGCTATTTTTGAATTCTCAATATTACCCTTATGAGCCTTTAGGCTTAAAGTTTTCTGAAAACAAGTACAGTATATTATATGAAATGTATGTGAAATTTCGTCAGTCGTATTATAACAGCCCTGTCGATCCCTTGCTTGATCTGAAAGATTTTAAAGAAAAAGCACCACTTTTTATCATAGATTGTTCAAGGCAAAATGACTGTTTAAAAACAGGCCCGGTAGACGTAAGGTTGGAATTTGAATGTTCAACATTGATACCAGATAACACAACTGCTTATTGTTTAATTATTAACGATCGACTTGTGGAATACAAACCGTTAAGTAACATTGTGCGCAGGCTATCATGACTGCAATTGTAGATGTTCAAGGTTTCAAATCAGAAGCTAACGAATTTATAGTAAAGGAAATTGCGATATTATGCGATAAAAAAATACAGGTATTTTTAATAAAACCTCCATTCCCATTTTACGACTTGACTAAACAAGAACGGCGACAAGTAAGTTGGATTGAGCGCAATAGAAAGATATACTGGAAGGAAGGAATTGTGCCTTACTCAAATTATCAGAATTTGGTCTTAAATATTTTAAGAGATAAATGTATTTATGTCAAAGGTTCAGAAAAAGTGGTTAAGGAAAATTGTAAATAGTGCTAATGTTAATAACTTAGAAGATAAAGGTTGTCCTAGTTTATTAAACTTATATAAACAATATGAAAACTCTCATGATGTGTATAGTTGTATTTATCATGATTCAGTATGTGCCTTGAAAAACGTTCTCTGTTTAAATAAATGGTGTATAAACAATGTAGTATAAACACTCTAAGTAACTAATAAATTTTTGAAATAAATATTTTCTTGTTTTATTCATTAAAAGGTTGATTATATGTATAGTAATTCCCACAGATTTCGCAATAACATTTCGCAAGAAACAGATCATATCAGGCTGGAATATTACTCAAAATTAAAATGTAATGACTACTTACCCACAGAAAACAGATCAGATCAGGTTAGAACATTATTCCATACATAAAATATAATAACTTTAAGTACCTCGGAAACAGATCTGATTAGGTCCGATTATTTTGCACCAGTTCTCAAATAGATACATGATCACAACAACACCTCTATGACCAATCACACAGATCACAATCTATTGAATGAATATGCAATAAATAGTATATTCAAATAGTAGGTCATTATTACACAAACAAGATTTCGTATATTTGAATACACATTTATTGAAAATTGGGGTTTTCAGATCTTATCTGATCTGGAATCGTATATTTGAATACACATTTATTGAAAATTAGGGTTTTCAGATCTTATCTGATCTGGAATCGTATATTTGAATACACATTTATTGAAAATTGGGGTTTTCAGATCTTATCTGATCTGGAAACCCCAATTTTTACCTACTATGATGTTCCTTAAAAAAGTGATTATAGTTAATTTAATTAATAATAATAACAATAAGATGTAAGCCACGGTCTCGGGGTACTAAAGAACTCCTTCTTATTGACATGACTATTTGCCAAAAAGTCTGTCGAGTCAAAAAAAAAAATTCCATGGCCTGGATAGACTATAAAAAGGCGTATGATTCGGTGCCTCATTCATGGCTAAGTAGAGTACTGGATTTGTACCGTCTCCATCCAAATCTATGCTCTTTTCTTAGCGTATACATGAGCCAGTGGACCACACGTCTCTGTCTGCCAGACATGGCGGGGTTTTATGACTCCACAGGCTTATTAAGGATAAAGCGTGGAATTTTTCAAGGTGACAGCCTGAGTCCCTTGTGGTTCTGCCTAGCTATGAATCCATTAAGTACGCTACTAATGGATTCAAAGATAGGCTACCGACTCCGCAGAGATGGTGAGGTCATATCACATCTTTTATACATGGATGACCTCAAGTTGTATGCACCAAAGAAATCTGATTTGGTATCATTATTAAAGATCACAGAAAACTTTAGTAAGGATATTAAAATGGAGTTTGGTGTCGCCAAATGTGCGGCCATTCATGTACAGAGTGGCAGAGTTGTAACTTCGGAAGAATTACAACTCTCTGAAAATATGTCACTCAAATGTCTCTCGGAGTCGGAAACCTATAGGTACCTTGGAATGGCAGAAGGACTAGGTATAGCTGACAAGGAGATAAAACAGTCATTGACAGCATGTTTCTTCACCCGCCTTACAAAAGTTCTTAAAAGTCTTTAGTCTGGCGGTAATAAGGTTCGCGCTGTCAATGGTTGGGTTATGCCTGCACTTGCTTACTCGTTTGGCATTCTAAGGTGGACTCAGACTGAGTTAGACGCCTTGGATAGAAGGGTACGTCGACAATTGACCTTATATCGAATGCACCACCGCCGTTCGTCTGTTATGAGGTTGTATATCCCACGGAAATGTGGGGGACGTGGTTATTTAAACGTCAAAAACCTACATAACCGCGAGGTATGCAATCTGCGAGAATACTTCCTACAGTCAACCGAGGATGTGCACCGAGATGTGGCCAATGTTGACAATTCCTTCACACCTTTATCCTTGGCAAAACAGAATTGGCGCAAGCCCCAGGTGTTAAGCATTTCGGACCGCACGACTATATGGAAGAGCAAGGAGTTACACGGAAGGTTCTACAAGGCTCTCACTGGGCCGGACGTAGACCAACTCGCTTCTGTGGCTTGGCTACGCTTCAGTAACCTCTTCGGGGAGACTGAAGGGTTTGCCTGTGCAATTATGGACGAAGTTATCATGACGAATAACTACCGGAGACATATCCTAAAGGACGGGTCTGCCGACATTTGTCGAGCCTGTCATCGTCCAGGAGAGTCCATTAGGCATATCGTCTCTGGTTGTTCTCGTCTTGCTAACGGAGAATACTTGCACAGACACAACCAAGTGGCCAAGATAGTCCATCAACAATTTGCCCTTAAATATAGTCTTGTGGATACTGAAGTGCCCTACTACCAATACCAGCCTGCGCCAGTTCTCGACAATGGTCATGTCACGCTCTACTGGGATCGATCAATTATCACTGACAGGACTATTCCCGCTAATAAGCCTGATATAGTGATAATTGACCGATTGGCGAGCCGGGCAATGCTTGTTGACGTCACTATCCCGCATGACGAGAACCTCGTTAAAGCCGAAAAAGATAAAGTCACCAAGTATCTCGATTTGGCACACGAGGTTACCGCAATGTGGCATATTGATTCAACAATCATTGTGCCGATAGTCGTTTCAGTAAACGGTCTTATTGCGAAGAGTTTCGACCAAGATCTCAAGAAACTCTCGCTGAGTTGCTGGATTAAGGGCCTGATACAAAAGGCAGTCATCCTGGATTCGGCAAGGATCGTGAGGAGGTTCCTCTCTCTGGAGCCCTGAACCGTCGATAGCTTAGGTCATCGACCTCGTTGTCGACGGGTTTTCTATTGTTTTATATATATTTTTTTAATAACAATGTTTTTTTAAGAATATATGTAAAAAAATATGAAATAAAAATATATACTGATAACAATAATAAGTAACATAAAAAACAAGAAAAACCATAAACACAAAGTTCCAGTAATTAATAGTAATCGTCGTGCTGAGTATTAATTGTAAGTTACCTCGTGTGTTATGTAGGTACAACATGAATCCATAAAAATAGCGAAACTTCCCACATAGGAAAAGATATTCAATAATTTTAGAAAACATGTTCCTGAAATAATTATACGTGACTAGGGACGAGCCGCTTAATAAGACATTCAAGTATCTATAGATGAATTAGCCCGCGAGTATCAAACGGCTATTGTGTGAATCTGGGTCAGGCGAAGTTTGTCCATTCAATCACCCTGTGTCTGAATTGGGGTGATCGCGGACATTAGTTCGATACACTAATGTGCGTACAACCAGGCCAATAATACCATTATATCGGCCTCAGTCTTATCTATCCAGTGCAAGGATCCGACTATTTATATTGATGGAGCGCTTACCGTCCTCTGCTCATCATTTATATATCCATCTAGGTTATTTCTAGCTTTCTCATTACTTATAAAAATATAAACTTTTTGACTACAGTTTACTATGTATCTCGAGATATCAGTAAATATTATGTTCATTTAGCAATATCTGAAGGAAAAACGCTTTTTGTGCGATCTACTGAGGCTCTACGCAGCGGAGCGTGCTGACTGAACGAGGAGCATGACGCGGAGACTACATACTAAAATGCATAAAACGGTACGTTTTTAAAACTTACTTATGGAATAACCATTTATATTGTCTAATCTACATTCATATATAAAACATGCACAATAAGAGGTTGAAGATCAGCCCAGTATTTTTGGGTGCTTTTCTTCTTGGCACCAATTGTTCCACACCGGTCCGTGGCACGGAGTGATTGGTGACAATATGTTCTAAGTCCATTACCATGTGGTACGGTAATCGAAAATATTGTAGTTGAGATGAACTACGATTTATTATTATTTTCAGCAGATATCACGTATATGTTTAGCCAAATGCGAGAAAAAACTAGCACAATCACAATAACCTTAGACAAGTGTATGAAGTGTATCTAGAATGCAAATTTCTACACTGCTCCTGACAGTGCCATATCGCGGCGCCATTCATCTCTCATCACAAAAATGATCATGAATTAATCATCCATTTGTCAGAGTTAGTAAATATCCTGCGTGACGGGCCTGCAGCGGTACTTTCCCAACTTGGGTCAAATTGAGGGTCAACCCATCACGCTGACCCGACACGCCATGCAAATTGCTATCATTCACAACCATTATGAGACTAGGATGATATTTATGGCGACTCTTCTATAAGCGTACATGAAACAATAAGGAAAGGTGTTTGTTAATTTTAATGGAGAGTGAAAGTAAATCAAAACGTCATATAATTTACCTAAGGCTGTTTCTCTAAACAATAAAATTGGGTGCTGACACGAATGCCTCCAACTACAACAACTAGATGCACGCAATAGTGGAGATACTGCCTATGAACTGTAAGTAAAACAGATATGTATGATTTTCGGCAATCAATTGGATACTGCACGATGACGTGTTATATTCTCTGGCAGATATAATTTAGCCATTTAGGCTCATTATGTTGTTAATTTTGCAGTTGAAATTGAGACGTTGATTTGGACTATTCCAGAAAGTAAGTTTGTCTATACTTACTTTTTTAAATAATGTGAACACGTGCATGATAGGACACAAATGCATTTAAGTAACAAACATGTAGAAAAGCACTTTTGTTAATTATTATCATATAGTAAACTAGCGACCCGCCCTTGCTTCGCACGGGTGCAATAATGATCATCTAAAATTATCAGTGTTTCTCTACAATATTATGCTTGTATTATACATATAAACCTTCCTCTTGAACCACTCCATCCATAAATCATAATCCGTTGCGTAGTTTTAAAGATTCAAGCATACATAGGGACGGACAGACGACAGTGACTTTGTTTTATACTATGTATGTAGTGATAGTGAAGACTAATGATAACTTTGACTTAAAAAACGTAATATGATAGGAAATATAAATATAAAAATTACACGTTTAAAATCCCAAATACGTGAACTACGTGCCAATAAAACTTAAATGTGAAACAAACATGTTAGTTTCTAATCAACAAAATCACAGTGAAGGTACCGGCTACAAAGTGCGGGGTGCGCGATGGTCACTCACCCCTGGACTTGATGGAGAGCGCCAGAGCGGCGATGGCCGGCTCAGGCAAAGTCGAAGGGGGAGGGAGAGGGACACCCTCCTGGCCCACCTCCTCACCCACACGCCACGACGAGCGTGCTACACGGAAGAACTACCTTCAGACCTGATTGCCACATTGCTATAAAGGCACTCAACGCCTGGTCGTACAGGTTCAAACCTCACAAGCAACATTTTTATATATGAGTACTTCTAGATGAGCATGTCAGGTAGGCCTAGTTTCTGTTAAAGGAAGACTCCGCCACATGTAGGTTACTTTGCACCATGATATCATAATATAAGTGCAACGAATAAAAGATCTGGTTTCTTTTCCTGTTTTGAAATGTACTAAGTTGAAACACTACAACATGTATTCAAAAACTGAAACGTTATAGTTCTCGTTACGACTGTATAATGAATTCGTAACAGTAACACCGCCCCAAGTCCACAACACAGCATTTTCAACTCTATTGTTGTGTATTAGAAGAGACTGAATCAAATTGCAGTTACCGTAGAATAATGGACTAGTGTTCCTCGGCAGGTGGGGCAAGTGGACCGGATGTCGCAATAAATCCCCTCACCACTTCCGGGCAGCCGCGAACTGGGCCGGGGATCGACCCCTAGGTAAAGCACTTTCGTTTTTCAACAAAGTATAATTCATCAGACATCAGCTAAATAATAAATTAGTCACTCATTGTTTGCATAATGTTGATCCCGTTAAGCATAATAATATTTCATACCATAGCCATAGCTAGTATGGCTATGGTATGAAAGAACTCAAAGAAGGCACGGACATGTCACGAGGAGGGCCTGTGATAAGAGGAATCTCAAAATTGATGAGCGTAACAATCGATTCCCGCAAGTCTCGCTAAATAGACTCGTATATTCTGTATTGAAAAAAGTAATTTATTACATAGGTATGTCTCTTTTAGTTATCCATGTGTATATTTGGATGCACTGGATGCGTCCAGCTGAAGACGAGGCGCTATGGCGCTGTTTAGGTGAGTAGACATGATGATGACATTTAATGACTAAGGGGTTTCTGCCGAAGGAGGGTCTTTCGGACTCTAGTTAGACTCCGGTTCAATGAATCACTCTAGAAATAGTTACGACTCCAGCAGCGATATCAAAATTAAGTGTTTTCCTGACTTCCAACAGATATAGTATATTACTCGTGGTAAATATTAGAAACACCAAAACATATTAAAGAACAGGAAGTGACATCGTGATGAACTGATCGAAATTAATGATCTCTCATAGTAAACTCCAAATTCCACACGAGGAATTTGTATGACTGCTTAATCTGGTGTTGTTTATGTAAAAATAAAAAAATATTTTTTAATTTAATTTAAATGAAATAGTAACCTAATATGCTTATTTCCTTTTAGATACCTTTTAGATTCCAGAGGCTCATCTTTGCTACTTTTATTACCGCTGCTATTAATTTGCTAAATTCAAAAGCTCTTGCCAAGTGCCTATGACAATGGCAACAATCAAATAAAATGCAAGATTGGGGCCCATATAATATATCGGAATCGAACATTTTGTAAGACTAATGAACCTTACTTCTATTATAAAGACAATGGTTACGAAGATCAGAGAAAGGCCACCTCCACTGATGCCATCGGCTTGCAGAGATACTTTCCGATCTGATTCGTGTCGCGATGAGCCCATCATGCCATTACCCGCTTGTTACCGCCTAATGGACACTTGACGATTATCTTTACTTTCATCTTGAGAGGCTATTCTTATTGTAATTTACTCGCAGATAGGCAAATTGCATTACGAACTTTATTTAAATCGATGAGTCCACATTTCCAATCTTTTTTTATGTATCGTGTACTGTTGAATTTCTGTGTGTCTAGTACCTTTAGGCAGCTCCTACGACAACTTCAGGGTGAAATAGGTAGGTGCCACTTGGTATCTAATTCGTGATCAACAACCTACAACTATTGTTTTTATTGTTATCTCTTGTGGATTACAACAACAATATGTACGTACATAAGACATGTTAGGTCATATAGCTTTTCAGCAAAATTATGTGTTGCAGCACATTGTTCTGGGCGAATAATTTATAAGTTTTCTTGCGCTGCACTAAGTTCGAGCCAGTGCGCACGGCAAGTGTACAGCGGAAGCACGCATGACGGAGCGCGACCCCGGACCCCAGCCTGCTGTCCACCGCGCATACTATGACTAGCCATGGACGAAATGCGGACGAGAACCATCGCTTATTCCAAGACTTACGAGCTAATTATTTCCTCATATTCACTACTTCCTGGGCTTACACTACTGTTTACTAGAAATTTTGCACCAAAAATCGTACTTCAATAAGTTTATTCGTAATACATTTTATGACATGTGATCCCAGTCTTTACTGATTTGCCCAACTGCCAGTTAACGTATCAGCTATGTGAAGCTACCGCCTTCTGGACACCGCCTCATCGTGTGACAACTGCCGTCGATTTTAGAGATAGATGGGGGAATGGAATAGAAGATAAATGTTCGTCAAATAAATGTTTGTAAACTGCCCTAGCCCCTGTAAAGCAGCTAGTGCAGATATATCCGTTTCATATCTGAGGATAGAGTTCAGCTCCCCCATTTAAGCCACTGACAAATGGAGTCTACTGAGTTTCCCGAATGACAGACGGCACGCGCTGACACATAGTGGAAAGTTCCACCATCTCCACGCGACTGGGACTCCCCAGCCCCGGTCCTCCGGTTGGGGACCTATAAAAGAATTCTCCCACTACAAAAAAGGGTTTCCATTTAATAAAAAAAAACAACAGTGTACCTGAAACCATAACGGGCTCCAAACTGAGGATGTCAGATCATAATAATACGATGTTCACCTATTGGACTGCCCTATATTGCGTTGAGTCTATATTTAGAAACAATCTAATTCGTAAATATAGATCCCTCTGTAAATTCCGGTTTGAAATCCTCATGCAGAGTTAATTGGAAAGTAAAAGTTGAGAACCAAGAACTCGGAAACGTTGAAAAGTTAATGTGGCAAGAATGCCCATAAGTTTGTTTATTGTGTCATAAGTTTGCTATTTAAATCTAGAGTTTTTGGCATGCATTTCGAATTCGATTTGATTAACGAAAAATAAATTTAATGGCATCTTAATATTTTATTCCAAGTACCGTTATTCCTAGTAGGTATGCCCCAAATATCCCCGTGAAATATTAGAACTTGGTCGTTCTCGCCGTTTCCAACGCAATCATAAAAGTCATTAAATGTTTTCTTCGCTTTACTAATGTAATTATATTCCAACCTCAATAATTATAATCCAGTGGAAAATCCGTCCAATTCCGTGACGCCCCCGTGTCGGTGTCGTGTCGTATCGGTCGACTCTTCTCCGGAGAGACTGTGACGGGAGCGACACGGCTCCGGACCGGTTACGTAACAACCGTCGAAGATAAATTAATTTTGATTGACAAATAATTTAACCATTCGTTTTGCTGTCCATCAAAATCAATTTATAATTTCGCTTTTATTACATAAGCATGGGCATGCCCACTACTTCCTCGTGTCAATATTCATTATAATTTATCATTAACATCTGCCTACTATATAAGAATATGCAACGATAAATTTAACCGAGAGATAGTAAAGTCACTTTCCAATTCCTACTAAAATTAATAGTACTATTCTAGTAATGAAGTCTGTAAAGATTTCACATACGATTGACCTCGATTATTAGTTCCCAAATCGTGTTTGGTAATTTTAGATAAATGCTAGATATTTGTAACCTCGACAAATTAGAACGATTACAAGATATCGTGAGGTAAATAATGATGAGCGAATGATTTATACCTAGTTGATAAACGATTTTTGCCATATTCTTATCGATATAAATACTACAGCTTGTCTGTTTAATAACGCCCATTACGGCTTCCGACGGACATCTTCCTTAGTTCAAGTAAACACACCGATCCAAGGATTATTGTATCACTTTGAAGGCGAAGAGAAAACCAAGTAATATTCAATAGATTTACAGCAATAGAAATTTGTAATACTGGATGATTTCCAATTTCTTACAACTTGAAAGTCATCTCACCCAAACTGTTAATTAAACATTAAGTTTTATCTGCTTCTTCAACATTGTTATCTTAATTACATAGAGTTTCAATTAGAAGCATTAAAAAGGAAATATAGTTGTCCTTAAATATTAACGCAATTATTGCGTTTTGGCAAATTTCAAACACAAATTGAAATTCATAAACGTGTTTTGTAAGCCAAATGTGAATGGTCACCGACAACCACAAGACGCGTAGTATTCATCAAAGGAAGAGGTAATTTCGTATGGTTTGTGACATGGTGCTCCAGTTTCTCATATAAATATTCATAATTCGCTTCGCATGTTGCCCGGACATAACGTCTCTTAAATCTCAACCGCAATAATTCACAAATGCCGTGGGCCTTTTTCACACGCGTTTTGGGAACATTAACGCCATTCCCTTACCTTAGCACACGAAGTGTTTTTAAATTTATTGTCTCAACAGAGGTGAAAGCCCTTTACGTTTTTCCAACTGGTGTGGGTGAAGCCGTGGTTAGTATTCCTACTCATATGTATGTACATAATGTAAGTTACATTATATCTCCTAGAGGCAGGCCCAAAGAAGGTTTAAATATTCCCTTTGGGTGAATCAGTAAAACCATTGCACTGGTTGATTACTTTTTTTCCAACAGAGAATCAAGAGTTTTTACTGTTATCCATCAACTAAACTGTTAATCAAACTGTTTATTTGAAGCATAACATCAGAGCAAATCGCAATATTTCCTGTTGAGGCGAAGGTTTGGGCAGTGCTTCTGTCCGACTTGCGGACGGAGCTGTCGCAAGGCGAAACCGAGGAAGCAGAGCCCCAGAACCCACACAATAGGTACCGAGACAGATCGGCCGATCGCCCAGAAAGCGCCAACAGTGACGCATAAGCTGATTTACTTATGGCAGCGCTATCGCCATGTACGCTCTCGCTTATTTCTGGAACTTACTAAATCCCTAATTACCTTGACAAATCGTTCATTTATTCCACAGTAAATGAAATGTGATGACAGATTCAAATTACTGAATGTTATCAATACTCCATTGGAAGATGTTGTACAGGAATTCGATCAGAAAATCTTACTGCAAAAAAGAAACTTGGTTTGAAACCGTTCGCCACCGCATTGGCCAGTGCTCTTAATTAATTGGGGAAAGTCTAACTCAGCCTCTATCGATATTTTTTTATGACCTGTACTATAATTGCGGTGACATGAGAAATACTATTAACAATTTTAGAATGGTAAATGTAGGAATCATTGTACAAATGTAAGTTCACTAGGTCTTTGCGGTCACTTTGACCATTCCTTATAAAACTCAACAAACCTCTATGGAGAAATTCATTATGAATGCTGAATTTTGCAATAAGATATGCGACTGGTAAGTAAGAAATCTTTTTAAATAAAAATTATTTTAAATTAAAAAGTGCGTTTTGCTGCTTTTAAAGCACTTAAGAATACCCTGAATTGTATTTATAACAATCGGTAGAAGAGTGATTGCCAACAGTTATTGCTAATTGTGACAATACGCAGTTATTGAAATCGTAGTTATCGAATTATTCGCTCGCGATTGGTCTATGTTGGGTCGGATTAAGTTTTCATGGAACGAATGGGAAACACGATGATTGAATGTTGACATTCTTTTAATTCGAGATTAGTGCTGGTCCTACGTTGTCGGTAAAGTATTTCATATTTTGTCATCCACCATTGCTTGCAAGGACGAAGTTTCTACAAAATTGCTACTGATGTAGCCAATTCATTTTTGAAAGTTTTAAAGAAATGTTTGAGTTATGAGCGAAAAACATTCAATGACATATTCGTCGAATATCTTAGCTATTCTAGCGCCTAGATGCATTGCTAATTGGAAGCTTCTAGAGGTCTTTGAGTTCTTCCCGATCCAATGTATGGTGAGGTTTGAAGTTTAGGCAATGGCAACGATCTAAGACTACGAGGGTGAATCAAAAAATTCTTGGAATCAATATTAAAAAATGCAAAGATTTAAATAATAATATTTTATTTTTCTACATAATCTCCCTCCAATGCAATGCATTTAGAATAACGCGTTTCTAACTTCCTTATTCCTTGTGAAAAAAAATTATTTTCTTGACTCTCGAAAAAGTCCTCTACGGCAGCTATAACCGCGTCATTATCGTGAAATTTTGTTCCACGAATTTCCTCTTTTAATTTTGGAAATAAGTGAAAATCACTTGGGGCTAAGTCCGGAGAATATGGTGGGTGGTCAAGGAGATTGAAGCCAGCACAGCGGATTGCGTTGAGCGCAACTTCCGATCGATGGGCAGGAGCGTTATCTTGAAGGAACAACACGCCCAACGACAGTTTTCCACGACGTTTTTCTTTAATCGCTTCACGCACTTTCGGGATTAAATTTGCATAATAGGGTCCAGTTATCGTCTGGCCTTTTGGCATGTAATCAATAAAAAGGATTCCTTCACTATCCCAGAACACAGAGGCCATAACTTTGCCAGCGGAAGGAGCAACTCGAAATTTCTTAATGGATGGAGAGGATGGTCGTTTCCAAGACATGCTTTGTCTTTTAGTTTCAGGATCAAAATGGTGGACCCACGTTTCATCCATGGTGACAAGACGACGGCAAAAATTATCCGAATCACGCTGGAACATTTCGAGATTACGCTTGGAAATTTCCAAACGTCGCTTTTTGTTTTCGTCGGTTAACATTCGTGGCACCCATCTTGCAGACACTTTTTTGAACCCCAGTGAATCAATTAAAATGGATTGAACGCTACCAAAAGATATCTTTAGGATCTCAGCTATATGTTTTATAGTCATTCTTCTGTCTTCCAAAACCAGATTCTCAACCTTTTTGACATTTTCTTCTGTAACGGAGGTTGAAGGCCGCCCAGAACGCGGGTCATCTTTACAGCTTGATCTACCTCTTTTAAATTCAGCCACCCAGTACGCAACCGTAGAATAGGGTACAGCATCACCCCCTAATGTCTGCTGAATGTCCAAAAAAATTTCCTTCGTAGACATTTTTTTCAAACTGAGATATTTTATCACCGCACGTAACTCACTTTTATCCATAATTTTGACTTTTTAGCAACTCGTTGCACAAAAAAATGTATTACATGCGAACGAACTGACAAAAACAAGTGACAGTCTGCATAAATATAGTGTGATAGACACTCTTTAATTTGAATATCGAACTTGATCCAAAAAGGTTTCATATATATGCACTTCTAAGAACTTTTTGATTCACCCTGGTATATCATATAAGTTTTAAATCATTGTCAATCATACCTTTCCTAGCCAGACGGAGGACTTCATGTCGGCCATAATACTGTAGCACAACGCTACAAACACCAGAATATATGTCTGACAATTGCATATATGCAAATACGTATGCGCTAGGCAGCACCGTCCGGTGCACACAGTAATTAGCCATCGTGCTGGGCTGCCGTATCGTCCTCGTCGGTCGCCGACCCATCGAAGCCTTGGTCACGCGACCTGCTTGTCGCGTGTGCACTGAGTACTCGTCTTCCGGCTTTCTGTCTAAGATTAATCTATTTAGTATCGCGATTTGCTATACTAATACTTACCGGTAGGTAACCAAATCAGTATACACTACTTACGTGGAATGTGTGAACACTCGCCTAAAGTAAAGCTTAAGCATGATCTGAGAGGCATATTATTGGCTACATATTTTTTTTCTACTTCTTATGAACTTTCTTGCTTGATTCCTCAAGGAGGAAACCATAGAGTGATGAGATATTACTATCTATTTACCCGCCTCTGAGACGCCTCTCCGAGTTCTTCTCCCAAACCTCGCCATATGGTACCTACAATCCGCATCCACACACTCCGACTACCTTTACAAGGTCATCAGGTTGTCGTGTCGGTAGCTAATCGCGAGCGATTGAAAATAGTTAAAGGTTCATCACTCTTCAAAAAGAATACCAGTTTTTTCATCGATCAGTAAATGCACAATACATATGTCACAAAATGTATTCTTCGCCAATAAGTAAAAAATAGATCATACTGCAAAGTAATCTAAGAACCAACGTTGAGCGATATTTCAAATGTGTGTCAAGAGTGTCTAGCACTCGCTTTGCTTGGGGGTGGTTCAGTGACCGTGATTCACCCCGAATAGCCGACCGATACGAGTAAACACCCCCGCAACCCTACTTCGAACTCCATATTTAAAAATGAATAGATTATATCGCTGCATTTTCCTTTCGTCAGTAAATGAAAAGAATACGGCAAACAAGTTGGTCACATAATTTACCTGATTCCGTATTTTCTTTCGTGATATGTTACGCTATTTTATTTATAGAAATATATAATTATAGACACATAAACCGTTATAGAATGGAGGATGGTCATTTAAATTGTAAATGATTGTGTGCTATTTACTCGAATTTCTAAAACTTCTTTCCTATATGCTTAACGGTCCCACCGTGGTTTTTGTATTGTTAGAATTGCGAAAGGTTCAGGAGGATGTGGCGACGGTGGCGGTGAGAGGCGCCGCCGCCAACATTCGCGAAACGCATTAACATACAGAAGGATCAAAAAGGAGGTGGAGCTCCATTCAGTTGTATGTTTGTTACCGCATTACTGCGTCATTTGTAACCCGGGTCGAAACAATGTTTATTGGTCGCATACAAATGTTATCGACATCGGTTAAGCAGAAAACTTGAATTAAGTAACGAACAAGTATATTTAAGAAGGCAATAATTTTATTATATCGAATATATTTTCATTAGAGCCCTTAACAAAAATTACTGCCTGCATTGCGTAGGTACGCCACTAACTAAACAGAATTTAAAAAGAATTTTGTGTAAGACATATCACCACAATCTTTAATTTTTGTTCAGAAACTTTCGTGGGCCCATGCACAACGCTTTGCTGAAGATCATCACATGATCAAATTCATAGTTTACGATTCTTTAGAGGACATACAGCCAAACATTAATTTTATTATAACTATAAGAAGAAGATAATACAGTGCAGGTAACTAAATTATGGCTTTTTAATTATGAATACCTTTTAACAGCAGTCGTCTAATGAGAATCTAGATAAAAGCTTTAGATAATACGAAGATAAGTTTTTCTAATCAGCTGATTTAATATTTTCAAAAGTTTTCGCGAATTTTGGAAAACACTACATAGAGTGAGTGGCCACGATTGCAAAGCTGGCGATACATTTGAGGAAATACACGTATTTCGTGTTACTCGTAAGATATCATACACATATTACAGTATTTTTTTTAATAATAGGTAAATCTATACTAATATATAAAGCTGCAGAGTTTGTTTGTTTGTTTATTTGTTTGTTTGTTTGAACGCGCTAATCTCAGGAACTACTGGTCCGATTTCAAAAAATCTTTCAGTGTTAGATAGTCCATTTATCGAGGAAGGTTATAGGCTATATTTTATTTTCAAAAGAATTAGGGATCCGTATGAAAATTTCGATTTTGTAAACCAAGGTGTAAAATCGAAAACCTAATTATGCGTGCGCTGCAAAAACTATTGACAATAGAACAAAATGATGTACTACGGGTTTGTAGGTCTTATAAAGATCTACAAAAAAGTCCGCGAGAGCACATATCTAACTATCATAGTTTAGTCACAATAACCGATTTTATGTTCATAAAAAATATGCACGGGTTCGGAGCCCACGCGGGCGAAGCCGCGCGCAAAAGCTAGTCTTTCATAAATATATCCAATAATCCCTCAATTATATTGTAACACAATGGGCCCACTTTAAATTGGTGATCACAGACATTGAAATGACTCCACGCAATGGAGAATGGTCATTTCATTCATCAATGCCGCCTTGAGCAATTACACAACTTTAATAACCGCACAGCACGCGCAACGTATATGGCCATCAGTTATGGCATGCGAATCTATAAAAATCGCCATTCGATATAAAGACAAGCACACCTTTAAGTAGCAATTTTTAAAATATTTTGTACAATTGTATGGCTGGATTTATTAAGCTTGCTATATCCATATATACTCGTATATTTTTTTATTAAATTATACTATGGTCAGTACAATTAAAGTGATTTTGCTTACAAGGCCAGCCCACAATGTTATACGTAACGTAGAAAATCTAAGTAAGGACAGATAACAGTGCAGTAGAAAAGACATCAACGGCGGACAACGCACAATTTGTAATTTGCAAAAAACAATGTAAGGGAAGAAGACAAAAAGGGACGTTGATATAACATAGTTATACATATTCCAATATATATTCCAAATCTAAGACAAAACTACTAACCAACGGCGGATCGCAGTTCTAATAAGTTATTACACTGAGAGATCTCTACTTTGTATAAACTCCGTTAAATTTGAGTCCGATAGGTACCGGACAGACATTTCATTTGTATAGGTACCGAAGGCCAGTGCTTTAGATATTTTCACAAAAGGTTTGTAGGTACTAACCCTGTGCGTTTGCTGTGTCAGCCCCCAGCAGTAGTGGGAGGACCAGCAGAGCGACGACAAGTGGCGGTGAAGCGGCGTCATTGCCGACACGGCCTCCGCCGCTAAGTCGGGCGCCGCCGCGGGCCCGCATGCTGTGCTACCGACGCCGTGGACACCGCATGCCGCCTCTGCCAAACACAACTCCTTTTAGTATTCGTGGTGCTATTTTATACACATTGACATTTACATTTAAACTAATGAAAGAAATGCGAATGTTAGCTCCCATCAAAAGGCATTCATGGTCAGTAACGAAATTGCTGTGAAGACGGTTTTTAAAATATATCGAGAAATCAGGGAGCAGTAAGGTCCTTGTGTTTGTGTTGCTATTAAAGAAAAATAATTCGTTTAAACATTATACAAGGCTAACCAAGTTTAGCTCTGGATTTAGAAAATATAATCCAAATGCGCCCCTAGAACTTAACCACCAGGCACTTAACCATTAAATAACACAGTGTCATTACGAGAGCTTTCTTTTTAGTAATGTTAATTATTGGTCTGCAGTTGGAATGTTTAACTACTGTAAACTTGTGACAACAATCTACCAGCACAGAGCGTGTGGCGACAAGGATCTGAACTTTTACTACAGATAGTGTTAATTGCTGCACTACATTGTCGGCAGAAATCGCCAGAATCTTGGTGAATATTTTTATCCGAAATATCTTCACATTCAGTTAAGCTGGTAGTTAGCTGTATGATTTAGCATGACATACCTATGTGAAGCTAAATTCTGAATGTTATTTCCGTAGAGTTACAGATACAATCAATTCGAGCTAGGAAGCCCTTTGATTGCAATGTAATATAATTAAGTGAATATTTGCCATTATGGCTGCCGGCACGGGGCTGGGTGCAGAAAGCGGAAAACAAACCAGCATCAGTTGAGCGACCACTGCTCATTTCGCTTTCTTCGGCACAGAGCGCATTTACATGTGAGCATTGTTCCGAATTAACAGTACGCATCACGATGCACAACATGATACGGTTACGTAGCACCCTCGTCACTGTCGTATCACCTTTTCCACCTTCCCCATCCGTCATGTCCGGTCATTGATATTAGAACTGTTGCTGAACACTATTATAGCTCTACCAGAGCTCCTTCCATGAATTTGGAAGAGGCCTGACTCAGTAGTGACTCATTCATGGGCGAAACGACTACGATACATCGTTTTTTTATAATGAATTCCATAATGTGTAATCTATTATAATTTGTTTAATCAAAATTATGAGCTAAGCAATTTGGATTTGAAAAGTAGCGATCGTGATTTCAAGTCAGGAAAGCGATCGGTATGAAAGCGTGGATAGATCAAGTTTGTTCTTGCGATTATATTTGATCTGCGGATGAATAAATAGCGTGGGACAACTACGGAAGCCCGTTATAATGAGCCATTACCTCAGTTATCGTTACTTCTTCATTTTCATTCAACAAAGTGGTGCGAGTCACTGTTAATGAATGATGAAATATTTTGTGTCACTAGGTACGAAGGTATACTAAACATGGCGCACATTTGTACTTGGTCATTATTGATTTGCCGCTGCAGTATCAAAATCCGTAATAATCTATTAAATGGATGGCATCTTCAGTAACCTCTCCACAGAATTTAGTTATAGAGATTTATGAGCCCTTAGAGAAGTCCTAGTGCTTTCTATCGCGAAATAATATTGAATATTGTAACACTCGTAAGAATACACACACAACCACCGATTCATTACGTGTTGTAAAAACAAAACCTCAAGACAAATCTAATATGCTCAGTATGAAATCCGATGCAGTTTCGGTGGGTCATTTATAGAAGGACGTGATGAAATAATATTCATACCATGTATCGTATTTCGTGACTCTCAGTTTTCTCGAGACTGCCGTATCATTATTAGAGACGCCAGGGGTTGTCGGGTTACAGACACGGTCCAACGCTCAGGGTCCAACCTGTCACCACACGTGAAAGGGCCGGGCGCGGCACAGAGGCTTGAGGGGCGTCACGCACTATTCGCTAAGGAATAAAACGAGCGATTCTATTTAGCCTGGAATGCACCGGATGACGCCTCAATAGCAATTGCAGCTTATACTATTTGACTTATGTGGGAAACTTTACTCTCAAAATGACCCAGCTATCTATTCTAATTATTAAAATATGTGTCTAAGTGATCTGGCTTCCAAAACTTTTCTTAGGATCCCAATGCTCATTCTATTATTATCCAGGGAATATTATGATTTATGAGTTTCAGTTGTTTATTGTTCTGAAATTTTCTATCGATCTTTAGGGATTTTGTTACAATGTACCTGTTTAATTACTCTATTTTCACACTTACGCCGCAGATTCAATTTTTATGATTTATTGTATCCCTTGGCTTCCCCTGAACATTATAATATATAGAACATTATTATTTAAGAAAGGTTTTCTTACTCGAGCGAAGCTCGGAATTACTTGGTTCACCACTCTGAGTCCCTCAGGGAGAAGCGATACCAGGTTCCCTATCAACAAACATTGTGTTTCCCATGACTTTATTGACTATTGTAATTGTGTGTATAGCAGCTTGTTTCTGAATAATGTGAATATTTATGTTGGAATTTAATGTGTCTATGTATCTGTGTAAACTTTTGGCTATTACTCCGGTCGACCCTTTTACTATCGGTATAACTTCAGTGGGCATTTTCCATAACCTAGTTACTTCATTTTTGAGTAAATTATATTTGCTAAGTTTTTTATAGAACATTATTATATATATTATAATATACATTATAATTTATAAAGAATATAAGAATAACAAAATAAATACATCTCCTGACTGAAAAAGATATAATTACATAGGCTTTTGTCCCAATAGTTCACTTACAGGGTCCTTTTCTTAGGACAGAATGGGTATTCCTTAATCTATCGCCCCACGGATTACAAGACGTTACTTCTTAGTACCACTGCTGATGGGGCATTTTCCAATCAGCAACGCCGTAGGTGCAAGTTAGCTGCAAGTAATCATCTCATGTGGATGACGTATCGGTTGTACGCATGCGCCGGCGCGTGCGATGTGGGTCTGCCCGTTGCGACGCGCGGGGCGCGGGCGTCACGGTTCGCTCTTCTGCCTACTACAATCACGCGAGTCTCAGAGTATCATTAAGGAACCCAAAGCAGTTATGACCCTATTCCATGTCAAGACACATTTAGAATGCGCTGTTTCTATGTCTCTATCGGCCTATCGAAAGCCATCGCATAGATTACTTTTCTATAATCGTAGTTGTTTGGATGTTTTTATTGTCACCATGTCGTTGGACATATTTTCCATTTGTTGAAAATAATATCTCCATAATCATTCCAAAATGTTATCGATTTCGTTTATAGTAAATGTTGTTTAAAATAAACAGTGGTGTAACTGGTATTTATTTAGCATTTTGTGATTGCACCAGCGCTGGTCATGGCTGGGCAAGTCTTAGGCTGCATAAAATATTTAAAAAACGAGATGTTTTTAAATACATAGGTACCTATTTCTATAGTGAGAAATATGGTGCGATGCCGCAACCTGGTTTCGAGAAAATCTGCTTTTAATGATCTAAGACAATTTGTTAATATCGACACTTAACATAGTATGTAACATGTAGCTTATGCATCGTAACACGTTATACGAATTTAAGTGACGGTAGGTTTATGGTTTTCTCATGATATCCTTCTTTAAACACCGATTAGGTAGGCAAGGCACAATCGATTGGGTACAATACTCAGGCTATATTAGTACCATTCATTACTACATTCCATTTTCTATACACATATTCTGTCTTTCTGTGTTGTGTGTATAAAATATTTACGTCATCCTTTTTAAAATCATAATATTTTAAATGGTACCTGTCATAACCATAACACTTGATGCTATCATTCTGATAGATCTATAGCGTATTAAAATATACAGACAGTCTGTTCCGCTACAGCAAAAACGTTGCATCTCGTCCAAACAATAGCGGTGATTATGTGCAATGCTCTATTCTGCTGTCATGCTCAACTGGGGTAGCAGCTTCGTTACCCGAGTAGACTCCATCCGAGTCAACATTTTAAGTTTTATTATGTACATTAGATATTTCTATAGCTTTCTTTTTTATGAGTAAATATTGTTAGTTAAAGTTGTTCTTGCTCAATAGCTGCTCAATAGCTCAATATAGCAATAGCAATTATGAACATTCGACTAAAGATATTGAATTCATGACAAATATATTGAAGGTGGCTGAAAGCTTTGCCCATTTGCTTTCAGATTTACGCTGTAACTTACTCTACAATTTGCGGAAATTATCATTCTATTTGATCAAATGTGTTCGTTTTAATGCAGTAATATATTTTACACAAATATTAGGGCATATCATTCAAAATTTCAATTTAAAAAGGCTATACCTACCGATGTGAGTAAAAAATCCACAAACGATTTTCAAGCACGCTTTTTACTTCAACACAAACTTTCGATTAGCACAAAAGAGGTCGAAGGAAAACGGTCAAAGCACTTCGACACAAGTTTAATACAAAACAGACCGAAAACGGAACGCGTTCCGCTTGCCTGAGCTCGGTCTGAGCGCGGAGCACGGATGGCGACTGGCGCGGCCGAACCTTGCGATGGACTAGACCTACTGCGGAGGCTTCGCGGGGCTGTGGCGGAGCCGCGAGGGTAGCCGTGGCTGGGGGTGGGGACCCATCGCGGCTCACTGCCCTCCGACGCACGATGTTACTCGTACTACAAAGCTGAGTCACCTTCACGTACCTTATGAACTAATCACTGTGTTGAAAGTAGTTGATTCCATGAAATCGAGTAAAATATTTGCAGCATGACCTTTAAATAAATAAATTATAGCGAACTGAGCGTAAAATTAATAATATGAGTATTGTTTAGTTTAACTTCGGCCTGTTTTTTCCCTATGGTTACGTTTAACCCGCATTTTCCGGTTAAGGTATGAATAAGTATAGCCAACATTTTCCACAGATATTACTATAACGTGAACGTGACTGATTAGCGAATCCGTTGTCTTGTCTGTGATAGGTGTTGAAAAATCTCACTAGGTACAGCGGCTTGTCGGCTCTTCCCAGTATTCAGACCTGGTGGTGGTCCGTTCAACTCTTCAAGTCGTCTATTCAAAGCATTTGTAATCAATTCTATTTGAATATAGTAAATTTTGGTTTGACCCGATTTAAAACTACCCAATTGTTTACGCTGGATTTTAGGTTTATTATAGTACAAAATGTGTTAATGGACTAATGTGGGATGATGATAGTACAAAATATGTTTTTTAAAATTTGGTTAAATTATTTACAGTCAATTAATATTTCCACATATAACCGCATCGCAAAGGCATATAGCTTTCTGCACTATAGACTCTTTTGGCAACCACACCACTTGGAAAGATCCTAATTATAGGATCTACAAAACTTAAAGTATCCGTCAATGATATTAAATAAAATCATTGGTATCCGTTTAGTTTATTTTTATTTTAATATTTTTTTGTGCCAATCTGCCAATATATTCTGCAATTTCTGCCAGCGTTATGTGTTAACAACTAACGGATAAAAAAAGTGATATTTATTTTATAAAAAGTCTTTGGGGTCGCTAACAAACACAAAACAATAAAGATAGTACTGGTTAGTGGTTAGACAGAATATATATAGATTAATAATCGTTTAGGGTAATTGAAATTAATTTAATTTAGGAAGATTCGGTAAAGGGGAAAGGAGGTGAATAACAGGGTGATGTAGTTTACGTGATTATTTCTCTGACTCCAGAAAGGTCGACTTGATTCACAATTTAGAAATATGTGGTCAAGAAAGCTACCATCCATACTACATTCGCATATCGAATGGTCGTGCGTGTACTCTAATTTTATATATGAACATTGGTGTACAACAATTACCAATGCGTATTCTGCATTTAACAGAGCGACTGTATGCGTAATCTATTGACCATGGTTTTGCAATAATTGACGATTGAATAGATACGTATGCACTAGCTTATTTCCTCCAAGACATATGACTTGTGGTCCCCACAGGTTGACAGGTACCCTTTGACTAAGTGAATGAGATCGTAGCATATAACAGAAAAGTATTTTAGGTCCACCAGTTTGCTGCAGACTGCTGTTTTGCCAGCCTTGTAAGTAATTTCATTACCTACCTCTGATGTTCATATTATGATTCAGGCCAGGGTCCAAACTAATAAAATTTGTACCTTGTTTATGTAGTTAGAAAATACAATTGGTTTTAATTCCAAGACTAACATTAATATTACTACTAGGGCTACGAAGAACACTTCATTTCACTTCTTTGATTCTTACCATGTTACAACAACAAAACTTAAGAAAGTAGATGCGCAGCGATAGCAAGAGACCTGACGGGATGTCTTTAATGCCTTGGAAGATGGGACGGCTGTTAGTGTGGGACGCCACTTGTGTCGACACTTTAGCTCCTTCTCATCTTCCAAGTACATCAGTTGCACCCGGTACTGCTGCGGCGGAAGCGGAAAACATGAAGCGGCATAAATACAGCAGCTTAACCAGCGGTTATATATTTGTGCCGTTTGGTATGGAGACGCTAGGCGCATAGGGCCCTAATGCCCAGTCTTTCTTTAAGGACCTGGCGAAACGGCTGTTCGACTGCACGCATGACCAGAGGTCTGGACTCTATTTTGCTGAGCGAATAAGCATTGCCATCCAACGTGGCAATGCTGCCAGCCTTATGGGTACTTTTGCAAACCCCTGCAGCGCTGAGGATGCGGTGCATAGTTTAATTTAGATTTATTTCGTTTTTAGTCTATCTTTCTCTTTTCTTTTAAGTATATATTTAAGTTGCTTTTTTTTCTACTAGTTTTAGACATAGTATTTAATATTTTATTGTATGTTGTTATTTGAAATTAATATTTTTTTTAAGAAAGTAGGTAGCTGAACGTATGTGTCAATTCGCTGTCACGTCACATTCCTATGTCAGTCAACCGTCAGTCAACAATAAAAAAATACATTGCTTGGGAAATGTCAATCGTCTCAAACTAATTTTGTTTTCCTCTATACAAATTGAGTTGACTCGCATATAATATGTGAGAAAATAGGTATAATTCATTGGTCGTTGCAACTAGAGTTTGTTTATTAGTGCTTTATTCGCAGCCATCATAACCGAGGTAATTACGTTGAAATCGGAGGTGCAATAGAAATGGCCGAAACGAGTACAATGAACTCCGAAGGCGCAGCGGAGCAATGCGAGAAGAAGGAGGACGTGGTGGGCATCAAGCGGGAGAGTGACGTGTTGGTGAAGCGGGAGCCGCTCGAGTGCACGGTGTGCGTGACACGCAGTCTGGATGGCTACGACATGTTCGCCACCAGCACCGCCGCTTCGGGGTCCACCCTCCACGGCTTCCTCACCAAGTACACACAGGTTGACCTCGCGGGCGCGCAGAACTGCTCCAAGTTCATATGCAAGAGCTGTTTCGAACTGATCAATGTGTTGGAGCAGGCGGAAATCGAATATGTCAAGTTGAAAGAAACCTTCGACGCCATCATAAGCAAAAATCCCTTATTCGAATCGTCGTCGGGACAAAGTGTGGAAATAGTGCCGGTGAAAGCAGAGATGGACCATGATACTGTTGACGTCACTTTTGGCAACTTAAATGATGACTCGGACGATGAACCACTTGCAGCACAGAGTAATAAGAAAAGATTAAAGGGCCACAAAAAGAAGAAATTAGCTACATCAACAGTTAAAAGAAAAGCACGAAGTAAAAACACAAACAGGTATTGTGTGTAATAATATTGGATGGATGCACATTTTAATATTTGTGTAGTGAATGCAGTTTGACAATTACACTTAAATTCAGTTGCTTGAACATTATTTTATGTGCTATTGTTACATTTAGTTAGCTATATTACATTATTTAAATTACAATAGTATGCTTAAAATTTGCATACTATGTCAACAAATTTTATTTCAAAGTATTGACTATATTTTGTGTAAAGGTTTACTTTACTATATATGTTCATTGCAGTTGGAAATGTAGTGAGTGTGGAGAAAAAGGCACAGGTGGTGATTTGGCTCTGACCGCTCATAAACTGACTGCACACTGTATAGAGGATTCAGAGACTGTGTTGAAAGATGTTAAGACTGAAGATTCTACTGAAGGGTAAACTTACATTTCGTTTTTTATTTTATTGTCTCAATACCCTATGATTAAGTCATCTATACTAATATATAAAGCTGCAGAGTTTGTTTGTTTGTTTGTTTGTTTGAACGCGCTAATCTCAGGAACTACTGGTCCGATTTCAAAAATTCTTTCAGTGTTAGATAGTCCATTTATCGAGGAAGGTTATAGGCTATATTTTATTTTCAAAGGAATTAGGGATCCGTATGAAAATTGCGATTTTGTAACCCAAGGTGTAAAAGCGAAAACCTATTTATGCGTGCGTCACAATAACCACTTTTATATTCATAAAAAAAATGCATAGATATAAGCACGGGTTCGAAGTCCACGCGAGCGAAGCCGCGCCCAAAAGCTTGTGTAATATAAATAGATGAAATTGTAGTAAGAACTTGTCGAAATACATTGGAAACAACTAGTGACAATAATGTAATTTGTATACTCAAGCTACTATTTACTGCTACTACAGTAGAAACTCGATTAACCGGACTAATTGTTGTTGTTAGGCATTCAGATAATCGAATGTATGAAGAATAGAGTGGGTTTTGTGCATATGTATGTATATTGTTACCCCCTCTATTCTAGTTTTATCCTGGGCTCAATTCTCTCGCCCTGGAGCTTAAGATTTTGAAGATAATGGCTTTCAGTTTAATCCAATTTCATCAGTATTATAAACAAAATCCAAGTCATAGGTATTTTCATTCAATTGCTTCTTATATCATTTTTAAAGAGTTGGCTGTATCAACATTAGCTCATATTTTTTCACCTTGTTCACGAATTTCAAGACTTGATTTAAATGTCCAAGGATATTTATTTATTTATATCTGTAAAACCATCCTCTACTGGCCAGAAATGATTCATTGTGATGCATTTTTTATTTAACTGTAATCCTTTTTCACAAAATAAATCACCAGATATTGGTTGCCCAGTTGACCGTTTTTGTAAAAACCAACAATATAAAGCGTCTTCTAAAAGTTCATTTGTAGGTTTCTACACCTTAATCCGATGTTTATTCTCTATCTAATTTGCAGAAGTACAAAATCACTTATCATGGATGTACCTACACCATACTTATCAGCTAACTTACGACCGGTTTCTCCTTCTTTTATTAATGTATCTCCTCTTGCGCTTTGACATTTTTAAAGGTAGACTTGACACACACATCGGAGTGGGGTAAAAATTGCTAACTAACTAAAAGTGTAAAACAATAACGAAATGCGTGGCAGCAATCCCACGGGGCGCGTACGCATTATTGGTCGCGGTCGGTAGTCCGGATAATCGCGATTCCGTATAACTGAGGCCCTTCGAGCTTCTACTGTACTACTATTTTGCTAAACATCAGTTATTTCAATTAAATGCATTTTTGTAATTATAAATATTTTTACAGATCACAAGAACTGTTATTTAACAATGGTTTAGACAATTTAAAAGTGGAAATGGAGAACTTCGATAATGATGATGACGATTTTCCTGATGATGACGATGATGATGACTATTTGATTGAAATAAAAGCAACTACAAGACGTCCTGGCAGGCCTCGTAAATCTGGTAGTATATCTGGAAAAGCGAAAACAAGGAAACCAAAAGTTATGCATCCATGTGACGAGTGTGATGCAAAATATTCATCTCTGTGTGAGTATTGGTTGCAACTTTTGTGATGTGCTATAAGTAGATGCATAGAGTATCGCACGTGCGCCTGGCTGTTGCAGCGCGGCTGGAGCAGCACAAGCAGAAGCACGACGGCTCGGGCCCGCCTTACATCTGCGAGGTGTGCGGCGCGCATTACAAGCACAAGCGCGCCTGCGACATACACGTGGCGCTGCACAAGGGTACGCCATTGCTCAAGCATTTCAATTCATCTATGTGCAATATTACACGGTGCATTGTGCTTATTACAGGTATCAGTGACTGGAAGTGCGAAGAATGTAACAAACTGTTTCCGTCTAAAAATGCATTAGCACGGCACAACAACATACACACAGGGAAGCTCAATTATCAGGTAAGTTATGGTCAATTATTCATTGAATCTCCAGAAGGTAGTAATGGACACTTGTATACTACCCTGTCTATTGTACGGCTGCCAAACATGGGTTCACACTGACAGAACCAAGCAGAAAATTAGAACCACCCAGAGGGCAATGGAGAGGAGCATGCTAGGAATAAGGAAAATTCGGAAAAGGTTCGAAGCACAAAAATTAGGAAAAAGACTGACAGATGCTCTAACACAAGCACTAGCACTAAAGTGGCGATGGGCAGGACATATCGCGAGGCTCACTGGCAACAGATGGACGATACAAGTCACTAACTGGAAAGGACCGCCAGGGAAAAGAAAGATTGGAAGACCATAGAAACGATGGGCAGACGACATAGCCCAGACTGCTGGCAAAAACTGGATGACCCTTGCCAAAGATAGGGAGAATTGGAAGAGGATGGAGGAGGCCTTTAACCGATATGCGACTATATCTCCGAAAGATACGTAAACAAATAGCACTACTAGCTTAATTAAGACAAACACTAACACATTTCTTTTCATTTAAAATATAGTACTAAATGTAAAATTCTAAATATTGTGAGATAAGAAATAAAAAGGCTTATTATTATTATTATTCTCATGTCTCTTTATTTCTTATGTTTACATATATTTTTTAAAAATACAGTGTTTAAAAAAATACATAAAAATAGACAAAAACCGTCGAAAACGAGGTCGATGACCTAAGCTACCGACGGTTCAGTGCTCCAGAGAGAGGAACCTCCTCACGATCCGTGCCGAATCCAGGATGACAGCCTTTTGAATCAGGCCCTTAATCCAACCCAGCGAGGGTTTCTTATTAACCATTTTTGTATATTCTTTATTCATTTTTTTTACATAATATTTATAAAAAAGAGAAAAACATTTTTTTAAATATTATATAAAAATCATAGCAGCCCTAGGGGCGGAAAAATTTTTCAAGCCGCCTAGTGGTTAGTGTTTCAAAGAGAGGAACCGCCTAACAATGCGCGCCGTCTCAAGTAAAACTGCCTTTTGCATCAGACGCTTCACCCAACCGGATATCGAGAGTTGATTGAGATGTCCATCAAAACTTTTCGATATCAAACCATGCACTGAGAAAACGATCGGAATAATACTGGTTAACTCAGCATTCCACATGGCGGTCACCTCATGGGCCAGATCTAAATATTTCATCATTTTTTCTTTTTCCGCCTTCACGAGGTTCTCATCATGCGGAATGGTGATGTCAACCAGCTTTACGTGGCGTGTAGACCGATCTATTATAACGATGTCAGGTTTATTGGCAGCAATATACCTGTCCGTTATAATAGATCGATCCCAGTAGAGCGTGACATGGTCATTTTCGAGAACTGGTTGAGGCTGATACTGGTAATATGGAACTTCGGTACTCACAAGACCATATTTAAAGGCAAGTTGTTGATGAATAATCTTGGCTACTTGGTTGTGTCTATGCAAGTACTCCCCGTTAGCAAGACGAGAACAACCGGAAACGATATGTCTGATAGATTCGCCGGGACGGTGGCATGCCCGACAAATGTCGACCGTGCCGTCCTTCAGAATATGCTTCCGGTAGTTGTTCGTTAATAATTATTAGGAAGTATATTATAGTCACATTTGGCTGAAATGATTATCATGGTATAGTCACATAATCAAATTAAAATTTTTTGCTTAAAGTTCTATATTGAAGTTAATAAAATATGGAAAAATTTCAATAAAAAAGTCATCATATTGCATCACAATATAAATGTCCTGGGATCAGTAGAATTTACGAATTTTGTTCATGATGTGCTTGGTACAATTTATTTTATACTAGCTGCGCCCCTCGGTTCCACCCGCGCTTTCTTGACAGTTATCGTTATATTCTGGATAATTCACAACATTTTTTCATAAATTATAGTCTATGTGTTATTCTGATGTTTAAGCTATATTATTGTAAAGTTTCTTATAATCCATTTGGTAGTTTTTACGTGAAAGAGTAACAAACATCCCTCCATACATACAATCTTTCGCGTTTATAATAGGTACTAGTAAGAAGTGGTGCAGTGGTTGAGCGATCGACTGCTGCGCAGCATGTCGCGGGTTCGATCCCCGCACGGAAGAAATATTTGTACGACCTACAAGTATTTGTTCCGGGTCTGGGTGTTTTTCTATCTATAATATGTAAGTATGTATTTACAAAAAAAATGTATATAAGAAGTTTATCATCCATCTCGTTACCATAACACAAGGTTTAAGTTGCTTAGCTTGGGACGAGATGGCGTTGTGTGAAATGTCCAAGGATATTTATTTATTATTATTTATTTATTTAAGTGTCATATTTCAGTCATTAAAATTTATGCTATTTGTAGTTGCATTAGAAATACCATGGTAATGTATGTAAAAAAATAGTGTTTCTCGTTTTTTCTTTTACGGTAGTAGGGCTACGTTTTCGATAATTACCCTGTAAATTTGAATGCTAATAACAATATACGGAATTTACAGGGGCATAATATTATACATCCCCACCGCACGCTGGGAATAAACGCGTGTTGCAAAAGACAACAAAACTCAGCGCTTGGTGGTAGGATCTAATCGTCCGCCCGGCTAACTACCACCCTCTCATCTAAAGTCGGAATTTTAATTCGATTCCAGATTTGACATTAGCTACTGTCATTTTGTGAAATAATGATACCACATATCATTATTTCACAATCGACTGCCTCGTTGGTCTAGTGGTTAGATGTGCCGCCTTTGGATCAACGGGTCCCGGGTTCGATTCCGGGGTCGGGCAAGTGTCTTTGTCTAAACCAGAGGCACTGGCTCGGAGTCTGGGTGTCATTTCTATCTATAATATGTATGTATTTATAAAAAAAATAATGTATATAAGTAGTTTATCATCCATCTCGTTACCATAACACAAGCATTAAGTTGCTTAACTTGGGACGAGATGGCGTTGTGTGAAATGTCCAAGGATATTTATTTATTTATTTATTTACATATAATATAGTCCGGGATCCCCGGTACATTGTTTTCACTTGATTACTATCAAGCTAATTTTTCGTGAGTAGCTTCATTTTCGTGAGACGCCCAACATTTTCTTGTCGACAACTCTTGATTGTGGTAGCTAACAGAGGTAGCAAGGGTGAAATATGTTGATTTTATGATTCAAAAAAATTTATTACTAACCGGGTGCTTTTTGGTATATCTGATGATAATTATCTAAATTATTCGAAAATGTATTTGTCCTACAAAATGTGTGGTTTGATCAAAGAGTCCTCCACCTCCAATATGTATGGATAACGAGGTCATAAAAAATGATTACTAACCAGCTGGTTTTTTTTTATTTACTTAATAAATATGTATATTATTTAACCGTCATATTGTCCTACAAGTTGCGTGGTACGTTATCCCGGTCCTACGCTCAAAAGTTGTTAAAACCACAAGACCCATTTTGTCATCACTAACTGTAGGACAATAATTTTACATGATAGTTTAGTGTATTCTCTGCCCAAATGATACAATGTCCTACAAGAAAACAGGTATTAACGCGAGTCCGACAAAAATTGAAATTTAGTATGTTAAAAAAATTATTTTTAACATACTAAATTTCTAATAAAATATTTTTCATCCATTAAACATATCGGTGGTCGTTGTATAGCGGGATCCGTATATGTACTATATAAAAAGTTTCGTACACTATAAAACGAAGTGGATTCATTTTATGTTAAAAATACTTAATTTTTTACGTTATTACAGAGTCAGAAGACGAGGAAAATGAAATAGATGAAAATGACAGTGATGATACTGAAAATTTATCAGATGAATCTGACGAATATACATTTTTTTTTAAGTAAAAGTTATTTAAGTTAATAAAAAAGATGTTTTCACTGTATCATAAGTTATAAGTAGGAAAACGAAAAATGACAATTTCTGTCGGACTCATGATACATACCTGTTTTTTTGTTGGAAATTGTATCATTTGGGCAGAGAATACTAACCTATCATGTAAAATTGGTGTCCTACAGTTAGTGATGACAAAATGGGTCTTGTGGTATTACCAATTTCTGAGTGTAGGACCGGGATAACGTACCACGCAACTTGTAGTACAATATGACGGTTAAATAATATAAATATTTACTAAGTAAATAAAAAAAAACCAGCGGGTTAGTAATAATTTTTGATGACCTCATTATCGATACATATTGGAAGTGGAGGACTCTTTGATCAAACCATACATTTTGTAGGACAAATACATTTTCGAATAATTTAGATAGTTCTCATCAGATATACCAAAAATCACCCGGTTAGTAATAATTTTTTTAGAATCATTAAATCAACATATTTAACCTTTGCTACCTCTGTTAGCTACCACAATCAAGAGATGTCGACAAGAAAATGTTGGGCGTCTCATGAAAATGAAGCTACTCACGAAAAATTTGCTTGATAGTAATCAAGTGAAATCAATGTACGGGGGACCCCGGACTAATAGTGTAGTGATGAATACAAAAATCGATAAACAATCAGTGTGTGTGCCATCAGTGTGCCAATTAAAGACTAAAGTATTGATTTTTATTTAAATAAATACATATTATAAGTCAGCAGCCAAGCAGTTTCACTGTGTTCCGTCGCGTGTACGTGAGAGCAAGTGCCCGACAGGGCATTTCCTCGAATCGCCTGCTCCATCTTAGACTTTGGTGTCGCTTTCCATCACGCAAGCCTAGGGTTCAAGCGGGTGATAAAAAAAACTTAAAATTAATCAATCATTAATGATAACACAGTAAATAAATTTCTTGTATTGAAATGATAATCTGTGATTCGGCGTGACGTTGCAGTGCGACCTGTGCGGCAAGTCGTTCATCCACACGTCGTCGTTCAAGATGCACAAGCTGTCGCACTCGGGGCTCAAGCCGCACTCGTGCGACGTGTGCGGCCTGGCGCTCATGACCAGGTCCCACCTCAAGCGCCACAAGCGCGTGCACAGCGGCGAGAAGCGCCACGAGTGCGCCGTCTGCGGGAAGCGCTTCTCCGAGAGGTGGGTCCCCATTCCCCAAAAGGGGTGGGTCAGTCCGTGGCTGTACCGATTCCCTCCGCCCTTCGCCCTCCGCAGGTACAACCTGGCCGCGCACAGCAAGTCGCACGAGACGGGCGACGCCGCGCCGCAGCCCCTGCCGCTGCAGCGGAGGCGCCTCTTCCGGTGCACCTTCTGCCCCGAGCGGTTCGAGCGTCGGTACGTGGCACGCGCAAAGCTGGCAATGCCAACTGAGCTCGTACTGACACTGACCCGCTGCTACCCGCAGGTACATGCTGGAGCGGCACATGTCCGGCGTGCACGGGCGCACGCTGGAGCGCCCGCCCCCCACCCCGCGCAACACCATGAGCAAGCTGCTCAAGGCGCAGGCGCAGCGCAGGGACCTGCCGCAGCCCGCGCCCCCCTCCGCCGCCGGTAACCTTTTCATACACTGCCCCCTTCCGGTGCACCATCCAAGTTCTACATTCAACAGACGACACTAAACATTGGCATAATTAATGTTGCAGACGTGGATACGAAGGATGACCGCAGTTCAGATTCCCGCGCCACACCCATCACTCCGCAAAAACTCATCGCGCAGCTTTGTAAGTAAATATTTATATTTAATTGAAACCATTAATTTCGTAATATATTTCATTGACTCGTAAGATATCTCATAATAATTTCCACCAATAAATTTCTTCAAATAGCAGGAGACGCTCAATTAGTTTATATTTTTATGTTTGTCAAGTGCCGACTCCGTCATTTAGATACATTGGTAAATTGATCTTGAAACATTTGATATTGATCCAGTATAAAGTTCATCAAAATGGGTTTATTCATTCAATTATGTAACTAGGGCATAATTAATTTGGTCCTTTACTTGCCAAAGTCAAAAGACAAAATTGCACGTGATCAATATGAGGGATAATGGCATAGAGAGTGACGTCCGTTCGTCCCCCGCAGCGTCGTCGACGTCCATCCTGGCGTCGGGCGCGTGGGCGGGCTCGTACGCCGCGGAGTTCGGGCTGCGCCACGACTACCACTGACCTCCCTGGCGCCTGGCCGCGGCCCGCTCACTCTGTACATACTCCTAGGCCCCCGCCCCTTCTCTTCAGACTTACTTTTACTGTCACAAAATTATTATTACATTTTATTGGAGTTATTTTATTAAGAAAATTTGCTATTTATATTTTACAACTACTATTCCTATAGGAAGAGAGCTATATTGAGATTTACACTTGTTTCGTATCGATTAGTAAAAGACATCATTGCATTGTTGTGGATGGGTCGGGTATTTTAATAGATATTAATAATTTCTCCAACACTATTTAAAATTGTACGAATTTTAAGTTTGTGGAGTATTTGAAAATATGGCACAAAGGCCAAGGTCGTCATGTCACAATTATTATTTAAAAAATAAGTACTAATTATATGTTTTATCAAAAAAAAAACAAATTAAGTATATTATTTTTCTACAGATTGTTTTGTGAAATATTTTCTATTCGCAACAGTTTGGAACCTTTTTATATAACTATAGGATGATCTAAATTGCAAAGATCAGGAATATCGAGAAACGAAAACTGAAACTGCGTTATTTGATTTCTGGAAATATTATTTGTAATTATTATAATATTATAATAATTACAAATAAATAAATTATTCTAGCCAGGAAACAAAACCGAATATTAAAAAAATTACCCACCCGATTGTGTGCCTAATAATGAATAAACTTTGGGAAGTATTAGTAAATCAATAAAAAGCTCATTTTAAAACATAACACCAAAATTCGGTGGTAGGAAATTTTAAATTTGATTGATATGACTTTACAAAAATCCAATATTGCAGTTTTAGTTATCATAAAAATTTAGCTCGATAAACCCTTGTGGGATTTCCAATATTTTTTATGGTCTCGAAAAAGTATAAATTAGAAAACAGCCAAAAAAGAGCCCGTATGAAACATAAGTGCGCGTATGGATCATGTAACATTTGGCCATTCACGCACTTTTGTCAATTTCACCCCTTATACTTAAACACGAAAACACATCTACACACACAGACACAGAAAAAATATCTCTGATCATATTATTACCAATAAAATTAACTGTTTGACCAAACATAGAGACTGTTAAAATATATAATTTATCATTCAATTTGAAACTGTTTCTTTTTCCTCATAAGTAAAATGTGTGCATATATTTAAGTACAGATTCTACTTACATAATACATTTAATAAATGAACCAGAATGTAAAATACAAAACAATTATCACTGTCGAATCTCTGGCATAAAATGAAATTGTTTTATTGTCCATGTAGTGTTACAATACAACACAGCTTTAGTATTGATTTCATTTCCACAAAAATGATTATTCTTGTATATAGTAGATAAGCTCATGATATTATTATTACTAGAAACATTATTACAATATTATAATTCTAACAAAATTATTGTATAGAAATACTATTTAGCTGTAAAGTTGTACTATAGTGTTATTTGATATGATATTTTTATACTAAAATTTGCGAATCGCTCTGAAGTTGCATTGTCGCGATGTCGTTCTCACGACCATCTGAATATTTTTTATTTCTATTAATAAACATGTATTATACCGAATTAAATGCAGTTAATAAAATATACGATTTTTATTTTTCCTATACATTAGCTAAGTCAGAAAGATTTAATTGAAGGCTGTTCTTAGTCACATCTGACTTCCTTCTTTTGCTTCGCAGGCCACGTAAAGCAGGCGATCCAACCACACTTGATTCACACACATTGTCGGAGGAGGGAGACGCGTGGTCAATATGGTGAAACCAGAAAAATGATGATGAGCTAAATCAGCTGTGTGTTCCCAACCGTGCATTAATTTCCATGATTTTATAAATTTCTTGTCTATATTTCATTAATTGTAATATTTAAACGCATTTATGATGCTAAAGGTTTCAGACTATTTTGTTTGTATAGTTGAAAATGGGAATTAACAAGAGTACGATAACTTACGCCCTTTTTACCTGTAGCGACCGCATGCTACTTACTTTACACAATTTACCCGAAACATCAGAATTGCATCAAGAAATATCGCCTACAAATGCGATAATTACGAAAAAGTGCTACACCGCGATAGCGAAATTCCAAGAGCAATTCGCAATGTTAAGATCTCCCCGGACTACAACTATCGGGGGGATAGGCGCTGCGACCCCTAGCCATATACCACCTCGTCTCGCTGGATGATCATCCCTTTGCGCCTAAATACCTATTACGCTAAGTAAGAAGGGCTCGCTTCAGGCTGTTAGCATTAAGCATTGGCCGAGAACCTATGAAATTGGGAAAAGGGCGAGAAAGCAGAAGATTTCAGTCGTAAGGACAGTAAAATGATGACGAACTTGACAGGTAACTGACTGAAAATTTACAGTCCTACCAACTTATCTGTGAAATGGCGAAAATTGGAACTACGGCCGCCATGTTGAAATGTCATTCGATTGTCAGTGTCTACTACATTCGGGTTCTCTGGTTGTTTTTTCTTGATATTGCTGAATTTATAAAGTTAAATATGCCGAAAGCTGTTAAGTGATGCTCGAAACATTATTCTAAAGGTTAAAACCTTTTTTGAAGAAGAAGCTCGGGCGGGGTCTCAGATAAGTTGGTAGGACTGTAGCTTATCTTTAGTCCTACCAACTTATCTGTGAACTGAAAGAGGCCGACACCGTCGATTCAGTGTTGCTAGTTAATATAAGGTGCCCAAAGTTGAGTAAATCTTCAAGAAGGATATTTTACCTCAGACATAATCGTTTAATAAGGATTACAGCTTTTACAAATTAGGAACAATTATATGTGATATATATCTACATAAATACTCTTTGGTGTACAGTGTTAAAGGAATAAATAGGTTCACTTGACGTTGTCATATTAAATATTATACGTAATAAAAATGATACATTAATCTGCAATTTTACGTGTATTTATTAATATGTATATAAAAGTAGAAAAATAAATAAAAAGAATTTGATCATTTACAGTTACGTAACTAGGTACACTAACAATTTAGTCTCTCAACAATAAACAATGGCTTTACCTAAAAATTTACCCAAGAAGTGGTAACTTAGCAGATATAATGTTCCACGGGGGTACAACTTTCATTTAATGGATTCCTAGCATTTAGTTATGACCGTACCTAACAACACCAGATTTGACTAATTTATAATTAGCAACTAGTGGTAGTGTAGTGTAATAAAAAAACCAATTGCTTTACAATGATTTATTGAAAACCAGGTTTACAGTAATTGTGATCTATAGATGAACCTGAATACGCAACTTCATCATGGTTGTGAGGTCATACTCCGCTATCATCATTATCGATTTCGGTTTTTTTTCTCCTTGCCTGGTGTGCGAATTTTTGTACCAGTTTCTTCTGCTGCGGGTCCTTCCTTAACTAGTTTTGAAATTAGTCAATAAAATAAATGTTATTTTAGTAGAAATTTTAAATCTGGCAGGTTAGACTGCTCACTAACTTAGCAGGTTACCGTTACGCTAACCTTTTTTTTGTTTTGTTTTCGCTGGGGAAATGCTTTATGCATACCACCGCCCCCCGGGGGAGAGGTCGGTAATTAATCGGGGGAGCCACTAAAACGGCATACCCTCACACGACGCGCTTGGGGCGCCACAAGTTCGCGTAAACGCATTCTACTGTGAGGCCCCGGCGTGGTGCCCGCAACGCTGGCAAGCGACTATCAGAGAGGGCATTCCGGTATACTGGGACGCCCTCAGTCATCGAGGCTTTCGTCGGCGGCGGCTCCCCCGAACCACCACCGGCCTCCTAGGCGAGGGCGAAGGGGCCCGCACCGTCACGAACCCTCCTCCACCCCTGCCGCGACCCACCCCGCTGCCCCTTTCTGCGACATCGGCCCCGCAGAAGGAGGCCCGTCAGCCCTCGGGCCGGCGCCAACCAGAGGACACCGGCGCACCGCAGCCGTCCAGGGCCCGCAGGGAAACCCTGAGGACAGGGTCCACCGTCTACCCGGGTCCCCGGAGCCCCCGTCCAGGGCTCGCAGGGACACACTGAGGACAGGGTCCCCATCCACCCAAGTCCCCGCAGCCCCAATCTACCGCAACGCACCAGCGATCCGCCCCGCAGCCCCCTTCCGCGACATACGGCCTCGCAGAGGAGGCCCGCCAGCCCTCGGCCGGCGCCAACACGAGGACGTTGGTGCCGCTCTTCGTCTCACCTCTCCCCGTGGGCCCGCCCGGCATGAGAGGCCCTGGCCGGTATGGCCCCACGGATCATTGAGGCACTCAAGCCCCCTCACCACGACAAGGTGGCAGCACAGTCGAGGGGGACCGTTACGCTAACCTGGAGCAAGCAAGAACTAATATTTTGTGGCCTAAATAATTTGGTATCGAGTAATTTATAACAAGAAAGTTGACAACACTAACCTGTCGCTGCCGAAATTCGTTTTTATATAATTTGATTATGGCCGGCCGCATACACACGTTTTCCATATTCTATTTCCGAATTCGTTTTCCGTGAGAAGCTCTCAGCAGCCTCCAGAAGCAGAATGAGCTAATACATAACCATTAACAACGCAGCTCTTGACTGTACGATGTTTCATTGCAAAATTTGCATGGAATCAATATAAAATATTCGCTAACTGACGCACACGTTCGCTTTGTTTACGTACGGAAAAAAAACCGTATTCCATACATACGGATGTCCGACCGAACACGGAAAAATTAAATTAAAAATTTAAATAAACCCCCGACACAATAACCTTTAAAAAGTAAAAAATAAAAATAAATACTTCGCGTTGGGGGACCACTCCCACTTATTTATTACCTGACCTATGAGTATTTATTTTTATTTTTTACTTTTTAAAGGTTATTGTGTCGGGGTTTTATTTAAATTTTTAATTTAATTTTTATTTTATACTTTTTATAGGTACATACTACTAGATTTTGTTAAATTGCACGTGATGCGCTTTCATTTGAGACCCCACTCGATTATATTTGCAGACATTCGGTTATTCTTCCCCACTTTCACCCCTCATAACTTTTAAACGGCTCACCCGATTTGCATCAAACATGTCTAAGAACACTCGCCCGTAACTCACCTTTCATACAAAAAAACTTTATTGAAATCGCTTCATCCGTTCGCGAGCTACGGTGCCACAGACAGACAGACACGTGAAACTTATAACAACCCTCTTTTTGCGTCGGGGGTTAAAAACGAATTCAGAAATCGAATAAGGAAAACAACCAGTGAATCTGAATGTAGACAGTGACAAATGACAATCGATCGAATGACATTGTCATTATGACATTTCAACAAATGTTCGCCACAGGGATGTGACATTGTACATAAAAAATCGATTTTAAATCATCGACTTTTTTATATTAATCGATTTTTTCCTAATTTCAAAATTATTTTCAAAATAAACGCCATATATTGATTCATTAATTATAAATAAACAACACAAATAGTAAGTTCTTATAATATCAACACTAATTCAAGTTTTAGAACGATCAAATTATAAAAGGTTCAAATTAAAATGTTTTTCGCATACCTAAATGAACAAAATTAAATAATTCAAATACATAAAATAAATTAAATAATTCAAAATCTAGAAATCCGTATTTCACCAACGAATAATTATTGACGTATCAACCAAATATCGGTAAATTTTATGATGTAGTGCAGTTTGTTGACTACATCTACTAATATTTGATTAAATTAATTTACAAAACTGTTTCAAAAGTACAGAAATACTGCCATCATAGATGCACATATGGCGTTAATGTAATATTATGGAGACAGTATTTATCCAAACTTAACAGATGAAAAATCTGAAATAATCTATTGAATGATTATAAAAAAAATCGATTATTAATGGATTATTCATAAAAATTAAATCAAACATAAAAATCGATTTTTATTAAAAAATTATCGATTTTTTCCATAATCGATTACTTTTTCACATCCCTAGTTCGCCATTCCTTTCACAGATAAGTTGGTAGTTACACAAACCGTGAGAGCCACAAGGAAGAAAAAAAAAAAGTTGGTAGTTGGTAGGAGTCTACGCTACGACTCTACGTTTAAATTTGGTTGGAATTGAATTTCGCTTTCGCCCCATGGCCCCATTATTTTCCATAGGTTACGGTAGAAATTGTATGTTACCAAATACAATAAGTATTAATTGATGCTATTACCTACATTAATTCTATTTACAGTAGCAAAATGAGTACAAAATACACTGACGAAGAATTACAAATTCGTCCTGCTAAAAAAGAGGATATGAAAGCAGTATCAGAAATGATTCAGGTGAGATTGATAGGCGAATCTAGTTTTGATAGTGTCGTCCAATATTTTTATCACAAAGACGATAAACTGATTGTTATTTCGCGTGCTGCATACATAAAATAAGTTATAATTTATGATAACTTTTATATATTTTTTAATTTTTTATTATTATGATAACCGATAATTGCAATAACCACGTCTAGGTAAAATATAGTAAAACTTAACTAATAATTCTGAAAAATGATGTCTTAGGTTTTACGATCTTTACACATTCATTCATACAAATCCGTAGACACTGCAAAGTGTCTGAAACATTAGGAATTAAATGAAATAAAATTATCAGAACCATGAAGAAGTTATTCCTGTAATTTTAAAATTTTATAAAATCTGTAGAGCAGAGATTATAAAAATTTGGGTGATATAAACTTTACCTACTGTGGTGGTTTCAGGAGTTGGCTGACTTTGAGAAAATGCCTGATGGACCTAAGATGTCTGCTGCAGGTTAGAAGCAACAAAATTAAGCTGTGGCATACTTGTACATTAAGTTAGTGAAAGCTTTTCTTAAAATGTACACTACTTTTTCGTTAGCACTAGTTAATGATGGCTTTGAAAAGGAACCTCCAGCCTTCAAATGCAAAGTAGCAGAGCTGCAAGCGTCGGGAGCTCCAGTGGTGGTGGGTTATGCACTGTACTTCCCCACATATTCCACTTGGGAAGGCAAAACACTTATGCTAGAAGACTTGTATGTGCAGACTGACCATAGGCAGAGGGGAATAGGCAAGAAATTGTTCAGAGAAGTTGCAAAAGTAAGTTTCCTTCCAGTTTTTGTTTCCTGGAAAAAGATTATATATTGGTATCTGGAAAAATATTGCTCTATATATTTAAGTTATAGCAGCATTTTTAGATTACACAGTTTTAACACCAATGTTGTTCTATGGGTGTAAAAGGTGACTCAGGACTGCCATCATGCGGAACACATATCAGACAGGTCACTTTTAAAATGTTGGTACTGTCTAATTCTACCAAATTTTATATTTTCCTAGTGGATTATAGTACTAAAATAGTATTATAGCTTGAACATGGTAAAGTAATAAGATTGATATAAAACCCGGGTTGCAAGTTAAAGACTAATGAAGCTTGATTATACTATCCACCCATCTGACTCATTTAGCACATTTCCCTCTAGCCTACTGGAGGAGGCTTGACTCGGCTGTGGGCCATTCAAGATTGTGATATATTAACATTTTTAAGATTTCTTCTGCTGGTGACAAGCTTGCTAAACAAAGAAGAATATTTTTTTTTATGAAAGAGGGAGGCAAACGCGGGTCACCTGATGGTAAGTGATCACCGCCGCCCATGGACACCCACAACACCAGAGGGGTTGCAAGTGCGTTGCCGGCCTTTAAGAAAGGAATAGGCTTGTTTCTTGAAGTTTGCCATGTTGTACCGGTTCGGGAATACCTCCGCTGGTAATTGATTCCATACAGAGGTTGTGCGCGGTAAAAAGTTTCTTGAGAAACGCACGGTGGTGGACACCCATTCGTCCAGATGAAATTGATGGTATTTCTGGCGGGTGGATCTGTGGCGGAAAGAAGCGGAAGGGACAAGATCGAACAATTCCTCAGAACACTCCCCGTGATAAATGCGATAGAAAATACATAGAGACGCCACGTCTCTTCGCAGGGCTAGAGTATCAAGCCGATCATTAGGACTATCGCTATTGACGATTCGAGCTGCACGACGTCGGATGCGATCAAAAGGAAGGAGCTGGTACTGAATATTGATTTGACATGCTTTAGAAACTATTCTATTTGTCATTAATTGCGTAAACGTGTAGCGTGTTTCTATCATCTTGCGAACTTCCTCTCACTATGCTGTTTAGTGCTTTTTGTAAAGTTGATCAATAAGTACAGAGTTTCTTGCCGGCTCTTCTCTGTAGAGCAGCTTTCCGAACCGGTGGTAGTTTTGGCATGAATGTGAGTGAACGTAGGGATTGTCAGCAATCAGGGGAGATGGAGGGATTGTAGGAGTGAGAAGTTGTGTGTGAATGTAGGTATGACGACTGATAGGTGTGTGTGGAGACTACCACCTAGTGTGGGACAGGGGCCTTAAGATGATAATGGTATTTATAAACATGACGATTTATAAGAGTTTTATGATGAAACCTATGTAAAGAAAGTTCCGTTTGAGTTTGAAACGTTAATTTGTCGAACATTTCATGGACCTGGGTTACACCATGGCAATTCTAATACTCTGGTTTGGGTAGGAGGCCAGCAGCAGCGGGTGCTCCCGTCTGGACTTCCACGTGCTGGAGTGGAACCCAGCTTGCGCCTTCTACGAGCGCGCTGGTGCACGCGACCTCACGCGCGACGAGTGTTGGCGGTACTACCGTCTCACCGGCGACGCCTTGCGGGACCTCGCCTGACTAATAAGCTCTATATACATATCGGCAAAAAAAAAATCTGCAATATGTAAATGGGTATTTATTTTGTGATTATGTATCTTTTTGTTATTTGTATAGTTAAACTAAACTAGTAGAGTAGCAAGGCAAAACTGGAGATGTAGTAAAAGTGCCTTCATTGCCTTCAAAATTGTTAAATTGTGTAAGAACTTTACAATAAATTGTAATCTACCAAAATATTATTATTTTCAGATAAACTTGAAAATAAGTATTTTTGTTAAAAAGTATACAGGTGAGGATATTGTTTAATAAAAGATAGTGTTGTGCCATTGCTTATGTATTCAGTTACAGTAGGTTTATAATACAGCTGATTTTACTTTGTTCAAACATTATTATTAGTAGATTGGGATTTATTATCAAAAATACTTCAGCAGGCCTCATATGAACATGTTTTCATCAATTTTTTATGTACATTAAATTGTCTAAATAATTGAAATGTCATTGTAGGCAATGATTTCTTAGCAGTTCTGATCATGTTCTTTTATTTAAATCACAATGTTTCAGGTACTTTGCAGTGTCAATAAATCATTTCCTGCAATGTGCAAAGAGAAAACTAAGACATCTTTATGAAAGATGTCCATCAAATATGGAAGACAATACATAGTGCAGGGCTGCAGTACATGTTTTGATAGTAAATCACAATAGTTTAAATAACTGTACTGTGATAATCTGTGCTGGGTCTGTTCCAAATAAACTATTTTTTAAGTAACATTTTTTCTATCTACAACTAAAATACTATTTACAGCTATTAATAAATGCCATTTTGTTCTTATTCTACCTCACATTATTAGTCGTCTATTTATGGTAGTTATACAGTAGGTACACTATGACCATGGTATTGTAAAATATTGCCAAAACTGTTCTACAAGAACTAGCCATGGTCGCCTCGTTTGCTTACTCGCTGTAAGTGATTTTTCTGACTTATCAAATTGCATAAGCACATTTTTTATTAATGTACGAAGACTGAATTAAATAAATGAGGTCATTAGGCACAGTTGAGCATATTATGATCCTACAAAGTCACTGGTCTAAAAAATTGTACTCGTAAAATTTAAATGATAAGTATCTAGTGACTCATGTGGAAATACTACCGATATCAGCATTCTCATTTATTCCGAACTATAGACTAGTATTTGCATCACCAGTAGGTATACGAACTGCGTTATCTCCTACAATTCCATTAAATAATGACACGGGATAGTTGGTAAGTACTTATATATTTTATTTCGGAATTTATTTATCCGACTTGTACATTTAGTATTTTCATTTCATAAAAACTGCATGAAAAATAGATACTGCCTAGGAGGCCCAACGTGAATACTGTTCAATCTTAATATCTATACTTAAATACAACGCTCTATCTAAAGTCGAACTGACAAAAGGTTTGGAGACAGAGTTTTGCTGGACTATATCGTCATTTCTTTAGATAGAGAATAAAACAAGACTATTTTAAGACCAATTCTAAAACATCAATTGGTACCTATAAATGTACGTACGAGACTAGTCTTCGTAAACCGTTGAATTTGCTACATACTATGTAGATATCAGTCCAGTTAGAAATTACAATATGTTCCTACTTTAAACAGGTAAACCAAGGATTACACATGCTAGTATTTACAAGTCGTGAAAACAGACTGGCTAAATTACAGTTCCTACGTATTATAAAGTTCGCCATGTCGGCAAGTAGCTATCTAATCGTAAACTAATTGAAGTGGGAATAAATTGCTATTGGTATCAATAAATACGAATAGACTCACGGCTAAATGGAGACCCACATCAATTGATATAAATTGCCTCCCACGCGCTCCACAAAGGACCGCCTCGGCCGTTCGTTCACAATTGCACACCGGTACACTGATTAATTGTCCAGTAAAGTTACCAATCACTATTATCAAGGCCAATTGAGACGGCGCGCACAAATCTCACAACCCCTTGTCTTGAAAGGAGGACAATCAATTCCTCCTTCTTCAACGGCCGCTTGCAGACGGAGGCATGTGTTTGATCTCGGAAGGAGCTGAATCACTTCGAGGCAAACGTGTTGGGCAGCTGCCCCTTATGGCCTCATGATGTGTCATCGTTCGCTCGCCAGCCGGCGAGGGCAAAGAGGGAGAGGGCGGGAGTATCGCGGCGCTACGTGGACGCCATCAGCTTGGCATGGGCCGTCACGTTGCGCTGGTGAAGGAACCCGCTGCCTTCCTCTTCTTCTCCATTCCCGAGACCGTACTACAACCGAATAATTCGTTTAAGACTATTAGGTAACAGGAATTACCACTATCGTATCAATAGATGTCACTAAATGTACGGACTATGACCGTATAAACGGTGTAACAAAAACAAAAGGTACCTATTTATACGGCAACCAGTCAACTCTGGTATGAATGATCCAAAATTAGCACAACTGTTTTCCTGTCATACCTATCAAGGAGAAACCGTCGCCATGTACTCGACAACATAATATGTAAGAGCTCTATTGTAAATAAATAACCTTAGCCAAGTGCCTATTGAGCTTAGTATATGTAGGTACCTACTATGGCGCTTTTCGTAGCAGTAGTTGACCGTAACTATCGATATGTAGCCTATTCCGAGGAGGAATTTCTCATTCAACGGATTCGGGCGAATAGATTGTACTGACCTGCAGCGCATGCAGGTAGTGTTGCTGCGAGTGGTAGTGGCCGGAATGCGCGGGGTAGCCCTCGTAGGGCGCGGCCGCACTGGGCTCGCTCTTGATGTTGAACAACGACGGACTGGACAGGAAGGGCGCTCCCGCCAGGGACAGCGGGTACTGCGCGCCTGGCCCGTGGCCCCCGTGGCTCCCATGGCTTCCGTGGCCACCGTGACTCCCGTGACTGCCGTGGGCTTCGGGCGTGGCGAGGCTGCGCTGGGGCTTGGGCGTGCTATGTCCGTGAGTGTGTGCGTGGCTCTGTCCGTGCGAGTGCGCGTGGCCGTGTGCGTGACTAGACATGGACTGTGTCAGCGGCAGAGGCACATCGGGGATACTTTGCTTGCTCTCTAAAATAACATAAAATATGTTCAATTAGATTTGCCGAATTGTTGGTCCTGTTTTTGGATTACTGTTAGTCGGGTGCCATATTTTGTTGAAATGACATTCCGTTTATAGAGCTTTTCTACGCTACAGAGATAATTGACAAAGAAACGTCTTTCATAAAAGAAAACTATATATGATGCATGAATAATCTTTGTTTTTGGTACCTAACAGAACCATTACCGTCAAGGCCGGGGGAACTGTGGTCGTCTTTCTTGTTTGTGTCTTGCGGAGGCTTCGAGCCGTTGCCGGACTTCTTGGGCTTGCGCTTTCTAGTTTGGATGCCGTCTTTCCTCATTGCTAGTGGTCTGTGGATATAAAGAAATAACAAACTTTTCAATATAAGATACCACCGAATGTCGGGTCCTCGAGGTGCTTAAATCGGAAAAAATATTAGGAGCGACAAACCGAAACAAATGAGCGTTAATAATTGGCTTCCTTGTACAAGGTTTACTAGAGGTAAAGCCTAAACATAATTTGAGGGATCATATCAATCGGGACCATGCGCCGAGTGAAACCCAAGTGAAGTCTCTGTGCAGGGATAGGGAACGTACCGGTTGATGCCGTGGAGCTTGTAGTAGAGGCCGCAGGCGTTGCACACGGGCTCGCCGTCGTTGTTGCGCCGCCACAGCGTGGTGTTGCGGGAGCCGCAGTTGGTGCAGCACTGGCCGTGCCTCCGCGCCGCAGACTGCACAGCCACACGCACACGCACACGTCAACTACTTGCCCGGGAGGATCGTCCTCAGGACAAGAGCTACACTCATCGCTTTCCTACTTCGCATCTTCGAAAGACTAGGCATTTCTTTTTTGGGAAAGCAGATCGTTTAGCACTTGGCTCGAGGGTTTTGTTAGTTTTGGTAACCAAACTCGAGCTTTATATGTTGGGACAATGAACCGGTTTCGAAGAACATGCAGTCCAATTGAGTACCTACTTATTGGAGTAGGTACCTATCTGCTACGAAGCTTTTCACATCTCATCAAACTGTAGATATTTTCCCAGAAGACTACTATAGATATTAAAGTCTACTTTAACTTTTAACCGGGACACAACAGTGAAAATTTGCAAGAAGAAGATGATTTCTGCAAAACATTCCTATTGGTACATATCTACTTAAGCTCGAAAGTGTGGCTACAAGAAAATTACAACATTATGGAGGGGTTATTTATTAGTATCTATGAGCTAGAACATGCTGGCCATTGTTTGCAATTATGATAAATAATGTGCCAAAAACAGGGGCGTAGCTACCGCCGTATATGCCGTATCAACTATACGGGGTCCCCGGGCTACGGGGGCCCCCGATGTGCGTAAGCAAAAATTAATATAAACTTCCCAAATATTTTATTATTTCAGAGGCTTTAGAAAAACTTAAGTCATCATCAATCATTTATAAATCAGTTTGCCGAAAAAAGGCAAGAAGAGTGTGTATTTAACTTAAATTGATTGAAAAATTTTTGGAAGGAGTGACACATTTTTTTTTCTTTTGTGAGAAATCTTTACTCTTTATAAGGGCCCGCAAATAAATTTTATACGGGGCCCCACCAAGGCACGCTACGCCCCTGGCCAAAAAGGAACCCACCACCAACCCCCACGCATTTTTAGATCACTGTTCCAATACAGTTTCATGGCTTTGTCGTGCGAAATAAATTCAACAAATACTTTGTGAAAAAAGATACAAATAAAATGAAAATGTCATTAGGTTAGGTATTCCAGAAGAGCCACACGCGATACCTACCTTTGATAGTCAATTAAATACCAATACTGGCTCGTTTTTTTTAAGTTGGGCTATTAAACTGACTTCCTACAGTTAATATTAATAAACTGATGTCGAGTCGGGGCTTACCGCTTAAGCCGAATTAATGAATTCGGGCACAGTACTGACGGCGATAAGACGATTGATAAGAAAACTCTAATTGGTAACTTCACGTGCATTGGAACAGCAATTTGTGGCAGACATTTAAAGTACATAGACATCTTGTTTTCACCCAAAAGAAAACAACGAGTGGAGCAGGCTTGCGTGTGGACGTCGCCAAATGAGCGCGGGTTCGTTCGTCGGCCGCGCCATCTTGCATCGCGACTCGACAAGATAGAGTTATGCTCATGCTGTTGCCATTGTCCACTAATGTATTCGGCGGGCGGAGCCGCGCCGCCCACTCGCCAAGCCACGCACACACGCGCGTGCACGCACACAGGCGCGGCCGGATAACTAATCGACCCCCACTTTTCCACCGGCGCGGTCCCCGATTATCCGCGATTCCAGCCGATCACCGGCGAACGCGCGATCTATGTACGGTTATCTTTCTCGGTCGGCGTCGCCGGCACCGATCAAGATAAACTAGCGCCGCCTCGCGGCCGCGCCGGTCATCGGCCCAGCAACCAACATGCAATTACTGATCGATTAGTTATCTCGGCCGCGCTATCCGGCGGTGGCTGCATTCAATTTAGGACTAGGTGGAAGCGGAGTGCTCCGAGCTGAGGCGGCACTCGAAGGAGGGAGCGGTAGCGTGTAGTCCTACCCCGCCAAAGCCCGAGAGGAAAGAGAAGAGCGCGAGAGATAGCTTGTGCCCGAGGGAGGGATGCATGCACTAGGCTACACGCCACCGACTCACCTTCTTCATGCCCCTGGCCATGCCCTCCACACTCATCCACCTCTGCACGGTGCCCTCCTTATAGAAGCGCGACAGCAGGTCCGCGTCGGCACCTGCGCGCAGACAGACACGGTTACTGGGGTAGCAAGGGACTCACCAGCCGTTTGCTCGGCTTCACGAGCGGCCGGTTCACGCCGTTGATCTTGTGGTAGAGGCCGCACGCGTTGCACAGGTAGTGGCCCGTGGAGTCCCGGCGCCACAGCGGAGTGTTGTTGGCGCCGCAGTTGACGCACTCGCGGCCCTCCTCGTACATCTCCAGCACTCCATCTGCACCACCGCCATCGTCACCCACGCTATTCCGACTCCCTAATGCCAGACAACCTCTGCCTTATCTGTTAGTCGCGTCTCTTGCTGACCTAGGAGGTCCTTCGGGCAGTACCGTCAGCTACAATGTTGTTTATCAGTTCCGAGAACTTCGAACAAAAGCAACGTTGTACTTCAGATGGAGCTCGAATGTCTACATCGGCAGGCATTCTCGCTGGATAAGGCGATAGCGATTCCTGTAGCATTTATTTGAGTTCTACTTTTTATTCATGTAAAATAATATCTACCTACCTACGAACCCTACAATTTTTTATGTAAGTAAGTTCGTTAATCGTGTATAGGTACTTTATTGTGATTGTCAAGTTATATTCGTGTAGTCGATAGACAATCCCAATTTGAGACGTCATCTTCAATAGTTAGGGGCATATTCGCAATTTGCACCGTTATCAAATTGATGCAAACGATTGGAAATCGCGCAATAGGTACGTGGTGCAGACCCGCACCCGCTTCCACGCCCGCTCCTCGGCCACGCAAGAGTCAGAGGCCACGTGTCGGCGACATGGCTTGCCTTATCACTATCCGGTGATAAGAAACAATGCTAGCATCTGTACGCCAACCCAAATCCATTTATTTGAATTTATATCCGAGTTTGAAGTTAATTAAAGCGTAATTGGTTTGAAAGACAAATAATATATTTTGAGTAAATTTTAGCTGCCGCTAATGGAGAATTGGCTGTTATCGATGGCGTTGTTTAAAGCGGTTTTGTCACGAACAAGGACGATGTATGTTTAAGTGACTAGGTTGCTCCACATTTCACAAGCCTTTATCAAATGAAATGCCAATTCATGAACACGTCGCACTCACCGCGGGCCTTCTTTAAACATTTCTTGAATTTTCAATGTTCATTGGAATTTACTTTGCGTCTAAAGTATATCAAAAAATACGCGTATCTTCTAAATGAGTCGAAGAATACAATGCGTTATAACTGTGCTCATGTATGGACTGGACTGGAAATTAAGGAAAATCGCACCATAAATTTCACTGTCACAGAATATACCTAGGACTGGTTAGGTACTTATTGGGACCGTTAATTATTTATATTTGATGACTTCTGAGTAATTAATCAATGGGCCGATAAAAAGCCTATCATCAAAACCAAAATATGCTCGGGATAGTTAAATGTCAACAAGAGAATCGAACCTCATCATAGCAGAATCTTCGGTTAATAGCATTCTACTGTCCTCTATCTGCAGTTACTTCGCAACTTATTGATTTAAATTAACTTGAACTTGTCCTATAGCTACTGCCACTGCAGCAAAAGGATCGACAGTACTACTGATAAAGATATATTATGTATTATACTAAGTAAGCTGGTAACGGAATTGACGTAACTAGAGAAATAAGCACACACAACCGAAGAAACCTACTGGATCTTAAATTAGTAAGCTTGTAGGGTATTAATAACGATTGCTAGTCGGTTGGTTTTCACTGGAACCCCTATTTTGTAGTATATATTATTATCTGGTTCAGAAAGCATTGATTGGTCCCTTACAATTCCTTACAAGATAATGAAATGCTTCTTTTGATCACCTCTATTTTCTCTCTGTTTCGTTACATCCCGTAGAGGCGAGAAATTTCCGTTAATGTAGTATAATGTAAACACACTAACACTTACCATAAGCGGTAGGTCTCTGCAAGGCGTCGTACGGAGCACACCATGAACCCATGACCATGTTCTGTGGGTACAGGCCCCCTGCCACGCCTCCCACTCCGCCGACGCCACTCACGCTGCCGCCGCCCGCTGCTGCCAGAAACGCACACATTACTTCAATTGCTGCTAGACCAGCTAAGTTGCTGCTAGGATAACTTTCGACTAGACCTTCAACCTTCGAGGTTTAACGACATTGTAATGGTCGCTATCGCTATAAGAAACCGTCTGTGGCTGACTTTTTAACATAGCATTAGTATAATTTGGAATGTGAAGAATCGAAAGCACTATTCCAGTCATAAGAAGGTTAATTGGCCTACTGAGCCACAATGGGCAGGCGGGTTGACACAGGGTTTCGTATTAAGTTTTCCTTCTCTTGTGGCTAAGTTATCGGCTAACATATTGGTATTTTGTCGGCTCTTACGACACCCGCAGGATGGAAAAGTGTTGTTGTTAGTTTTCTTTGGATATGGATAACAGACTTGACTGTAAAGCATTCGTAACTTGATGCTGGTTTGTTCGGCTTTCAGCCCAGGCTACAACCCAGGCAGTATGGGCTCGTAATGATATTAATTTTATTGAAGAAACGCCCAAACTATATAGGTATTCTAAATCCGTCACCACCCGGATAGTATTATTAATTAATAACTATTATTTTGTAACATCTGTTTTTTTTTTGTAACCTCCTTGTAGGTTACAAAAAAAAACCTCCTCCCCCCATTCGTATACACACCCCTTGGTTATACATTAATCACAGCGACAGTGGCGGATTTACAGATTTGCCGCCCGTGGGCTTTTTATGACGCCTCTACAGTTCTTGAGACCGACCTTTTTCTTGACGTCCTAAATCTGCCGCCCCTTAAAATATGCCGCCCTAGGCTCCAGCCTACTCAGCCGCCACAGCACAGCGGCAAACAATAAACATAGAACACTTCAAGTGTCGCGTGTAAAGGCTTTGCTGTAGTTGTGGTCACGAGATATGTAAACACTTTTTTAAATAAATTCCAAATTAAACCTCTATTGTTTGTAAGGTGATATAATAATCGATTTATTATTATAAAATGAATATTTGATGTAGTAGTACACCCAAATAAGAAGGTACCAAAATGAAACCGTATGTACCTACTTATAAAATAGATCAACAATACATTATTAGCAATTGTGAACAAGCGACATAGAGAGGGACAGAAATCAACACTTTAATTGTAGTAGAGATTTAACTATAATTTAACCTACTTGTCTACTTCATAACGTTATAGTCTATTGAATAAAATCTGTTATAGACAACTTATAATATCGTTCTGAATTGAAGATGATCTCTCGACATTGTCCAACATTGACACGAACCTGCAAGCAGCGCCATGTTCTGCAGCCAGCCTGGGGGTAAGGGTAACGTGTCCATCTCCACAACCACTAGAGGCTTGAACAATCCACAGTAACGGGCCAAAAGCAATCTCAGTAAGACCAAGTGTCGCGGTATTCCGAGTGTCGAATGCGACCTGCGCGGTCAGAGGTCACGGTGCGAACTGGCCGCGGGTGGTGCGCCCGCGCCTCTGTGCCGACATCAGCTTATCGCACTCCTGATTCACGCCGACCTTCTGTTGGCTGCGGCCAAATCATGCGCTTAAGCGTGTTGCGTATCACGCTCTACGTTTTTATCGATGCGCTTCCGTCAACGAAGAAAAGAAACCATTCCAAGCCAGCAACTCATAATTACAAATTGACGAACAACAACTAAAACTTCACGAGTCGTGAGATCAATATTATAGTACAGGTAAGTTATTCAAAATAGATGAATAGACAAAATGGACACCCGTTCGCTACGCGACTACTATTGAGAAATACTGACAAGAAATCGAACGACTTGATTTTGTGATGAAATACCTACAGCAACTAAACAAAGCAGCAAATGTGTCTCAAAATGTTATTCCTATATCTAATGTTATGGAAAAATAGAACTTATTACTCTTTTGAATTGGACCACGCGGCAGCTAATATACATTGGTGGCAAACAAACAAGTCCTGAAATATTGTAATCTACTGGGAATTAGCGTTCGATACTGAATCACTGCGGTCAATGCAGGATAAATGCTCAGGAAAAGTGCCTCTCCGATGTGTCAAAGACGTCATTTCGTTAGCTGACACTCGTACGCCGCAAAGAGGGTACTTTGCAATACCTACATAGGTTCATCATTTGCAAAAAAATCATTTGAAAACTTTTGAATACAGTCGCAATACTAGTAAATAAATACGCTGAAAAAGGAAACTATTTAATATTCCACTTAAATAGTCTACAGATTGTACAAATTACTTTAAACGGTACTCAACTACTTTTAACTTAAACGGAATTGGTCGATTTCAATAAACTATCTTTTTTGTGTAGCGCGGAGAAAGGTGATAGACATTATGATTACAGGCTCAGAGTTAGGAAAGCCAAAGAAGCCATCGAAATGACGGAGACCGTCCTGCAATTTGTTGGGCGTATTACGTATTGCCACGATACGAGGTATTCTTAGTTCGTCACAACATGACTTTATTACTACTACTACTAATACTATTCAGACCCACGAGTCGGGCCTCCTCCAATTACATGGAGGGTAGTTAGCCTACTGTGTCGCGCTGGCCATTCGTATCAAGTTTTCCTTCTCTTGTGGCTAGGTTATAAGCTTTGTCATTTCCATTTGACGGCTCCTACGACACGCTGGGGATGGAATGGCAAACCTACGGTAGCATTAAGTACATGGCAGAAAATCTGCTATCACAAAGCGTATAGCCAGCCGAGATAAGATATGTATGATATGACACACACACTTAGTCGCCATATATGCGTTAGCGATAAGCGTATATCACGACACCTACTCGCCTACTCGCCCTTATCAACATTTTATAAATAACCGATTTCATTGTGTATGACTATTTATTTAGGTCATCTGTTAAATTAATCTGAAGACTGGTATTATCTATACATTATGAACTGTGTACCATCCATTGCAAAGATTAAGCGAACTTCATGTTAGTGCATATAATCATTGTGTAAACAAATACTAATGCGATAACATGAAAATGAAAACAAATCCCGTGCCAACCACTCTTGCCATTGTGGCACAGTAGACTAATTTCCCTCCATGAACTTGGAGGAGGCCTGACTCAGTAGTGGGTCGTTTAATTTTAAGGCTGAAATTACGAACGGTGATGATGAACATGTAAATAATTTGGTTTTAATCTTAACCCAAAAAAGAAAGAGATTACCTAATTACATCCTATCTATTAAGGAATTTAATTTTGATTTTCTGAACATTAATCAGTAACTTGTACTCTTAGTAGTTCAATAGAAGGTTGACTAAATAAGTTTAAGTACACTCAGAAGTTTTTGCATATTAAGATGCTGTTAATATATTTACACTATTGTAAATATATTTACACTGCTTAAGAGTATAAGATCGAGTCCACAATTAAATGTTGGATTAATCAGGTATTTCATTTTAATTATCTAATCAATCATCAAAGAAACCCATAGATCTAATTCATAATGAGCCGTCGAACTGAGTAGGCTACGGTTATTTAGTACTAACCGAGAATAATGTTACGTCAATATTTACTATCATAAATTTCATTTACATTAACTGTTTACAATAATAGACCTGAAGTAATACGGCTAGTAATTACGAAATGGATTCCGCGAGCTTTACTAGATTATTTTAGGAAATCAATATTTAGGCATCTATTCTACACTGTTTCCGTGATTTGCATTTGGATTCAGTATTTATTAGGATACCAATACATTCTGCGGATTACTGTTGATGATGGTAACGTTTCCAAGAGTGCGTGGGTGCCCTAAAATTTAAGTAGGTAAACGGAATAGGTAGCCAGAAACTTTCAAAGTAGTCTCGAGCCTGATTTGATGAGATGATTGATCCCGAAGTTTAAAAGAAATCAAACTGTATTTTAAATCTACATAACATTATATAGTTACAAGTTAAGACATATAGTTAAAGAAAGTGCCTACGGAAAGAATACGTTTAGTATGTAATTAAATTAAACGTATGTTTTAAAAAAATGCTTACTTACGAAGTTAACGAAAATGTTCACAAAATTGTAGTAAGTAAGTAAATAAGTATATCTAAGGTTTTCTGTGCCTCAGTGGGAAATCCCAGAGGCAAGTTCTTTATCCTGTGGATTACGGCATCTGGATCAATTATACACTTTGTTGACCTGCTAGACCTCGCGATAACCCAAGCTGACGCGTACGCAATTATCACCCCTAAAACCATGCGTTAAGAGTCACCAGTTTGTAAGGTAAACCGCGCGTGAAACCGCAGATAAAGGGATCCCGTTTAAATTATTTTCTGAATCGATGGTATTATTGTTCGTTTGAGAATTGCAATAATAACGGTACATACGTAAGTCATCAGTGTCTTGTTAAGAAAACGCTATATGTACCTAGTTCATCAAATATTTACATCAAATATACCCATCGAGAACAATCTATCTATCAGCCACAGAAGTCCGCTGCTGAACATAGGCCTCCCCCATAGATTTCCACAATGCACGATCTCGTGCAGACCGCATCCACCGACTCCCAGCGACCTTCACAAGGTCGTCCGTCCACCTAGTCGGGGGTCTTCCCACGCTTCTCTTTCCCGTACGTGGACGCCACTCCAAGACTTTTATGCCCCAGCGGCCATCTGTTCTTCGGGCCACGTGGCCTGCCCATTGCCATCGAGAACAATATACCTACTTATTTAATAATTGACTTTTTTCTTTGTGAAGTAAATTGTTGAAGAGACTTAAAACTATTGAGCTTAATTACACATTCCAAAGGCTGTTTAACAGTGTAAGAACATGCAAATAGATTTCCTTACAATTTTAATGTCTTACTTAGTCGGTCGAAATTTTACCAAAATTAATGTAGGTATAGGTTTTTTAAATATAGTCCTAATGTCAATTGCACCACAGACCTTACCAACAAACAGTATAAAATAAACATAACAATGAGTGTGGGAAAATATATATCCGTGAGGAGAAGGATTTAGAATACATAGTCTACTATATCAGTGACATAGTGTTACCACCCCATTCCCTCCTGAGGGTGTCGTAAGAGCCGATAAAAGGAAATGACAAGGCCGATAACCTAGCCGCAAGATAGCATAGCCGTCTGGCCAGCGTGGCACAGCAGGTTAATTGCGCTGCATGCAACTGGAGGAGGCCCGACTCAGCAGTGGGTCATGTATGGGCCCACTGCTGGGAAAATACGAGTACATACTCCGCTGTCCGCGCATTTTTTGTAAAAAGGGGTATAATTTTTTTCTTCACGTATTAATAATTTATAGAGATACATATTTAAGTAATAAAACAGTTCATATTATTTAAAAAAGATAATATTTACTGTATATTATATAATATTTATTTATAAAAACGTACTTAGTAATAACAAGCGACGAAAAGTAATTAAGTACAATTTATTTTTAAATCTCAACCCTATCACAACTATTTTTAATCCCTGTGCGAATGTTGTAGAGAAGTTAATATAACAGGCTACAGATTTATTTTAAATTTTTATTCCTTCTTATTTTCATATATTTGCCTCATTACGCAATACGAGGGAAATATATGAACGTTGACCTTTTGTTTATGATATCGCTTTGATTCAAATACTATAATGTCAATGAATGTCCAAGCCAAATCTATTACAGATACTGAAATATAATCAACTTTAAACAATGAGCGTTTCTATGATCTCTTACACTGTGTGCCTAATGCCTAAGATTAATTAGTACTTGGCCAGTTGGGACATTGATATGCAGAACTGATTAAGTAGTGCACCTATCAAGTGTACCGACACAACTTGTTTTGATCGGTTGTCGATGCCTTATCGGTGAATGAGTAGTGCCGTATCGCTGCATTAAGTACCGAGCATACGCGTAGATAGGGAGACAAAGGCGGTGATTGGTGCGGATTCCGCAGCTATCTGCCGCCGATAGGCGGCAGCCTGACTCAGCCTGCTGCCGTTCGTAGCAGTGATGGGCCCCGATATGGCGCTCATTGTCGCCCGATACTGGTGTGTCATTCCGGTGAAGCCCGGTCGCAATTGGGTGACATCAGCGCCAACATGCTATCCTCTTGACGCTGCGTAGTTTCTCCTAATGTAGTAGAGCGAAAATTGCTTAGCGTCGCTTAGCCTTTTTGTTCACGTGTAGTTCACTTACTTACTTACAGCTGTTTCAGGCGGCAAGATCGCGGGAGACTGACCAATGCGGTACAAAAGGCTACTCACGGTAATCGTGGTGCGGATGCCACACGTTCTGATGCGGGCCGAAGGGCGCGTACTGCTGCAGGCGCCCGTTGTACCCCAGCCCGTAGCCGTCGCCGCAGTCGCCGGCTCCGCCGCCCACGCCCCCGACGTAGCCACCGCCACTCACGCCGCCGTTGCCGCCGAACATCCCGACAAAGGCGCTACTGGCTGCTTGTTGCTCAGCGACGACGCATCACACGTGGACCGGCAACTGGAGATAAGAAGCGTTCATTAACAATTGCTTTTCCATCGAAGTATCCAAATGGCTTTCTTCACAAAACGGTCTTGAACTGTCAAGTCTAAAACTACCGGCCCGGAAATACTATAGAGTAAACCAGGTCCAAGCAATGTACGTAACAAAATTGTGATAGAAAGTTTCTCGATGAAGAAAACATGTCATATTTTAAAAAGGTTTAGGTTAGTAATAAGTAGGTAAATTTGTTAATGCCAGCATTCGGGCACCATAACAGATTTGATAGACTAAATTATTGAGTTACGTTTATTGGGTTTGCGTTTTTCCTGTCAGAACAATAGTTATAGTACTCTACCGAATGCATACAGTACTAATTGCAACAGTTTGTTCAGCGCTTAAAGAAATTATTTGAAATAGGCTCTCCTTCTTAGATCTCAAGAAATAAGCTTAGTTCCAAATTGATTTGGTTCCAAACCTACAGAAACTTAATTTGCTATCATTACATGACCGAGATTGCCAAATCTTGCATTTGTAAACATTTTAATCGTTGTAAAATTATCAATCCCTTATTTAATTGCTATGAACGATAACGTAGCTATAGGAAAACGATCGGAACAAGCAATTGCCAAGAATTTGAGTTTACTAATGAACGTTCACTGTCAAGGGAATAAACAGTTCTTTACCAATAAGGATAATAACACAAATAAAGCTATACAGTTACAATTCAGATAGGTTAGAGGAAAACAGAATCTGCAATGCCCCGTGTCTAATCGAACTCGTGTGACGTCAGCAGTATTGAGAACACCTACTGCTCGGTGCTCGGTTATTGATTGACGCTGTAAACAATTGTGTGGTCAATAGTCACGTCTCAATACTAGAGGAAAATCGGGATTATCTATCCCTTATATATTTATTCACTTCATTCAAGAATTTAAGGGTGATTAAAAAAATACCTACTCGAACGTGCTTCCACCATGCTTTCGAAATTCAAATTTTCTGTCTCAATCCAAACATTCCTGCTTCTGGTAAAAAAATATTTTATTGATAGATATGGATTTATCGGAAAAGGACAAAGTCATGTCTTTATGTAAATCTATTTACGCCGCGTGTTACAAACGGTGTTGTTCCGTGCAGATTGCATATTGATGTAACATCGTTTCAGACGCAATATGTTTTGGGTCAGCTGTGTTTAATGATGGTTTTGCCGCACCCAGCGTTCTTGGTTTCTCTATGTGTTTTCGCCTAGACCCGATAGCAAAGTCAGTACGCCGTACAATCGCATCGATTGCAGAGGCGCCCTGGGCGACACTCCGCAACCGCGCTGTGCACACGCAACCCGCGATACGGCACGTCACACGGCGCTGCCCATTGCACCCACACCGCGCACCCTGCACGCGAGCCAGCACTCTATGTCCACAATTATAAGGTGTCAAATCGGGGTACATGAAACAGATTATCCGATGAGCTTGCGTTACCTAATATCGTGGTATTGAAATAAAAACGCTATCGTAAGTGTGTCAGTAACACGGCGGTTATCTGCGGCTCATTACATAGTTAATTAACACGAAACAATCGAGTACGTGACTACGAGTGCCCTACATTCGACGTAAATAAGGGAAATACATCTATGATGAAAGAGCTTATCGCCCGCTGATAGCACTACGGCAGTCCTATTCTTACTTTTGTATTTAATACGTAATATAATGCCACTAGCTTTAGCTCCACAATCTGACACTGAACAGAAAACCATCTGCAGCAAAAGAAATACTCGATACGAAAGCCGGTGACAAACAGTCAGTCAGCCCGACCACTGCGACGCTTGCAAAGTAAACTTAATTAATTTCCCTCCATCAAAATTGAAGTTGGACTCTGCTGTGAGTTGTTTATGGGCCCCGATAATGGCGACGATAACCAACTAAAAGGGATATTGTTAACGTGGCCACGTAAATATTCGAAACTTCTTCACATAAATTAAAGTTTGAACCTAACGACCGTGACAATTATGATCAACGCTGATGGCAATGTATCGTTTTGTTGCGATAGAGTTCAATTTTATTTAGGTCAGAATAAGGTAATGTTCGTTGGTTTGGAGAAATTGGCAGTTGGGGCTAATAGGGATAAAAATATCATGTACGTATACGCATAACGCATACATTCTCCGTGTCAGCACTGCTAGAAAAAAAGATAATAATTGTAAACAGAGAGCACTGTGTTTGATTTACCTAGGTGAATCAAAAAATTCTTGGAATCAATATTAAAAAATGCAAAGATTTAAATAATAATATTTTATTTTTCTACATAATCTCCCTCCAATGCAATGCATTTAGAATAACGCGTTTCTAACTTCCTTATTCCTTGTGAAAAAAAATTATTTTCTTGACACTCGAAAAAGTCCTCTACGGCAGCTATAACCGCGTCATTATCGTGAAATTTTGTTCCACGAATTTCCTCTTTTAATTTTGGAAATAAGTGAAAATCACTTGGGGCTAAGTCCGGAGAATATGGTGGGTGGTCAAGGAGATTGAAGCCAGCACAGCGGATTGCGTTGAGCGCAACTTCCGATCGATGGGCAGGAGCGTTATCTTGAAGGAACAACACGCCCAACGACAGTTTTCCACGACGTTTTTCTTTAATCGCTTCACGCACTTTCGGGATTAAATTTGCATAATAGGGTCCAGTTATCGTCTGGCCTTTTGGCATGTAATCAATAAAAAGGATTCCTTCACTATCCCAGAACACAGAGGCCATAACTTTGCCAGCGGAAGGAGCAACTCGAAATTTCTTAATGGATGGAGAGGATGGTCGTTTCCAAGACATGCTTTGTCTTTTAGTTTCAGGATCAAAATGGTGGACCCACGTTTCATCCATGGTGACAAGACGACGGCAAAAATTATCCGAATCACGCTGGAACATTTCGAGATTACGCTTGGAAATTTCCAAACGTCGCTTTTTGTTTTCGTCGGTTAACATTCGTGGCACCCATCTTGCAGACACTTTTTTGAACCCCAGTGAATCAATTAAAATGGATTGAACGCTACCAAAAGATATCTTTAGGATCTCAGCTATATGTTTTATAGTCATTCTTCTGTCTTCCAAAACCAGATTCTCAACCTTTTTGACATTTTCTTCTGTAACGGAGGTTGAAGGCCGCCCAGAACGCGGGTCATCTTTACAGCTTGATCTACCTCTTTTAAATTCAGCCACCCAGTACGCAACCGTAGAATAGGGTACAGCATCACCCCCTAATGTCTGCTGAATGTCCAAAAAAATTTCCTTCGTAGACATTTTTTTCAAACTGAGATATTTTATCACCGCACGTAACTCACTTTTATCCATAATTTTGACTTTTTAGCAACTCGTTGCACAAAAAAATTTATTACATGCGAACGAACTGACAAAAACAAGTGACAGTCTGCATAAATATAGTGTGATAGACACTCTTTAATTTGAATATCGAACTTGATCCAAAAAGGTTTCATATATATGCACTTCTAAGAACTTTTTGATTCACCCTCGTATGATTATAATAATGATGTTTTTTATTACATGCTTGAACAGATTACTAATGGCCATAAACATGTAACAATTTATGTTATTTAAATACCTAAAGTAATGATTGAATGAGCCGATCAGGTGTAACACATTACAAGTCTTATTAATAATAGATATTTCATTCATATTCCAACCAAATAGATAATTGTGGATAAAATGCATGCTTTTAAAGAACGCTGATCGTTATCACTACTTTTATATCTTTGAAGTTGTATGTGGTTGCAAGTTACACCTAATGTACGGGGAACGCTTCGGTAACAGGCAATATTCTCGTTTATTTATAAAATACGACGACCGTAGCTTGCGTGTATTATGAACTAGGTACGGATGTTAACGACGCTGTTCTTTATAAATATGTATTTGAATGCAAAATCTATTTAAATCCGCTGCGTGCAGAGCCGGGTTATGCCTACTAAAGAAAATAAACAAGAGTGAAGTGGATATCTTAGCTTGTTTACAATGCGAATCGTATTTTTTAACCACATGAAGGTACCCGCTGAATGAGTTCTGGAGTTAACTTGTGTTGGGAAAGAGCACTCGCATACTAGCATCGAGCAATGACCTTCTGCTACCGCTTCCACTTTGATGGAGGGACGGGATTAGCCAACGGTGCCACGCTGGCCTCACTAACACGAACCGGCTTTCAAATTAAATATTTCTGTTGCGTCACCATTGTCTACCAATTTCCTTAGGTCGCCCTTATCGCAAGACGCAATAGTTTGTAATAACTGTTCAATGCTCTCACGTGATATGACACGAGTTGCAGGAGGCAAGGACCAAAGTTGCACGTGGCACTTGAGAAGCAATTTCGTCTTCATAATTTAGTGCGGAGCTCACGTTTCTCACCGCTGACAAATGGCCGCTATAAATCCCCTATTATGCGAGTGTGTCTGTCTGTCCCCGCACACGTGTTGACTAGTGCGTTGGAGTCGAGTGGCGCTCCGGTTACACGTATTTGTAGCTATTAGTGTAACTGCACTTTTTTAGCCTTTCCTAAGTACAACAGCCCGAAAGATTCCTTGTACTGAGTTTCAGAAATACAAGTCCTTATATCGACTTTATCAGGTGATACTAGAATGAGGAGGGTCCTGTCTGATTTATTTCATTATTTCGACATGGTGACCTTTTAGTTTATTCCTGTAGAGTATGCTTTAGCCCGGAAGGCGCAGTGCTGGTAGGCCTCCCACACGGTGGACCGACGACCTGGTTAAGATCGCCGGAAAGCAGTGGATGCGGGCGGCCCAGGACCGGCCTTTGTGGAAATCCTTGGGGGAGGCCTATGTCCAGCAGTGGACGTCTTTTGGCTGAAATGATGATGATGATGCTTTAGCCCTATCGTGCCCAGGGTTTCCCCCTCTTGCGGACAGACCCAAATCCCGATATCCATCTCGTGCAACACTCTCAGGATAGAATGGGCTAAGTTGGTCACCAGTCGGGCCTTGCGTTGGTTCCATGTTTATTTTGGTACTCGAGAATGCCAGGAATCCTCAAACGTTGTGAGTTAACTTGACACTGTAGCCTCGGCGCGTCATCAACTAGGATTTGTGAGGGATGCCGCAAGGGTTGCACTCACGTGTGCGCCTGTAAATCACCCCAGGGCGCTAACGACATTCTTGTCGCGTGCCAAAACTATTCCAGCCAGTTAACTACATGTTGGTTGGTCTAGTTCGTTATTTTTTCCTTTCTGGTAAAGTTAGTTGCTATAAGGATTCTGTGTTCTTTCCTTTTTCTCTTTTGAGCAGCTAAGCTAAATCGAAGTAAATTATTTTTTTGACGTTTCTTACCGTATTATTTTTTTTAACATGCATATAATCACGCCTCTTACCCGTCGGGGTAAGTAGAGACCACTTCTTTATTCACTTTCATTGTTCATTTCATACATGCTCTTCGGTTTAGGGTACTCTTGAGCTGGCCTTTTTCAAGACGTCCCCGAGTTGGTCCACCCCTTCCAACACTTTCTTTCACACTCGTCTTAAACACTTTTTTCGTCAATCGTGCTTCATTAATTCTCTCGACATGGCCAATACATCTCAGCATACCTTTCTCAATTGTTGTCCCTGCATCTTCTTTCTGACCACAACGTTTTATTTAAACCGTCAAGAGATGATTTTGCCCTGCAATGTGCAAAGATCGTGAAATCCTAAGACATCATTTAATTTAATTGTGTTTTGTAACGAAACTATCTGAATAAGTATAACAACAGTTTTTTTATTTATTTAACACCAGGACCCCTAGTGGTATTGCTACACATTTTATAGCCTTGTCTACTATGAAACTACGAGATTGCTACAAAGTAGCGTAGCCTTAGGCTCTCCGTAGCTCCGTAGCAGTATTAATTTTCAGACATTACCTTGATGACATAACCTTAGTATTGTATTTTATTATTTACCTAAACTTAAAATTGAACCCAGACATGGCATGGTCCATACATCGGAGTCTAGACGGCGTAGTACCTAGTTAAGAATTGTAAGTGTCAACTTATAATTTATGACATTGATACAGCAGTTTCTTCATTCTACTCGTAGAAACCATCAGACAACAAATTGCAGCTAATATTTAATTGGTTTGGACATCCACTGCTAAATATAAATCTTACCAGGCGTTGTCTCCGCTGACTAAAATAATAATATTAGCTATTATTTTATCAATAAATATTGAATCGATAAATTATCGAAAACAACATTATATTTATAACTAGCGACCGGCCCCGGCTTCGCACGGGTGCAATGTTGAACCTCTAAATTTATCTGTGTTTTTCTACAATATTACGGATGAATTATACATATAAACCTTCCTTTTGAATCACACAAAGTATCTATTAAAAAACCGCTTCAAAATCCGTTGTTTTAAAGATTAAGGCATACATAGGACGGACAGACGACAGCGACTTTGTTTTATAATATGTAGTGATAGTGATGAGTAGTGATGATAGTGATAGTGATTCTGTTATTGGTTGTAAATGAGTAATGGCGATGATTGCCAGTTTCCTCGGGTTTACCTTTGTTACAATAGTTATCGAGATTAATTTAGATACCATTATGTACTCACTAAATACATAAACTTAGTTTGAATGTTAAAAAAGATTTAGATGGTCAAATATTTACGTCATTAGGCATCACACATTGGAAAAACTTTAGCCCTCAGAGAGCACTGTAATCTTTCATTTCTGACAGAACTAATTAGATGTATTTGCTTGCGGTATGGGCTGTATCACAGTGGGATAAGGTGTAAAATGCTAGGCGTGCGTCGCACCGATGTTTGCCCGCCGGATAGCTGATTTACGACATGCATTAGCGTTCGGTCGGCGGACGGACGGGCCACTCTATATTCGCGCCAATTTATGGGCGGCTCTGAAAAATTATGCATCGGATTTGTACCGGCATTTCCCTGCAGTGCCCGCTGGTTGTGCATTGAAGGCGTGCAAACGCGACTTCCCTGACGTCGCTTCACGATTCTCGTTTGTTTATTTACGTTTTTGTTTACAGTAAAACTATACAAGATTGTCTTGACTGATAAGATTTAATGCTTTACTCATTTCAGACTTGCAGTGAATAAAACTTGCATTGAAAATCACTTAAGTTAAAGACCAGAAAAAACCTTTTCACTTCAGTAGCTCAAACATGTAGGTTTTGCTCACTGAAAACAGTGGACAAAATGCGATTTTGCCCACTGAGTGAGACAAAGTAACTTTTTAATTCTAATTCGAAACATTGACACTATCTCTTTCCCGCCAATAGAAAAGAGAGAGAGACAAAGACCATGTGGCCAGTACCAACAGCTCCGATTTTTCTTCTTCTTCTTCATTTAGGTTTTGGCTTCCATCGTTATACCGATGATTTTGCCAATGACAAGTGTGTTGTGTTAGAAATTTCGTGTGATTATGAAAGTTAAATTAATTGGAGTTATGAAGTTAAATGTTAGCAGGTAGTGCTATAGAAAACAATACAAAGCATTAAAGTACAGATTATAAATATTAAATTGATAGAGCAATATTATGGGAACTATATTTGATTAAATACAAACTAGACGTACTTTTAACAGTTCGATTGGATGAAAGGAGTTCGTTGGGGTTACTCCGATTTTTAATTCGACCTCAAAGACAAACACGTTCGGAATTTCGTACTAACTAAAGAAATTTAGCAAAAATGATAATTATATCTTTTATTGTAATTCATTGAATTTTTAACTTATTGTTGTATTTAAACTAAAATAAGTATTTACTGCTTAAAAAACTGATATTTCACTTAAAAATATCTAATTATAGTTTCAAAAATGTTACGTAATATATTTCATTTCCTATAGTGTTCTCGCTGCTGAAGTGAAAAGTTATGTGTGTTACACGAGAGCAAAATTTTTCGCATCTCGTGCCTTTGAATCCCTCGCAGCACTCAGGAATCAACTTTAGAATCACTCGCTACGCTCGTGATTCAATCATTGATTCCTTCGCTTAATCGGGATTCAATATCAGCACTCGCAGCAAAAAACGACTTTGCTCTCTTGTTGCACAAATAACTAATAAAAAGGTTTTGGTTATATCTTATTCGTGAAAAATTTGCACTCATTTTCTGCAGTCAATCGTCGGATCCAACTCGGCTGGGCAGCGTTCGAGAAGCTGCGAATGCGGCGAGATCGAATTAGAAATGAGGAAATACGCAGGCAAACAGGGTCACCGACATAGCCCACGGGATTGCTAAACTTAAGTGGCAGTGGGCAGGGCACATACCCCGCAGGACCGACGCGACGCCCTATGGGGCAAAAAAGTATTCGAGCGGCGACCGCGTTGGCCTCCCACACGGTGGCCTGATCACCTGGTTAAGGGCCCTGAGCCAGCCGTTGTGGAAATTCTTGGGGTCAGCAGTGGACGTCTTTTGGCTGAAATGATGATGATTTATTTTTAGTGTTTCATTATGTCTGTCAGTGAGCATCTGCATTGGTGAGTGCTGGTTCAGCGAAATAATAGAGCTAGCGCGCTTGGCACAGGGTCGGTGTCTGACCTAGGGCAAGGTGTGGCTGCGAGCTCTGCTCCGCTCCGCTTATAGAAGCACTTGAGCGACGGCGCCGGCGCCGCTATCGCACTCGATAATCAATCAATATTCATTAATGCTTATCTTAGAACAAACAGAGCAGAATACTGCACCAAACAACATTACTTTTGTACCTTGTTGTGATTTGTGCGTGTGGTTACTTAGAGAGCTGGAATACAACATCTCGCCAGTTCATACTATCCTGAGGGTATAGTTTAAAAATAGGAGTACCCTTCGAGCAGCCGCAATAGAAGGAGAAGTTGAAACAAAGCGTGTGCCAACCCGTCCAGCCAGCGTGGCACAGTAGGCTAATTTCGCTCCATGGAATTGGAGGAGGCCCGACTCCGTAGTGGGTCATTTATGCGAAGAGATGGTATAATGGTGATGATAAGTGCGTATTGAATTGCTTAATAATATGCGATTTCTGATAAGATTTTTTCTGATTTGCGCATTTTGGTATTTTTTACGGGTTCCTGGCTGGAATAAGGGTTAGGGAAATAGTGGTTATGGTTGTATCCCGAGACAATAATCCCTCAGGGTAAGCATGGTGCTGGCTGCGCCAATTCTGGTGTTACAATTGTGCTTCTTTAGGGAATTTGCATATCTGTAATGTTAATGTATGCTTTTTAAAAATTGTTTTTGTTTGAAGTGCCACAAAATGGCGCACAGATAATTTAATTCCGATTTAGCTACACGCTCACGCTATCTCTCGATATTAGTCTTTGACGTGTCGAAGACTTGACGGTTGATCAAACCCAGATACCTACTGCGGCGTCAGCGATCGTGCGCACATCAAAATCAAAATCAAAATGTTTTTTATTCGAATAAATTCTTGCGAATGCTTTCAAATAGTCAAAAAAAAAGTATTAAATTTAAGAGAAATATAAAAAAAAACTAATCATCTAGTTTTTACCACCGGTTCGGAACGCCATTCCACAGAGAAGAGCCGGCAAGAAACTCTGTGGTTGCTCTTTTAAATAAAAGGATTACAATGATGGTGGTACAAACAAGTCTTACAGATTTGTGAAAGCAATAACACGCATAATCATGTAGCCTATTAAAAATTTAAAATAAAAAATAGTGAAATTACACACAAATTACATGGTGCGTGCTGAAACTGCACTCACATACTGTTTACAAACTTCACTAATAAAATGGCTGAAAGATCAGAGCTAGACCATAACACAGCCGACGTTACTCCCATGCGTCATTATCTGATAGATAATCATTAACTTGATAGTACGCTTTTTTAATTAGACGGGACTTAATGTAACCTTTAAATTTCTCGAACGACCAATCCAAGACAGTTTCCGGTAATTTATTGAACAGGCGAATTCCGAGACCTACAAAAGAACCATGTGCTTTTTGTAGCCGGTGGAATGGTGTAACTAGCTTACGCCTATTTCTGGTCTGGATATTGGAGGACGAGACGTCACTATTTTTTTTAAAGCTATTATAATTTTGTTTAACAAAAATGAGATTTGAGAAAATGTACTGTGACGCTACAGTTAAAATGCCTATCTCTTTAAAGCGTTCTCTCAGCGATTCCCTAGGTCCTAAATTATAGATTGAACGTAACGCGCGCTTCTGTAGAACAAATATGTTTTGTATATCGGCAGCATTACCCCAGAGTAAGATCCCATACGACATAACGCTATGGAAGTAACCAAAGTAAACTAGTCTTGCCGTATCTTCGTCAGTGAGTCTCCTAACCTGTCTAACAGCATAGGCGGCTGAACTAAGCTTTCCCGTAAGAGTGGCAATGTGAGGCTTCCACTGCAGCTTACGATCTAGAGTGATGCCTAGAAACTTGGTTGAATCTACTATGTCTACTTGTTTATCATCCAAAACTAGTTTTGTATCTTTAATCTTGGTATTCGGTGTTACAAATCGAATACATTTAGTTTTCACAGAATTTAGTAGCAGATTGTTTGTTGTGAACCAGTATGATACCTGACTAAGCGCGCTATTCACGTCGTCGTAATTAACGTTTTTTCGGTCAACTTTAAATACAAGAGATGTATCATCAGCGAAAAGCACGATATCGCAGATGTCATTAATAAAAAATGCAAGGTCATTAATATATACAAGAAATAAGAAGGGACCAAGGATGGACCCTTGTGGCACGCCCATTGACACAGGCGATCCAGCAGACTTAACTCCGTTAATGTCGACGAACTGAATTCTATCACTCAGGTACGATGCTAATAAATTGAGAGCATTGTTTTTAACGCCATAGTGTTGAAGCTTTCTAATCAGGGTTTCGTGATGCACACAGTCGAAAGCTTTCGATAGGTCACAAAAAATACCTATAGCATCTTGCGCGTTCTCCCAAGCATCATAAATATGTTTTAAGAGCGAAGCACCTGCATTGGTCGTAGAACGACCTTTAGTAAAACCGTATTGCTCACTATGCAATAATTTATGTATATCGAAATGATGAAGTAATTGTTTTAGAATCAGTTTTTCAAAGATTTTACTTAGAACTGGCAGAATAGAAATTGGACGGTAATTGCCGGGCTCTTTTTTGTTGCCAGCTTTGAATAATGGTGTAATTTTACTAAGTTTCATCAAATTAGGAAAAGTACCCACGTCTATACATTCATTAAAAATAACTGTAAGGTACGGGGCAATCTCATAAATAATGCTTTTAATTGCTAGTGTTGACATACCCCACAAATCTCCAGTTTTCTTTGAATTAATGGTAGTAAAAGTATTGACAATATCTATGGCTGTAACGTGAGTGAAACTGAACATGTCTGAACACTCCTTAACATTTTTTCTGAGTAATTCTTCGGCAACGTCAGGAGAAGAATTCAACGAAGCAGTGATTTGACTAGGTATAGAGGCAAAAAAGTTATTAAAGGTTTGAGCCACTTCATAATTATTAATTATTAATTTGTCATTTACATTTAATTGGAACATGGAATCTTGTGGCTTTGATTTCCCAATTTCAGCATTAATAATATTCCAAGTTGTTTTTATTTTGTCCTCGGAATTTCTTATTTTACGGCTTATGTGTAAGGATTTAGCTGTATTGCAAACTTTCCTAAAAACTTTTGAGTAAGACCTAACATAATCGTGAAACACTGAATCAAAATTCATTTGTTTCATGGAATCGCCTCTGAACCCCTCTATTAGGCGCATCTGTTTCATTTAGTGTTCGGCTAATGTGAGACTGAGAATGCATTCGTCTATTTCAGTGCCGCGGCCATCCGCCAGCTCCTAATGCGTCATGCTGCCGCCGTTTGAAGTGGCCGGTGCCGCTTCCTCGCATTGTGCCCTTCGGGTAATGGCCTCACACATAATGTAGCCCCAACGAATGCAGATCTTATTTGTAGGGCGAGTGGTGTCCCTCAATGACCACATCTGACCTCTTTTCCGTGCTTGGGAGGGAACGTAAAGCCCGGTCTCAGCTGTCTTACTACCATCCTAAATAATTACCGATTTTCCCACTGAATGGGTCTGGTAGTTAGCCAAATCAGGTTAGACCGGTGCCGACCACAATAAAATTGAAAAAGGCAAGAAACAAACGCAGTTACGCCCCACACACCATAACACTATCAGATCAATTTTGCCAACTTAATTCAAGTCACCTATGTATTTATACTCAGATAAGTTAACATTCCAATAGAAGGTCACCAATGAGGTCCAGCTAATATAATAATAAACGTATTTACCACATTATACGAGAAAACACTATTTAAAGAACGTAAGCTTTGCAAAATCTATAAAGATGGAAGCTTTTTTACCCGTGACGGGTTTTGTAGTTCTTACAGCAAAAAATAATTTTAAAAGGCCGTCACATACATCACACTTCAGATTGCGTATAACGGTATGGCCCTGTGTTGCCAGCATTCAAACATCTAATCGTGTAAGGAAAGCCTTCCTAAACACATTTGGATCGTGTAGTGTACATTCTCCGTGTGGTGACGGATTTAGAATACATGGTGTCACCACCCCATTTCATCCTGAGGGTGTTGTAAGAATCGACTATAGGAATTGACACGGCTGAAAACCTGACCGCAAGAGAAGGAAAACTTGATACTAAACCTTGTGCCAACCTGTCTGGCCAGCGTGTCACATTAGGCTGGTTACCCTCCCTTTTATGGGAGGAGGCCCGAATCAGCAGCGAGTTGTTTATGGGCTGAGCAGGAGTAGTAGTATAGTGTCTGTTGCCTGGTATTCGTCAATGGATGTTGCTTAAGTCCATTTTCCCTCATTATTCAGACAAGGTTTGCCTACGATCTGGCTTGACCGGATATCAATGACGTGCTAATACATTTTTGTTTACTTTTCTTAAAATATTCAATTCCGATTGGTGACAAATGTCGACGTTCCACAAATATATGGTGTTATATGATTTGTTGATTCAATAAAATGTAGATATCGCCGAAGCAGTAACGCTAGGGCCTTGATCCCGGCAACCCCGTCAGTTCCCACAGTGCTGTATTTGCAGTCAAGTGGGCGCCGGCACTGCGCAGGCGCACCACAGGTGCAAGCTCTTCACAACGCGTCGGGAACCCACATACGCTCAGCCATACATTTTATGGTCACAAAAACTTAAACGGTTACACATTGAAGCATAAAATGGATTTTGGCTCAACTGACTCTATCGGATGCATTAAGCGGTGAACAGAACCATGGTCTACCCAGATCAAACATGAACAACTTTTTTTCATTGAGGGTGGAAAGCCATACATTCCAAGCCAAGCAGCATATCCCTAAAACTAGCGGTGGCTATAGAAACGACAGGCAGGAAAAGGAGCCGCAACAAAGGATCCTAGCCAAACTTACAATTTACGAATAATATGAATAAATGTAAAGCTGCCGTTAACCCACGAACATTTACAATTGTTGGAAAAAGTGTTGGAATGTATTTTTTGTGAAGTTATTATGTTCCCCGTAGGCGGCGTCATCGGTGGGTGATAAGGGGCGATAAATACGCCCAGTGATAGGTGTCATGCCAGCAGTAGCCTCGTGCGGCCGGCAAAGGAGCCGTGTGCGGCAATTAGCCGCCAATTAAACGCACAATCCATGTAACATGAAATATTGCAGTGCAGCTGCGGACGGACGGACTGACGGAGTGACGGTTTAATTATCCAAATTAGCTCCACTTGCTTCTAGCCTTTAATGAGACGAGCCTGGCTAAATATTTATCGATAACGGCTCTCTGGAAGGATATTGGCATGTTTCTATACATTTTTATACTACCTACATATTAATATGTTGGGAAAATACCGCATGTTTTGACATAAGGCAGGCCCAGTGCACCGCTAACCGCTATATGTATTTGTATCGCAGGAATTGTAAACATTTACTGGCAGACGATTTAGCTTATACACAGAACGATACATATTTTAATGGTTTCAGATACACAATTATTTATGATTATGTACGTGTCAATCCGAGTTCGATTTTAAGGCTGTTTAAATATGCTGGATGGAATAGGTATTTAAGAATATATTTAATAAACATAATAAGCAAATACACGCGTCTTATATTTCTACTCGATTAGGTAAAAATAAGAACCTGTCAAAATTTTTAACCGAAGCGGCGACTTCCACAAATGGAGAGGGCCTCATTTCGTCGGTATGGTGTTTTTTTGTATGTACAATTAAAACTATAAACCGATTTGTAAATTTTTTTTAATCGATTAGTAATGTCTTCGAATTGGTTCCATAGTCATTTTATCATGACCGGTTCAGTAGTTATTTAACGTGAAATGAGATATCAAAACTATTGGCGGCAACTTTGGGTATGTTTGGACAGCACACACTTCAAAACACTAAAAATAACTAAATAGGTACTGGAAGACGATTATTAATAAACAAGCAACTTTTTTAAGTCGTTGCCAAATTAAAGTCTCACCAAGGCACCGACTTCAAATGGTTGTCTAAACGTTCCTTTTCGGTATTTTTTGTTATTGTTTTTGAAGTTGGTTTTTCATTTAGTCTTGTGGCGTGGTGGTGTGGTGCATATTTGTTAAAAATTCTAATTGACCGATAAGTCTTCTAAGTCAATAAAAAATACCTCCGATTTTTTAGTCAGATGTGCAGCAGGGCTTACTGGGTGTGTACAAGGCACACCAACAAGTTTCGATTTGATTGCGCCCGTACAAGGTCTAATTGTGACCCCTGTACAGTTACGTACACACACAATACAGTTTAGGTACCTTTTATTTGCCTATGAAGTTAATTTTTAGTTGGTGCCATTGCTGGGCTATACTTGCTTGTTATTCTAGTAGCCCCTAACTGGAAACGTAGCTCGTCGTTGACCCAAAATCCTGAACCTCAACTCTAACATTAGAAAATAAATGACGCGTACAATCACCATTTTTGAAAAATGTACACTGACCCAATTTTGAAACATTTCTATTTCAAATCAAATCAAGGTTTCGAGGATCGAAATGTTAAACAACTTGTCCTTCCATAGACAGACAATTTTATTTTAACCGCCAATTTAGATGAACCGGTAATTAGGAGCCGTCGTGAGCGAAGTTGACGTCGCTTATCTTGCCATCCGAGAGCCACGATAGAACCATTAATACGCAAGATGCAGTCCCACGATACTATTTATCCTAATCAATCGATAACCGACCTTAACTGACGGGGAATAAGAATGTAAATGCTACTTTTTTATTGGAGCCTAGCAAAAAGTCATTCGGCGCGTGCGCAATACTTTTCGTCTGTCATTAGCGACATCTGTCGGTATTAATGGACGGGGGTTTTTGCGGGGAGGGCACCCCCTGTGTGTTGATAAGATAAGCCGCTGAAATATTGCCCAAAGAACTAATAAATGTGCGGAGGAACCGCACACGGGTATATTATGCGGCACCCATAGCTGCTAATGTCACACATATTGTCATGTGTAAATACCATCACCACCATAATCAAAAATACCTTGTAATGTAAACGGTTGTACACTAGCTGACCTTACAAAATATTCATCTGTTGACGTTGTGTACAATAACGTAGGAACCGTAAGAAATCGTCCTGACCGCGCTCATACAAATCATAATTCATATATAATGTAATAGGATGTAGTAAACGCTGATACATTTAGATGAGGTGCCTCTCGTAGTATAGCTTTTGATTTCTCAACGATAAAGAACAATACTATAAATCTTCTACAATTAAAAAAACGTAAACAAATATAGGTTTTAATTCACGCAGCCTAAAGAAGCGGATCTGAGCAGTGTTCACGCGACCGTAAAGTGATTTTCACGGTTACTGGGCCACCGTAATGTATTACTACGTTCCTAAAAAATATTTTAACTTTTTTGGAAGATTTTATTTAATGATATAACTATCTTAGTTTTTCGCAATTATCGTACATTGAAATTAAATACTTTTTAACGGCTTTATCGCATGTACACTCGGTTCCAAAAATAACGGGTCAGTCACATAAACCCGAATATCTCCCGAACTATGTATGCCATCCTAATGAAACGAAGACTGTTCAATTGAGAATTTAATTATACAGATAAAAAATAAAATAAAACTTAGTTGCACCCACAATACTAATCCCTAAATTAAAAAAAACTAAAGTAGTTTTTCTTAAGATTTCATTTTTTTATGATTGTTTTTTGCTGTTTTTCACTTTCTCACTTTCTTCATTTAATACTTTGTATTGCCTCCACGAGCTCTTCTGACAGCTTCCAGGCGATTAGGCTTGCTGTACACCAAATTTCGGAGCCGGTGCTGAGGAATACCTTCCCATTCCTCCACCAGTGCTTGTATGAGCTCGGGAAGCGTGATTGGTGGGGGGGTTTCGACCTTTCACGCATCTCTGAAGCTCGTCCCAGGCGTGCTCGATGGGGTTTAAGTCCGTGCTTCGCGCTGGCCACTGCATGAGTTCGATACCGACCTCTTCAAGGTAGTCATGTACAATTCTGGCGGCATGGGGACGCGCATTATCATGCATTAATATGCCATGCCGGTCCATCCTGGCTATGAAAGGACCTACATGTTCATTGAGGATCTCTTCCACGTACCTCTCTGCATTTTGAGTTCCATTTTGAATGAGTACCAGCTCGGTGCGGGACTCAGCAGAAATCCCAGCCCTAACTTGTACGGAGCCTCCACCGTACGACACTTTTTCCTCCACACACGCTTGATGGAAGCGCTCCCCTGGTCTTCTGTATACCAACTGCCTACCATCATGCTTATAAAGCATTAATTTTGACTCGTCCGTGAACATTACCCTAGACCAAACGTCTAGTGTCCAGTTTAGGTGCTCGCGCACGTATATCTCAGTCTTCCAATTCGATGTCCCCGTTCCAGTTTGGGGCCTCAATGGTTTCAAATTTGCTTCAGCAAGATGTCTTCTTACTGTTTGAGCGCTTAAATTGCCACCTCCAAAGCTAATAAAGTGATTTTTTAGACCAACAGCAGTTTGAAAACGATTTCGGAGCATTGTAGCCACCAGTTATCTGTCTTCTCTGGCCGTTGTGCATCTTGGTCTGCCATTTCCTGGTCTTCTAAGGTGTGATCCGGTCTCTTAGTACCGCTGGACTACCCGCTGAACAGTCGACAAAGATACACCAATGTTTCTGGCTGTTTAACGCTGGCTCCGCCCAAGTTCCAAAAAAGTTAGGATTCTGGTACATTCCTGAAGCGTGACTGCCATGCTTCACCTCACAGAATAATAATTATGCACGTGTAAGACGTTCACGATAAAATTTTTTGTGACAATAGAAATGGAAAGCATCCATAATGACATGAAATTAAATAATGTAATATACACGCGATAAATCCGTTAAAAAGTGTTTAATTTCAATGTGTAATAATCGCAAAAACCTAAGAAATCAAAAATTTTGTTTCTAAAAATAGTCATTTTTTATAATTTTGTTTTTCTAATGAAATTTTTTTCATAAACCAGTTTAAATAATATGCTATTAGAAGCGCAACTAAAAAGTCTTTATTCTGTTTTTTAATTTCATTGATCTAACTTTTACAGTTCTGGAGGTATTTCAATTTTTGTGAGTGACCCGTAATTTTTGGAACCGAGAGTATCTTATATTATTTAGTTCCTGAAGTTTCGAATGCAAGGCTGCAGAGCAATCTAAACGAATAATTAATACGGAACTGCGATAAATAAGTATTTATTTTCAATTATTTTATTTAGGTTGGAATGGTTTAGCTAAAATACAAGTTGTCTACACTTACTGCGTTATAAAGTAAAAAAAAAAGAAATTTGTAATTCAAGTATACACAAGATTAAGTTATCTATGTAGTATTATTGAAAAAATATTAAGCACATGTTATTTTTCTTCAATTGTAAAATCTTTTGTCATGTGATATGTTCGTTATAATAAGTAATTTTTATGTATAATAAATAACTTGGCTTATTAGTTCTTTTGCTTGGGCAGGAAATATGACCTCAGATAAGAATAATTCCTATAAAGGAGGCATAATTTGGGGCTATCACTTATCTGTCGTAGGTAGATTAAGTGATTGTTGGAGTTACTCGTGACGTGCTTCTGATTTATGGCTGAAACGGCTCCCATCTTAATTAATGAGCTCCCAGCGGCGATGGCCGGGGAATGCCGCGCCTGTGAATATTGTTTGTCAGTGCGTGCGGCCGAGAACAAGCCGAGCCCGAGGCTTATCTCTCTCTCCGCGCACCTAAATATTATTCATTAAGTTGTATGCCTAGCACAGAACGAAAATGGCATTTAAACTCGGCCATTTGTATCTGTCAGACTTGTAACAAAAAGCGGTGGCAGCGAATCGCGCGGTAAACACGGCGACTCGCGTATGACAGGATACTTAATACTAGTACTACATCCACTCGGGTGTTTCGACGGGCATATGCAGCTGTGGCGATAGGCATCGGACATGGTTGAGTGGCGCTCCACATTTTCATCGAAAGTATATAGGAACACCCCGATAAAATGTCGTTGGGTTAATCAATAGGGCGCTGCAGTAACACGCACGCTCAATTACTGCGCCTGAAGAACTCACGCCCGGCCAAAGGCATCGGCGACAAGGAGAAAAAGGAAAAGGCAGGGTGGGTCCCGCCCCCTGACGTCGGTCCCGCCCGCGGGGAGGGGCGCTGCCCGGAATGTGGGTCCAGGGGCCCCGTACCCGAAGCGCTCGTGACTCGTTCTGAAGCTAATTTATTAGGCGCGGGGTGACCAGCCTTGACGCGCTCTGCGGAGACATACTCCAAATAATTCCTCCTTTTAACGCATTCATTATAATTCCATAGAAGCATATCTTCCAGTATTATGTGCTCGCATTTATACCGTCGCAAATAACGCTGGAATTAACATAAATTGGTAATTAGTACGGCATTCACATCACGTACTTAATGATGATTAGTTAATCTACAAAAATAAATTACATAGGCTGGACAATTAAGTTATTTCTCAGCGAAATAAGTGTCTGACCTTTATATTTGATCTTGTCCATATTTAATAATAGGCATTAACGGTACATACGCGTTTAGTCCATATATAATAATAGGTAGGTGTCTTCTGGGAGTGGGTTCGGCAGCTTCAGCCGAACCTGCCGAAACCAGTAAACTCGGCCGAAATTCGGTTTAAATGTCGAACGTTCAGCTAGATAACATAGAAAATCTATTTTGACTGATATTAAAATTCAAACTATACCGTTATAACAGTAATTTAAAAAATTGAGTCACTGTATACGTTTTTAGTAATAATTAATTATTTATGTAACTTTTTATATTAAGCCTCTTTTTTGGGACATAGTAAAGGTTTTATTTTAAATTTGACAGAAATATAGTTTCATACAAATGTATGATGTTCACTACTTAAAGTTTTATACCCATACATACAACTGAACTGATTGCGAGTTATAGGTTCTAGGACCAGTCTGAAACAAATACCATTTGAATACAAAAATATCGGTTAATAATGATGGGGGGGGGGGTCCTGCCGTGACCTCGTTTATTAATCTACTAAATCTTAAATTGAACCAAATTTTCTGCTTTTGCCGAACGTTCAGGCGAAGTTAGAATATTCGGCGCATCTCTCATAGGCACATCTCTAGACTGCAGCCATTTCACACATTACCCGTAGACAATGTTACTCTCACTTTAACACTAATAAGTAAATTACATAAGTTACCTGCACATCAGTGTTAATACGTCTGGTGACGCATTTAAAATAAAGCACGTCACCAAAATATTCTATCCTAAACAGGTGACTAAAATAGCCAGACAGACAAAAGACCTGCAGTCTGCGAAAACGGATAACTTTTCTTGATTAATTGGCTAACTTAAATGTAGTCAATACAAGTAGGGCCACCTTGGAGAATGATTAAATTGAGACGTTTCACTGAGAATAGCTGACGTGTATCAACAAAGTTTCAAATTAGATAGAAGTTGGAGATACACAGTAAATAGATAATGTAATATCTGTGTGTGTGTGTGTGTCGCATGGACACCCTACTGCATAGCGCTACATACAGCCACTAAGTACAATACTTTATGTATGCGCGTGGCTCGGAACTGGTTCCGCGCCAGTATTTATAGCGGAGGTTCTGCTCCACGCTCAACCTGGTGGTCACTGACTCCGCCGCAGAGGTGGGAGAGCGTCGGCAAGGCTCGAACAAGTGGGCCCCCCTCACTGCCCCCACACTCAGAATGGTCAACACTGCACCTAGTACGTATTGTAATCGTGGCAAGTCAAACAAGAACGGTCCGTGACATTTAGATATCAGGCAAACGATACCATAACCTTGTTTTAGTCAGTAAAAACATTGGCTTTAAGTTTAAACTAATACGGTCTTACAGCATCTTACTATAGTAGGAAAGAAACACGAAAATCTCGCAAACAGTTGATGCTCATATACCAATATGTACTTGGGAGCCAGTAGGTACACAAGAGTTGAATTAGTTGTGCCAAAGGATCAACGCCAAAATATTGCTGCAAATGTCGCAGTTCATGCCGCAGTGTTGCTTGGAAGGCGGAATGAAGTTATCGAAATAATATTATAAAGTCGAATTGAGCAATAAGCTGACATCTCCAGTTGTACGCCGTGTAAATCTATCTATATAAATAAAAATGAATCGCAAAATGTGTTGGTAAGCGCATAACTCAACAACCCCCGGACCAATTTGGACAATTCTTTTTTTTTTAATGTTCGTTGAAGTTCAAGGATGGTTTTTACGGCGAGAAAAAATCGAATAATTGCCGGAAAAACCCTAAACGTTTTCCCATACAAATGTTTTCAAACTAAAACGTAACTAAATCATTATTATTATATACTAGCGGCCCGTCCCGGCTTCGCACGGTTGCGATTTTATCCGCGGTTATTGTCGTACCGCGGGTGACGCGGCGGGGTGAAGCTAGTATAATATATCTCTTTAAAGAAATGTATTTAATCATTCAACAGTCTATAATTTATTCCGTTTATGTTATCAAGAGTTATGTTCGTTCTTTATGTGAAATAAGAATGAAGATTATAATCACGTTAAATTATTACTCGATTACCCAACACAAAGGCGTTTTATGAAGAACTTTCTTCAATGTAAACGATATACATATTTTCATCCTTCCGACTAATAATTCAAACCCCATTTTATTTTGCTCAGGCAGGCAAAATATGGCTTTAATCGTGCTATTATTAACGCGTTTCGTCATCGGCAAGATGAACGTACGAGGCAGGAATTCAAGGTGTGCACTGCACTAAGCATTCAGCGGGCCCAATGCCCGTTTTCTATTGATCGTTTTAAAAGTACACGACGAGTAGTTGCAGTAGGAGTAAACGTGCATCTCCGCGCTTGTTCATTACGTCACACAGATTAGATAGGCTAAGGCTGCGGCCATACATGTGTAACGATTGGAGCCGCTTCGCGAACGCGAGTGAGCGATTTTAATCATGTTACTTTTTGCCCGATAGCGTTATCGATAACTGGTATCTCCCGTACATAGCGTGAAATGTGCGCACTCGGTGCGTAATGGAAGAACATTATTGAGCATTATTACGATCTCGAGACGCAACTTGTTTAATCCACCACAACAATCTCTTGGACAAAACAAAACAAAAATACACATGTGACGAGTTATGGTATTCACAATACATATCACCAAAATCTAGACAAAGGCAGGTCTGTCCAGCGCGGCACAGTGTGCTACGTTCCTTAATGAAATCCGATACCACTGAGCAGTGGGTCCTTGTCTTAGGTACAGTCTACTGGTAATTGTGTGGCTGTAAAAATTGGTAATAACATTAGCGCTAAGCTTAGTGTTAATTTCGGTGTGCCACAAGGATCAGTACTTGGACCGACGTTATTTTTGATTTATGTAAATAGTCTTTGTAACATTGAATTACCCGGTGCAAAAGTGATCACTTTTGCTGACGATACTGTAATCTTATTTCAACAAAAAACATGGAGTGATGTCAAATCGTCAGCCGAGATAGGTCTTAAAAATATAATTGAATGGCTTGATTGCAACCTGCTTACATTAAATCTTAAAAAAACAAAATGTATAACATTTACTATAAAAAAGAATTTGCAACCTACCGACTTTAATATAAAAGCTCATTCCTCTAACTGTTCTGCTGCTAGTATTTGCAAATGCCCTGTCTTGTCTCCTAGTAAAAGTATAAAATACCTTGGAGTTGAGATCGATGAAAATTTAAATTGGAAACTACATATTTATAATCTGAAATCTCGCATTCGTAAACTGATACCGATTTTTAAAAAAATAAGAAGCTTAAAAGACACAGCTACGAACAAAACTGTCTATTTTGCACTGTGCCAATCGATAGTAACTTATGGTATCTCTGCCTGGGGTGGTGCTAGAAAAAGTACCCTTATACAAATAGAAAGGGCCCATAGATGTATTCTAAAAGTGATTAATTTTAAAAAATTTAGATATCCTACAACTGCGTTGTACAAAGAGTTTGGAGTCCTAAACATTCGCCAACTCTTTATCAAAAAAATTGTCCTGAGACAACATTTCCTTGAAAAACCTGATTCCAAATCTCTTAGAAGAGTGCATGAGGTATATGATGTCCCAGCATGCAAAACCACTTTTGCACAGTGTTGCTCTTATTTCTTGGCTCCTCTATTGTACAATCGCATAAGTAAAATTAAACCTCTTAAAGATTCGACTAGATTTGTGTGTAGAAGGGCTTTGGATGAGTTTCTGAGCAACCTAGATTATGATCAAACTGAAAATCTTATACAAATATGTCAGTAATTATTTATTTATAACATATATTATATTGAATATCTATAACTACTAAGTCTATACAAGTATAAATACATTTTATAAATATATGGAAGTAATATATATAAATATATATACTCTATATCTATAAGGTAATTATTATATTGAATATTAGTACATAAACATGATTTGTATTATATTGTATATACACATGTAAAGTAAGTACATTACATTGGACCTTTTCGCTGTAACGTGTTTCTATGCTGAAAATACTGGGGTATATGTGTGTATATATATATATACCTATACTATACATACATGAATTTATATGTGAAAACCAAGTGCAGTGTTTTCAGAATTCAGGTTTTAAAAATTACAACTTTAGGTAAGCTCTTACTTTTAATCTACTGCGCATTTTATTTTAGTTTTAGAAACACCTTTTTTTCCTTTTATTATTATTTTACACTACTTATTTTAACATGCTTGTCTTATTAAAATTATAATTATAATATTGTTTTATGAAAACACTTTGTTTACATTAAATTAACGTTAGTAGTGCATTGCCTGATTTTTTTGCATATACTACTTGTTTGCGCTAAGCATGTAACTCGTTATCGTCAATTGTAAAACAAATGTATTTAGTAAAAAGTGTCTTAATTTGTTTACATTATGACTGTTATTCCATGAGCGAGAATCTTACCTTGCCGTAACACAGTCTTTGACTAGCACGGGAGGTAAAGAACTTTTCTCTGTATACCGTCATTGGGCATTTATATATTATTTTATCAGGTATGTGAACCATTGATTTACATGTGACAGCATTATCATAATTTAACTGTTCTTCTACGCTACTTAGAAACATAAGTTCTAACTTGGTGTAGTGAACGTAAGTGAATGTGCCCTATACTTAAGTACTATGTAGATGTATTTCCGGTGTACTGTAACCTAAACGTATGGTCAATAAACTTTTATTATTATTATTATTATTAATTGTGGCCTATAAGTATTTGCGGTGAGTTTCAATGTAGACCGTTCCAGTAAACGCCGCCGACGCATGTCGTGAATGTGTGTAGTACACGCAGGACATCTGTCGGTCGGCGGCGGCCATTTGCATTAGGTGTGCGCCTTAGAAATGTGTCAACTGACTTTGTGTTTGTTTGTCTGCGAAGTGGCGGACTTGGCACATGTTGAAAAAGTTGAAGGGGAACTAACAAGACCCGACACACGTCCATGTGCCAACATGTCTGTCCTGCGCCTGCGCTTTGAAGGTAGGCTAATTTCACATTAATAGCACGGCCTTTAGTGGTCGACAATTAAAATAGCAATTTTATGATATCTGCTTGTTTAGTTAGTAACAATTTACTTAGTTCTTAATGAAAGATTATTTGTAAAGATCATTAGGTACTCATTTAATAATAACTATTGGTTTTATTTTTAAGGTCTGAAAAAGAAACAACGTGGTCAGAGCATCTGTCTTCATACGATTTCAGAGCATGAGTAAGTAGGTAATACGGAGTTCGTGTTACTATTTGTAAATTAATAATTCCCAATTATAAAAGCGTTATCATATTTTCAGCATTACTTTAGCGGAGGACGTGAACGCCTGGAATTGGTCAGCAGGTTATGCAACGGCTGGCTCATCCGGCGGTTGGACGGGAGTCCACGTAAAGCCGTCGGTCCCGGCTGCCATTCGAACATCTAAGGCAACCGTTACACGGAGTTAGTAGCGTGAAAACAGGCAGCTCGGTCCATAAAGGACCACTGCCGAGTCAGGCCTCCTCCAATTAATGGAGCAGGCAGCTAGATAACATTAATCTGCTAAGTTTAAAAGTTCTAGCCAAGGGCTTGTGTGAAAGGCGTGTGACATGTGTCCCGAACTAACACTATTATTGCTGAGGTACCAAAACTGTCAAAATCGACAATAATTAGTACGTTAATTCTCGATTTTGACTTTAACGAATTTGAATGCTTGGGACCCCGGTCGCTCCACTAGATGGGTCGCGGAGTTTAGACGGCAGTCTGTCTATCTAGTGGTTTCAGTTGCCTCCTACAACACCCTCAATACATAATGAGCCGGTGAAACATTGCATTCTAAGGCTAAAGTCATTCTCTAATGCTTCTAAACCTGTAATAAATATCAGTAAACGTTTGCTGACACTTCAAATGGCTATTCGTGTTCGCTATTCAATTGCGGTGTATCGTGTGCGCCAATCTGGTTTGCTGTTTTTTTAAGACGTTTTTGACAAATGTTTCATCCACACATCGCCCTTCATGTCAAATATGACTTTACATTACACACTAAAACAAACCAAACAATATCCAGGATAACAGCGCATTGTTATGTTTACTATTTGATGTTCTTGTTGACTTGTGGAATTATAAAACTTACTTGACAACAGGCAGCCAGGATGAGGGTCTGGTGAGGAGGATGCAGTACCTGCAATTAAATTGGAATGTCAATACTGTAGGTGATGTGCTAATGTATAATACCGTGTATTTGGTAATTATACACCGTCGATGGCAACAAATTATTGAGTCCACCAATCATAATATAATTAATTATATTTAAGATTTTAATCTTTACGGACCAATTAATTGGATCCTCAACCACTTTATGTATTTTAGCCATTGATTGATGATGATGATTGACTATAATAAACCTACTAATACTCATTATAAACGCATATGTTTGGAAGTATGCATGGGATGGATCTATATTACTCTTTCACGCAAAAACTACTTAATTAATAATAAGGAAGCTTTACTCAGGTACAATAATATAGCTAAAGCAAACACATAGGCTATAATTTATAAATTTAAAGCACAAATTGGCGATGTAACTAATAATACTTCAGACGAAGTAGCGCACATAACCCATTGCTGAAGAGGACCTCCAATTACATGGACGATAATTAGCCTACTGTACCATGCTGGCCAGACGGGTTGGCACAGGGATTTGTATCCAGTTTTCCTTCTCTTGCGGCTAGGTTATGGGCCTTGTCATTTCCTTTCGTGGGCTCTTACCGACACCCTCAGGATAAAACGGGGTATGTATTCTACATCCGTCACCACACCAGACAGGCGCCACCTGCATCTAATCATAAATTAAAATCTTTAAATGTGGTGCAGCTAAACATTTCGTAATTTGCTTCAAGATGAATTGCGCCACTTAATTTTGATTAGAAGTAAAACACGAACAAAATGGAATACATATTATAATGAAACAAAGTGGATGGAATGGGGTGGTGACGCCATGTATTTTTAATTTGTCACCAGTCGGACGCCGTAACTTCCGAGGTATTTTTTCTTTCGACTGGAATGGAACACATCCATGCGTCAGAGAAAGAAAGCTCGTCACAAAGAGAGCGAACAGCGCGAATGGGAGTCGGCTCAGTGCCATCACGGGCCAGGTGTTAGTGCACCGCAGTTGGTGGTGGATATGTGAGCAAGCCGTTGAGGCGTGGGAGAGCGAGGGGCGTGGCGGCGCTGGTGTCACATTCTTGTTAGACTAAATGCGGACCGATGTTCCCGAGCGCACTAATAAAAACTTGTAAAACCAGGGAGGTAGTAAAACTCTTATCCGGCGGCATCCGGGGCGTCGTCGAGCCCTCATTTGACATTTATGGTGGCGATCCGAGCCGGCATTAGCGCATTAGGCGCATTAGGCGCATTAGGCGCCGGGAAATGCTCTCCCGTCGATAACTCGTATTTTATTATTCATATACGTCGATAAGTGAGTGGAGAGATAGCGCTGGCCGAAGTGGGCGCTCGCCAGCGCTTTCCCAGGCGAGGCCCGGCCGGGCTGGGCTTATCGAGTGGCGCCTATTGTGGCCTCCCCGCGCCCCGCGCCCCGCGCCCCTGGCCGGCCGGCGCCGGGGCTCTTAGCCGCGACAACTATCGCTTTTTTTGGTCCTCCGCCGAGGTAATTAATGAGGCCGCGGGGCCTGTGAGGACCGCCGCTCGCCGGATTTACGCGAGCGACCCTCCGGTGCTGCACCATCAAGTGACCACTAGCCTCGGCGGGATTTGCACGGGGAAGGCAGACGCGAACCTTGCACGATGCTCACCTCTCTGCCCCACTATAGTCTTTTTGCTATCATTAAGATAAGATCGGCCGGAATATTTGTCTTACGCACCTTTTTGTGTCGAGTTGAAAATGAGGTAAAGTTAGACTTGTGCAAAAAAATACAAAGAAGACTTCTCTGCCCAAACATCCGAATTCTTAAAGCTTTTGGTGCACTAAAAGGTTTTTTATTAGTCATTAGACGACGCCCGAAGAATTCTTTTGTGACAATCAATGGTGTCGTGCGGAACTGGCGCTTGGCGCTCCCGTTGCGCAACCGTCCCCGGCGGGACTCGGGCTCGGGGCCTCGGCCACGCCGAACCACCGAGCACCGGTGGCGCGCAGATCAAACCGCGATCCCTATCTTGGACCTACTTAAGTAATAATCCAAAATAATACGAATATCAAAAACGCCGCCGCGCTCCGTCCCGCTCGGGCGTCCGCCGAGGCCCGGGCCCGCGAGCGAGACGGCGGCGGGTTCTGTTTGTTGGCTATTAATAACAGAAAAACAAGGCGATCGGAGTGGATTAACACATTAACGGGTCGGTTGTCGCCAGGGTAAAAGCATTCCCGGCGTGTGTCGGGCCCCGAGGCCGAAGGCGACAATTAGTACCGGCCGTATCCGTCCCCCGTCCTGCGTCCGTCGGCCGCCTAATGGACGCGCATTCGTCGTTGACATTACATTATGCGTTTTACGAGGATTCCCTTTTCCGAAGCGCTCGCGAGATGAATTAGTATGCGCGTTTGATATCCAGCCTGCGCGGACCGGTCCGTCGCGCGTCGGCGAGGCTCACTCGGGTATGCTCGCGAAATACTACCAAACACAGGGCAATGTTAATGTTATCTTCTTAGTGTTCTGACATAACCCACTGAGTTTATTCAAGTGACGACACTCAAACCGAAGTGAGAAAACTTCACGATAGAACCTTTAAGGAAAATAAGTTCCACCAGAATGCGTTCATATCCACAGTTTTTAGATTGCCAAAATGAATTACAGTAGTCGGCAATACGAGACATAGAAGTGTTACTTCACAACAACAACAGAACTTATCTAACGGCTGTATGAACGTGTGTTTTATTTGCGATATTATGAGAGCTGTTATATTTGTTATTGAAGCTTAGGTCATCACAATGTATCGGCGGTTGCGGTTGCGGTGACGCCGAAGTGGAGACTGACGCAGAAAGTGCATCATGATCGGATAACTATAACAAAGGAGACAAACAAGGGCAACTTTAATAAACTTCTTGGACTCACGTAAACCAATTAGCAGTATTTACACGGAGTGATTAATAACGTGTTTCTGTCTTTCTTTCTATTACCATCTACTCTCCGGACCCCGTCCAGTGGGTCAATTATTTGTTGGAGCGGTCAGTTGCCACGTTAATAACTAGATGGAAGGCCTGTCATGCACTGGCGGCCTACCGTGCCCTAAGCAGCACGACGGAGGTGTGAAAATCCAACACTGCTTAGTCCGGTAGGCAATGTAAGCACGTAATTATTATGGAGAGAAAACCTAATAAAATATTGGCCATATAAATATGTGATGCAGATTATCTTATGGGCTCTATAGAACATTCCGAACCGGTGATAGCTTCTCACTCTACGTTTCGAAAGTATTTAAATTCAGATCTATTTGAATAAAGTGAATTTTGATAGTAATCTTGGGATCTCTCACTGTTTTTGTTAATTATATAATAAACTAGCGACCCACCCCGGCTTCGCACGGCTGAAATTATGTATGTATTATACCTAAAAACCTTCCTTCACTCTTTCTATTAAAAAACCGCTTCAAAATCCGTTGCGTAGTTTTAAAGATTGAAGCATGTCTACATAGGAACGGACAGGCGACAGCGACTTTGTTTTTTAAGTAGTGATATAGCATTTGATAATATAATATAAGCGAAAATCTGTTTAGTAGAAATGGAAAATCTATTTAATCAGATCCGGTTAAATTAAAGAATAACTATGGTAACTAAATAGAGTGGGTACATAATAATGAGGTAGTGAATATTTTTTCATTCATTAGAGGTTTCTACGTGTAGCATTGTTTGGCAGCAGTTATCCTCATCGCGTTTTGAGCACTTAGACGCACGCAGAGTTTTATTGGTCGTGCCACAGATTCCATCATTCAGTTGAATCATAACTATTATTGTGTTCCACTTTGTTAATTTCATTTTCCGCGAATTTTGCTCGTTGGGAAACTAATCGCAACAAAAGATTGATGTTCCTGTTTGTTCCTCACTGACTAACTGGTGACGCGGGGGCTTATGACGTTATCAGTTCAATTACTGTTAATTCGTTGTTGATTTAATTCTCTATGTTTGCACTTATTGTGGTAATAAATCTCTCTCTCTCTCTCTCTCTCTCTTTTACGGTGTTATTAACATTGTTCAAAGTTCGACTTTGTACTGCGCAGCTTTCCGTTAAGTGTGATATCGTGTCTAGCAGTTTGTAAGGGTCAAAGCAGAAATACTTTACCACTACAGTTCGAAAAATCCAAAAGGAAATATTCAGTTTATCTTTTCAATAATAAATGTATTGTACAATTAGGCAAGGCTGATTAATTGGGGCTGGTATTTCAACAAAGCTAGAAAAACACCAATAAAAACATATACGATCCTTAAAATGTGTAATAGAACCGCAACCAATCGCAAATCCCACTTAATGAGGTTGTGACCTCATTGGAAGCACTGTCTCGGCGCCGCGGTTAAGTATCAGGCGCGTCGCATACACAGTGCGCAAGCACATGCCCACACTTGTCCGCGATCGGTTATCGATAACGCGATCCTAAATTACTTTAGTTGATGAATGTGTGAGGCACCTGCTACCAATATCTAATCCTTCGCGTACAAGTGGAATGTGCCAATAAGCAACATGACCACAACAACGAGTCAATGCCCAGCTGGTGCAGGGGTTGGCTGTGCCGCCTTGGGGTCACGGGTCCCCTTCGATTCCTTGCTTGCTCCGAGTGCAGGTGTCATTTGGAAACTGCCACCGCCATACAGATTATACCACGGGCAGGGATTTCGTTTCAAAAAGCAGTGTGATGGCGCGGAGTATTTTCTTCCTCTTCTTACAAATGGCTCTTTATTAACCCCCGACGCAAAAAGAGGGGTGTTATAAGTTTCACGTGTTTGTCTGTCTGTCTGTCTGTCTGTGGCACCGTAGCTCGCGAACGGGTGAAGCGATTTTAATGTGCACGTGATGTGCTTTCATTTGAGACCCCACTCGATTATATTTGCAGACTTTTGTTTATTCTTCCCCACTTTCACCTCCATAACTTTTAAACGACTTAACCGATTTTCATCAAACATGTCTAAGAACACTCGCCCGTAACTCACCTGTCATACAATAATGAAATGAATGAAAATGAAATCGCTTCATCCGTTCGCGAGCTACGGTGCCACAGACAGACAGACAGACAGACAGACAGACCGACAGACAGACACGTGAAACTTATAACACCCCTCTTTTTGCGTCGGGGGTTAAAAATAATATGTTCCATGAAAATCAGTTGAGCCCTGAAAAAGCTCTAGGGGTAAACGGGGGGGGGATAGGATGTGTATGGCAGCTAGGAGCCACAGAAGATTAGGGGAGTTCCCATTATGGCTGGATGGATCCTTTCCTCCGTTCAATGTATCTTTCTTTGACTGCCCGAATCGAGCCTTGTTCGATTGGTGCTAGGGAAATACACCGCGCTGGGCGTTTGACTTCAAGTGTCCCGTGGGCGGCTATGTTTTTCACCTGCTATATTCCTTTACGACAAATCCAGAGGACAATGGATAGTGTGACCTTACGAACACGAATGGTTGGTGCAACGCATCTCTCATGCGTGACAATATTTTATCTCAAGAATTCTCAATTCAATTCAGTCACCGAAAGGAATGCACGGGACGAAGGGACCTCGAGGTCCTAAAAAACTAATGCGACGCATGGGTGTCTGTGTGTGTGAGATTTGTAGAACAAGTACATTAGTATATCTGTGGCGAGATCGCGCCTAATTCCGGCGGATCAAGGGAAGTGTCGCCGCGCGGCGCCGGCGCCGGCCGCGGCACACCGGGACTCCATCGGGACTATTCTGGTCATCTGGTCAACTCACTTTTCAGTACAAAGTTACAATTCATTTGTTGACAAACTGACAAGACGGTAATCAAATACTTATTTGAACATTTAGTTAATATATTAGTTTCGAATTCGATTTTGAGATCTTGAAACGATCAACTGCATAATGGATTGTAGATGTTATTATATTAAATAAATAAGTTTCATGTTAATAAATTTCCAATAAAATACTTATTAGTTATTCAAGTATTAGGCAATCGATTCTATTAGACAAGGAAATTAAATGCTTAAATTTTAATATGCAAACCTGAGTTTCTGATACAGTTAAAAAAAACAGAAAATATTCCTGTTCTACGCACTTAATAGTGTTATGCAATGTAAGTTTAAAATACGTTTCTCGAACTCATTGGCATATTTGTACCCATGTAGACATTTTAATAGCTGATTTACTCAAATATTTTTTTATAAAATAAATTTAATTAGGCTTATAAATTATAATTCTATTCAATGCCATTCCGTATCGGAAAAGGTGCTAATTTAAATGTTATCATTTAAATGTTTGAACACCGTGATAAAGATGTCGAACAGCATGGCTTGTCTGTGACGGACAAATAGAGAACCAACATTAGTGTAGGCTATAGCAACAGCTAGGATTGCTGCGCCCAGTGTGTCCCGGGGCCGGTCGCCGGCTGTTGCTCTGAAGCGCCGCCTCGAAAGCCTTTCCGTGTTCCGCGCAGCCGCCCCTCCCCGCGCGGGCCCCGCCGTCGCCGCCGCAATTAATGCCGCCGATAAATTGTCCAGGTTAATCAAAACTTCCGCGGCGAGCCCCGACCGACCAGGACCCATTCTATACTATGCCCTGTTTTTTCATAAAGCTACAGGCTCACAAGAATTATCATCCAGGTTACCCTGAACCTCGAGGCTGTTGTCTTGCTGTGCCACCTTCCCTCGCGCCGCGTGCTCGTGCATTGCGACGCGACGCGACCGCTACTCACGCGCCGAGCGCGACGGCTCTATGTGACCTATTCTACATTAACTAATACATTACAACTCTTCACGTCCCGCCAGCGTCGCGTCGCCGCCCGTCCCGCCCCGTCCGCTGTTTGCCCAGACCTTTATCATTCAGGACGCTCCGACGACCAAAGGAAGCTTACGCATCAAAGTGGGATCGTCTCTTTAGCAAATCAACGTTTAAGGCGGAGGTGCCCGAGATATGTGTGATCGTGTCCGAAGCTATCGCGCGATCGCGCCTTATCTAATCTCCGCCGATAATCAGTCAATAATTTATGTGGAACATAAATAGTTATGAGTCGGTTGAGCGACGCCCATCCACTCGCCGCGTCGCCAAATATAGAGGCCGCAAGGACGCCCGCTGGCACCTGGTTTGGCCACATATCAAATATCTACTCAATTGGAAAAATACGCCTCCTCGTTGTCTTGTTTTTGGCTTGTCTTATGTCTGTCTTAATCGCGTAGTTATAGTAAGTTTCACTGCAGTGTTTTCTACAGATAGACTAGTGTATGCAGCTATTTGCTTCCTATTGAATATGCCTTTATTAAGACTTCCATCATTTGGAAGACTTAGTAAAGGCAATGTAAGGTAGCCGTTGGTATTTTCCGGCAATAACAAATCACCATGCTGGCAATCCTGTAGTTGAAAGCAAACGTATAAATAAACAGACGACTGTAGATAAATTAGTTCTACCCGAGCGAAGTCGCGCGACTCACTCATGCATTTTGATCGGCATTTCAAATGGTTGTTTGTTTGTAAATGACTTGCGTCAGACCTGCTCCACCAGGGCCGAGAGGCTTACAAATATAAATATCTGATTTTGTATGTATTTAAAATCATTGATGGGTGTAACATCTACGTAGATATTGTGTCATGGTCATCCATTAAGTGACAGATTTGAAATAGAAAAGAAAACATCTTTTGGTTGAACAATTTTTACAACTAACTACCGCTACGCCATCTGTCTTCTAAACATGTTTTTAACAAGAAACGACTACTATGCACTACTGAGCCGATTCGCTACCCGCTGCTTGCAAGGAGAGTGTGGGGCTCACAGTGCCACGCTGGCCAGACGTGCTGACACAGTCGACACAAAGCTTCGCATCAAGGTTTCGTTCTCTCGCGGCTAGGTTTTGGGTCTTTTCATTTCGTTTTGTCGGCTCCTACGACTCCGTCCGGATGGAATGGGGTGATGACGTTATGTTATTCATCACACGACATTACAAACATTTACATTATAAAAAGGTTATTGTAATGTTCTTATAAACATTAGACAGGGTGTAATGAACACCCACGCAAACCTCCTCAACTATGGTAAAGGGCGCTACCGCTATTCTACCATAATGACTTCCAAGACCGAAGCCCGAAGCTCGTATGTTGCCAGCAGGTTTCAGATCCAAAGTTGAGACATGCATATTAAGTTGCATGTATTTATCTGAGCTGCTCAACCCAGGCCACAGGTTCATTTGGATCTACAGTCTTACCAAAAAGCGCAACCAATAATAAACTTCAAAAACGGATATTTTTATTTGGCTACGTATGTTAGACATGCGTGCGGGGTCGGGACCGAGGTATATCACGTCATATATTTTCAATATATACTTATATTGTCACGTGGAATATATAATTGCATTGTCACACTTGCATTTGCATCATTTGCATTTGCATTATCACATTTGCACAGGAATGCGAGGATAGTTATGGGAAGAAGCATTTTAAGAGAGAGTTGATCGTACCTGGGCCCTGCCATAACTTGACCTAATTTAATTGTGAATTAAACCAAAAACGATGCACTTATATAGAGACACAACTTCATCGCTTCTGTGTAGCTACAGTAAGAATGATTTTCCGTTTCCGGCCTGTGTCACCAGTCCATTACATCCTGAGCTATGAAAATTGCGCACCTAGAGCCAGTTAGACTGGGAACTATGATACCGTTGTCACGGTTATACACAAATAAGTATACAACCTATGCATTAGTTAAACTCAGTAATAAAACCATTGTAAAAACCAGCACGGTATAGTCTGGCTTAACTTTAGAGTAGATTAAAGTTTAGATAGATAGATAACACTTTATTGTACAACACTATTAACAATTCAAGACGGCATACATTTACAAGATTTTTTACGATTGGCGACCTTATCGCTGAGGATCGATCTCGGCCATCATAATATCAACTTTATTGTAGATGTTGTCTTTCATGAGAGAAGCGACTACTGCACATTAAAATTCGACAGCTCCAACTGTTTAATCGCCCATATTTAATTCCGCTACGAATGCGCAGCCGTGGCCCGCGATGAGGACTCGCCCGTGACCGCGCCAAGGCGAGTGTTTGTGCCTAATTGTTAGCTAAACTGCCCATTATTTTATATTCGCATACACATTTCAAGCTCTAATGATAATTCTTAAACAGATTTAAATTTTAAAAGTAAAAATAAGCAAACGGAATATATACAATAATTGAAGTAGACGCTGAGCAGTGAGCAAACATAATGCGGTGGTAATGTAATTTAAAAAACACGACTTAGCTTAGGAACAACTTAATTTGGAGAAAGCATTATAACTGTTTAAATGGTTGCACACTCTGTGTTGAATGGTTATTTCTTTTTTACGAAAGTGCTATTACTAGAGAAATAAGCTGAAACCCTGAGACCACCCCGTGGAACTCAGGTAATGATAGGTGGAAGGTTGGTTTTGTCTGGACCCCCTGCTATGTGATTGAATCAGTATCAGATTCAGAAAAACATTTTAAATACAGAACTGCTCCTAGTGATCAGCTCCTAGGATGGCCTGTATTCGTTACACCTGTAGGTATAGAAATGAAGTCAATGAAATAAGCGCCACCTGCATCTCACACATTTCGTAATTTGCATCAAGTGATGAATTGCGCCACTGAATTCTAATTAGAAGTAAAACACGAACAAAGTGGAAAGTTATTCAAAATCTGAATTGTACAATGTCTTTGAATATTTGCACTTATGTTTATTTATTACATAATTGAATGTTTTCGTACAATTTGGGTTAAAATCAGGAATGTTTTATCTAGTAATTTAATAAGTATCGGCGGACCAAAATGACAATTTGCAAAATTCACAGTATAATAATTAATGTTAAAATAATTACACTTAATTGGCGAAAATTAAAGCACTTAATTTAATTATATTCATTATTATAAAAGAAACTCGTAAAAAGTTTCCAAATCATAAATATCACGTATTTATTCAGAAATGTCCAAAACATTGCCATTTAGAAGACTACACCGAAAATTGAAATAAATAAGTTAAGATTACTTTCTAAGAGCAAGTCACGAAACGGGTAGAGTAACATGGGGACACACTGACTGACACACTGAGCGATACTCATTCCGTTACGAACACGAAACAATAAAATAATTGTCATTTTTTATCAAAAGACCAACTAAATGCACTGAATATCTAAGTTGCATTGTAAAGAGTTCAACGCGCTACACATTTGGATTATGATGAATCGTAGGTACTGATGTTATGGTAAAATTGTGAAAGTGATTGAACGATATGCATTCCATCGTATGCAGCATCTTGAAATTTGCCATATCACATAGCCCATGATCGAAAACCAACACAGGCGACAATCAAAAGGTAACAGGTAAAAAGGATAGTTTGTCTACAAATGTACGCGATACATGTTAACAAAGATGATATCTCTTTGCTAAGATCTTTGTTAACATGTTTCTTAGTAATAGATTAGGTTACAATAAGAACTGTCCATCAAGATTCATTTGCAAACATCAATTCAATTAATTTGCAAGTTCATTGTTTGTGAAACAACACTCATGACGCTAATTACACTTCATGATGTGTTATTAAAAACCAACAATCGACCATTAATCGAAACAAACGGACATGCAATTTCAAGCTTATACAAAGTAAGGCGCGATCACAGGCCTGGCCTAGAGTTGGCTCGCAATAACAGGAAGTGTACGTAAAACAGTTGTCGTTGGCTTCAATTATGTTGTTTACTTTCATGTTCAGAGAAATTTACATCACTCACTTCGGCCTGTAGTTTCATCTGCGAGGATTTCTACTTTACCATGAACTAAAGACTTACTCGCACTCGCCCTGAAGCCTAAAACCCCGTTGTGGTTAATAAAAGCTACCTCATGTAAGTAAACATTGTGACGACTTGTAGAAACAGCCCATAAATGACCCACTGTTGAGTCGGGCCTCCTCCAGTTCCATGGCGGGAAATTCGCCTACTGGGCCATAGTTTCGTATTGTCTCATAGTGTTTCGTGTCATGTCCTTTAGTCGGCTCTTATGGCACCATCGGGGTGGAATGGGGCGGTGACACCATGTATTCCAAATCCGTCATAGACTATGTTACGGACACTTCTATCTTATTTAGGTACTGGTATGGGTTGGCAAGTTTCTATAATAACATTTGGTTTAAAGTGGAGCTAAGCAGGCAGTGGAAATATGTATTTTGCTCGTGTGACGGAATATAGAAAATAGACTTGTGAAAGTGAACTTAATGTTAAGCTTAATGTAGGTACGTGCCAGAAGATTACTTGGACATTATGTACTTCTGACCAACGCGTCAGTCAATTGTTTCAGACACGAAGAAATAAGGATTAGCTACTAGTCATTGTTCAAATTCACAAAATAGGTAATAGCATTGTGCATTCATCGCAGCAAGTGATCCCTTTAAAGTGCTCAGTGCGGGCCATTGTCTCCTGCGGATTAAGGCCGCGGTTCGAGTCCCGGCTTTGTTCTAGTTATTAGAGCTGTGCACTAAGTAAGTACTGCGTACTGAGGCCTACCTGACGCAATTCGGAGAATACCAGACAAGACGCGTGGGAAAGGGAACGAAGGGCGCGCCACGTGCAATGCTCATTCCTTCACCCTGACAGCCCAAAAGTGACTCACTTCGATCTTCTCGCCAACTGATAGGGAGTAAAGGGACAAGCATCTATATTGTAATTAAATTGGATAATTATTTATAGTGTCCATAAAAACACTATAATATAATTTAAAAGTCTAATGATAATTAAAAAAAACGGATTACGCGAAGAAGCGCCCTATACAAATTCACAAATTACTATTTTCAACCTAATTCAAAAAGGAGGATGTTCTCAATTTGTGGTATGTTTTTTATTTATTTTCGTTTTATCATAACTCAGTAGTTTTTAAAATATTTGCATAAATATTGTACATTTTATTGACATGGTATTGGTTCCAGATTGTTCCCATAAAATTTTATCAAAATAGGTTCAGTAGTTTGCTATAAAACTTGAAGTAATTCACCAACATACTAATGTAGTCCGTGTAGTGACGGATTTGGCATGCATGGTGTTACCACCCTATTCCATTCTGAGGGTGTCGTCAAAAGGAAAAGTCAAGGCCGGAAGCCTAGCCGTAAGAGAAGGAAAACCCATGCCAACTCGCCTGGCCAGCGTGGCACAGCAGGCTAATTGCCCTCCCTGTAATGGGACGAGGTCCGGCTCAGCAGTGGCAGTGGGTCATTTGAGTAGTAGTAGGTGCATAACAGAAAGGTAAATTTAAGTATTCTTGATGATTTTGTTACTTTACAGTCTATGGGAATATACGAGTCATTGTGATATTTCAAAAGTGAATGAATTTGGCTGAACCATTTCAAACAAAATAAGGAATCATAGTCAAATGATTCAATTTGTAAAGGACACAATGGCCACTTGCACATGGTGAGCGTATTGATAAAAATATAAAATGCATAGTAATACAGTGAACAGTGTATCACCACTTCGGAACGCAACCACTGCTGATAATGAACAACTGGCAAGAAAGTCAGAGCTTGCCATGTGCTTTATTACTTTGCGGTCCCATTTTGTATATTTACAATAACATGAATCATCATCATCAATCATAATAAAACATACATAACCTAAGTTCCCTTTAAAGAGTAAAAAATAATGAAAGTATCTCAATCTAGTATTAATAATTTAAAAAAAAATACATCGCGTTGGGGGACTGCTCCTACTTATTTATTACCTACTATTAATTTTCTCATTAGTACCTACACATGCCTACCTAACTAAATCTTTTACCCGAGCCTTCGGTCCCGTTAGACGGTCGTATCCGAAACGCAAGTTTTTGAAGTAATTTTATAAGTTTTCTTTTGTTAATTTTGTTTTTAAATTCACCTATGTTGCGTAGTTTAGTTAGGTTAGTTTAGACTATTTGTAATTGAATTGTTAGGTTTGGAGCGGACCCCACCACTTATTATAATGTGGATTTTGTTAAGTTGCGTATGTTGTTAAGTTAATATGCACGTGACGCGCTTTCATTTGAGAGCCCACTCGTTTATATTTGCAGTCATTCGGTTTTTCTTCCCCACTTTCACCCCCCACAAATTTTAAACGACTCAAGCAATTTTCATCTTCATGTCTAAAAACACTCGCCCGTAACTCACTTTTCATACAAAAAAAAAACTAAATTGAAATAGCTTCATCCGTTCGCAAGCTACGGAGCCACAGACAGGCAGACAAACACACAGGCGACAGACACGTCAAACTTATAACACCCTTGCTTTGCGTCGGGGGATAAAAATAAAATTGAATAAAAAGTCCTCGCTCCAGTGTGCCGACAGCAACACCTTTTCACAAGTATAACGCATGCGCTATCGTTTTCCTCAACCATATTATATAGTAGTGACCGACCCGCCACACGTCACCACCGCTGGTCAGATTATTTAAGTGAGCATGACAACTCATAAAACCAAAGCCCGATCTAAATTCGAAATAAATTCAGTTGCAGCAAGACCGCAGACCAAAAAAGAAATTACCCACTGCTGAGTCGAGCCTCCTCCAACTACATGGAGGGTAATTAGCCTACTGTGCCACGCTGGCCAGACGGGTTGGCACAGGGTTAAGTATCAAGTTTTCCTTCTCTTGCGGCTAGGTTTTGTTATTAGAGTCCTCTATAAAGCATACATTTACATAAATGCATTTCCAAAATAGATTCCAGTTTTATTTTTTGGTTAAAATGCTCCTACATCGCACTCCGCTCTCTTCAAATTGCAATGTTGCTAGAAAAGGCTTTTTTCTAAGGAGTTGATTATTCCGAAGCTCATGACGATTAATTAGCAGATAGACAGAGTTATCATCGCCTCACTTTTTTTTAACATTTACAAGATTCTGGAGCCCCGACATTGTAATGTAAATCACCCATACTGTTGGCGCGTAGTATTACTCATTGTCTGATACTGTCTAAAACCTTCACTAGCATTACGCATAAAAAAAGCAAGAAGACAATCCACCTCATGTCACGTGACCCCCGGGGTGCGAGGCGCACGAGCCACGCTCCGTTGTGCAAGTCTGGCCCCTGGTGGACGAGGTGGGCACTGGGCATTCGCCTATTCAGCCGTCCGACAGGCGGGGCGCTGGCTAATTGTCTGCGAGACAGGGACGCACGCATGCAGCGTGTTGCGAGTGAGCAGGACACAACTCACCCCAATAATCCCACTATAAATAACCGGGCCCTAATGCGGAGGCGCCACGCTTTTTTCGATAGTTACAGCGACCGAACACATTTGATACTTACTCTAAAGACTACTTTATGAGCTCGTGTATTACTAAAAAATAAACAACCTCCTTTTTATTTTGTATGTTTAGTATTACATAGCAGTATTGATAGTTATACATTAAGCAAAAGACCAAAAATGAATTTCAACTTCCCATTACCTACCTACCGTAACCTGATTGATTTGCTCTTATTATTAGTAGAATTTCCAACATATAAACAACAAACATAACATTTATTAATTCTATCAACTAACGTAACAGTCGAAGGCATCGTAAGTATGTCATATTACATGGCGGATATGTGCGAAACTACTCTTCTATCTTTTGATAATCGTGTGAATCTTGATAGAGCCCCCATTCCGCCAACCGGTCCGTCACCTTCACACGAAGTCGTTACGTTTTTTTGAATTGTGAATAAAGCGATTAATTTTGATATGCGAAGACGAAAATTGCCGCAATTAATTATCCGTGGCAAATTTTCAACCGACTTCAAATAGGAGGAGGTTCTCAAAACTTACATCTCATGTTACTTCAAAGCTCCCTCATTTGCATTTGCCAACTTAAATTGACACCGACGTTAATTGGGATATAGGTGTGCCTAGGCACCGACTTCTAATGGTGGTTTTTGGCTTTTCAGTTATTTTATTGTTTATAAAGTGGGGTAATGTGTATGAATTAATTAATTTTCATTTATTCATATTCATTCATTAACATTTTTTGTTAAAAGCTTTTATAAAGTTAATGCACATTCATTACAGCTTAGCAACTTACTACTGAGTAGGTCGATCTCGAATTTGAGAGAGTATCTACTGCCTACGATGGCCAAAAATCTTTCTTAACAAGTATCCCATCTAGGTTGTCTGCCGGTCTAGTTAATTGAATAGGGGTGAATCAAGTCCACTTGGTCGGAGTACGCGCCAGAGCCTTGTCCCTTCTAAGTGCGAAATACTTGTGTGCTCCCAGTTTTTTGTGGCGGCAACGAGAGCTTAATCCGATGACGAGGGAAGGCAAAAAGCTAATGGTATGTGGTGACGTATCGATGACGAAGGGGGCCGGGCGGGGTCCACAAACAAACAAACAATCACGCGGTAAGGCCGCCCTTTGTAACCCGTATATGCTCCGCTGCTACCAAATTATAACAGCTTTCACCATCCCATATAAACGGGTGCTCTTTCTAGGGGTTGCAAGCACTGCCTTTAGATTTCCGGTTGGATACCAGGAGCGGCAAGTATCGTTATAAATTCGTTTTAGGAATACGCCCTGACGGTACAAGCACATTCTTCAACGGTTTTAATTTAAATACATTTTAAAATGTCTGCTTCGTGTGAATACAAAGTAAAGATGATAACTCGATTGCATAACTCTGCATATTTGTATTTGTTCGTGTACGATGCTTGCGTGCAGCATGACGTGCAGTCGGTAGCCAAAATAATGTCACGTGTCTAGTGCATGTGATGGTACTCAGCTTTTACGCAGCAAGTAGCCACACAACGCAATTTAGGGAATAGAAGAATAGGCCTATTTCTGAAGTTGCCAATACAATGTTCAATATAAAGTAAATGCACGTGCGCAATAAGGTTTTCAGCTAATCAAAAGATTGAATAATTTTGACAAAAAAATCGGATGGTTTCTTATTTCTTTTCTGAGTATTTGGAAGCATCCAATTCTTGTTATTTTTCATGGTATTCCAGGTCTTGCGTGTTCCTAAAAACAAGTTGTTTTTGTGATACTAATATTTCTTGTAGTTGATTTACTTGTTAATATTGACATGCTGTACACGTCGCTCTTTAGTTTTGTTGCCTCCGCTGAAATGGCGCCAGAGACAAAGAAAGACATTAGCGATAGTCCATAATGAGCCGTGGGACCGATGGGCCCACCTGTGGGCAGCGGGCGCGTCATCTCCCGCGGCGCAATTAGCCTTATCGCAGATGTGTGATCGCGATTGGGATCGGAGGACACCGGAACTAGGACCCTCGTAAATTTCGCGCGATCTTTGCTCCCAGCCACATGCCTTTGGGATGCGTGTACGGACGTTTCTATCTTGCAATGTCCTAGGTCGCGAAAAGGAGAATTTAATTTATACTATAGTACTACTTAACGCCTTTTAATCTGTGCAGTTAATCAGCTTTTTAACAAAAAAAATGTAAACCGTCTTTAAAACAGGTACGGAACCGAAACCGGACGTGTACATTCGAAGCAAAGTCGGTCTCAATTTAAAAAAAATATAAAAAATATACAATCTAATTATTAAACTCTTCCCAATTGAAGTCGGTTAAAAATGAATTTAACGGAATCAAGTATCTAAACCACCTTTAAGGTCAAATAAATTTTTATTATTAAAGTGATGTTTGTCTGTTGAAAATGTAATTTGGCACAAATAATGCCGCTAGCGCACGCTAGTTACGGAAAAAACATATTTATTGTATTGCATTGCAGTTTGTCTAACGGTGGGCTGCTTGACGGTACGTGTCAACTGTGAGGCGTCGGCGCCGCTGATGCGTCACGCGCTGCAGACGAGGCGAGAGGTGAGCAGCTCCCCAAACTGCAGGTAGGCTGCACACTGTTGCAGAGCACGCACACAAACACAACGGAAACACACAATGCTTTACATGCAAATGAAGAAACTAAGTTTCTAACCCAAGACAGACGAGAAAGTGCTCGTCGATATCATACCATATCATCATTTTTGTTAAAAGTAAGTAAGTTTGTAATTACATTAGAATATTAAACGACGACAGCAATAATGCCTGGCCGCAGAGCCGAAGTAGGTACATATTTGAAAGTTGTACCGTAAGTCTACTCAAATAAAAAAAACAACGATAATACGCCCCAATAACTTCGAAGCTTGTGAATATCATCATCATCATTTCAGCCAAAAGACGTCAACTGCTGGACATAGGCCGTAGTAATATTAGGACTCCAAAACTTTGTGAAGGAGGTAGCCTAGCGGATAGTGGATGGAAAGCTTTTTGTTGGATGGGTGTCCTTCGTATTAACATCCTGACTTTCTTCGAACTTTGGAAGGCATCTATGGCAGTCGTTACTTGAATTCAGTAACTTGATTCCGGTTGGCCCACTCGATGGGTCGGACGGCAATCGCCCCGAGTCGATATTAATCCCATTTCATTGGGACTAAGGATACCACCGTCATTGCGAGACCAACTTATCAACCCATTACCCCCATAGATCTAAAAAGTAGACTTTGAAGCAGGTATGTCGTAAATGATACAGATAAATGTGTAACAAAAACCCTTTAGTCCTCCGAATTGCATGGACCTAATCAAAAGAAAAGAAGAAGAAGAGCTTTGTTTCAAGTGTTTATCTCTCTTGAAGTAAGAGTGAGAAATCGAGGTATTTCTGAACACATTCTTATGATATTATGATGATGATTTCTTATGTTTCACTGAAAAGCAACCTAACAGCTATCGTTCCGATTATCCTACAACCCTAGTAGTTCGATTTCCAGTATGTTTTTTTCAATTCCCAGTGCTTATTCCTCGAGTAATGACAATTTCGTCACCAACGTGCGTGACCAAAATGTAAGAAAAGAGGGGCTCTGACTTTCTGCTATAGTGCACACAGTGCACAGTGCATTTGTCAGTCGTAAGTACTATCGACACATTCGTTATTTCTATAGGGTTTATGTTACGCCCTGTATATGTAGATTTCGAGCGACACAAGCTTATTCAATGGCAGCTGTGATTCTCCTAATACATCTGGGGAACCTAATTGCTCCACGTAAAACGCGACTCAAATGTTCCACGCGGTTTTATAGGTTTGTGTTAACATTCGAGTATCTACTTTAACCGCGGTAAAGCGATAAATCATTGTCCAGTGAATTGGATAGGGCGCGTAAAAGTCCCACTGATGGAGACAGATTTGATCTATGAATTGACTCGAGCGGTCAGACTGAAATTATACTTGACCCATGAAGGCATTCATTAACGTTTAAAATTAATGAAACAATACACAGGCATACTTTGACATCAAATTGAACGACGTTAACGAAATGTTATTTTGAGCGGAATCGATACCGATTTGATGAAGGGAAAATAGTTTAGCGAACCATGCCAATGGCAAATGGGTTCTTAGTTGTATTTGATTGATTTTTAAGTTCCAAATTCATATTTTCTTCAATTCTACGAGTATCTATATATATAAAACTCAAAGGTGACTGGCTGACATAGTCATCTATCAACGCACAGCCCAAAGCACTGGACGGATCGGGCTGAAATTTGGCTTGCAGGTAGATGTTATCACGTAGGCATCCGTTAAAAAAGGATTTTGATAAATTCTACCCCCAAGGGGATAAAATAGGGGATGAAAGTTTGTATGAAAATTTGTCCATTTTAAACAGATCGGGCTGAAATTTGGCATGCAGGTAGATGTTATGACGTAGGCATTCGCTAAGAAAGGATTTTGATAAATTCTTCCCCCAAGGGGATAAAATAGGGGATGAGAGTTTGTATGAAAATTGTATGAAAATTTGTCAATTTTAAATAGATCGGGATGACTTTGGCATGCAGGTAGATGTTATGGCGTAGGAATCCCCTAAGAAAGGATTTCGAAATGCAGTCTAGACATATAAGAGGAAAGATTAGGAACGGAACGAATTTCTGTATGCTAGCGCCATCTACATAGTTATTTTGGAGAGAACTTTGAATTAATCATTTTTGTGCATAGTGCATAGATAATATATCTAGCGGATTATATTTGACCAAACGAAAACAAAACAAATACCAAATAGAAAGCAGAGTCTATAACCAAAACTACTAAACCGAAAAAAAACAAATGCAATCCAAAATATGCCAAGAAAAGAACAGACAAAATATTAAATTTAAATAACTCAAAGGTGACTGATATAGATAACTATCAACGCACATCCCAAAAATTTAAAAATTAAGGCTTATTTTTCTACACAGGCTAAACCAAAGTAAAGCTGCAAAAACTACAACTAATTAATAATAATACTTTATAACGCGAGCGAAGCCGCGGGAAAAAGCTAGTGTATTATAATTGTGATTCTAAACCTTTCCATAAAATACGTTGAAATGGAATAAGTTGCTTAGCACAGCGTGGCCAAGTTACCAAAAACATAGAGGTAGAGAGTGCTATCAAATCTAACTGTGAGTGAGCCAATATGCATAGGCGACGATTATTTGGAGAAACTGAAAAGGTGGAGTTCCGTTATCGTGGCTGAGAGGGGCGCTGTGGCACCAATGGGGCGGGTGCCTACTGCCTCCGTCGCACAATGGCGGCGCCGCCAACCCAGGCCTAGTAATTGGTATGTTTGTTTGACTGTTTTGTTCGCATTCAATACTGCATATAGGTCTGTGAGGCCAGATTTAAAAATAAAGCGTTGTATGCAGGTTTAATGAATGATGAATCTGAAATAATAGAAATATTGAAAAATTAAATTAAAAATTTAAATAAACCCCTGACACAATAACCTTTAAAAAGTAAAAAATATAAATAAATACTTCGCGTTGGGGGACCACTCCCACTTATTTATTACCTGACCCCTGATCCCCCAACGCGAAGTATTTATTTTTATTTTTTACTTTTTAAAGGTTGTTGTGTCGGGGGTTTAGTTAAATTTTTAATTTGATTTTTATTTTATTCTTTTTATAGGTACATACTTATTATAATGTAGATTTTGTTAAATTGCACGTGATGCGCTTTCATTTGAGACCCCACTCGATTATATTTGCAGACATTCGGTTATTCTTCCCCACTTTCACCCCTCATAACTTTTAAACGGCTCACCCGATTTTCATCAAACATGTCTAAGAACACTCGCCCGTAACTCACCTTTCATACAAAAAAACTTTATTGAAATCGCTTCATCCATTCGCGAGCTATGGTGCCACAGACAGACAGACAGACAGACAGACAGACACGTGAAACTTATAACACCCCTCTTTTTGCGTCGGGGGTTAAAAACGCTCAAGGAAGTCTCAAGCTTGACTTTGATGAAAACTAAAACTCTATCAATGGATGTTTGAAAAATAGTTATACCTTACCCAGCCAGGAATCCCGAAACTTAAGAAATAAAATCGCACCCTATTAATACGTAGGTAAAATGGTAAATTTCACTTAGGTAATAATAAATGTAGTATTTTTTTTAAATGATTTTATGATTAATGCAATACGATTTTTCAACACGAAATAAGCAAATGCACCAATCGTGACCGTATTGCGCGAGAAATGCTATAGATAGTATTTTTCAAAACATTTGAAAGATTTTCAAAATGTTTTAAATCTATGAGCTTGTGTGTGTGTGTGTATGTCTATGAGCTTTTTTGTTTATTTGTCGAAATCGTTCACGAATCGCTGTCACGAATCCATTGCATTTAACGGTTGCAAGTGGCTGATTAGAAAAACTGGCAACAAGAGAAGGAAATTGGCCTGAATCTACATTTATAACATCTACGATTTCGACTGGGATTTGTTTTGGGATTGATTTGGGTATTAAATAATTATTCGTAATTTACACTATGTTACGAAATTATGTGTTGAACACAACAGGTTCGAAAAATATTCGTTTTCTTATCTATGGTAAGTGGTATACTATGGTAAGTGGTAATTGTAATCAAATTCCAAATTGTATCTAACCGAACAACACGAGCCCAGCGTACCTACAACATAATGCAGGATGTACCTAGATGTGCTTTGCAGCATCGTGTAGCTGTAATAGATGTGAAGACGCAAGCCTATGAGACCTTTACAAGATGTGCAGTGTTGCACACGTGCGGCGTAAGTTATTAGAAGATCGTACGAAACGGTTTTGCATGCTCCGTGCGAGGCGCCCATTAACTCATTAGGCTTGTCAATTTATATGCCGCGACGCATTCAATAGATACGAGTAAGTACACTCAAGCGAAGTGAAATGTTACAGCTTATTGCACACGTCTCGGAACGAAATTGAAGTTTTCTATATTTGGCTCAAGTTGGGTTATAATTCTAAACCTCGTTACATGACCTACGAATTACTCGTACCTATATCCTTATTCCCATCAAATTCACCTAAAATATGCCTTGAAAGGACAATAGAGCCGATTCCGTCGCTTAAACATAGATAAATGCGTCGAATATCAGAAGGTACCTACTCGCAATTCTCAGTCCCGGCATTATCCAAAGATATCCACAAGATAACCTCGGGTACATAATATTATTATGACACCGCTTATAACTCTCCTGAAAAATCGATTACTTCGATCGGCATGCTTCAATTGTGGTTGTAAATACCTACATAGAAACTACAGTACCTAAATATACATTTTTTTCACTATCAAGAATTCTTCACTATTAGAACTATTAGAAACGTCCTTGCACAGTATATGATAAGAACATAAACTACCTTTAAACTTAACAAAGCAGGTATCCTAATGCTACTGCGCCTTTTTCCCGCAGATGGTTTATACACGAAACACATAATCGGTTGTTGCACACAATCACAACTTAGCAAAACTATAATAGTATTTCAGAGGCACATGACGAAGGCAATTTTCAGATATTGGCGTGACACATACAGCGCCTGGTGCCAGCCGTCGCCGGAGAAACGGAACGCTGTGAAAGCGACAACAACAGCACTTACTGGGACAACGGGAGACAGCAAGTCCTGCACGGTGTCAGCCGAAGGAGGAGCAGCGGGAGAGAGGAGTAATCACAGTCACAGCACGTCCAAAGCACTGGCGCAGATCCGGAGCGCGATAACTGATGCGATACGATAACGCGTGTATCCCGAACGGAGGTTGCGCGGCCACTGCGGCTGCCGGGGGCCGGCGAGCGGGGGCCACCACGGGGCAGGACCGGATACGCCCCCAGGTGGGCTCGCCCCACCCACCTCTCCTAAATGCGCTTTTTCGATTTAATTGCCAAACCGCGCTCGTGGAAATGCCAGCTACACGTGAAGCACCGCCGTGCGTCTTGGGAGCCGCAGCGTGGCGTGACGCTGCTTCGGCGGAGGGCGACCGCCGATGGGCGGGGGGCGGCGAGCGTGATTTATGAGACCCACGGCGCAGGGGAGGCTAATGGAATTAGTGGCGCGATGCTTTATGGCGATGGCGATGGCGCGGCCGAGCCGACACTACACGCACGCACTCGAGGAGCACAGATGCAGCTGCGGGACTTCTGCTCATTTGCTAATTAATATAATTATGAATACGCACATTGTGTACATACCTATAGAGGGCTGTCCATCGTGTCAATGGATCACACATTTTGTGCGTAGGTCCTTTATTTGAATCCAATAAGTCCTTGGTTGTATTACAGAGAACCCTCAACGGAAACCTTGTATTTAAGTGACCCAAGCACTTATTTATTCTACTTAAAAATGCGGTCAGTAAATGTCTTTGTCTAGAACGTTTTTTTTTTTAAAAAAAGGAATCCCCTGCGTTATGTATAAATCTATATCGCAGGGGCACTTTACAAACACATAATTCACGACCGCAAATGACACCCACGCCCAGAGCAAGAAACTCTAAAACACTTGCTCGTGCATATAATATGTTCCTCGGAATCGAACCAGGGACAAGTCGATCCAAAACCGGCTTATCCGACGCCTAGTCCTACAAGGCGTCCTAAATCTCGGTAGGCACCTAAACTAAAAAAGGAACATTTAAGATTTATACGAGAAGCAGTTCGTTTTGTGCTTCAGCCTAATTCAGGCAAAATGACCGCCTTGTCATCTTACTAATTGTGTTCTTACTAATTGGTCCGCACCGCATTGTATAGGTACATAATGCATACAGGGTGCATCAAAAACCCTATATCCATCCGAAGTCGGGACAGAGAGATGTTTAAAATATTTGTCTATGTTGAAGTATGTGATCGACCTTTTAACGAACCCGACTTTGACCACAAACCATGGGTTCCAGGGAAACCAATTTAACCCGCTAGCTGTTGTTAATATTAGCATGCTCGTTTACTGTATTTACTTATTTCTCAAGACACTATACAATATCATCGTCTCTGCAGATCGGTTGGCAAAATATCAGCATGATCCTGTTCTCTGGACATCCGAACGCCTATCCACGTCATCGTATTCGGAAGCGTGATTACCGGAGGTACACCCCAAATCGCCTCACCATCTTCCTCTTGCAGCTTGGACTGCACAATGACGCTTGCATGATCACCCTCAAATACATATAGCATAGGTACGCTATATGTATTTGAGAAGACTCTACCTAAGTCGAGGAGCTGTTCCAAGCCAAGAAGATGCTGCACTTCTATTGGCAATATATTTAAAAAGTCTATAACTCCTTTATAACGACCACAAACATATTATATTTTCGGGTCCATACTGCTTATCCGATAAATATTATATATATCAATAGACTATCCTATTGTATCATGAGTAGCTTGTGGGAGGAGCTGTGCTTTGATGGACTCCTACAACACTGCGAGAAGTTGCAGGTCTACATACTTCCAGGAAATCTAGGTCCAAACAGGAAAACTTGCTGTAATATTTCCAGTGCTTGGTAAAATTAGATAATTTCCTCTAAAATAAACCGGAGAAGACTGCAGCAGTAAGGCATAACTAAATTATGCAACAAGAAAAGATAAATACCATATTGTACTTAAATCATAAATCATTTATTCGTGTGTTTTAACTAAATACCTCACTAGTTCTGCTTTCGGATCTTCTGCGTATTGCCACTTTTGTATGATTATTTCTTATGCTAGGCTACTAACATAGGTATTCATTACGTAGTAAAGTTTTTGGCATGTCTGGTAAGATAACTAGCTGATTGTGTTAAAATTAGCGTAGGTATACGATGTATGAACCGATAATTGGTTTAGCCTAATTAATTCGCAGTCAATATACCTAAAAAGAACACTAGACTGTTCTCTGCAAAAGTGTCGTATCCCCTTGCCCTAGGACACAGAGCCCCGTAAAAGGCCACGCTATCAGCGGGCGGTAATTAGCCGCAGTTCCTGGAAGCGCCGAGCAGCGCTCCCATGCGCTATCACTTCCAGCAGCTGCGGCGAGGCCGCCTTATCAGCCGCGACCCTGTGCGCCGCTTCGTCCCCGTCCGACGAGCGCCCTCCTCCACTCCACAAAGGCCCCCTCGCCATTGTGCTCCCGCTCGGTAGCCGCTCAAAGCTCAAAGACAATGTCCGCGCTGCTTAATCTTCATAATATCTGTGGGAAAATTCGTGTGCGGTCCACGAGCATTATCTATGTGCATTTTGGACAATAGGGAAAATTATATTTAAATTCTAAATAGCCAGCGCGGGTACATATCTCGTTAGCGATTTTCAGTGATAGGAGCATCTTAAGTGGGTATATTTAGCGACATCCCTGCCTGCCTATTTAGTGAGTGTTAATTTCGAGTACCCGGACGCGGCTTGGCGATCTCTTGATCTTGGCGCGCTGCAAAAGCATCTCAGTATAATTGTGGACCTCGATTATTTTACGATCGTATTGCTTTTTATGTTACTATAACATTCAATGCCACCATGCGTTTTATGATTTAATATTAATTTAATGCCAATTTCAAGTAATCGCAATTTTCGAATCGAATTCTGATGGAAAAATCCTGTTAACCTACCCTTTTACTAAAACGTTATTTTTTATTTAAGTTATAGTTTCATAGGATTAAGGTCCTTTTTCTGTTCTATGTATTTTTTAAAATTTCAATGTTATTTAAATATTTATTTTATTTCTACCTCATATTGCATTGTCGTGGAACTCTGTAATTGGCTTAGTTTACTGTAAGGTATATGTAACATCTTTAAGAAGCTGTAGAGATTCCTTAAAATAAAATAAATACCTATATAAATTAATAAATCATAGTTATTAAGTACTGGCATATTCATATATTTGTGTTATTAATGATTTCCCACATCTCAATACAAACTGAATAGTTATATACCTACCTATCACTGGCATGTAGATAGATGAATTCCCCAAACTATTGGGACAAAAGTATTCTACCACATTCTACCTATATGCTGCCGTTCCACCTGAACGCGGCCATGGATAAAAGCTAGCTAAGAACATTTTCATAAAGACAAAATACATAATATCAAATATGGTGCTTTTCCACCTATAATTAAACGAAACGGCTGCAGCGTTTGACCGCTCAATAAAATGTTACTAAAAGCAAAGCTGCCCGCTGCCCGAGGTCACCATTAAGCGGCAGACACTTAACGTCTGCATCCAGACTGGTCTCGGCCTGTTCGTAATTTCATTAGGATGTTATACGACTTTATATCGCCTAGATTTTTATCGCTAATTCATAATGATCCAGTTAATTACCCTACTGAGCCAGTAGGAAGTTGCCGTGGACGTTTTTGTAACCCGTTCCCGATACCAGTTTAGAGTTGATTTTGATTGCCATTAGGACGTAGCCTAGCGGATGTTACATGTTGAGCAGCGTCTGGCACTCCTGGGTTTGGATGGGTGTCCATCATTTATGACGCCTGACCGGGTTTAGATCGATAGATCGCGCCGTGTGGTAGCCGAATCAGATTAGGTACGAAGTGATTGCCGACAGCGAATAACGCTACTGCTTTCGTTTGTCGGCTACCGCGGATAGGTGAATGGCTTAACGGGACCACGAGGTCAGATATTGCTGTAAGGAGTGCGGGTGCGGGAGAGGGGTTTCTCAGGGAAAGACGCGTGTCTTCGACGAAGGTTCAATAACAGACTGAACTTAACTGATACAGTACTTGAGCTAAAGGTTACTTCACACTGCATTGCAATGGCCCATCAAACGTCCAAGAGTGCCAGACGTTGCTTGCAGCTCAAATGCGTTCCGCGCCATCCATATCAAAAAATTTTAGCAACTTTAATGAATTTGTATTTAGGTGATTCAACTATTTTCTTTCTCAAATACACAAGAAGTAATGAGACCTTTACACATGAGCTCTTCTCCATGGAACAGCCTTTCATGTCATGATACATATTAGGAGCTGCTTTCGGAGGCTTATCTCGGCGAATATAAAACATTTCAATTACCAATTTGAGTCATTGAAACCTAAATGAGATATTACCAGTTTGTTCAATAAATCCCACCAATAAATATTATAATTCCCTTGAAACCCGATTTTCGAAGTCAAAATTGGCATTTAAATACCTAATTGTAATTCGGAAATCCTATAGGATTTCTATAGAGATAAGATATATCTTGTTTTAATAATATTTTAAGTGTGAAAGTCTGGGCGTTTACCATTAGGTACCAGGAAACCACGAAGTGGGGTACCTACCAGTTACCAGGAAACCATAAATTTCCCCGTGGTAATTTCGCAGGTGTACCAAATTTCACAGGTGAAATTTGGTACACATATACCTAGTTGCACATTCGGATTGAACTAAAGCGGTTTTTTTCCATAAAAGCGTAAATTCGGTCGATTCATTAAAGACGACTGTACGTATAGGTGGCGCTGCATGCAACAAATAAATAAATATTGTTATTGTCCGTTGCCATGACAACCACTATAAATTCGCACGTGGCGACTAAGGAAAGAGTGTAGGTATGGTACCTACTTGAACATGTTACTCGCGCATGTAACTCATATCTTTACATGCGCGGGTTACTTGTACGGTGTACAAGCACCTTTAGTTTTTGATTTTATTCTCTTTACTGTATTATTTCATTACATTATTAAAAAAACAATAATCTAAAACCGGATGTCGTTTTAAATAAGAGTTCCGACGAATCGATTCCAGCATGAGCAATCGAACACATTTTGATATGTACTTACTGTAGATCGATGCATCGAATTTAGATCGTTACAAAAAAAACTTCATCGGTAAGTATTGTATTGTCGAACGCACGCGCATATCATCCTCCATCTTGTCGCGGCTGAGTCACAACAAAAGCCACAAAAAGTAAACAACGAGTACTAATAGGTACGTGCATTATAAATCGAAGCGAGGCGATAAGCGGCGCGCTCTGTCTATTCTATTATTTCACGAGCCGATAACGAGGAGCCCGATGCGCTCGCGCAGGCCACGTGGAATGCCACCGCGAATGGCGAATGCCCGGCGCCGGCGCCGGCCGCATTAGTGCCGCACCGCGACACCGCTTCCACATTAGCCCGCCAGGCCCGGGCCCCACTCGCAACGCGGCCCATATGCGCCCACCAAACGCACCGAATCGTACGTGATGTGAACAGCTGAAAGGATATTTTCCAATGTGGTTTTGTGACTTGAGGCATTTTCGTTTATAACTACTGTATGTCCAGTTTGAAGCAAAAGGTCGTAACTTAACGTTGCATAAAAACGCGTCGAGCTGTATTCCCGAGAGATATGTTTTACTTTCGGTTGTCCGTTGGCAGGCGCTTGCACGCGATGTAACGGGAAGTTACCCGCCCACTTATCGATCAGACAATTTATTCGATACGTGTGCTAGTGTAATATATCAGTGGATGTGCGCGACTGCTGTCTGTCCGACGACGGTTAATGAGTCTGGACGGCCCCTGCTTCGCCGTTTAGCCCCAACGGAACATACCTGCGGTTGTATTGAGTCCTCCTGATCGATCCAAAACCTAGCCTAACGCACAAGTTCATTTAACTCTTTGTTTTCTCATTATTGCATTTCACAATTCAAAAATGCTCTTTGGCACTTATTGCCAGATATCAGACGAAACGTATTTTACATCAATGTTGAATTTTACGCGAGGAAAGAGATTTCGCCCTAGCTCTACCTGTTGCTACAGCAATGCTCTGCTTACTTCTAAATTAAAACATTGTCAACGCAGAAACAGTACAACACTGCGCACAAATATCAAGTTGATTAGTGGATAAGATAAAAGAACAACATGAAATGTGCACCAATACAACCTGCAACTGTCAGCCAGGGTGATGGAGCTTTTAGTTGACACGACTTTGTACGGAATGATATGAGGACTGAATGACTGAACTCAAACAGGCTCAACAAAAACCATCCGAACACGGATCACAAGAAGTAGTTCCATGTTTTTCAATCTGGCAATAACCGAAACAGTCGCACCTTGAAAAAAGGAACTCAATTGCTTGTAGGATAATCATTTAACGATTGCTAGTTTGTTGGTTGGTTTTTCTCCCCTCTAGTAAAATTCTGGATCAGAAAGACGTTTATTGCTCCCTCATACTTCAAAGAAGATAACCATTTCAAACTCTTTAAAATTACAGATTTGGTTTTATCTTGCGAATGATAGGTATATATCAGTAAATCAGCTTTGAAAAAATAAGAATATTGTTATAGCGACCAACATGCTACATACTTTATCTACACAATTTACCCGAAAAATCTGGAATAATTACATTAAGAAATGTAATACCATAACACGAGCATTAAGTTGCTTAGCTTGGGAGGACATGGCGTTGTGTGAAATGTCCAAGGATATTTATTTATTAATTTTTATTTATATCGCCTTCAAATGCGAGAATTCTGAATTACCAAAAAGTTCTACACCGCGATAGCGAAGTTTCAATAGCAATTCGCACGGTTAAGAATTCCCCGACTAAAACCATCGGAGGATAGACGCTGTGACCCCTAGCCAGACATACCACTTCGTCTGGCTGGATGATCATCCCTTTGCGCCTAAATTGTTAAACACGATTCTCCTAATTTACAAACAGAATAGTATATTTCATTACAAATGCGGAAAGGCTGTCATTGCAAAGACTTCCGACTGACGTTCCGGTTGACAGTCGGAACAAATTGCAATGACGGTTCCGCACGTGTACTGAACGACTATTTTTAATACAGTTGCGAAATTAATAAAATAATAAAAACACAATAAACTCAACTAACTAATCATTTATGACATAAAAAAAAATGGCGCCGACCGTAGAATATAAGCAGAGATTTATTTTTTCTTCACCCATTCTAGTAGGCAAAAGCAACTATATATACAGCCAAGTCTTCAGTAGAATTTTTTTATTGATATGAAATGAAAATGAAATTGAATGAAATGAAACCTAACTCATTCAATCAAATCATTAAATCTGATATTGAAACAAATGAGTAAGTAGTTTCTTTTTAGAAATATACGTAATCTAAGAATCATAAAAACTTCTATGATTTTTTATAGTAAAAACTTCATGGTTGGTTTTTCCTTTTAATAGACATTATTTTGACAGTTGGGAAAGAAAACGCACTAGTGCGGGAATGGTAAAGAAAAAGCACGCGTGTGTAATAGCCCACTTCCCGAACGCTATACGTCCCTGTAATATGCCACTTTTTGAGCAACTGTATTAAAAATTAATTAACTTTACGGCCAAATTCAGTACTTAATTAATAATGTCATATTACTGTCTTTTGTGAGATATTAATTTAATAGACAAATATAAAGTTGAAATGAATGTCTAATCGGTTAATTCACACACTTTAGTATCGTGTATAGATAGGCAAGTCGGTGGCGCCGCCCTAACCTCACCGTCAGGCTCCACCGCAAACATTCCTCTACAAATCCAAGTTCCAGTGCACCTCGCCTCGAATTAAATTATATGTCAAGTGAACCGATCATTGTACCGTTTTCTGACTGACTCATTTCTGATTGTAGCTTAAAGGGGAATGTCTACCGCCGTAGGTACCTATAGATTTCGTTATTCGCTTTGGAGAAATCATCCTCTCTGTGGACTGTGACTGGTGATATTAAGTCGAATGTTCCAGGGTTCAAATTTTCTTACGTTATTTGCAATTTGCAGGTCAGTGCTAGGTTGTATGTTGATTAAAATTTTATTCGCGGCTGTAAGAAGTATGTAGTTATAGAATTATAATCATCATAATCATCAATACAACCCTCCAAGCTTATAAAGGTGCAAGAAAAACTTTTTCAACGTCAAAGTCTTGCACCTTTATGAGCTTGGAGGATTGTATTGATGAGTTTGATGATTATAACTCTGTAACTACATACGTCTTACAGCCGCGAATCAAATGCTCATCATCATACAACCTAGCACTGGCCTGTAAATTGCAAAAAACGTAAGAAAATTTGAATTTCGCTGGCTACCCTGGAGCATCCACCTTAAGTTGATGAATATGAGGGTTACTATCCTTCGACATTTCACACAACGCCATCTCGTCCCAAGCTAAGCAACTTAATGCTTGTGTTATGGTAACGAGATGGATGATAAACTACTTTTTTTGTAAATATATACATACTTATTATAGATAGAAAACACCCAGACCCGGAACAAATACTTGTAGGTCGTACAAATATTACTTCCGTGCGGGAATCGAATCTGCGACATGCTGCGCAGCAGTCGAAAGCTCAACCACTGCGCGAAAGAAAATTGAAATTAAAATTCCATGGAACTTGCGCTTATGTAAAGATGGCTCAGTGGTCAATTTGCCAAGTTTCCCCAGTTTCCCATCTCTTGCGGTGGGTATCGGCCTTGTCATCTCCTTTTGTCGGCTCTTACGACACCCTCAGGATGGAATCGGGTCACGCGGATTGGTTGGCTCAATGTTTCTTTATTTGCAGCAAATTCCTAGGACGGTACTCCGTGACCTACAGGTCAGGCTCCAATTATGTTAGACTAGCTGTGATTTTAATAGTACAGTTAGGCCTGTCCGCGATCGGAATCAGACCTAGTACGCACTGCGAATAAAGCCGAGACGCACGTCTAAAATGAACTACAATTTAAATTTATCTAATGCTAAGGCGGCGTAACAGACGTATTAAAAGATGTCGTGAACATTGGGTTCACCCACTTACGGCATTTAGACCTATGAAAGGATATTTCCACATAAAATGTCAAGAGTTAACCTTAAGACCTAGAGACTTGAAATTTGGTAGGAATATTCTTTTCACTGAGTAAAGGTCAAATAATAACGAATTACCGAATTTACATTCTTTTTTCAAAGATGAGTGTGAAAACACAAACGAACATGGAAATCCTCTTTTTTGTGGCCTCGGTAATGTAAATACAATGTGTGTGTATTTTTAGATGATATTCTGTTCAATTGATGAAGGCTAGTCAATTCGCAAAATTGGCTCAGCCTGTGTGTAGGTAAGTAAGACCTTATTACCTATGTGATAAATATGCCAGTGAACAATATTGGTCCCCCATTTCATTAGTGCTATGGACGACATTCCAGAGGTTTACCATACGTATGGAGACAATGTATAAAACGGACGACGCAATGCGCGCACCTGCCCAAAGTGCATGTCATGTCGGCTGTAGGCTGTCCACTCCACGCTTTCTTATGTATCGCTATGAACTTTTCATTATAATTAATTGCTCTGCGCCTACGTTATTAAATATTTTACTAGACCCTATCTATACTATGGCTTTTTTAATAAATTATGGTTGTCAACTGTCCTTTCCCTAAGTTTCAAGATCAATACTTTAATATTTAATATATAACTCTAGTTTGCGATCACTCCTCGGGAATAAAAGAGTAGGTAACTAGTTTGTTTTATTGTTTGATTACCAGAATGCCTACTGCCTAAAATATTATTAATATTATCTTTTAATATTCTAGTGCAAAATGATTTTTGATATCCGTGAATTGCGTTCATTTTTCATTTTTCAATTCCAAGTATTGCGCAGTATTCTATCTAGCGTACTCGTCTGCAATAGCCAAAACAATACGATCTTATGAAGCCAGACTATGTCACTTCAGTATGGTATCCTTAGAGAAACGCAGAATTATTACAGATGCCACCTTTCTTCCAAATTGTTACACTAAGCCATGACTAAACCTTAAATCATGTTTATCTATACTAATATATAATCTATACTAATATATAAAGCTGCAGAGTTTGTTTGTTTGTTTGTTTGTTTGAACGCGCTAATCTCAGGAACTACTAGTCCGATTAAAAAAAATCTTTCAGTGTTAGATAGTCCATTTATCGAGGAAGGTTATAGGCTATATTTTATTTTCAAAAGAATTAGGGATCCGTATGAAAATTGCGATTTTGTAAACCAAGGTGTAAAATCGAAAACCTATTTATGCGTGCGCTGCAAAAACTATTGACAATAGAACAAAATGATCTACTACGGGTTTGTAGGTCTTATAAAGACCTACAAAAAAGTCCGCGAGAACACATATCTAACTATCATAGTTTAGTCACAATAACCGATTTTATGTTCATAAAAAATATGCACGGGTTCGAAGCCCACGCGGGCGAAGCCGCGCGCAAAAGCTAGTATGATATATTTTTTTTGTGTAAACAGTTGTGAAGCCGGTGAGCCTAAAATAAATAAATAAATTATTCATTTTTACGCAAAACGAATCATATCGAAAACTACATGTAACGTAGAACCAGATTATAATAGGTGCGCCATCTGTATTTACCAAAGAGACTTATAGTGTGGCTTATTTTTGATAATAACGACATCTGTCGACAATTTGTGTATAGTACTTTTGACATTTACACTGCGAGGCTATAATTTGTAACGATTATACTAATTTAATCTATTTAACAAATTACAAAATCACCAAGGATTTATTTAAATAAACTAAAAAAAATTACAACTTTATTAATGGGTCAAATAGAAGTCGGGTTGATTCATAAGTAGTAAGCTTGAAATCGGAATCTCTACCAAACTAAGTATTTTCTGCTGTATTCGATAGATGGCAGTGTGGTGAAGATTTAGAATACACCGTGTCACCAACCCAATTTGTTGCTAATGCCAGCGTGGCACAGTAGGCAAATTTTCCTCCACGAATTTGGAGGAGGTCCGACTCGGTATTGGGTCATTTATGGGCTAAAATTATGAAAGTCTGGTTTTAGATGAAACTGTTAGCGTCAATGAAAGCATTTTGATTTGATTAATTCTTCTTGTTTTCGTTTACATATTTGCATTGATGAAGATAAGAAGCACAACGACTAACATCTCGTACGCCTCTGGTAGAGGCCTATTGGCTCAATTCTTTATTCGCTGGTTTTACTGCTAACATTTTATTAATCAGAATGATAATTACCATATTACACTTTTAAGTATTAAATTGTAAATATTTAATATATTTGTGTGTTGATATCTCTGCCACAGATCGCAGTATCCACAGTATTGCCAGATTAGATAGTGACATTTCATATATAATCTGACACTATCGCCAAAGATCTTTTATTAGGTATTAAGTATATTGAACGCGTCTGGAATTGACTTGGTGGCCTCTGCTGTACTATGTGCATTTGGATCTCCATTAGCGTGCCCCAGCAACGATACGGGTTTAGAAAATAAAATTACATCTTAGCAACAAATATTTTATTCCGTTGCGAATTCTTGTGTAAGTTTTAAAACACTTTGTTTAAACAATATTATCAAAACATAAATTACGTAGACCTCATTACCCGAGCAAACTTCAGTCACACACACCTCCAAGTACACTACATTTTACAACACACACATACGTGCACACTTAGAAATAAAATCGCAACAATATATTATTTTAATAAATTCGTCGATTTGTTTTTAAACTATACCATATTATACAATTTAATCCTAAACGAAGTGGCAGGAAATTCCCACACTGTGGGTGAAAGAACCACAGCATCATGTTCGAAGAAATAGGTACCTACTAGTATTAGGGCACAAGTGTCCAAATAGCCTGCACGAAACACGACGACGACAACGACACGTCAAATTATACGTTTTGTGTTGTGAATTATGAACATTTTTACTGGACTGGAGCTAGTGAATAACTAATAATAACAGCTTTTGACACAATAAATATCAAGATTTGCGAAATTGGTCACTGGAATTCGTAGCTCTTTACCAGACCATATAACAATGGATCCATCGCAGAGAGAGCTTACTTCACTGGTACTAATGTGCATGTTAGCCCCTGCGGAGGGTAATTGTGCAGATGCAACGATGACAAACATTATTATCTTAACTGTAGCACCATCCAAGATAGTAGACCTTATACTAAGTAGGAAGTAGACTTAAATTAAGTAAATTCTCGTACGCATTGGGACAAAAGGAAAACGTGTTATACATACAGGCGACTAAAGCCTGTATGTATAACACTTGGGGCATACTAATGAACGCCGAATGTAACAGTAATAGGGGACTGTACCTCTCGTACAAATAAATACCTAACGTCTAGTACTTACTTACAATATACCTAAGTGGAAGAATGTGGCCTGTGCAAAGTTCTGTAATTTAAACGTCTCTACATATTTGCTGTGATTAATTTAACTTGCAGCGGAACGTGTGTGCTTATGCATGTTTTATTGTTATATCTTTGCTCATACATTAATCTTTGGTTTGTTGCCTTTCTGCAAGTTAATTGTGAGTTTTATGGCACAAAATACTACACAAACTAGGTACCGGCTGTTCAAATATCGCCATGTACCTAAGGAAATGTTGTCATTTCAACCATCACCTGTTTTCCAATGAACGCAAAGTGTCCATAAGTTTAAAGTCGGTTTCACGTGATGTACCTCTGAGTACAGGAGAGTGGGGATCAACGTGTTTACCTCATTGCACCTAAGTTCGGAGAAAACGTCCACAACTGAACATTACACACTAGACAATGGTCAATGAGCACATCTCTGGTCGAAGGTCTTGTGGGTTCCCAGGAGCATGAAGAATCTCCGCACTTAACACAGTTTTTAATTACCTACAATTATTGCACTATACACTGTCAGTACAGTTTGTACACGGAAACCCCGCATATCGTAGAAATACTGGTGGCTCGTTTACCAATTTTCATGTATTCGTGACCGTTTGAGTGGTTGGGACGTCTAGGGCGGGCGGTAGTACGCCACCGAAGCGTTGCAATCTAGCGTTGATACCCTGCAATGCGAACTTCACTTGACTTCTTCGCTGACAGCACACATACAATAATACAATCATTACACTCTCTAGAACACGCGCGCGACGATCTATGTTCGTAAAATAATTAATGAAAATCTTCTAAGGAAAGACTTAATTTTGTAATACATAATAGCATTGTATTTCAGGAGTTGTGTCTGGATTGTGTTGTGTGTGAAATATCATTGGAATATTTCTCTTAAAATCGTTATCACTGGAAGTTATCCGTGTCGTCACTTGTGCAATTTTTGCCCTAATTTCATCTTAGTTGCTACCAATTCGTTAGATTACCGAGTTCTAAAACTACTAAAATTATCAGTCAAGATTATCAGTAACTTTTTTTGTGACTTTAATTAGTGTAAATGTGTAGATAATGGCAAACGAGTGGTTATAACAAAAGAACAAACACGAAATCTTCGTGGACGGATACGAACCCGCGACAAGCGGCAGCAGGCCTTGAGCGAACAGATAACGTAAGACGAGAGCAAACAACACACACACATACACACGCACGCTAGATGTTAAAGGTTGAAGCGTTTGTGCACTAACTGCTCCAGGATGAATGGTGTCCAAGGTGGACCGAACCGTACAGGGCACATTATAAGCAGAGATGTGGACTTTTATTCATTCATTTCCCAAGTCAATGATTGATTAGTGCACAAATACTTCAAAAGCATACAGCCAGGTCAATTGATGCAGTTATTACGACGCACGTTTAAGTTATGCGCAAACACAAAGAGTTCAATAGACCATGTGGTCTATTGACCTCTTTGTGTTGACTTGAACTTCTTGAAAAATAATATCCAGTTCAATTAATCTGTTTATATTTGCCAGGCGATATACGAATACCTGATGCTGGAGGATGGAATCTAGAAGGGTACGTCAGTGCACGAAGGTGACCCCAAGTAAATGGTACTCACGTGTGCGGCTGATGCCTGGGCAGCAGCGGCAGCTGAGGCCCCCCTCCCCCCTCCCCGCCGACGTCCCCCGCGCCCTCCACCGCCGCGTACAGCGGAGGCAGCACCTTGCGCGAGTGTGCCTCCACTGCGGACACCACACCGCGCGTTAGCGAACGACACACTGCGCCATCACGGCACCACCCCGCTGAAGCGAACCGACGGGGACCGAACGGCACCGATCCCGCGCCCAGGAAGAATGGAAGTTGCACTCGCAGAAAGAGCAAGGGGGAGAGTTTCCGAAGCGAAGGAGCGTAGAGTGTACACGGTAATAAAGTATGTGAAACCTGCGGCGATGGTCTGAGCGAGCTAGAGTCGGGCGGGGCGTCGGTTCGGTTCAGTGGAGGGAGTGCGCGGGCCAGAAGGGCGACGTACCGGAGGCCGCGGGCCCCGCCGGGCCCCCGCCGGGCCGGCCCGCGCCGTGGCCCCCGCCCATGCTCTTGGGCTTCCTCTTGCGCGTCTGGATGCCGTCCTTCTTCATGCTGAGCGGCCGGTTCACCTGCGCAACGCAAACGCACCGTCATCGGGGAAGCCCTCTCGCGCACGCTATCGTCCCGCAAACGAGCGTATCTGCGCGGGGAGATAATTGATAAAAGATTATTTATCTCGTTATGAATATTCGTGGTCGCGCGATGATAATTCTCTATCAGTCGGTAGCCCCGCGCTTTATCTCGCGAGATTAGATGAGACCCTGTGTTTTGATTTTTTATACAGTCCCAATATTTGCCGAGGAGTTCCCTGATAACTGCGACTGCGGGTGATTAGATACCCGCCGTTGAGCCAATCGATGCGCCTTCTGCCCACTCACGTTGTGCAGCTTGAAGTACAGGCCGCAGGCGTTGCACACCGGCTCGCCGTTGTTGTTCCGCCGCCACAGCGTCGTGTTGGACGTGCGGCAGTTGGCGCAGGTCACCCCCACGCGCCGGTTGCCGTTCGTCGGCTGAGGAAAGTGCGACAGCTACAGTGGGCCCAATGCGAACGGCGTCAGGAATGCGAAACGCGACCGGTCAAGTGGAGTGCGGCGTACCAGCACCTGCTGCGGCTTGGCCTTCTGCCCCTTGAGCGGGGGCCGGTTGACGCCGTTGATGCGCGTGTACAGGCCGCACGCGTTGCACAGGTAGTGGCCGGTGCCGTCGCGGCGCCACAGCGGCGTGGTGGCCGCGGCGCAGTTCACGCACTCCTTCACCTCGCCCATGCCCGCCATGCCTGCGCGCCGGGGTAACAGCATCGTTAACGTTACTTCGTAACCAACAAGCCACGTCAGCACTAGGTTTTGTCATCGGAATTACCATAAAGTCAAATAGATTTAACCCACCTCTGCATGATTTTCATAATATTTGTAAAACGCTTTCAATCGATCCATTTTGAACCTCCGTGCCCATAGCAACCTTAACTTTTTTGATGAATATGGATTGTTTAAGCTACTTAGCGCTAATTCGGAGCTCGTGAATTGCACGCACCTTGTAAGATAGCATAGCTGTTGGTCTAATAAATAAATTACAGGATGCGGCTTGTTCGTACGGAATAACATGTAGTATAGCATAGGCATACTCGATATACTCACTAGGGTCGAAGCCGTCGTCGATGGGCAGCAGGTTGTGAGCGGGCCAGGGCTGGGCGGCGGAGGGGTACCCGTCCACCAGCAGGCCGCCGTCGTAGCCCGACACGGGCACGTACTCCAGCCCGCCCGCGCCCTGCGCCAGGTAGTGCTCGCCGCCCACCTTGTACTGCACCGCGTTGCCGTGCGTGTACAGGGTCACCTGCGCAGCGGCAGCGCTACAGCTCTGATCGGACTCGGCACCGGGATACACTCGGATACGGGGGGGAAAGAAACCCACCTGCTGCGAGTTGGGGCTGGGAGGCGCCTCGTAAACGGTCTGCGACTGCGGCACCACCGAGCTGTAGACCACGTGCGCGCCCCGCGGCGCCAGGGACGACGAGGACAGCGTGGGGTCGCTGCGGTACAGCAGCTGGCTGGGGGGAGACTCATCCCCGCGGGCCGCAGACCCGCCCGCGGGCGCGGGGCCTGGGCCCGGGCCGGGGCCACCCTGACCCGGGCCCGCGCCTCCGTACAGCGTGAGGAGCTCCTTGCCACCCCCGTAGGCGGCGTAGGTGGCCCCGCCGTACTGCGGGCTCTGGGCGGTGTAGGCGTAGCCGCCGTGCACCGACGTGACGGGCTGCAGGCTGGCGTAGGTGGTGGGGCGCGGCTCGGGCTCGGGCCGGGCCTCGTACTTGAGCTGCTGGTAGACGCCCGCGGCCTGGATCATCTCGAGCGGCGCCGAGGCCTGCTCGGCCAGCGCGGCGTACTGGCGCGCGTCCGCCGCGTCCCCCGCGTAGTGCGCACGCTCCTTGTCCTTGTGCGCCAGGAAGGCGTCGTGCGCCTCGTGGGCCTCCGAGTCGGCGTCGGGCGCGCCGTAGCGCAGTGCCAGGCCGCGGCCGTAGGCGGGGCGCTGCGGGCCGCGCGCGTAGGCGGGCGGCGGCCGCTCGTCCTGCTGCGGCGAGGGCGCGCCGCGGTACGGGTCCTGCTTGAAGGCCAGGTACCGCGCCGTCTCCGCCTCGGCCAGCCGCAGCCGCTCCTCGTCGTAGTGGTGCGCGGCGTCGCGGGCCTCGCTCCCGCCCTCCTCCAGCTTGTAATGCGGCGCGTGCTGCTCGTGTTCGGGCGGCGGCGGCTCGGGCGGCTCATCCTTGACGCCCTCGTCGGCGGACGGAGGCTCCTCGGTGATGTGTCCGGCGGTCGTGATGGTCCGGACCGCACGCCTCGAGGTGATGACGGAGGGCGCGTGCGCATGCCCCTGGTCGTGCGCGTGGGCGTGGGCCTGCGCTTGGGCCTGCGCGTGCGCGTCGGCTGCCTCCATCGCGTCGGGCCTCGCACCGCCGTCGTGGGCGGGTGCGACCGCCGTGTCCAGGTCGAGCGGCGCCTCGTGCTTGACCAGCTGCAGCGCCTCGGCCTCCGCGCCCGCGTCGAGCTCGTCGTTCCCGGTCCGCATCGGTTGCCCGGCACTCTCCATCCTCGATCTGCAAGCGAATGCGCCGTTGAGCCGCGTCGCCCGGCCGTCTCTTGGAAATCCGAGGCTAACAAACGCGGCGCGTGGGTTTTTACGCGGAAACCTAAGCAAACGGACCGACTCGTTTCGGAGCGGAAGATGGCGCGCGTGCGACGGAAACGAGCGACAAATACGGAACGAGTCCGTCGGCGCCGGCGCTTCGGGAGGTGCTCCGACCGGTCAAACGAGCGCATCTATGCTCCGCTCCGTGGTCTTTGTTCCGCCATCATGAGTGTGTCGATGCCGCGAGTAGTCAGGGAGGCTAGTGAACTGCGAGCTCGAATTATGGTGGGGCCGAAGGGTTAATGGCGACCGCCATAAAGTACATCGAGGCACATCCAGTTCACGCGGGGAGGCGGCGGCCATTGAACACCCGTGGCGGAGCAAACATGACGATCGCTCCCTTTGGCATTGTGCGCTTTCGGCGGTGGCGGTAGAGTCTATTTCTGCGCGGCAACGACGCCGGGAGAGCAGGCGACGCGGTGTTTGCTCGCGCCGCGATAACGGCCGAACCCTGATAACAGCGCGTCACTTCACGTATTAATCAAAATCTTTGTTAGGAATGTAGTCGAGTTTGGGGCACTTCCATACGCATCTATAACCACTGCTGCGAGCTGCCAGCAGTTCCTTATATTCAGGATGTTTTGATTTCGAATATTCTTTCGTACTTTTTTATTAATAATAAAACTAAATCACGAAGAGTAGAGCCAAATCAACATTTCATCGTCTGTCGATGATGGTGATGATGATGAGGCAGAATTCGTATCCTAAGCAAGTCATATCAGGGCTAAGAAAGATTAATATGCTACATGCTGCTGTCAGAGATAGCATATCTGTCATACGTAAGTGAAATCGGAGGAAAAATCGGATCATTATTAAACAGCCGAATTTTGTGTTTCGAACTCGAACATTCAGAATTTACCTACATTTATGTAATGAATTTTATTTGACTTATTATTTTTAATGCTTATATCAATTTGACATCATAACTATATCGCTTGGACATATTATAAATTTTAGAAATGATATGAATTTATGAGTATAATTATTAATTTTTTGTATGTATTTTTTTTATATAATTTGTACGCCACAGAAGGCAAAACATAAACGTACGTATATGCTATCAATAACATCCTGCATACATAATCCAGGTGTAAACGCATGTTTCAATAATAAATTTGATTTTGATTTTGATTAAATGTGTGTTGTTAATTTATTTCAAGTCTTATAGCAAACTACTGATCCTATTGCCATTTCGATGAGCCCAATCTGGAACCAACACCATTAAAAAATAAAAGATTATGCGGTAAAAGGAGGAGGCGCCCGAACACGAACAATATTAACTTTTCCAGTTCTCAATCTACTAAAAATCAGAAATATTAAATGTGTTCGTAGTCACAACCACATGCCACCGAACTGGTGGTAGACGGTCAAAGTTTTTTTATTGTATAATGATATGTTACGAAATTTTTATGTGTCCATTGATTTGAATTTGAATATCGCTTGCATGCTCACGGTCTGTCATGGGCCTCACTCATCCGTGTGATGGTCAATAAATTCACTTTTGGAAAAACTGGTCATTCTTGTGATGAAAAGCTTAGTAATTGCAGCAGCGAGGTTACATGTTGCATAACAATGACGTTCTCGTATCAGTGCTAACTCGTATGTATCTGTTTGTTTCAACTTTAGGTAATGGAAGAGTCTATAGCCTTCCTTGTGGTGGTCTGATTTGAAATGAAATCGGAATGCCTTTGAAGAGCTTATTAGCTTAAAAGAAAAAGGTTAAGGTCTGTTAAGGTTGTGATACTTCTGTTAGTATTTGGTGAACTTGATATTAACTATAATTATAAATAAATAAATAAATAAAGATTTTGATTTAATAAGAACGTTAAATTAAGATGCGACAGAAGGTCTTTTAAAAAGTCAATGCTAGTAATTTACTATACTTATAGAGATAATTTTAATATTATTAAATGGGTTTTCATTTGTAATTTTCCGAAGGGAGATAATCGAGAAGAACAAAACAACTGTTAACAGGTTTCCTCGATACAGGCTTGCCTAGTGAGGAAACCGATGGATAATTTCGTTTATGTAAAACAAGCGCTCTGCAAAATTTTCTAAATTTGTAATCGTTTTATCGTTTTGTTAATCCTATGTTAACTATACTATGTAATTTTGCAGCAATAAATGATTTATTATTATTATATTACTAGAGACCCGCCTCGGCTTCGCACGGGTGCAATGATTAACCTCAAAATTTATCAGTGTTTCTCTACAATATTTCTACTTTACTAATTCCTCTTGAATCACTATATCTATTAAAAAAACCGCTTCAAAATCCGTTGCGTAGTTTTAAAGATTTAAGCATACATAGGGACGGACAGACGACAGCGACTTTGTTTTATAATATGTAGTGATAGTGATTATATTGCTATTAGCAATAACACCTCCATTTGTACTTTACTCGTGTTTATTAGTTTTAGGTTCTTGTTGTTTCTTTTGTGTAGGTACAAGTACAATAAAGAGTATAGCTATATTTTATAACAAAATTATTAACGTGTTGGTGTGTTTTTAGAGCACTGATAGACAGACGGGGCTTCAACATCTTTATATAGAAATTTGCTAGTGTTGAATTGAGGTAGATGGATTTTAAAATTTTGTTCCTCATAGTGAATCTAAAATACTTAATAATAATGCTATTTGATAAGCTCCCAGCCATAGAACTATGTATTTTGTATGACATTTGATCTATACTACAAAGTGGCCATGATTGGTGTAATGCAGTCGAAACGTATGAAGGTAAAATGTTGTACAACATTTATTTTTAAATTAAGACAATGCGTTATTTAAGAGCCCGGTGCACTTACAAAACGTACTGACAACTGTCTTGGAGAAAGGCTGCCGGTATTTAATCCCTGTCCTGCATGTATGGGGTGTATTACAGAAATTCAATTTCTTATTTGTTCAAAATCAAATCAATTTTGGTTTACAGCAATTATATCAATTAGCTTTGCTGTTTACCTTTAAGCTTGGAGTCTGTTGATTATTATTGAAAGTTTTCTAAATAAAGATATGTATTTTCAACTTTCAATAAAAACAATAGGCAAAGTTATCTTTAGAAAACATTTTTCAATATAAGACATGTAGAGTCTGGAAAAAACGTTGACTTACAAAACAAGGCTCATAAAACTCGGTAGTTTATGTTTTCATTTTTATTAAATTAACGCTGATTATGATTACATGTCATTAAAATCTAAAATGCGTGTTACTTGTATTATTTAATTGTTCTACCTGTTCAAAATCAGTAGAATAAACGGTTATGTAATGTGGCTTGTGCACATTATTTTATTCCTACATACGTTTCAGGTTATGATTGTTTGCCGCTGGAACGAGGCGGCTATTTAATTGCAGGCTTTCTTTCATTGCGATAAGTTTCATAGTTTTAGTTTTTTATTTAGGCATATGTCCAGCAGTAGATATTGTTTATTGCACATGTAGGTACACAATAGTATATTTCATTACAAGTGCGGAAAGGCTGTCATTGCAAAGAGTTCCGACAAATGTCTACCCGAGCCGAGGCGCAGCCGAAGGCGAGGGTTGACAGTCGGAACAAGTTGCAATGACGGTTCCGCACGTGTACCTACTGAACGACTATTTTTAATACAGTTGCGAAAAAATAAAGCAATTTAATAAAGTAATAAAACACAATAAACTCAACTAACTAATTCTTTCTGAAAAATGGCGCCAGCCGTATAATATAAGCAGAGATTTATTTATTCTTCGCCCATTCTAGTAGGCAAAAGCAACTATGCCCAAACAGCCAAGTCTTCAGTAGACATTTTTTATTGATAATATGAAATGAAAATGAAATTTATGAGATGAAATGAAATGAAATAAAACCTAACCTAACGCATTCAATCAAATAATTAAATCTGATATTGAAACAAATTAGTAAGTAGTTTCTTTTTAGAAATATACGTATTTGCATGAATCATAAAAACTTCTATGTTTTTTTTAGTAAAAACTTTATGGTTGGTTTTTCCTTATAATAGACATTATTTTGACAGTTGGGAAAGAAAACGAACTAGTGCGGGAATGGTAAAAAAAACCCACTTCTCGAACGCTATACTTCCCTGCAATATGCCACTTTTTGAGCAAATGTATTAAAAAGTAATATTAGACAGTACAAATGATATGATTGAGGGCACTTTTAGTGTACACGGTATTATAAAGTTATGTTTAAAAATGATACATAAAAAGGTGCTTGTATTAATCCATATATGTATATTATGATAAATAAATGACTGGGCATAAGAAAAAATGTACAAAAAAGGAAGTTGTATTATACTTAACAAAACTAGCGGGAAACATTTCTACAGCGCTCCTTGACCATTATTTAAAAGTAATAAAGGTAGGCAATCCAATCCGATGATCGTGGGGACAGAGAATGCGTATCACAGATGAAAATCTACAAAATATTTTTTACAATCCGCAGAACCCGCCCGTACCTGCAGGGCAGGACGTGGGATTTACGCCACGGCCGTAGTGGCCCACTTTTATTTCGATTTTCGACATTTTAGTTGCACCGGCGGGCCGCAAATGTAACTTCAGATCTCTTGGTCAGTTTGGGGCTCGCGTTTTTGTGAGTAGACACTTGGGCGATAATGGTTTCGAAATACGCGGAGGACACAAAGGGCGGCTGGAACAGTGACTAGCAGGCCGAAACCCCTCGAAGGCTCGTCACAACGCAGATACCGTATCTAGGCTCCTCCGCGTTATCTAATATCAATGCGAGTTGCGACCAACAAGTATCGAGGTGGATAACAAAGATACGGGGTATCTCACCGCGTCGCTGCTGATGCTTCGCCCTCGGGAAGGGCCACAGGTCGGCCACTTGGGTGGTTCACGGCGCGGAGAGCGTGGGGGCGATGGCGCGCGCGGCGCTCGCTGAAGCGACTGTTCGCCACTTTTACAGGTGGCGAGTGAGCTTTCCGAGGGCGCGCGCGCGTGTGCGTGCGGGCATCGCGCACACGCGCGCCTGTGTGCGTGCCTCGGCGGGCGCCCATTGGCCGCCGGTCGGCCGACCGCCGAGGAAAATCATTTCCTCGGTCGGAGCGCGCGGCGCCGCCCCGGCCCGCTGCTGCACTACGGCCGCTCATCTGCACTATCTGCCCACCTCGCAATTGATAATCACGATAAACAGATTGTTAATCGTAATCGTTCTGTTTGCACGTCGGATAACTCGGTGTTCGGAGTCATGGGGTTGCCCCGGCCCATAGCCTCCGACCGTTTCGAGCTCATCCTCATTCCTCTATATCATCTCTTAAGAGTCGCTCTACGTACGCCAAGTGCGCGCTGTTGCGCCACCGCCGCGGCCGCCGAGGTAACGCAACTCTGATCTCGGCACCGTCAGTCGGAGCCTGTTACAACACTCCAATGTTTGCAGGGGAATGCTCCACTTAGATAGCACGCGTGCTTCGACTCTGCCGTGTAGTATTTTGACAGAGCATTTTTCCATCCTTCTTCGTCACTATGCTCGTTTATCGCTATGTTATCTACGTTTATGTGCAAGCACCTACTCATTGAAGAAGGCACCGTTCCTGTAGTCCGATTCGGGCGGCCATCCTACACCCACCGTAGCCATAGATTCTAAGATCGAAAACATAATCAAATCAAAAATCCATTTAATCAGGCTACCGGCACGGGCGGAGTGCTGCTCCACAGAGCAGGGCCGGCAAGAAATTCTGCAAAGATTTTTTACTATCGCCTATATTCAAAGTTCAATGTCTCCAAAGCACATCAATATAAGTTCAATTTATTGTACTATTTGTACTAAGGATAGAATTGGTATACACCACGGAATTCTTGGCTTAAGCCAATACTCGCGTTTCTCAACTCGGCATTAAAGATCGCTTCAAAACATGAACACTAGAAACAATTGAAAACTGCCTCATGTTTTCTCCTTCTCTCTCATTCAGGAGTCAAGAAACGAACGTATGAGTGAAACTTATTGTTTCTTTTTTCACTTAAATCAAATCTAGAAATACGTTATTGTCCGTGTGGTGACGGATTTAGAATACATACAGAGTCACCATCCCATTCCATCCTCATAGTGTCGTAAGAGCCGACCAAAGCAGATATGATAAGCCTTATCATAAACGTATCCGCAAGGGAAGGAAAACTTGATTTTGAAGTTTTAAAGAACAAACTTTTACCGAACTACTTAAGGGTTTGTCGATAGAGTCCTCGTTTGTACTCGCACGTATTTATTTACGTTAAACTACGCAATAAATATTGTAAAACTGGAACTATCTACACACTCTATATCTACAACTAATGCGATTCCGTAATGTATGCAAACAAAGATGAATGCAGGACACGCCTGTTGCATGGGCTGCGATGCCCACTAAGCGTCTGAGCTAAGCACACATAGACACACAGTGTTTCGTAACATATGTTTTAAGCAATGCAAATAAGGCACTCAAAGGAATGTAATCAGAGACTAAGTGTGCTAATAAACGGTGCAAGTAGCGAGTAAAGATGCATGCCCGAGTAGTATGTACAGTACAAGTTACTCGAGTGTATTTGTCCACGGGCAAAGAACTGCAGTACGCACATGTTGTTTGGTGCATGCGGTTAACAACCCGAATTGATATAGGTACATATAAACAACTTGCAAATTAGCTCGAAGGAGTGCACTACTGAGTTTTTGAAAAGTAATAAATTATTCTAAACAAATCCGATCACCCAGCACCCGATAGTGTCCCTAACAAGGAGCAAAAACTGGCAAGCAGTGTCAGATGCCAAATTTGTGACAGATCTCAGGAAAACCGTGCTCCTTCCTTTATGCGTTTTTAGATATTGTGCGAATTCCATTACTTTACCGGTTACCATCCTTAGCAACGTTGCTTGATTTGTTGCTTACAACCATTGCTTACAACACCTTAACTCGCTTTTAATGATACCAGTAAATCTTTCTTAATAAAAATCTCTACATATACAAGTTTTTAATTATATGTATACCAAAGTTCACCCCAGCTATGGCCATATATTTTGTTTACTGTTATCTAACAAGCATCCAAACTGGCACATGCATAATATTAAAAAATATTAACCATGAAAATGTATAGCTAACTCAGTGAACTCGGTTAACATTTTTTGTGAAACGTTCTTATTTTTTGTGCATACAACTCGGAACCAACAACTAGCAATTCGTCCAAGAATACCTAAAACTTGCGTTTCGACAAATATTTTTGTTCGCAAACTACTGAACAAATTTTGATAAAATTCTTTTAGACCAATTAATAAAAATGACGGATATTTGCGGTTACATACATACAAAAAGAAACGTAGACAAATTACAGTCCATTGATAAGGATGATTGAGAAGCAAGGCTGTTCTGCTTACCTTTTGGTGGTCGGTGATATTCAATGATACCTATCCGAAATATCTATATTACCTAATGTTTGTGTGAAAATGCCTCTCGCATTGTCATTCCCGGTACACTTATTGTGTCGAGCTATACTCTAGAAACAATTGGATTTGAAATACAAATATGTACTTGATATTTGATAAAAAAACAACCGTAATATCTATTCATTGCGTTTTCAGATCTCATTCTTCAAATTTTAGATACTTACAATATAGATGGTTTTGTGCGTATAGTTGTGTGTAAGCATATTCCAAATGGCGCCGCAATATTACCCGATTGGCTGACAATTGGTGCAGCTATCAATTTTGGTTCCCAGGCGGGTTGCCTCTACAGCCTCCGTTTCGTCGAGTCAACAAATCTGTGATTGTGTATTGCATTTTATGTTGTCCAGGAGAAGAGGAGGACGTAGCCTGCGACTGCGCATAATGCAATGGATCCGCAGGCCAAGCAATGGCAATGGCAATGGCCTCCTTGCTCCTTGCTTGGGAACGTACACCCGTCGCTCCCGGCTGCCACTCTACCATCTATTGACAGACGGACGGTCTAACCATAAAAGTACCGGTGGTCTCGCTAAATGGGTCTGTACTGGCGCCGACCCCAATGCAGTTGGGAATGACATGAAACGAAGCCTCTCCCAGATCAATGGTGGGATTAGCACCCAGTATGTGTGCGTGTACAAACAGAGACATTTGGGTCGAGTGGCTGGGTACCTGCCTGCCGAATGTCACACTCGGCCGAGGCGATCGCTTTATCTATGACTTATAATGATAACGCGAGCCAGGCCCAAGTGTACGTGATCGCTACGAAAATACCGCCACAGCGCTTCAAATAAATACATATATATGACTGTTTCGCAGTGCGTCATGCGGAACTGCGTGGAAAATAACCGCCGCCGATCAATATCGGCATGATCCCGATACAGTATGACAGCCTGTACGTGTGTTCGTTTCCTTGAATTGCGATAGCCCTCTCTACTTGTTCGCCAACTGATTCAGAGCACGAGATCTGAGAAGAGGTTCCCAAAAGGGATCCCGATCGCCTCCGTTCCATAGACCTAATATGTGGATCGCTTTTCGCGTTTTTATTTAGTTTGTGACGTCATAACCACAGACACAAACACTTTCAGATTTATTTGTGCGCAAAGCAAACGAGCAGCAGCTAGTAGCCGCATCATACAACAAAAGTGAACCTCATGTTAAACTGCTGTTATGTTGATAGGACTGAGATTGTGGAATCTATCTGCCCATCTCACATTTGATGTTATCGACTAATTATTGCGATAACTTACAGTCGGTAGTTGGAAGCCGCGTACATGATGGTCGGCGGATTTATCTATCGGGGCACAGCAACACGTTACCGAGGTACTTGAGCCACCGAAGGCACCATTGATGGTCGCTTACTCCATTCAACAGCCGAGTGTGGCTACGTAAAAGTTAAACAAAACTTGAATGTAAGTCCCCTTTCTTGTACCTGTACGTGTAAGTTACAGCGTGTAAGAAACCTCTTCGACAAAACCCGTTGATACCGAGTGACCCAAGAAACTTTATGGAGCTGTGATTACTAAGCTTGTAGGATAATAACAATTACTATTTGGTTGGTTATCACTGTAATCCCGGTCTTGTAGTAAAAGTCCGGTTCAGAAAAATGTTGACATGTCCCATAGATGATTTTTTTTCTAAGACTGCTCTGCTTCTTTTGACAGTTCGTTAGCCTCGGTTCTTCTGGCTATAGGCCTGTGAAATATTTATCAATCGCATCAATATAATTATTTACTATTTGTCTTCAAAAATCGACTGAATTTCAAAGGTATCCTTACTTTTCAATTGAATGACATTGTTCCCTAACCATGTACGCAACATGTTTGTAAAATGTAAAACGCAGATATTTTATAATCAGTATTTCGCACAAGCATAGTTACCGATACAGCACGACTTAGATCTTGCCTAACATATGATCCTTAGACCTTAGGACCTTTAAGAGTCATGCCAGCGGTGGCGTCGCGTGGCATGTCGTTCTGTTACCTGCGATAAGGAGGGCGATGGCTGCCACATGCATCATGCTTGTGAACAGGTATTGTTGATTAGACGTTGCTGATGTTTGGCCCTCTGCGACTATTGTGCGAGTCTCATTATTGCCTTGTAAACGTAAACGTCATCGTAAACGATGATCTAAAAAGCAACTAGGTACACAGATACTCTTTTCTGTAGAGCTGCTTTCCAAACTGGTGATAAATAGTAAATTTTAAATGTTTTACTTTTTGAACTCTTCAAACAAACCTCTAATTAAGGAACTTGATTAAAATAATTTGGATTTTGACATAACATTAGTGTTTTAAGATCTGGCATCTCCCGAACAAGCGTGTGGTGCCGTAGAGTAGACCCGTTGTTAAGCACCAGAAGTCATTCGGGCGAGCGTCGGCTTCGTCGGGCGCGGTGCGGTAATCCGCCCTGATCCTCAGTTTATGTCCTGCGCACAATAAACCCGCTTTGGCACCGAAACGATCATTACCTTTTTACGATAGGTATCTGAACAATAAAACCGCCGATAAATATAATGCGCCGCGCGCTATCTTATCGCGGCTTAGTTGAGACATCGATCATCGGTCTAATTAGGTGGTGCTGGAGGCGACGACGACGCAGCCAGCGCGCACCCGCAACGACCCAGGCCCACCAGGCCGTGAACACGAAATATGCCGCTTGTCCAACTCTCACGAAGGGCGTGATTTCCAGGATCTTTGATCTCTAGAAGACACCTACTCTGTGCCCCATGTAGTGGTTACAAATAAACATACGGTCCATTGGCACCTAAACAACGACCTATCGTGGCGCGGAGTTGACGCATGCGCCCAATATAGGCTTCGCAGTAACATCGGTGCGTCACTAGCGAGCCGAGGGCGACTCAAGCTCCGGAGCGAGCGTGTGACAACCAGATTATAAGTAAACAGATTAGGAGATACATCGGGTCACCGTCGCCGTTTACTGTGGAGGCCGAAGGAGAGTGGTGAGTTAATTGCCGGCTCTTCTCTGTAGAGCTGCATTCCGAATTAAACCCAATATTGGAGGGGTTGCGCGTTATATTCAGTTGGTGCTTGTGTTGTCAGGTCGTCCAAGTGCGTCGGGCGCTTGCCGCCGAACAGAGCTGCGAAGCGTTGTTTTGCACAAACAGGGCTTGTCTTATCAGCATCGCACTTGTCGCGATAACGGCTTTGAGTCTCTTACCTCCCCCTCCCCCTCTGCCGCCCTCCTCCGCGCCCGAATGTCGACGATGATTCAAGCCGATTACGAGATTCCAGTATTTGCACAATATTGTAACACAAGCATTTCTCCTTCACATGCCTAAATGCTGCTCACGCTTACGCTGCAGTGTCAACTGGCACAAAACAACCTCTGCGCCTTTTCCTAATGAAACTTCTTTAAAAGCAGGATCCCGTAAAGCAGCATCTCTCTTGTGGTGGACATGACGGGGTTGTATTGTTGATGAGGGGTTGTATACGATTACAGTCCTCGGTTCGATTCCGGGGCCGGGCAAGTGTATTTGTGTCAACAAGAGACACTTGCTCTGAGCCTGGGTGTCATTTGTGTACGCGAATTACATGTTTGTAAACAGCACCGGCGATACAGGTTACAGCCAGTGCAGGGGTTTCATTTTAACGTAAATCTTTTCTGACTGCATGTATTCTAATTTGAAGATTATTCGAGGATTCCGAGTGATAGATATTATACACATAAAATGTATGTAGTGGAAGAGAATATTGTGAGCTGCAATAAAATTACTTTCTTTCGTTCTTTCTTCTTTCAATTCAACAATTTCGAGATGGGATCTAAGCAAACTAACTCTAACAGGCTCACCAAGAGCCAGCTCATCAAGATAACGGCAATCAGTGCGCATCAACGTCGATGGCGACTTCTCAGCGGTCCTTATCTTGTCAATCTGTCTATTTCTGATCTCAAGACGTGCTGAAATATACGACTTCACATTGATAATACTCGTCGAATATGTAGGTATTACAAAAGTCAACACTTGTCCAAGAAAAATAGAACGTGTTCACTCTGTGCGTCCGTGATTTCGGCTCAAGTAGATCCAAACACGGGAAACGAATTTCCTAACCCGCCTTTGGCTCCGTCATAAGTATTGTCTTACTCGTGATCAAATTGATCTGCATTTCCACCCGAATAATGACAATCGGTATAAGAATTCTCGTGAAAAGAAGGCTTTTGTCATTTTGCTGGCAATTAGGTACTTAAATCAGCTAGCTAATATTGTGTAAAACAGAACTGGAATTAATCGTCTTAGTAATTATTCGATAAGTCTGATGGACCTATAACAACGTGCGCGATATCCGTCGATAAACTATCTACTTATGATTAATTTCGTGATTACAAATGCAACTATAACTGACGTTATCAAGGTGATTACGGTTTAACGAATAACGAAGAAGATATATCGAGAAGCAATTCTAAACGATGCTTGACTAAACATTTTAAGCGCACATTTGGAGTACATATTTTGGTTGTCATATTTTCTGAGATCATAATAAACCTAGAATATTCCCCGGATATGTACACAGAACGCAAACGGTTTCAATAGCAGAGGCCGTTGTGATTAGGTATTTATATATGTACTATCATCCCCACAATACAATAAATGCTTACAAATGCGAGAGGGGCCCGACCCTCGGCGGCTTGGGGAGATTCCGTGTGCGCCATTGGCCCTTGGGCCTTCGACGAGCCCTGGGCCTGCGTCACGTGGGAAATGCGATCCGTTTTGTCAACAAACAGCACCGGTGTGTGACTTTTGACAATTTATTTTCACCCTGTTTGGTTTTATTAGTTTTATGACGTGTAAACACAGGGATTAGACATTAATATTCCATGTCGCCAACTACTTCCGGCGCAATTTCTTGGCCTACACCGAATGAGCGATACTTATGTTTACTTTACATGTGGCCGAGTGATCCGCTCGTTAGATGCTTGTTAACAGTTATCTGTGTACACGTCGAGTTCAAGGTTCATGGGTCAGACAATTGCGCGATTATCGCAACTCTGTCGAATATGTACTATATTGGAATTTGCCAAATATACCTATATTAATATTCGTTTAGCAAATTGGAACACTGTCAGCCTGTTCATCGGAACTCACAGCTTATTTGAATATTAGCGATGAGTTCGGATGAACAGCCCGATCCCTTCCAGAGTGTCTCCGGTGGCCTACAAGATGACGACGAAGGCAGACTGCGAGTCGTGTGCTGATGTGAGTAGGCTCGTATTAGCCGGAGCCGATAAGGCTCCGTCAGGCGAGTGCACAGCGTCGGCGGCGAGCACCTAATCTAATTACAAACACGCCCGCGGGAGATACCTTATATCATCGGCCGTATCGGCGCGGGCGGGTATCTCGCGCACCGGAGGGCGACGACCCCGTATCGCGGCCCTCCTTACATATGCAAAACGTTATCTAGTTTATCTTAACTAGCCGTTAATGTGAGTACGGTTATCTTAAACTTTTGATAATCGTATCTAACAGATACTGTATCTAGCGGAACAGCCGGTGAGCAGTCGACGACGCGAGTGCAAGCGCGCCGCCCTGCGCGAGGAGCGGGCTGGCGAGGAACAGCGAACGAAGCCGACGCCGGGTGATAACGGGGGCAAACAGAGCGACGAGCGCTGAGCTAATATTGGCGCGCAGCCCCGCGGCCCCTCGGCGCATCCCTCGCAGCAGGCTTTATAGCCCAGACGCTGCCTTTAGCCCGGACGGGGCACCCGATCCCACGACACGGTGGCACCCGGGGGCGGAGCGAAGCGGTGGATCTATGGACCGGCGCCACTCGTCCTCGTCGCGATCTTATCGTTAGTGTTTTCGTCGAATATTTTCCGTGGAAAGGTAACGTGGGAGGCGCGCGAGGGCACGTGACGCGCGATGGCCGCCGATAAGGCGCCATCTTGTTTCAGGCGCCTCCGTCCCCCGCGCCCTGCGCTCCCCGGCCTTCAGTCCTCTGTGAAACTCGACCAGCTCGAGTACCGCGGCCCTAACCACGATATGGAGCGTGGCAAGGTTGCCGCCGCACCCTCCACCCAAGTGCATTTAGTTACGGGGTGTGGCCGTCCGAAGCGAGGACATAGCGCCGCTCAACAGAAGCAGCTTTTACTACTAAATATTCCAGTGAAATCCAACCAACTAGTGTTGTCATCATTTTATAAACTCAATGAGCTTTCGGAGTTCCCGGTTCCGGTGATGTTCCTATGCTTCTCTGTGGATATGACCCTTGTGTCACCAGCCTAAGTGGTAGACCAATAATGTAGAGGGCCAGCATTAATAGACCCCTTAAATATTCGTATCCCATTATATTGAGGGAAATGAGTCAAATGAGACCAGACAGCGTGGATTTGCTAGTTGCACTACGCGTTCTAAATCGTTCTGAACAATCCGGATGTCATCGTTACAAATGGTCACATTAGTAAATAATACATATAAGTAGTAGTACATGAGAGACGAAACAAGCAGACATCGTAGCATTGATCACATGCCACTTAAGCGATTTATTCCCACGTATTTATTGCAACTTGCCAATGAAAGCATCTAAAAGTCGCGGCTAATTCGGAATGTATTTTTTTATTTTCATCTACCCATAGACAGGTGTCCCAAAAAATAGTGTCAAGTGGAAGTCCAGAGATAGAGCATCCCTTGGGATAGCCAAACATCCCAATGTATGTTCTGCGATTTTTAATAGTATTCGTGTTACGATTTTTTTCTTAATTTTAAATGTTTGGCTGTACACCAATATTTTCATAATTTAGGTCAAAGTTACAAAGCTGATTATTCTATGCTTAAAAGTACAATTCAAGATGATACAGTTAGAAAAAGAAAAGTCCTACTTTAAGCAAAATGAAATTTAGTTTGTTAGATCGAAAATTCAGAAAAAAAGTCATAACAACGAATGCCACTTTTCGTTATCACTATCACTACATATTATAAAACAAAGTCGCTGTCGTCTGTCCGTCCCTATGTATGCTTAAATCTTCAAAATTAAACAACGGATTTTGAAGCGGTTTTTTTAATAGATAGAGTGATTCAAGAGGAAGGTTTATATGTCAATATTGCACCCGTGCGAAGCCGGGGCGGGTCGCTAGTAGTTTTATAACTCAAAAACGGCTGAACCGCTTTGAATGAGTTTTTTGTATGCGTGTGGGTGGCACCGAGGATGGGTTAGATTCACAAATCAGCCCGGCAGATGGCGCTGCAGTCGGTAAACGAATATCATGCAGGACAACGTCTGCCCGGCCAGCTAGTATTTCAATAACTTCTTTAGTATCATAATAATATCACGTTAGGTGTGGTGACGGAGTTAGAATACACAGTGTCACCACCCCATTACGGAAATGGCTGAAACGTAGCCGCAAGAGAAGGAACCCTCCTGTTACTGTCCTGGCCCCTGGCCCGACCCAGCAGTAGATCATTTATGGGTTGATGAGTAGTAGTAATATACATTACAACTCAGTGTACGCTAAAATCCTAGGTATTTAGTTTAGGTATAGTTTTCTAAGCCGTGGCCTTAAATCATGGATCATTATCATTTTATATTAGCACTAGCTTTTGGGCGCGGCATCGCTCGCGTGGACTTCGAACCCGTGCTTGTCTCTATGCATTTTTTTTTATGAATATAAAAGTGGTTATTGTGAAACTATGATAGTTAGATATGTGCTCTCGTGGACTTTTTTGTAGATTTTAATTAGACCTACAAACTCGTAGTACTTCATTTTGTTCTATTGTTAATAGTTTTTGCAGCGCACGCATAAATAGGTTTTTGATTTTACACCTTGTGTTACAACATCGCAATTTTCATACCGATCCCTAATTCCTTTGAAAATAAAATATAGCCTATAACCTTCCTCGATAAATGGACTATCTAACACTGAAAGAAATCGGACCAGTAGTTCCTGAGATTAGCGCGTTCAAACAAACAAACAAACAAACTCTGCAGCTTTGTATATTAGTATAGAAGTATAGATAGGTAAATCCTATGCACTTACATAATTCCAAAATACGGTAATCGTAGTTAGATATGCCCAATTATGTAAAATTTTGACGAAATTTTCAATATAATGTAGTATGTGCTATGTTTATAAGGAGTTCGGTATTCATTTAATATCCTGCTAGGATTTCAATAACAACTCTTAGCGGCCCGAAATAATTTTAAGGAGATAGTCTGCGCGAGCGACGGAATGCAATTGATCCGCAGGATAAGCTACTGCTTGTTTGGCTGGATTTCCGATCTGTTGGCTGCATTGGATGGTCCAGGGCTCCGTGTTTGGGTCACGGTCCTCCGATTCGATGCCAGCGTCGGGCAAGTGCTCCAGAATCTTCCTCAGGCTGGGTGTCATTCGTGTTCCTGAATTACAAGTTTCGAAACTGCCCCCAAAACAATAAAAACTAAAGCCGGGCCGGCCCAGTTTACAAGGGACGGCTGGTCTCTCTAGCCGAATGAATACTGGCTGCTCCACTGAATGGAATTGTCATCATCATATCATATGACCTCCTTCAAAATCATGGAGAACAAATAGCCCACCGTGCCATGCTGACAAGACGGGTCGGATTCCAGTTCGTCTTTCAGCTATGCGATCTGCGTCTTGCCCAAACGGACGACACGGGGAGGGAATGCTAGTGAGCCAACTAAATATTAGTCCCCGCCCGACGCAAGTACTGAAGTGAAAAGGGCCATTTCATTAAAGAAATCTCAAATGAAAACACAGGGTAAGTTATAAAGATACCTTTAATAAAAGGCGCACTCTTGACCTGCTTGATTAATATTTACAAATATATAGTGAGCTTACGTCACCTCGCCGACGCGTCAATTACTTGAACACATATAATTTATATAACATCACAATATATCTATGCATCGATAAAATTTATTATATTTGGCGTGAACATTCAAGGGTGACTCTCCCCCTCCACACCAGTCGTCCTCCTTCCTTGCTCCGGCCATACCACTGACATGGTGGAGGCACAAATTATTAATATTTACAAATTCATCACTTACGCGCGACCTAATTGTACTTATAATAATATATTATTTCAATAAACATGCAACTATCTCTCGATATAAAAATATTTTAACATGTAACTATACTACAACAACAGTCAAATATATTTATATAATTCGGGTCCACATTCCGCTACAATATAAGGAGATTCACAGATCTATAATTCGCTTATTCGAAGCCATCGGCGGGCTACGGGCGGCGGAGGCACCCGGAGTCCACTTGGCTCCGGGGCGGCACGGGGCTGCGAATGGCCCGGGGAGACTGCCGCCCGGCGCCGCGAACGACACTCGCCTCTATACGTACGCAACTAGATAAATTCGTGGAATGCATTATGAAGTCATGGAGACTCGCCAGGGCCAGGGCCACGACGGGCCGCCGTGCAGCGGCGTGCTCGCGAACGCATTAAAGAGATCAATATTTCCCTTCCCGCCAAACGAAGGTACCGCCGTGTGACGTCGGTGGCCTTTGGACGCTGACTCATCTCGAGTTTGCATTGTGCTACAATAACAACGTGCGCGCACGCTACCTTCCGACCCGCACTGAGGTCAAGGTCACGAAAGATATCAGCATCGATCCTCGTGCACGAGGCGGTGGTTGTTTGTAGTAAGGGACATTGTGCGGCGATTGCTACAACCCGCCGCGGAACCGTTGCCCGACGCGCCCGCCGTACGCGGCTAAACATACAATTATCTTACAATACAATTGTAACTTGAAAGTAGCTCAACACATAATTATGATGTATCTACTACTAGTCAATTGTGTTCGAGATGCGCCGGAGTCGTCCAAACGGCGATCACGTTCGACCGCGCGGTGCGCGTGCTTTTATTTAAAAATGTACTACAACTAGCTATTTGTCTTTGGCCCGATAAATGGTACTTCGTTCTCTTTCTCATAAAACGTCTATAATATAGACCTAAATAATTGTACAACGTCGAAAATGTAACCGCGGAACGACGAGAACGGCTAAACTATGTATAAACCTATGTAGAATTATATCATCATATACGCGTATACCTATCTAGGAATGCCACAACTAATTATTAGGAATGATTCGTGTGCAGTCTCATTGTTTACACATACAAATTATTATTTGGTAACTGCGAGCGCAACGTCGCTCCCGTGTACTCCAAGCATCGCCGTGGGCGACTGAGATTCGGTCTTCGCGCCTGCGACCCTCCCCCGCCCCCTCCGACCCGGGTTCAGCTGCCCATGGACACGACGGTGGGCCGCTCGAGCCGCTCGTCGGCCGCCCCGCGCCGGTACTCCTCGTCGTAGAGCGCGTGCGCGTGTGCGTGCGTGTGCGCGTGCGCGTGTGCGTGCGCGTGCGTGTGTGCGTGGTGCGCCAGGTCGCGGTGGTGCGCGGGGGGAGGCTCCTCCATCTTCAGCGTCTGCTGCATGTAGTAGTTGACGGCCAGCGGCGAGCGCGCGCTGTCGCCTGCGCCCATGGCCGCGCCCGCGTCCACTGCGGACAGAGAAGCGGCTACAGGCACTGGTCCGGGCCCCGGCATGGGCATGGGCATGGACGGCGGCGGATACTCACGGGCGCTGGCTTGGCTCCGGCGCGGCAGGTCGGCGAAGTCGCACAGGCTCTCGATCTTGACTCCGGGCGCCGTGCTCCTCTGTGCCGCCGACTTCAGGCCGCGCTCCGACTTCATGCTGTTCTTCGGCTTCCGCTTCCGGGTCTGGAACGAGAGTGCCGCGGGTGGGTTAGAGCACGGATTTGCAGCCCCGCGTCTCGCGCCTATCTCTATAAACTGATGCGTTCTAGTGTTCTACGTTTGCGACCGAGGCTTTTTCACACCTAATGACAACCCAAGACCAACTCGGCTGGGAAGCTGCGAAATATCTTTTCATCCGCAATGTTTGAAGACAAAAGTCTTCAACCAATGTGTGTTGCCACGACATTTGGCACGGAGTCGTGGTCGCACACTATGGGCTCCATCAGAAAGCTCGAAATCACCCAAAGGGCATGGAGAGGGCTGTGCTAGGGGGTTTCCTTACGAGATCGAATCAGAAATGGGGAGATACGCAGGCAAATCAGGGTCACCGACATAGCCCAAGGTCGCCGGAAAGCGATGGATGGGTGCGGCTGGCCCAGGACCGGTTTTCGCGGAAATCCTTGGGGGGGCTATGTCCAGCAATGGACGTCTTTTGGCTGAAATGATGATGATGATGAGTGACATTTTGTTAGATATCATCCAATTTCCATTGTGATGTTGGCTAAACGAGAGTACACCTGACCAAGTTGCACCAAGACGCTTCCAGGGTCGGAAGGAGCGAGCCTGGCGTCAGCTTCCGCCGCTGTGTACCGAACTAAGCCACGACGTCCTATGCTCAGACCGAAGCCGCGACGTACCTGGATGGAGTCCTTCTTCATGGCGAGCGGGCGGTTGATGTTGTGCAGCTTGTAGTACAGGCCGCAGGCGTTGCAGACGGTCTCGCCGCTGGTGTTGCGGCGCCACAGGGACGTGGTGGTGGTCTGGCAGTTGCTGCACGCCATGCCGGGCCGCTTGGTGCCCATCTGCGCACACGCCAGGCGGTCAGAACGGGCGCCCTCGCGGCCACACTCAAGCGGAACTCACAAGCGGGGACGGAGGCGGCGGGAGGGGGCGGGGGCATGGGACCGGCGCGCACGTACCCCTTTCTTCTGTTTGTAGTCGGGGGTGGCGACGGCGAGCGGCGCGGAGGGCGGCAAGGCGTGCGCGTGCGCGTGAGGCGACGCCAGTCCGTTATACAGGAAGCCCTTGTAGAAATCCGCGCCCGGCGGGGGCCCCTCCGCGGCTACTGCAACCAACACACACTGAACTGAGACATGCGGAGCGGACGCCCGGCGGGCGCGGATCGCGGGGGCGAGGGGCGAGTGGGGCAAAGGGGGCGAGTGGGGCAACGGGGGCGAGTGGGGCGAGTGGGGCAACGGGGGCGAGTGGGGCTAGCGAGGCGTGGGGTGCGTACGTCGGGGGCGGGCGCGGCGTGCGCGGCGTGGCGCTGACGTACCAGCCGCCGCGGCTGCTTCAGCGGGCGGTTCATGCCGTTCATCTTGTTGTACAGGCCGCAGGCGTTGCACAGGTAGTGGCCGGTGCCGTCGCGGCGCCACAGCGGCGTGTGGATGGCGCCGCAGTTCACGCACTCGCGGCCCTCCGTCACCAGCTCCACCGCCACGTCCACTGGCAACACACGCCGTTAGCCCCTGGGTCTGCTGCGCGCTGCGAGCCTCGCGGCGTCGGGGCCGTTATCGGTCGGATGCCCCGCCGCACACGCGACACGTAGCGCGCTGACGAAACCGCTCGTGCACCTACTGTTGGCGACTGCCTTGCGTCTTGCGGACCGCCTACGTGTTGTTTCGCAGTTGGGCCAACCGAATGGTTTGCGAACATATACCGAGCGGCCACTGCAAAGGATGGCCTCCTCACTTTGCTTACGGCCTATGTACCTACGGAACGGTAACCCACGTAGAGCAAACTTAAATAAAAGTCATTAGAACAACGAGCGCCAAGTGTCCGCCGGAGGCAGCAGATGACGAAGTAATTAAAGGCGCGTTACATTACGCTCGACTCGGAATGCGATTTATGGGCAGGTTTAAGTGCTCGCTGCGGTCGCCGCTAACGACGTGCCTACGGACGCAACTGACGATTCTACAAACTAATCACACATCGGGGTCTATCGCACTGCCAATAACAAAACTGGCTAAGACTGGGTACAATGTAATTATATCGTTTGAATTAAAACTAACTAGCTACTTGAAAACCAAACAATGCGGACGCAGCCGAGGTGTGATTGAACGTAGGTACCTACTCGCAATTAGCAACGCTAGCTGAACGGGCAGAAAAGACGCGAGCAGCGCTTGAAACGAGAGCTACCATTAAACAGTAAACAGGAAGAGGCAGGCGGTTCCGAGAAGCGGAGCAGAGCCAGGGTCGCGCCGAGCAACGACCCAGCCGCGTACTGTTCGCGGGCCGCGACACATCGCTGCTTACGCTAGGCATTCTACTGAACGCTTCGCAAAGACGTGCTGTGAAGAGGGCTCAAGTATCTATCGATATGGATCTATCGCAGCGGAGAAGAGAGGCATCTCCGGCCGGAAGTTAGGCTCTTATAAAACGTCCATACACACAAAAGTTCCACTCTCATTTCGCCCGAGTCGCGCGACAAGGCGATGTATTATTACTGTAAAGGTTACGCATTGTTATACAATATGGAACTTAGTACGTGCTATAAGGTTGGGAGCAGTCGCGAACCTGTGACCGTTACAGTGCACTCGCGGAGGTCAGGGAGCCGCACGTGGCCCGGTCAGGGACCTCATAGCGCCGGCAAGTCCATGAGGGACAAGTTATGCCTGCACTCGTATGAACGCCACATATTCACTCAAACGTTTAGGCAGATTTTGAGTGACGACTGATAAAGCGGTAATAAATGTTATCTAAGTCACATTAGAATCCGCTTAACAATATAGACGCGAAAGTATGTTTTGAAGTCATGTTTTGAATGGGTGGATCTTGGTTACGCTTTCACGCAAAAACTACTAAACTACAACTATATGTACAAACTAGCTTTTGGGCGCGGCTTCGCTCGCGTGGACTTCGAACCCGAGCTTATCTCTATGCATTTTTTTTTATGAATATAAAAGTGGTTATTGTGGCTAAACTATGATAGTTAGATATGTGCTTTCGCGGACTTTTTTGTAGATTTTAATAAGACCTATAAACTCGTAGTACTTCATTTTGTTCTATTGTCAATAGTTTTTGCAGCGCACGCATAAATAGGTTTTCGATTTTACACCTTGGTTTACAAAATCGCAATTTTCATACGGATCCCTAATTCTTTTGAAAATAAAATATAGCCTATAACCTTCCTCGATAAATGGACTATATAACACAGAAAGATTTTTTGAAATCGGACCAGTAGTTCCTGAGATTAGCGCGTTCAAACAAACAAACAAACAAACAAACAAACACACAAACAAACAAACTCTGCAGCTTTATATATTAGTATAGAAGTATAGATTGTGAAAAATACAACAAAAAGTGTAACCTAAAGTCGGAAAAATATACCATCTGCGAGCCATTGCGGCGTGCGCTGCAAACCCGTATGAGTTACACGAATATACCCCATGTATGGTGGAAATGTATCTCTTAAATAATTGTACTAAACAGACACAATTATCGCTAAAATAGTGAACAAGAATACTTCCCAAAGTCCACAGCTTGCAGTAACAAATGATCGCCTCTGATTTTCAAAGTAGATACACACTGCTCTGCACTACGAATGTCATCAGGACTAACATTTTAAAACTAAACAAGGTTCTTTCGTCTTCTAAAAAAAACATACCCATTAGTTTTTGTATGTATTTTGATACAAAGAAAATCTACTCGTAGTACTAATACTGCGGTAACACATTATAATTGGTGAAATATGTAAGTACTTCTGAGGATTTAATTACCCAGATTGATACCAGATTCATCCAGGTAATTTTCTTGTTAAAAATGTGTAACACATTATCTCCCTAAACCGAAAGTATTAAGTTACATAAAATATGAGAACTTTGGTATTGACAATATTTTACGAGTAATCAACGCCCATGAAATAAAACAGCGACACAACCATAAACATTGCGCTGCACATAAACATTGTAATGGAATCGGATAGAGTACGCAAATAGATAACACGCCAACAGATCTAAAACACAACGCGGTGAATGTCGCACCAAATGTTGTTAATGGGATTGAACGCATCGAATATCAGATCGTTTCAGATAGAGGCGAGCGTGGCCGAGACCGGCTTCGGTTACCGCGCAGCCGGGACTACGATGGACAGGCCCCAAGCCACACTGAGGGTGTCGCTACAGGACACAGGGCAAAACACAAGAGCCAAATGCGGTGGAAATATGACGATTGCAGAACAACGAGTACAACGCTCGCGGCGAGGTTTCAAACGCACAGAAATAGCGTGTTCGTCAAGTGTCTCATTTTTTTAACAAAGTTTTTAAGCACAGTGCGACGCGTCTATTCTATTCCTTCTGGAAGTGGAGTGCTCAAGTCACATTTTTTCATAGAGCGGCGCAGGAGAGCGCCGCGACACAGCGATGTAAAACTTTGGGGAACAAGCAACACGTTCACAAGTGGTGTCGATTTACAACTATTAAGCTTTTAGGCAAGCAATCGTCGGAGTTCATCTTCGCGAGCGCCATTAGTCAATTCGAGATTGAAGAGATAAAGGTGCTGAAAGTTGACGAATGAATTATAACTTTGGGTAAATAAATAGTGATCAATGTTCTAGAGCGTTTGGTGCGAGCGGATTCAATGAACAATACCCCTTATCTCTCCCGTCGTGTGACGTCAGGGCACAGGCATGCCCTAATGGGCCGGGGGATGGGGTCCTCTCCTGGAAGAGCCCCGGGCGATAAGGGCGGCCCGTCCCGTGTCAGTGGGCAAATATGCGTCCGCGGTCGTTTTTTGTGGCGACCGACGTTTGTTTGCAGCGATAGCCGGACGCGCGCGGCACGTGCCTTATCCGACGCCATTTACGGAATGCGATTTTAATGCGTTTAAAAGAGAAAGACTTTATTTCGTGTGTGTTTTTGTATTTGTGGGCCCGACCAAATAAGGCCGAGTGTACACAGTCGGGGTCACGGCACGAGGCGCCGCGCTCGGCCCCTTCCCCCCGGGCCTATACCCGACGGACAAACAGCTCCATAGACAAGACTGCGCAGCGGGCGAAACTTGCAACTTCACTTTTCAGGGATCTGCAAGCTGCGCGCTTTTAGATGGGACATGGCGCGCATGTGTGTGTGAGCAGTAGCTCGTTGTTGGTACGCGAACTGTAGCCGCAAGAGGTATCCCCTCCCCCACCCGACCTCCCCCTCCCGCGCCCGGTTCTGCGACGCACGCGGCTCGGCAGGAAAACCATAACCGCTATTATTAACTTGGCCATAATGAATACATATAACAATAACAAATGACATGTTGCGCGTTGTGGCCCGGGTCGCGCGGGTACTCGTGTGTTTGCGATCGGTGCCTAATTAGTGCTGCACCTATTCGAGATCGACCGTGTCAACATTAGCTCCCGGCCGCGGCCGGCACGTCTCAAATAAAGTCACAACAGAGGCTATAACTTTAGCTAAGATCGCGCGAGTTATAGTATAGTTATTATGAACAGGCGGACGATTTTACGAGCGGTTATCGCGTTTAAAGCCTTTGCAACGAGCGTTCACGGAAGAGGCCTATTAATTCATTTTACGAGAGACACCCCCTCACGCCGCGGGGTAGGGCCGCGTCCCGAGGACAGACGAAGGTTCGTCCCGCGCACTGGGAGCTCGTAAATAATGCCGGAACAGAGGCCTTATCGGGCGCGCCTTTTGGAAACGGTTATCGCAATAAAAACGCGGCGCGGCGGGGCTATCGGGCCTGACCCCGCGCACGCACACATCTTCACGCGCACAGGGGCTATCTCTGCCGGCGCACCATCGTCCTCCGTGGCACACCAGTGCCGGCAACACCGCGCGGCGTATTTACATTCGGTTGTCACATTTTGAAATGTGAATCCTCCGACCCGCTTGCGCCGTCGCGTCGTCGGAACCGACGGATCGAACCGGAAGTGGTGAAGGCCGATAACAGCCATGAAATGGCGTCGACGCGCAACCCGACTGCGAGCAATATTTGTTCGTTCACCGCTAGAGACAAATACGAGCGTTACTTATTGTTGCAATTCACTTATTTAGGGACTTCTCGAAAAGAGACAGTTTGCTTTTGAATTGCCTACGACCTAAGAAAGAGAAGTTCAGTTGAGCACAGGTTCAGAGTTTCAAGCTACCAACTTAAATCACGTTTAGTTGCACAAGTAACCGATGTCGAAGCATCAATACTACTCAAGTGGCTTCATGAGAACAACACACATCTCCAAACAATCACGTCTCCGCCCCTCTGGCCGGGGCCCAACCTGCTAATTCAATGGAGCCAAATCGACAATCGACGCGCTATTGATTGTCGATTCTAGCAGATTTGGTAACTGACTGATACTATACCATCACTTCGGGACGAATGCCACAGGCTTGTGCCACAAGCCCTTGGCAAGAATGCTGATGATGCACATGCAATGGCTATTGCTCGTCCATATCAAATAGCAGGTTTGGGCCCTGGAGTTTCGCTAGGCTCCGCCGGTGGTAAGTGAGTAGGTACTCATGAAAAATACATACTACAAAATGTCTTTCATAAATGAATCACAAAAAAGCTCACAAGTTATTATTATTATTATTATTATATCTTTGTTCCGAGATCATGGGACAATATATTTTTTTATGTGCATAGAGAACAGATCAGTCGAAACGTTGTTTTGTACCTACTACATACATCTATATTTGGCCTACAGTGTCACTTAGGTACCTATCGGCGTTGGTATGAATCAAATTGCTATACGGTCCGCATGATTTGTTATTCTCCGACTGCGAACTAAAGTGACCAGAACAAAAACAGGGATAATATTGTGTACTAATGTAAGTGAGCAAACGAATTCGGCCGCGACGCTGTAGCAGATCCCAGAGACAATAGCAATACTTACAAGCACACACACGTATAACAATGGTTTATGAATATACGCAACAATTAACTACAATAACTATAAAATAAATTAGCACATAAAATTGAGGTTCGCAACTATGATACGAGTAAGTTTAGTTATAAACTGGGGGTATTGCAAGAGGCGACTTGCCGCAGGGAACCGCAAGAGACGGAAGACTCGACACAAACCCTGTGCCTCCGCGAATTTTGAAGAGTAGCAGTGGGTAATTTGGGAGCTAAGATGATGATGATCAAATAATAATAAAGTAGTTCTAAGCAAATAATGGAAAATACACGAGCGAGGGAACAAAGCATCCGTCGGCGACGCGGCGTAGGTACATACGAATGCCGTGAATCACCGAGCGCGGACTTAGCGCCGCGGCCCAAATGATACGGTTTGGCCCTACGCCACGTGGCTGGCGCAGCCCCGCAGAGGCCGAGGGTACACTCACGTGCGGACAGGCTGGCGGCTGCGGACATCTGCGGCCGGCGGCTGCTCTCCAGGGCCCACGAGTCCTGGAAGCAAACACGGCACCCGCTGTACTCGTCTGGTCCTCCGGTCGCTCACGACGCCCGCCCGCGTCGGGCCCGAGGGCTCACCTGGTGCGCGTAGGCCAGCGCGGTGCTGCCGTACACGGTGGAGGGCCTGGAGACGGCGGCGGCGCTGGCGAAGGCGCCGCCGAAGCGCGCGCTGAAGGCGGGCAGAGCCCCCCCGCCCGCCTCGCCCCCTCCGGCGCCCGCCCCCGCCCCCGCCCCGCAGTCCCCGCCGCCCTCGGCGTACTCCTCGCCCGCCGAGCCCACGTAGCCGGGCGAGCCTCCTGCGCACGACAGTGGGGTTAGCTTGTACCACTCATAGAACACCAAACTTATTCGCTGGCGGGATTTGCTAGCCAGAGCAAGGCAAGCTGCGGGAAAGAGAGAAGTGTGTGCGCACCGGTGCTGGCGGTCCACATGTGCGGCTGCGCCAGCTCTGCGCCGCCGGGGAAGTAGGGGGACGCTCCGGGGTACACGCAGCGGGAGTACACGCCGCCTCCGCCTCCGCCGCCGCCGCCGCCTGCGCCTCCGCCTCCGCTGCACGCATACAACGCAATTATAAGCATACACTGCTACTGCTCCCAGCATTATCTCCGGCGATGAACGAGCATTGGAAGAAGAGTAGCCACAGTGTAGCTTCGGCACCGAGCCCGCAATTTGTTTAGGTAGTGAACCCACCTGCAAGGTGATGTTTGCAGAACTCACTAATTAATGTTCACTCGAAAGTACATTAACGGTGTGTTATCTAAGCAACTGAACCTGTCAATTGAGAACGAACGGCGGGTCGTTACCCAAACGCGTAATTTATGCAAACGTGTAGAGAACCGAGACGACCTCTGGCGGAGGATAATGTGCCGAGACGGGCATGCCACAGAAGCAGAAGCAGTGAATGGCATCTGGAGGGAAATATTGAGGCCTTTACGAGACGATGGTAGGATGGACTTCACCTCGAAACCAGCGAACGCTGGGACTTAATATCTCGGTACGAGCTACGCGTTCCCAAGGACTCGACACGAGCGAAACGGTTTCATGAGGTAACATTTGATTATGATGTTGTATATGGCTTATCTGTGCGTTAATGAAGTGTAGTAGTAAGTTGTCGTAACGCGATACCATAAGTAATCAGAGCCGCGTCGTGAATGGAGGCTTATCGGGCCGCGAGCTGCGCCGCGCCAGCCAAGCTGCGCATGGGAACGACACCGGCTGGGAGCATTGGCATCGTTTGGCCTGCCGGGCGGCGGCGGGTTGCCGTAAGTAGAGCGCAGTGAGGCTAATGGCTTGGAACGTCTCGGAAGTAGGCACGCGTTATCGGCGCTCGCCCCCCTCGCCCGCTTGCCGCACCCCCGCCGCCGCCCTCGACCCGCTTGCATTCATTACGCGTCACGCTCTCGAATCGACGGCGCCCGCAGCGCTCTACCACCGCGCCACCTACCGGCGCGGCGTGGCGGCCGATGCTCGTCATCCCGATAAACGCAGGCCATCTTTGGGCATCTGTCTATCGCTCCTTAAACGTAGAGCGACCGTTCGGCACGGCTCGAGAATGCGGAAGCTCGCTGCCGCTGCGCCCGCAAATGAATAATGTCGCGCGGCTGCGGGGCTGGCACCCGCATGGGCCCACGCGCCGCTGGCCACACACGTGCCGGCCACCACGGAACATTAGCCGCGACAACGCACTTCCGCGCCATGCGCCATGTGTGCCGCGAGTCGTCCCGGGATCCTTCTCGGCCCCGCGCTCGCCTCGGCCGGGGAGCGAAATCCCGCCGTTGTTTGCCGAGACCTGTACAAACACCTCGTTCGGGACACTCGACCCGTCACTCGACACGCACAAAAAATGGTGTGTACAAATTTGAAAACGATGCGAGGGCTCTTAAAACGTGTAAAATGGCGCTTTAGAGGCTCCGACAAAAAATGGGCCTAACGCGGGCCCAGACACCGCGCGCCATCCACGCATTGCTATTTCCGTGACATATACATAAAGTATGATTAGTGTTCTGTCTTACGGGGTGTCGGGTTCTCGCATGCCTAGCCTTCCTGAGAAAAGGAACTGCCTTAGGTTAATATAATAACTCGACTTTTCTCACTACTATTACATGGCAAGCACTTCTTAATTGGCGGTTAGGGGTCATCCTTACATTACGTCACACTTTAATGGGGAGGGAGGGTATCACCGAAATGTGACAAGGGCCAGAGGGGGTCAAAAGTTTTGAGACGCCACCACACACCATGTTAAAATTTAAAATATGAAAGCGCAAAATAGTCCAGTCGGGGCAGACAAAACTAGCCTCAAATAGAAAAAAAAACGGGGAGCGATTTTTTTTAAACGTTGGGGGGGCGGGTGCTCTCGTTGGAAGTTTAAATCTCGATTATTGAACTAATACCGTAGAGGGTTCGCCGCCCTCAATTTTGCAGTTATCTTAGTAATGCCAACTTTTGCAATATATTAATAAATATCCTTGGACATTTCACACAACGCCATCTCGTCCCAAGCTAAGCAACTTAATGCTTGTGTTATGGTAGCGAGATGGATGATAAACTACATATATACTTTTTTTTTGTAAATACATACATATTATAGATAGAAAACACCCAGACCCGGAACAAATACTTGTAGGTCATACAAATATTTCTTCCGTGCGGGATTCGAACCCGTGACATGCTGCGCAGAAGTCGATCACTCAACCATTATATTATATACGAACTTATATTATATTTAAAGTATTGCTACACTCACGGCGGTAGAACCTATTTTGGTATCAACTTGTCACTTAAAAATTTTCACTTTGCCACTATTACTAAAGGCCCTTCGTACACAAGGCTTTGTCTTCAAGCTACTACCGCCATACAAATCCATTGAGGTACGTACCTAATGAATTATTAAAATTTTAAGTATAATTATGTCAGATATATTGTTTTTCAAATATTCTACCACAGTATCCGAAGTCAGTATGTGTAACAAATATAATCTGGCGACTGTACGGGCAATTACCTACATTAGTTCCATTTATAAGCGAACTATTTCTCGAAAAATGTCTGTCTAACTGTAAAAATACAATTTCAAGCTATAAATGAAATTAAGTATCTAGCAGATCCAGTGGCGACGGGTGTAGAATACGCAACTTCACCAACCCACACCAGCGAGGGTGTCGGAAAAGGTGACACCTACGAAACGAAGGAGAAAACTAGAAAGAGAAAGAGGGAAAAGGAGATACACCCCCTGTGCCACCCCGTCTTGCCACCGTGGCATAGTAGGCAATTTCCCTCTATGAATTTGGAAGAGGCCTGACTCAGTAGTGGGCCTTTTACTGGCTGCGGCGATGCTCCAGCCGTTTGCCTCGTTCGTTGTGGTGGCGGCACGTGTACGACTTCCTTCGCGTATCTGTCGCATTTGACAGAAGGGCTATCGGGGATTGGGGGAGCATTTGTCCTATGGGGGCAGTGTTACCAGATGCACGGTAATTACCCTAGAAGCACGGTATTTTTGGCTAAAACACGGTCTACGGTAATGAGTCAATACAGTGACCGTGCACTCCGTGCAGCATGTGAAAGACTCTTTAGTCAAGTGAATGTCATAAAAACAAAAAAGAGGAATGAATTAATTGCCAAAACTGTATAGGCGAATATACTTGCTCAACAATCTATTCAACGGAATGGAAATAGCTCTATGGATGTTGTACCATCTAAAGAAAAGGATAAAGAAAATGACTGCAGATATATGTATGTATATTAAAATATAAGAATCTCAAAGTATAATATTATAATGGGGCGCACATTGATACTGAATAGTCACGTGCTGTGCCAGCATTCAATCATATCAAACATCATCGAAACATACCCCAAAACCACACAAGAACTATGTTCGCAATTAAGGAAATTAGTTAAAAACGCTGCAAGGAAAATCAACCGAATAGTATAGGTATGCCTACAATATTGGAGCATGATGTACTCGTATGTAATGAGTGAATAACAGCAGTGCGGACAGCATTCGGCCACGTGACCACGTGGTCTGTGGACAGTGCGCACTGTTCTGTATTGAGTTACGCGTGGGTGCAGTCTTTTGGAAATGTGCTCCGACTCCGAATACATGACATGTATGTGTACGCCCCAACTTGTGTCTATACATTTGAATATCGAGCACGCAAGGAGGCCGTGATCATTAGAAACGTAATACGTTCCAAAAATAATTTGTTGTAGTTTCAAAGGCAATCGTAAAGTAGGTATTCACAATAAGGTTGAATGTTCATTGGAAATAATGAAAAACTTTGTTTATTTTAGGCATGAAATGCATGTTATGAAGCTACCAATTCACCAATTATGAACATACATTACACGATCACGACAACGAAAATATCAACATGCTCACTTAATGAAATCGGAAGAAATTAAAAAGACCGCGCTGTGTGAGAATTATTGTTTTCCTGTGCATTCCAACTTTCGACGAATACAATAATTCGAGGCCACAATATAAACCGTACCCCGGTGTTTTTTTTCATTTATTGGTGACAAACATTCAAATATTTAATAATCTATAATATAAAAATGAATCGCAAAATGTGTTGGTAACCGCATAACTCAACAACGCCAGGGCGAATTTGGCCAATTATTTTTTTGAAATGTTCGTTGTAGTTCCAGGATGGTTTTTACGGCGAGTAAAATTCGAATAATTGCCGGAAACCCCCTAAAAACAGTTTTTTCTTTTTCCCATACAAACGTTTTCTAACTAAAATGTAGAGACAATTTGAGCTTTATCGCTATTGTATAAAGTTCATATTAAATGACAACCACTGACTGTTGTCTAAGCAATGTAGGTGTGTTCCTAATGTCAGTGTCAATTTGCACTATAAAGATTCAAGCATACAAATAGTATTGAAGCGATTTGAGCGGATTTTTACGCTCCGCCCCAGCTCGCTGCGGCCCGGCATAATGTGCTTGTTGAACCTTAATACCGCTATCTTTTTGACAGGACGAAGTCTGTCGGGTCCGCTAGTTTATAATATTAATAAGATTATATAAATTATTATAGGAGGGATCAAGGGTGATACTTAAGAAAGTTGTCGATGTCCATATTCAAAGGGACAATTCTAATCTCGATATCGGAATAAAAAATTAAGTTACTGGATGCTGGCAAAAATGGCACAGCTATTAGGCCCATATCCGTAAATATGAGAAGGACATTATTATAATAATATATTTCTTGTTTGGATTGTGAGTTTACTAGGTGACTTTGGAACAGAATTGAATACGGCGCCTTTAATCTAACAGTTTTGAGTTGCCTCGGTGTTGCTTGGCGGTGAGAAGACGGCTCCTTATGTGCAGCGCAGTTAATAACTGGCATCCGCACCCAGAAGGCAGTGCCTCCTAATCACGTCTGAATCGGAACGCGAGTGACGTGCAGACGGAGATTAGCGCCGTGTCGGCACTGCGACGCCGACGCGGCGACGGACGGCGCGGGAACCGGACACTTGCGGGGGAGGATTCTCACGGGAGCGGCCTCGCCCACGCCCCTGCCACTCGCACGGCATTGCGTTGTTGGGCTGCCATTCATTCCATTCGCGCCGCATTTTGATTGCGCCAGGTTTGGCCACTCCATTCGGAACATGTAAAAGCGCACTTCCAGCAAGACACCGTGGATGGCGCAGCCGTTGTTTGCCGGTAAGAGAAGCCTGTGAGATGTGCGAGTCGGGTGCGGATCAAGGTCGGTTTGGCATCAATGCAATCGAAACATAATCGACGAAATAATTCTATAGAACAAAGCACATTGTGTGTCGCGCGGCGGCGGGGCCCGGCGCGGTCCCGACAAAAAATAGTGAAGGCTGTAACGCAAATAAGTGTTCCCTTGACGCAGCCGTTATTTGCACAACTCATTCACTTGGCTCTGCCTGCCGTCAATTAATCGCATGTGCAAACACGTTCCCGCCTGATCGCGCGCTAATTGGGTGGGAGTTGGGACCATTGTTCCAACAGGAAACGCGCCAACAGTATTCGGTGGTCGCGAGCTCCTCTCTATCAAAAACCAAAATAAATAACTAGTTTCTTAAAGAACTCAATAAATAAATGACAATATATTAATTGATTAAGCAAACAACCAATGTGAATCGAATACAGCTTGGTTTGCAAACCAAACATTTGGACAGCTGCACGCGTCTCCCCATTTTCCTGTTGAGTTCGAAACGGGCCACAGACATGTATGGCAATGGTTTCCCGTGTCAAGAAAATGACTTGGTGCCATCGTGCGGCCATTTAGTGTGCGGTTTCAGTTGCGGTTCAACTGACCGCTCTATGCTCTCGTTTCGCTAACTGCGGACAACATTTTGTGTTTGTTATTTTACCACACTGAATTTCGGTTAATTGTCTGCTAATTGAGGTATTTAACATATCTACACTTTCCAGTGTGAGTTGGAGCGTCAACGAAACTACATTAATTAGAATTCCGATATCTTCATGGCTCGAGGCAAGAGGAATGTAACTCAATATCAATGTATAGCTCGTGTACCTACATCGTGCTCTAGTGCTGTGCCGTTCCTTAGATTGTCAGCAGTCCAATACATCTTCGTTTGCCTATAATTACAGCAATGGGTTTGTTTTCATTCGAGTGAGCGGCGCAACCGCCCGTTGCAGGAGATTAAGCATTATGTAGGCTACACACAAAACAATGTGTATTGTAATTGTAACTCACGAAGATACCGCAAGCAATTTCTGGAGTATAGAGTCAAACCTATAGTTCAAAGGGCACTGTGTTTTAGCACTATTTTGACAATGAGTTGAGTGCCCGCAGCCTCTAGCCCGTATGGCCAAACATGCGGTGACGGGTGCACTTGGCTTATTTAATTGATTCCCCAGTTTGTCAATCAATATACCTGCGGCCATAACCTGTGGCTCTAGCCTTTGTTTATCTTGAGCAAACGGATAGCGGATTATGCGTTCACAGATTGCTCTGGACAAACGATCGACAAAAAGTTTTAAGGGACGTTTCTAAACGTTTTGTATAAATATAAATAGCTCTTCACGAAATAAGTGTACAAACAAAGTCACAGATTAGCACGTTTATATTATAGAATTAAATGGAGATTACTCTTAAACGGGCAAACGCCGCATAAATAAGTACACAGTAACCACATTACTAATACTTTTAGGTAACTACATTGATAATGACGATGGGGTACCAATTGTATCCAAATGCTCGATTGACAAAAACATTGGTTACAGTGAAATTACGACCGAGTTCGCTATTAATCAGGCGGGGCAAGGGGGGCGGGGTGCTTCAGCTAGCGGCGCACCATTAGTAGGTTAAGTGTCGCGAGCGGCTCAAACAATAGCGGCGAACGACCGCGGCTCGGGGCCTGGTGTTCCTACTCTGTGCTGGAAGTGTGCGGCGCCGTGCCCACCGCCTAACAACACTGACACGCACTACACACACATGCGTGTGGACGCTGAACAAGTTACCGATTGGACACAATTTGACCAAAAATACATACATACATGTAATCACGCCTCTTTCCCGTAGGGGTAGGCAGAGACCACTTCTTTCCACTTGCTAAGATCCATACATACTTGTTTCGCTTCGTCCACTTTCATTATTCCCTTCATACATGCTCTTCGGTTTAGGGTACTCTTGACTTGGCCTTTTTTCAAGACTTCTTTGATTTGGTCTTGAAACGTCCGCTTAGGCCTTCCCCTTCCAACGCTTTCAGTCACACTCGCCTTATACACTTTTTTCGTCAATAGTTCTTCATTCATTCTCTCGACATGGCCAAACCATCTCAGCATACCTTTCTCAATTTTTGTCACTACATCTTCTTTCAGACCACAACGCTTCCTTATCTCACTATTTCTTATCCTGTCACTCAGTTTAAATCCTATCATACTTCTTAACGCTCTCATCTCACCTGCATTTATTCTGCTTTCATGTTTCTTCTGCCATACCCAACTTTCACTTCCATACATGAGTGTCGGAACCAACACTCCCTCATGCACAGTCAAACGAGCCTTGTTAGACACCTTCCGACTGCTCATAAAGGAGTGCAAAGCTCCGTTCACCATGTTCCCTGCATTCACTCTTCTTTCGATATCACTCTCACACTTTCCATCTCTTGTAAACTTTGAACCCAGATACACAAACTCATTCACCTGTTCAACTTGTTCATTTCCAATCACGATATTGCAGACTGTCAAAAATACATACCGAAATAATTACCCTTACGTTGCACGTAAACGTATTCATACGTTGAGCACGCTTCACGGTAACTTTGCGGGACAGAGTTGTAACGCCTACTCGGGCCGTTGTTGGTGGCATTTCAAATAAAACGGCCCCGGAGGTAGATGCGTGGAGCGCGGCAACGCACTGGCTGGCTGCGCTCATTCTGCGTTTGCGGATGCTCACTTCCTGCTTCAACGTAAACATAAAACAGAAGAACTAGTCGTCCCCACCATTCTATGCAACGTTCAATACTTAGTTTCTGTATTAAACATATTTTTGTAGTACTCGTATGTATATTAAAAAGCTGCAGCGATAACGAGGCTGGCGCTGATAACGACCCGTCAATGGCAAAGCGTACAATAATAATTATAGTCATGCCATTGCCGACTACGGGCACCCGGTACCTAAACATTGCTGCGATGCAAACACATTTATGGTTTACTTCAAATTTCCTGGAGCCCGTCGTGGGGAGTCGCTCACCGAACCGGATATTTTAGAGAACCGTAAGTAGAGGTCAGGTTATTCCGTGGGTGATAATGATCAATTAGATTTGACGGTGCCTATCAGAAGCTTCAAGTCCTAATCATTGCAGATTTTCCTTAAACATGCTACAGGCACATTGAGTACTATCAGCAATTAATAATACCTACACGAATGATAATGGCATTTCATATTTCGAGATACGAGTAAATACCAAGTAAACATTTGTCATGCATGACGTTTTACTCCTTTTTTGCGTTGGAATTCCTCACAAATACCGCGGTTGGGGGCTAGCAAAGTCATGGGGCCCTATACACTAAAACGAATGGCATTTCTCCACTACTCGAACCAGGCCCACGAAGAATCACGTGCGGGACATTGCAGGTGCCTCCCAAGGCGCCAGATGCTATGTCATTCCTCCGCTCCCGCCGACGGTGGGAGACCCGAACTGGACTCGGACCATTCTACCAGCAGTAGCTGTTTAAGGGCTCCAAGGCAACAAACATCTGGAATCACCGTCAGCCGCTCTTTGTATATAGCTCGCCAGCCTACGGTGTTTTGTCGAGAGTCACGACATAGCATCGATAAGTCAGGGTCTTCCAATAACAGCTATGGAAATGTTGTCGATGGGCTGAGCGCGGGGCGCTAGGCACGTGCCAGTGCGATACCTATGGGCGCTGTTGGCCAGTTGCACACGTCGGTATGCCGCCGTGGCGCAACCACCGCGACGGCACGTACTGCCCGCCGAGCGCACGTGACACCTACGTGCTCGCCGCTGCCCGTCCTGCTGCAAGAGCCCCATTCACAACAGCACTGCGCCGCGCGTGCCGAATTTATTCACTCAAACACACATCTTAACGGATCGAAATTGGAAATGTTCAAGAATCGACAGCATTTGAGAAAAATAATCACATCACTGCCGACCAACACAATTCACAATTGTACAATTTATTACTCCATGAAACGGACAACACAGAGCAATTCAGTGTAAATAAAACTCATAGACTGAAAAATCAATTGATCTGGCCACTAATATATCGATTGGCCGACTAGAACAGAAGACAATAGCCTAAATGTCATCGTCTACAATCCCGTTCCCATTTTAATTGTTTGTGGCTCTAGTCCACCCCAGTGTTTGCAAGTTATCGGCATTACGTAAGATCAGCTGTCAATCTTCACATTACTGACTTCATCTGTCTTAGGTTTAAATAAATAATAGTTGTTTATAAATATAAATAAAAAAATATATAAATATATAAAGTTGTATAAAGGTTTAAATAAATGTAAAAAAGCGTGGGGTGCATGGTATCAATAGTTCTAAATATTTTATGAACAGATATGACTAGAAGGGTTATTTTATTATATAATATCTTATATCTTTAAATGAGCAATTCTTGTATATAATATACCTACTAGCGACCCGCTCCGGCTTCGGACGGGTGCAATGATGAACATCGAAATATATCAGTGTTTCTCATAATCCATGTATTATACATTATAAACCTTCCTCTAGAATCACTCTATCTATTAAAAAAACCGCTTCAAAATCCGTTGCGTATTTTTAAAGATTTAAGCATACATAAGGACGGACAGACGACAGCGACTTTGTTTTCTAATATGTAGTGATAGTGATATAATTGGAATGTCGGAATCGGCTCCAACGATTTTCATGAAATTTAGTATATATAGGGGGTTTCGGGGGCGATAAATCGATCAAGCTAGGAATCATTTTTATAAAATGTCATTTTATTCGGGTTTCGGGGGCGATAAATCGATCTAGCTAGGAATCCTGACATCTATTGGCGAATAATAATACTACTTTTTTGTGAGCACAACAGCAGATGGCGTTGTTAAGTAACACGAAGTCAATGAGTGTTTGCGTAATACGTACTTAAACTTAATTACCAAAAAACACTATTTATAAAAAATAAAATATTAATACCGAGCAAAGCTCGGTCATCCAGATATATTATATAATATCCTGAAGAGCACCCCACGCTTTTTTTACAATAAAATTATTTTTTCAGAAACTTGTTTTTAATTCAAATTTATTAAAATTTATTTTCTATTTTTTTTAGTTTTTTTAACCTATTATTTATTTTTCATTTTTTGGTAATTTTTCTTTAAAAGCGTATTTTTTAGTTTTTTTTTTTATACTTTAATTTATTTTTCGTCTGATCCTGATTATTAAGGATAACGGGTCAAAATGTTTAAAATATGGAATTGTCATCGGTCCTTAATAAGTATGCCAAATTTCGAGTGAGAGCCCCGCGCGGGTTGGCCGCGTATGTGTCGCGATGATTTTCGTTGGCCGATCTACATACATTGTGGAAGAATTAGTTGGCCGCAGCGACTTAGCCGCGCGGCCTGGCCACCTAATGCGCGGAGGGTCTTAATCCAACGTTTTGAAGTGGGTCAAAATCATTTTCAAAGATTCCGTTACATACTAACATACGTCTGAAGCTAATAAAAGCGTATATAAAAAAAATGGTTGATTTTGGTGGTCCAATAACATTCGTTCCGGCCAGCCTGCAAACTGCTGATGAATTACATCATCACACTCATTCACAAGTTCAATCAATATACCATAGCTCCGAAACAACAAAATCCCAATATTTTAGAAATATATACAATTAAATAAAAGGTTATATAAAACTTTGCATGTATACAAGTAGCATAAGAAATGATAGCTTATACAAAAGTGAGGCAGGCGAGAAACGTTGGTAAAAAAATGATCGCTTTTTTTCTCAGCTACGGGTCCCATCTGTACAATTCCACTTAAAGATCAAGAGTGTTAATGCTGAGTGGTATTCTACCATTTGTTTACCGAGGGTGTCAGCAACTCGGAAAATAATGCCAAGAACTGTCAAGTGACAACAATGAAGAGGAACTTTGAAAGTAGACACGCAAAGAGAGTAAGTAAGTAAGCTAACAGAATACAGGAAGAATACCCCGACCTCAAATATTAGAACCTGGGCAGTATGGGTGAGAGAGAAAGAATAGATGAAGTCCGTCTGAAGAGACATCGTTTTGGGGAGATATGTGATGGTTGCCCAAAATGGGAAACCGATTGTCATAGTACACACATTTGAATATTTATTTTATTTTATTTTGGGGGGCAAGCCGGCAAGGGCTGACAATGAGTAGATAAAAAGGAAAATACATTTCAATAAGCCATTATAAGCCTCCGCAATTAGTTTAAACTAAGTACGAATGAATTTAGTACACAAATTAACAAATAAAAAAATACATCTAAGAGAAACAGTACACGCAGGTACCACTTACGGCCCTACGGTTGACAGTAGAGTAGTGCTCAAGATTTTGTTACATGTATTAGGGCTGACAGTATACAGATCAAATGATGGGGTTCTGTTGTAATTATGTCGTTGCAGAGTTGACTGGCTCGTATATAGAAGCTGTTTTTGCGATGTACAGTACGTACAAATGGAATGTGAAGTAGGGGTCGCATACGGAAATGACGGGATGGAACATTTAAATTAATCTTTCTGACCAACTCTGGACAGTCAATTTTAGAATTTATTTACGTTAAACAACAAAAATCCTGCGACTGAACGCGATCCGTATTTTGTTGTTTAGACTACTTATTATATTAGATTAGTCTCCGTGATAAACATATCGTTGATGTATAGCATTAACTATTGTAGGAAGGTTGAAATGCCCCGTGTGCCCGATGACGGGTTCCTAAATATAGAAGCAGGCTCCTGAGCGTTGCACGTCAGCTAATGGCCAGCGTCATTAGACGCGGTCCGGTGACGCGACGCCTCTCTCGACCTGGCGCCCCGTGCAGTGCCACCGTGCACCACGAAAGCCGCCACTCTCGCGCTATCGGCGCGCCGCGATAAAACTCATTGCACTTATGATAAAACGCCTGTCGCAATCTACGCTTGTTTATGTCATTTTTACGCAACACCGATTAGATGTCGCTCCGATTGGAAGCGGCGAGAACCGCCCGGGCGCAATACGTACGTGCGGCCGAGCCGACTAAAGGATAGCTCACCTGTCGACGTGGTGGTGGTCGTGCGCGTAGGCCTGCGGCTGCGGGTAGGGCTCGTAGTGCATCTGGCGGAAGTCGTCGCGGCGCTCGGGCGACGGGCTGAGGTCGGGCGAGCCGCGGCGCAGGTAGGCGCCGTCCGTGGTCGCCTTCAGCAGGCCCTCCTCGAGGTGCGCGTAGGCCTGCATGTCGCGCGCGTGTGCGGGCCGCAGCTCCTGGTAGCTGCGCGACTGGCTCGGGGAAGAGGCGCCGGCCGGGGCGTAGCCGAAGGCGGGCGCGGGCGCGGGCGGGCTCTCCGCGCCGCTGCCGCCCTCCGCGCCGCTCTCCGCCTCGCCCTCTGCGCACGCGCACGCACACCGTGAGCCGGGCCCGCCCATTGGCGCGCCATTGCGCTCGGGGGGCGCGCCGCCTCGGCCGAGTGCTCCGACTCCGTCCGACGGCGGATCAGTGATCAGTGCCGGGCGAAACTCGGCCGAGCGGCGGTCCCTCCGAGCGTTTATTTACGAGTATGTGCATGCAAGTCAAAGGGCGACGACTCACAATTGTCTACCGGGGGTAGAATATAAAAGGCGGTCGCGGTCGCGGGCCCCACTTACCTTTTAAGCAATTGTTGTTAACCTCCGTGAAAAGTACGTCCAGTTCGAAAGGTTCAGTCTTATGCCAGGCGCTGGGCCACGTTTCGTGAAGCATAACGTTTTATTTAAAACACACGTTCACTGCTGTTCTATTCGCGAGGGAGCGACGTGCGCTCGCGATGCTTGCAAACCGCGGACTGGCGTTCGCAACAACGAGTCGCGGTGCGCGCGCGCATCCCTCCCGCCGTTCCCCGCGCCCTATTGCTCCCGTCATCCCCTCTTCCAACCCGAACTTATCCCACCCATTCTTCGCTCTTTTTCTTTAGAGTTGGGTGTAAACATGTCGCACTAATTGAGGTGCACCAGTTTTAATCATTTTACTAGCAACATACATTATAATGTATGGTTTTAGAGCATCTAACTGACAACATTCAGAGTGATATTGTTTCACCATTTTTTTTTAAGTTGAAGCTTACTCGCTTTGCATGTGTAAGGGAGCGTCGCGTGATTTGATTTTGCCTAATACTTACATGAAATATAATTCTACTTTATTAAAGTTTTATTAGTACACTAGTGGCCCGCCCCGGCTTCGCCCGTGCAAAGCGGGGGTGGGTTATACTTAAAAACCTTCCCCCTGAATCACGCTATCTATTAAAAAAAACCGCTTCAAAATCCGTTGCGTAGTTTTAAAGATTTATGCATACATAGGGACGGACAGAAGAATGCGACTTTGTTTTATACTATGTAGTGATAGTGATAGGGCAGTGTAATTTTTACCCAGCACAATCTGAACGCAAACTTGTAATTAGCACGAAATGTTAAATGTAAGATTGTACTGTTTTTCATTTCTTTTTGTAATAATAATAATAAATAAAAATAAGAAATTGCCGATTCGCCTTCATAACCTACAACTACTTCGTCTTAATCTGGAATATTTTAACTTTAGGTATTCGCATCGTTTAGCATTGAAATTAAACATTATTTACCTCCCGACGTTAATGCTGCAGCGGTCAATAGGTTTTTGAAATATGTATTTTGCACAACGATTTTAATCAAAAGAAACAATTTTAAGATACCTACAGCCATTAATTAGGCTTCAGAAAGATCGTGTCGTGTCCTATCTTAGTACGCACAGTGGTGTCGCCCTACACTACAGCGAACAACTTAGCGGTGGGTGCGACATCAATTGAAAAAGGGTCTCTTATTAGTGGCAGAGTATCACTGCCACTCACTGTGGGCATCGAACGAACCTCGTACAATACGAGTTCTAAGTATGTCGTCCGCGTTTCGAAAAGGATTATTAGTTATACTTGTTTGAATAAATATCATCTAATTCGCATTTGTAATTATACTCGTACATCATACTAACGGCTAACAAAAGAATAACTACATTGAAAAGCCACACACATTTAACTCAAACTCAAAAGGAACTTTATTTACGTAGGTTTCATCACAAAACTCTTATAAACACACGCACCTATCAGTCGTCATACCTACATTCACACCTTTCACACACAACTCCTCATTCCTGCAATCCCTCCATCTCCCCTGATCGCTCACAATCCCTATGTTCACTCCTAACCTAACGCAATGGGTCTTAGCTTAGATTGGGCCAATTGGATGCGGCAAGTGCCTTGAAGCGGTGGAGGCTGCAACCGTCGTAGAGGCAGTAGAGGGCGCTGCGGTCAGAGTGGCGCACTCGGCTGTGGCAGGGTGCGGGCGTGGAGAGCGGCGAAGATAACGCTATCAGGCCAGCACGTGCGCGTGGCCTTATCGCGCCATCTCCCGACCTACGCCACCGCAGCTCCCGCTCCTTAAGGAGGGGGGCAAGGCGAGCACGTGTGTGCGCTCCCGGGAACCGATACACTTTATAGCGTTAGCCGTAAAAGGGCTGTAAATCGCGACGCGCGTGACGGTTTCCTCGTTTCCGGGTACCCGCGGTCGGCCGGGGGCAAAAAGGGTGTTGTGACAGCGCAGAGGCTCCCCGCGGCGAGGGCCCGCCGCGTCCATAAACAACTCGTAACGAGCCATCGTCGTTAACTGATTTACGACGCGGCCTCTGCTGCGCCGTGTTTGTTTTCGGAAAACGTGTTGTTGCCAACACGCCGCTGCGGCCCACTAAGTAAACAAACCCTAATAGGCGCGCACTTAATCGGCAAAAACTGCGAGAATTAGTTGCCGAGTCGTTATGGCTAATCGCTTAATAACTTATTAGAGGCAATTTGGTATTTTTTGTTGTTTCAATATCGCCCGAGGCTCATGCGTAGGTACTTAGGTACACACTTTGTCTTTTGTCATAAAGAAATCACCATTACCTAAACTTGCGTACCTACCGCATTGCTAGTGGTTGACTGACGGAGAAAACTCCAGATGATGAACACTTTAACTACAATTATTTTGAGGAACCACGATGTGCCTCCATAACTGCGTTGCTGCGTTGCGTTGAATTCATATTCATACCATGCGCACGAAGCGCTAATGGGTTCCCGGAATATAGGGCTCGCGAACCCCTTTAAATCCTCTTTGGAAATATTACCATGTGCGCGAGCTAATCCCGTGCAATAGGCAAGCACTGGTGGCTCCCACGGCCACGGCCTTCCGCGAACTCGATCAAAGAGGAGATATCGTCGATCAAATTTACTAGTGGCAAATAAAATTATTACCCGTCAATAATTTTGGTACATGCTTCTCACTAACGAGGAGCCAAAACCGTGGACCGAGCCGATGCTGACGACTGGAACTGGTTCGTGGCAATTAGCTCATTTGTTTATGCATCAATTTAGTTAATTTGTTTGATCGGGTTCCTACATTGTCGATGTAATGGGCCGTCCAGTTTTCTAGTACCGTTATCGATTGCTTTACTCGGTCGAAACACTTTTTTCGAAATTAGTAAATTTCAGCAATCGAGGGCAATGTATTACACATTTGGTGCGACAATAGAACGGTACAGGAATATCGAAATGGAAAAGATTGAAAGGCCAATGAAGGGAGGGTTTGCCAGTCCTTGGTCTCAGACTAGCAGAAAAGGCGAAGCGAGCGCGTGACTAAACGCGTAGGAATGTAGCGCGATACGACGCACAAAGGGGCGCTTTCGCAATTACCAATATTTGGAGCCGCGCTATTGTTCTCTTTTTACCTTTTGTTAGAAAGCTGGCGCAGGCGCGCTAGTCCGACTAACGCGCTCATGACGTGGCACTCGCCGCGCAGCCTGGCAAGCGTGGTGCGTGGTGCATCCTTGGCCACCGGCCCGTTCGCGCGCCCTCTGACCGCCGCCATCATTTCGCGACATTCATGGAGTGGTTGCATTGCCCCTGACGTCGACTGCGTAGCTCGGTGCTTTTGACCCCATCACGCGAGTGTGTCACCTTGCGCGCTCGCCGCTTATTATCGCCGGAGCGCCGATAACGCTTTGTTTATACTTATTTGAATTAATTGTGACCAATTATAATCTGGGCGAGTACCTACCGCTGATCGCGGCCCTCCTGCGAGCACCGTCGTTCAGCGTCGCCTCACACTGTTGAGCCCCCCTCCCCCTCCTTTACTTATTACGCCCGGCCGAGAGCATTTTATCCGAGAGTGAACAATGTTTCACATCGGCCGCGATCGCTTCTCAGTGGAAGCCATAAAGTGCACTCGCCCCGGCCACATGCAAACCCACACACCCATATTGTGCGCCTATGAGCCATGGAGCGGTCGTGCGCGTAACGGTGCGGGACTGCGCATTTTACGACGCACAACTTCGGCGAAACGAGGTCAACGGCGCCATCTCGCGGCAACCGCCTGCGTAACTATTGCCTCGGAACTCGACCACAAATGCGCGTACGAGCCACGGCGGCTACTGCAATACATACTCCTACTTCTGGCTCGCTCATCTCCCATTAAGATATCTCTCGGTCCCGGTTCGAGCCCCTACACTCGGTCACTCCGAACCGACTTTTCCCGTAGGTTAGGTTAGGTTAGCGGCCATCGTGCGTGGGTCTGTTGCTGACCGCTGATCGAGTCGGTGTTCCAAAAGAGCCGAGCCTACATAGTCAGTCCCAATATACGCATTAATAGTTATCATTGTCGTGGCGGTGGACAAGCGGCCGCCGCCTCGCTGTGGATGGGACGTTTGAACAAATAACGATATTATTACTTTTTAAGCGCAGAGGCCGGAGGTCGCGGTTCAGCCTTATCAGCTCGTCAACAGCGCTGCCCTCCCCCCGCCGCGGCTCGCCGCCGCCCTGCCCTCGCCCCTCGGCCCGCGCCCCGCGGCCCCTCGTCGCGGCTCATGGCGAGTCAGGCCCGCGGCGGCGTGGTGGACCGCGACCGCAGCCTCCGCAATCTCCGATGGTGCAATCCGCGGATGATAAGCCGCCGGCGATAGTGCGGGTGACGTGCGGCAGCGGTCCGACGTAGCGCCGCTCTATCGCCGCAGCTATCGGCTGCTATCGGCGTCCTTGCGCAGCGCGACGCCTTATCGCCTCGCAAGGAGTTTCCTGCGATACGCACTGTCTACCGGAGCCCGGTGCAACACCGTGCATCGCCGGCCATTGCTTCCGCGGCGCCTCCGTGAAACCTTCGATGTGGGGATTCAAATCGTTTGCAACACGCCTCGCCCGTCACATGTGTCATCGGCATTCTCTATATTCTTCAATAGACAAACCCAAAGGGCACCCTCCACTTCATAGCTATTACAAATCAAGTCTATCTGTTGGCAGGTCAAAAATACTGGTATAGTACCTACATCTCTCCAATTGAGTTAGGGCTACGGTAGAGGAGGGTCTCGCGGGTTCGGGGAGGGGGGGCTGCGGGACCAAGCAAGTACCCGGTGTATAATTAGAGTTGTTAAGTTGTGTGCTCATTAGTGCAGTAAACACAATTGTTTGCCGCCAGATATGAAGCGCTCAATAAACTGGCGCGAGGAGAGGCTACAGAGGGCTCGCAAAAGTAGGGCCGAAACTGGACCCCCGCAGCAGTCCGGGACACTTCTCGGAGTACATGCCCCCGCCGAGGATGCGGCCACGCGGCGCGACGCGGCTGCGGTGCGGCACGGCGGACTCCCGATCTTGTCTTATTATTACAATTATTTTATTTTATTCGGTGATACGTGGCCGCGGGAGGGGGCCGGGCAGCAGGGGGAGGGGCGCAGGGTCGCCGAGGGCGCCGCTTATCGGTGCGCTCGCCTCGTCTCCAGCACTATTTGCATTCACAGACGAAACTTCACAACTGTATAATATTATCTCCGGCCGACTTTATCGGACGGAACGTGATCGATGATTTCCAAAACTCAACGCTTTTGGGTGATCTAAGGGCCGCGGGCCAGGCGGGGCCCTTGGCGATGCTACTCTCCACATTGGCAAGCAATATTGAACCGGCCCCCGCTAGGGGCCACGGAGTCTCCGGACGCAAGGCTGATCTCAATCGGCTTCGAATGCGCCCATACCAATAAATTTTGCCATTATACAACCAAGTTTTATATGTATTTACAACGTATGACATGTCTACGGGATCAATCTAGTCCTAATACCGTTAAAATCAAATCTGACTATAGGTACAATCTGATGCACTCGCAGGCCCCGGGCGCAGTCCAAGAGCATCCCTGGGGCCATGCGTGCAATGCCCCATCAAGGCATAGCCGTTTTCTAAGCTGGTCATAGCATCTTGTCGCAAATCCAAGTTGTCTCCTTACGACAGCTTGGTGCTTGGGTTGTATCTCGCGGGATAGCAACTCAATGCAGTGGTTTCTTTTACTATTAAGTATTTTTAACCGACTTTAATAAAGGAGGTTCTCATGTAGAATGAATGATTTCTTTTTTATTCGATTGGTATTGCCTTCATATTGGTCCCATAGAAATTATATCTAAATCGGTTTAGAGTTGTCTACTTTACAACTAGAAATAAGTGAACCAGGGACTTTGATGAAATACGAATTGGAGCATTTGTAATTGTAGGTTCCAAGTAAGAAGCAGTAAAAATACGATATTATTTTTAAAGTTTGTGAACCTGCTTCAAAGGTTGGTGCCAGCTTAATCTAACACACACAAGCTTAATTAGGATTTGAGCATACCCACGATATCGACTGTAAAATGGTTGTATATTTTTCATAATTTAAGTATATATAGTTTTAGTGGTTTTTATTCTTTTACTAATCACTATCGTCACTATCACTATCACTACATAGTATAAAATAAAGTCGCTGTCGTCTGTCCGTCCCTATGTAGGTATGCTTAAATCTTTAAAACTACGCAACGGATTTTGAAGCGGTTTTTTTTAATAGATAGAGTGATTCAAGAGGACGTTTTTTATTTAAAATACATGCCGTGCGAAGCCGGAGCGGGCCGCTAGTATTAAATATTTTTCTAGATTTAAGTGGCCTTTAGCTGCTACTTGGGTTAAGTTTTGCGAATGTTTCATAATTTATCGTTTACGTAGAGACGGGTCAAGCTGATGGGTAAACCTAATTTGGTTTTTTTAAAACGAACCCCTGTACTAGGTATAACCTGTGTCGCGGGGGCAGTTTACAAACATGTAACCTGTCTATTATGTTTCTGGAGAATACAGTGTACACACACTTTGCAGTGTTCACCGACCCTATGCGCATTGTTGGTGCGTTGGCAATTCCCAACTATTAGAACAATGCAAGGCACGAGTGTCAAGCCGGTTGGCGCGCGACATTGGAACGAGACGAGTAAGCGTACGTGCCAATATGGTGAAACCGCGGCCCGGAGCCTGCCGAGGGCGTCCACGGCGCCCGCCGCTCGTTGCAACAGTTGCGCTAAAATGCATATTATATTGCGTTTCTGTCAATGTCGGAAAAGGCAATTTACTTGGCCGCGCCGCGTCGCGGTTTACCGCCCCGGTTCGTTAAGTCCCCGTGCGCCGCTACTCACCGAACTGGTACTCGTGCTTGGGGGCGGCCATGGGGTCCTCCATGACTGCGAGTGTCGAGTGTGCGTGCGTCTGTTCGGCTGCGAAGCGCGTGATGCGCGCGGTCCGCGGTCGCCGGCGCGAGACTCCACAGCGCGCGGCGCACTCGCCGCACTCGCCGCGCTACACGCACACACTCGCGCGCACTCCCACACACACACACACACACCCACACACACACTCCCCGCCCCTCGACCGACGCCAACGCAACAGAAGCCGTGGCCGCGCAGCCCCATCACCACCCAGGCTCTCGTCGCTGCAGCCCCATCACAGACTGAGATCTCAGTGCGCGACCCGCTTCTTATCGGGTTATCTAATTTCCGAGGATGCATTAATATAAAGCTATATTGGCTCGACCAAAACCTGGCTTCGGAATGCAGCTCATCTCCGCCTTGAGCTGCCAACAAGAGCTGATCAAGGACCACCCGGCTACACGTGATATTCTCGAAATGGTTGAACAGCTGTGCATTCCGCCTCATGTAGGATCTATTTGCAAAAGGGTACACATATTGTTTAAAATGTGAAAAAAAAACAATTAAAACTAAGCAGTTAAACTCCACATCCCTGAGACGCGGAACCGTGCCCAAAAGGCCAGCAGCCAGGCATTCGGGTCCGGGTGGATCTACCAGCCTTTTCATTTCTACACTGTAATTATCTTGTTTTACGCTTATACAACAACAGCAACACTTTTTTCCATTGGAGGCTCGCCAGTCGTTCCACCGGCTCCTGGCGGATTGTAGTAGTCAGTCTGCCGCTCCACCACATCCCCCGCAGGGGACGTCGCCCTTGCGTTACCTCTAGCACTCGTCACTTACGCAGGCTGGCGAGGGCTTTGACGAGGTTTGCCTCGCAGGAGGTCGTGCGGCAGGCGGTGCCTAATTACCGAGGTGCAGTGAAACCCGATCTGGCTCTCCGCAAGGTACAGGCCTAGCGTCTCAACATGCTGCACGAGGCGATTGTCGACGCTGCGTTCAAAGAGCTTGGCTATCTGGCCCAATAAACAATTACGCGATATGCCGACGGCGAGTACGGCGGGCGCTCCTTCCTTTTTAGGACCTGCTTCGCCACTCTCCACATGCGCAGCAAACAGCATGCTGTAAACAGAGACCGTAACCGGCCAGACACAGTGCGGCAGCCGCGACAGGCGGTCAGACGTCCCAGCAGTGTTTGCCTGGTCCGTCTTAGATCCTGTCATTGCTTTCCATCACGCAGCCACGTGAATGATAAAAAGGTTTCTTGTTTTACATTACAGCATACAATATGATACAAATTCGAATTCAAATAATTTATTTTGTTTGGGTCACGCACGATGGATACTTGCAGTAATGATGAACCTCTAAATTTATCAGTGTTTCTCTACAATATTATGGATGTATTATACATATAAACCTTCCTCTTGAAATCCGTCTATCTATTAAAAAAACCATTTGAGGTTGAAGGGGGTCAATTCAAAATAGGTCCATAGCAACAATGCGTGTTAAAATGCATAATATGTTTTCTCTAATGTAAGATCAACATTTCCCAACCCCCTTTTCATGTGCTTTTTTGTGCTCCCTGTAATCCGTCAAGTTTATTTACATTTACAAATTTATTTAAAACCATCATCTTACATTCTCATGTAGGTAATAGGGTAATAATGATGTAACAGTTTTAAAAATATCTTAAATAATTAGCTCATCTATAAACTTAACTTTACACTTTTTGAATTATGCAGTATGAAGAAATTAAAGTTGTGCAAGTGTCTCAATTAAGTCACTACTGCTGAATTTTATTTAGTCTAGTGGTTAGATGTGCCGCCTTTGGATCAACGGGTCCCGGGTTAGATTCCGGGGTCAGGCAAGTGTCTTTGTCTAAACCAGAGGCACTGGCTCGGAGTCTGGGTGTCATTTCTCTCTATAATATGTATGTATTTCCAAAAAAAAAATGTATTGTAGTTTATCATCCATCTCGTTACCATAACACAAGCATTAAGTTGCTTAGCTTGGGACGAGATGGCGTTGTGTGAAATGTCCAAGGATATTTATTATTATTTATTATAATTAACTTTTGGCGATTATGTATGTATTTAGGTTCATTATCGTTATAAATATAATGATGGTTTACCCTTTGGAGCAATAAACCGATTTAAATGTTTAAATTAAAATAGGTGATATCCTGATCAGCCTATGATAATATGCATGTATGGAATTGCCACTAAGTACTTGAGCAACGCAAATGTAGGCCCTCACAAGCCTCGGCCGCGCTCTTCTTTGTTACTGCTACTGAACCGTCCTGGGTAAAACTCCCATAATACGTGTGTTACCCGTAAAAAGATTCGGCCGCATACAAATAGTCCAATATAATTTAATGATGCCATGCAATGCAATGGATTAACTCTGAATGATCGTCCTCGAAAGATATCAGAGCCACGTATAGCCATGTGTAATACCTTTTTAGATTTCCTATTAAATGCGCCAAAACTTGTAATAGAGGGTCACTTTTCTGTAGAGTATTTTTTTTTTCACAGTGGGTTCCCAAGTAAGTAACAAGTTTTGATATAAGAATTATGTCTTTCGGAACATTAACACACCCAATAAACTACCATAAATAGCATGTCTAACGAAAGGGCTTATCAGTACCAATCTATTGAAAATTTTAAAAAAGATACAGGGTGTAGATTTTGTAGAATTTTATCAAGTTTTAGTAAAAAAAGGACAATTTCTCATAAAAACACAAAATCAATTATAACTCTGCAGGACCTTACGGACCTCCCGTAGAACATTTTTTTGCTGCTGATGACCCCATCTAACCGCTGGTTCCGTTTCATCCACGACTTTTTGACCATCCTGTATATTAGGTTGGGGAAAAAGTCTTTTCGCATTATAGTATGTATGAACTTGTAATAAAATCTCTTTGGCTATACCTATACTATTTGTATCTGGCTGGTTTTGGTATCATTGAAAGTGTAAATCATACAGAACATAATTCCAAATTAAAATTAGGAAAATGTGTGATTTTCATTTGTTTTTCGTACTGTCAAGATGAGTGTATCTAATGAAGAAATTCGATACATTTTAAAATTTTACTACTAAAAAGTAAAAAATGCAACGCAAGCCGCGAAAAAAATTTGCGATGTTTATGGAGTGCAGTGTCTGTGGGAGTAGCACAAATTTGGTTTAAGCGTTTTCAATCCGGAAATTTTGATGTCAAAGACGCACGTCGCTCTGGTCGCCCTATTACGGATAAACTGGATGCCATTTCTGAAAAAGTGGAGCAAGATCGGCTTATCAGTAGTTACGACGTAGCTGAAGAACTAGGAATTGACCACAAAACAGTATTGGCGCATTTGAAAAAAACTGGGTACACAAAAAACCTCCATATTTGAGTACCTCACGAGCTCACTGAAAGAAACCTAATGAACCGTGTACTCATTTGTGATTATTTAATATGACGTAATGAAACCGAACCGTTTTTGAAGACGCTGATAACTGGTGATGAAAAGTGGATCACGTAATTCACGTACGACAAGAACGTGCGAAAAAGGTCGCGGTCAAACGCCGCACATACGTAGATTTCGATGATTTAGGCGGACAAAAATAATTTTTCACTTAAATTACTTAACAATGATATAATAAATGGAAAAACTCCTTTAGTACTCAACATACATTGTATTATCATCAAAAATTACAATTATAATACAAAATCGACAAAAAGATGCATCTAAACTAAATTAAATCTAAAGTTTGCTTTACATTGGTTTTATTAAAAAATATGTTACATTATAATTATAGTACATGTTTTTCTAGTTGCATAAGTTATGTCACGACCCTTCTTCTTGGTCAGTAATAGGATTTGGCTCTGCAGACATTAAATGTTCAAGAGTTTCAGGCAGGAATCCTTTCCGTGAAATTTTTTTGTTTCGCTCATACAACTAATCAAAGCGTCAGATGGTAACAGAAGCCTTTGATATTTAGGCGCAAAGGGATGATCATCCAGCCAGACGAGGTCTTATGTCTGGCTAGGGGTCGCAGCGCCTATCCCCCCGATAGTTGTAGTCGGGGAATTCTTAACTATGCGAATTGCTCTTGAAATTTCGCTATCGCGGTAATTCTTGCAATTGTAGGCGATATTTCTTGATGCAATTAGTTCCGATTTTTCGGGTAAACTGGGTAAACATTTCCTTACGATAACAAGTCACTCATGTTGAAGTTAATATACACTGTAACATATTTAATCGTTCATGAACAATTTGTACTTTTATTTTTATACATATTTTTGTATATATTATACGATATGTATGTATATATAATATTATATTTATTATTTAATGCTGACATATAACGATCCCAACAACAGTATTTGCGCAAAATTTCTTGTAATAATGTGTTGGTTGCCTGGAAGAGATTGCTTTTTAGTGATAAGGTAATAATTGTATGTGTTAAATTTAATTTCTCTTGTAAACCATGTTATTGTCGCAATTATACAATAAAGTGTTATCTATCTATCTAAAATATGTAGCATGCGGTCGCTACAAATAAATATCGAGATTACATTATTCTCTCGAAAATTTGCGTGCATAGATTTGTCGATAAGACTGAAAGTGTTTATTACGACCTTCGGCAGCCACTTCGGAGAGTTGGCCTATAGGCAATACATAATTATCTATGATCGCCCCATGAATTACAATCTTATGCATAGTGAGACTCATTGGATGCCACCCATACAAATTTATATATAATTTGGCTGTTTCGATGGCGTATTCATCATTTACTGGATTTATTGTATGTCCACTTGATATGGCTTCTAGTATGACTTTCAATCTGAAAATTAATTTGATGTCAATACCAGTGATTTCTGCTGCTAACTCTGGCTGCCTGCTGATATTACCATCATTCGTGTTCCCAAAACTAGCTTTTGGCATATCAACTAATAAACCAGTTCAAATTCTAAACTGTTCCTGTATTTCTTGCTCCCTTTTTTCTTCCTAATGTTTTTCTTCCTGTGTATTCCTGTACTTCATTACAGGTAATTAGTAAGCTAAATGTGAAATTGTTTCAAAAATGTGTGTTTCAAGCTCTACATATCGCCTTCTGTTTCTCCTTAATGCGATATTTAGTATATCTCATAGGAGTCTAATTTCGCAACTAATATTGAACAATTCGGATTTGTATCTGCCTAAGTAAGTGTTTCCGAGTGATCACTTTCACTCCTGAAGTACTGGGAGACCCTACGAGAAAATAAAGTATTATTTGAAATTAAAGTAAAAATAAGAGCACCGATAACTGATACTTACACCATAAGCGACAACCGAGTTTCGACTACCTTCCAAAGGGTTCGTGTGACTCGGGGTCGCGCGGGAGGTGTTTAATAATATACTTAGATCTGTTGACTATCTATAGGAGTAGTTTGTCAGGCATGTCGGATGCTTTAGGAAATTGAATTTTGGCCGCCTAAATCAACGAAATCTACGTATGTGCGCCGGTCAGGCTTCACAGACTGTGGCGAAACCCGGGTTAAGGGTAACCTCGCAACAAGGTGATGCTGTGTGAGTGGTGGGATTGGAAGGTCATTATTCATTAAGAGCTGTTATAGCGCGCAGGACCGCCGTCCGATGGGGCTCCACACGATGGACCGATGACATGGTTAGAGTCGCCGGAAAACGATGGACGATTGAATCTTTATGTATTGATTTGTTTGTGATATCGCAACATTTCTGCGATGATTTAATTGAAACCGTTTAATGTTGTTACAAGTGTTTTAGTTGGCAAACATTATTTTGAAATTTATTCTAGCATTATTCTAGCATTGCTCGAACACGATGTTCCCGATTTTCATTAATGAGGTCGACACGTGCCGTACACAACAATCCTTACGGTGATGAGGCTGCACGCGATAAATGGACAACTTCTTCCGTTAGATTAAAATCTTATGTTAAATCAGGATTCAGGACAATGCAAGCCGTTATGTTTTTTAGTACAGTATTTCGATTTCAAAAACGGGCGGCGTGGGTTGCGTTTCGTTTGAATACTTGTGGAGCACGCCATCTCTGCGCGGGAGTGGAAGCTTTTAGTTGGCGAGGGCGCCAGCTAGTTCCCCGGCGCGGCGCAGTGCGACGCTAGCAGCGACGCGAGTTAATCGCCGACCGGAGAACGTAAACTGACTGACTGACGTAAAGAGCTACCAGCTGCTAACAGCGCTCCGCCAAATTTGGGGAGTAAATAAAAGGTGGATGTTTTACTTCTTTTTTTTATTCTCATTAAGTATAGGATGACCCAAGCCAACCATTTGCAAACGTTTTTGGTACCTATAATGAAAATAATTAAATAGTCTGTGATTTACACCGTATGTATTTTATTTAACAGTACGCTTTAGCCTCAGTCACATAAATTGATTGTTTATTTAGTGTTTTTATTCTTTTACAAAAGAATAAAAACACATAGGATTTTTTTTATTAAAGGTCATTGGACCCAAAATTCATCTATACAAATAAATAAAATTAGAATGTCTGTTTCGAATAATAGAATAACCACTTTTTAATAAATGCGTAATAAATAAAACATCAAAACTATGAAAAAATCTTAATAATCATAATAATCTGACCACCTCTTAATTTTCATCTGACTAAGTCACAAAAGTCGATATTATGGCTTTGCTCGAATTGTTTTGATTTAGTAATTAATAGTCATGGACGTATAAAAAAAGTTTTTTTTTTATACGTCCATGTTAATAGTATATTTCATTACAAGTGCGGAAATGCTGTCATTGCAAAGAGTTCCGACAAATGTCTGTTGACAGTCGGAACAAGTTGCAATGACGGTTCCGCGCGTGTACTGAACGACTATTTTTAATACAGTTGCGAAAAAATGAAGCAATTTAATAAAATAATAAAAACACAATAAACTCAACTAACTAATCATTTCTGAAAAATGGCGCCGACCGTAGAATATAAGCAGAGATTTTTTTTTTCACCCATTCTGGTAGGCAAAAGGAACAATGCCCATACAGCCAAGTCTTCAGTAGAATTTTTTTATTGATATGAATTGAAATTTAATGAGATGAAATGAAACTCATTCAATCAAATAATTAAATCTGATATTGAAACAAATTAGTACGTAGTTTCTTTTTAGAAATATACGTATTTGCATGAATCATAAAAACTTCTATGATTTTTTTTAGTAAAAACTTCATGGTTGGTTTTTCCTTATAATAGACATTATTTTGACAGTTGGGAAAGAGAACGCACTAGTGCGGGAATGGTAAAAAAAAAAGCACGCGTGTGTAATAGCCCACTTCCCGAACGCTATACGTCCCTGCAATATGCCACTTTTTGAGCAACTGTATTAAAAAGTATTGTTACGGTGTATTTACGGTGCAATCTCTTATAAATTTATCAGGAACAGTTCCGGTGAAGTGGCAACACTGAGAGAACCGCGTCACAGACAATGTCCGACGTAGAGGGCTAGCGATGCGCCCGCCCGTCCCTGTCCGTCCAACCAACGCAACGCCAGTAGAGTTACCGCGATGGCCGACTCTGGCGCATCTCTCATGCGCGTCCGCGTGCGTCTTGCCACCGCGCAAGACATGCACCACGTGCACAAAATGATACAAGTAACATTTCACCAAAATTCTTGTTTAGCTCGTTTTTTAATCATTATGGGTTTTAGGGTACGGTCTAGCCGATCTTTGATGACTAGCCTTATTATTACCTACGCGACATGCATACAACGCCATCTACTGCTAGGTGTTCGAATTATTTTTACCACAGGCTTTACCTAAATAATATTTGATACCAAGTATGTATTACCAGATGTCACTATAGCGATTGCTCCACTAGGATTCGAAAAGTAATTTCTGGTTGTTCATAGATTTCATTCAGTGATTCCGATTCACTCTCCAGGAGTTGGCGGAGTACGAGGGCTACCCGGACGGACTGGAACTAACGGTGGAGGGTGAGTACGGGCGACGCGACGGAGCGAGCGACGAGGAGCGAACGGGAACTGAGAGGGCGGTCACCCCACAGATCTGGTGCACGACGGGTTCGAGGCGCAGCCGCCGTGGTTCTTCGTGCTGCTGGCGGAGCTGGAGGGCGACGGCGAGGGCGAGGGCGCGGGGAGGGAGCCCCTGGGCCAGGCGCTGTGCAGCCGCGCCTACTCCAGCTGGACCCGGCGCGCCTTCTACATAGAGGACCTGTACGTGCGGCCGCGGGTGCGCCGCGCCGGCGTGGGCCTGGCACTGGTGCGCGAACTGGCTCGGGTGAGTGTGCGCAGCCGGGCACCGGCCACTGGCAAGTGGCAGGGCCCGACAGGCTGACCGGCGCGTGGCTCGCAGATGGCGCTGGCGGAGGGCGCCGGCCGCGTGGACTGGCACGTGCAGCTGGCCAACGAGGGCGCACGGGCCTTCTACGCGCGCCTGGGCGCCCGCGACCTGCGCGACTCCGAGGGCCGCGCCGCGCTGCGCCTGGACGCCCCCGCCATCCGCGCGCTGGCGGAGGGCGCCGGCGACCCACCACCGGAGCATCGGCCCGCCGCAGCACCGCTCCGTGATCCGTCCGACGTCTGACTAACGGTTCCGGCCCCCAGCTGGTGACGTGAGGCGATATATGGCGCCTACTTTATATCCTACACTAACCGTTTGTTTGCCCAATACAGACATTTCTCCAGCTATGCTGCAATTCCGTGTTTTATTCGTTGACCCTTTTGACTTTTGGTTTTAGCCATTGGGTTTTAGCAAACAACCTGGTTGCTAAGGTTTTAATTAAAAAATAATAAAAGCGCGACGAATTTGGACTGCGCAGACATATACAAAAACGCTGTACGCGATCATGTCGGAATAAGTTATTTTAGTATCGGCCGCATGTATCAGTATGCCTAGAAGGCTAGAAGTAATCTGTAATGGCAAGTCTCCATAGGTGGGCCCGCGAGCCGCCATCGACGCGGCCGCGACGCATGCGCCGAGGGCGCCGAGGGCCGCGGCCCCTGGCTCAGTGCGCGCCGACCCAGCCAGCCGACGGGGCGCCGGCTCGGCTCCCACGCCGCAGGTGAGCCCTCTTGGCGCGCTCCCGGCCCGCCTCGTGTCGGTTCCCGCTCCTTGCACAATGATATTTGATGGCAAGTTAACACGGACCCAACTCGCTTAGTTGGGCCGTTCGAATTAAAGTACGTTCTCAATGTTCTGTAAGGGCGAAGTCCCGTGTTCAGCCACCAGGAAGTGCCCACAGAACGCCGTCAGTTCCTTTAGCTCAAGCATGTCACGTGGCGTGCAGCGGGAACCCATTGCTTGCACATTCCGTAATCCGTTCCATACTAAACGATGTCCTGCATGTTATTCCTAACAATGTGACTTTCCTTCAAAAGTGAATCCATCCCTAGCTCGGCTTAATGAAATTACATGATTTAAAAAGGGTGTAAAACCTATAATAACGAAAGAACCGATAGTACTACTGAATTCATATAGATTTCAGGAAGAACATATAAACAATATATATTTAATTGTTTCTCATAAAAACGGCGGTAACGCGTCGACGCGACGCGCGACGTGCGAATCACAGATCTGCTCTTTTTATGGGCTCCAGTCTCACATCGGCTGTATAAGAACTCATTTAGAGGCATTCAATTGTAATCCATATTCTAATTCACTTTCAACTAGTATGGACACCGACGGATGTGTGAGGTGTGAATAAACACCAAAAGACAAATAGGCTTTATTTGGAATTATTCAAAGCGAAGCACTGTTCCCCGAGCACGAATCGGAATGTACGAAAGCCCGATTGGCCATCTCAATGACAGTTATATTTTGCTGTTGAATACCGCGTTACAGTTAAAGAGCATGTCGCTTTGCAATTCGCAGACATCGGTCCCTTTTGGCACAACTCAGTCGAGAGCCCACCATGGACCTCGGAGATACGAGGGAGAGTTTCTCGGCCGCCGAAAGCACCGGTGTCACAAGCCCGGTGAAGACGTGAAGAGGTACGCCTTCGTGAACAGGTCCCCTAGCCAAACGCAAAGTGAACGACCGTCCTTCGAGCGAGCGCGTGCTCGGTCAGCCGGGCGATCGGCCGCTTCACTCTTCCGAAAACGCGGCGCGTCCGGAGCGTGACGGCCTCGCGCCCCGTCGACCGAGAACGCGCGGGGCGCTATTTATAGCCCTCGACCCGCCGTTCGACCGCAGCCTCGGTTCCAGGGGCGGCGGGGCCCGACCGACCCTCGCCGGCGGCGCGGCCGATGCGGCCGGCGCGGGGCCATGCGCGCGATGCTGCCGCTGCTGGCCGCCGCGCTCGCCTCCGCCGCGCCGCCGCCCGCCCCGCCCCGCCCCGCGCCCCCCTCGCTGCTGGTCCTGCGGGCCGGCTGCGCGCTGGGCGAGCAGGCCTTCACGCGCCCGGACGCCGCCGGGCTGCCGCCGGCCGCGCGTCTCCTCGGCTACGGAGGTGAGCTCCGCTCCGCGAGCCGACGTCGCCGCCCGCGCGCTCGCCTGACCCGCCGCCGCCTCGCCCTCAGACACCTGCGGGCCGGGGTGGGGCTCCAGCGTGACGCGCGGCGCGCTGGGCGCCCTCGCCCGCGGCGAGGCCGTGCTGTTCGCGGGCTGGCCCGGCGCCGACGCCTGCGACGCCACGGAGGCGGCCACGCGCGCCCTGCGCCTGCCGCCGCCCTGCGCCTGCAGCGGCCCGGCGCTGGCGGGCGCCGCCGCGGCCTGGCTGGCGGTGGCGCTGCGGGCGCCGCGCGTGGCCGTGGCGCCCCCCGCCAAGGGGCCGCCCTCCGCGTGCGGCGCTGCGCTGCGCCGCTCCTCGGCCGAGCTGCGGGCGGCGGGGCTGGCGGTGCGCGACGCCCCACTCGGCCGCGACGACCCCGGTGGGTGAGCCGCGGCCGGCGTCCCGGCGCCGACTGTGCCGCTATTCCGTCGCTTCGAAAACTTTCAGTCGTAATCCTTTGCGCGACGGGGTCTCTCCGCCCGCGAGTCGTCGCCGGCGGCCGGGGCCCGATTGCGGTGCTGGTGCGAGTCGACGACGAGGACGGCGCCTCTCCGGACGACGACGCCGCGCCGACCGACGGTGAAGTCGCCTACCGGCGAGCGTTTCTGATAACGGAGACCGAACGCGTGGACGAGGCCGCCTTCGACACCCGCGCCGCGGTGGCGCGGGCGGTCGACTGCGAGGCGGCCGCGCTTCGGGCCCCGTCGAACTCGACGGAGGGCGAGTTTCACGTGTACGAAATGTCCGGTGAGTCGCGGAGCCGCGTGGCGGTCCTGGGCGTGTCGTCGGCCCGCGGGCCCGACGGCGCCGCGACGATCGGCGCGAGAGTGGAATTGAGGAACGCGTCGATGAAGTTCGTCGACCGGATCGCCGACGACGAGGATGCAGGGCGCTCGTGGCCGCAGTGGGCGTGGGGCGCATGCGCGCTGGCTTTCGGTTCGGCGTCGGCGCTTCTCCTGTTCGCGTCGCTGGTCGCGCGAAGTCGGAGAAGACCGCGCACGCGAGGCGGGGTCGCCGTGCTGGCGCGCGCAGACTTCTCGTTCCCGGCGGAGGAGGGTCGCGGGCCGCGCGTGGGCGAGGGCATGGAGACCATGCTGTCGTGCTGGCTGCAGCAGCTGCACGAGTTCGGGGGCCCGCAGCCGGCGCGACCCGACTTGCTGCAGAGGCCGCAGCCGCCCTCCGCGCCCTCCTCCACCTGCAGCGTCAACCGCCTCGCTGCAGACCGTCGGGTCCGGTATAAGGTACGCCCCCACAATCCCCGAGGTCCAAATGTAGTATCCATCCCATGAACAGGATGACGAACTTCATTCGGACCTTTTACGCGAGAAGGCCGTAGAAGTCACGCCTGGGTGTTTGCGCAGGGTGACGTCGTACATCTGAAGTGCCTGCCGGCCGCCGGGAACCCGGAGCTTAGGCGCAAAGCGACGGACCTGCTGATCGTGATGCAGAACCTGCGCCACGAAAACCTCAACCCGTTTATCGGTACGTCGCCGGGTCCGAGCCGCGGTGGCCGGGTCGGCTCCACTCTGGCTAGCGCTCGTCCGCAGGCTGGCTGGGCGAGGGCGCGGCGGGCGGCGGCGCCGCGCTGGCGTGGGAGGCGTGCGGCCGCGGCTCGCTGGAGGACGTGCTGCGCGCGGACGCCATCGCGCTGGACTGGACCTTCCGCCTGTCGCTGCTCACGGACCTGGTGCGCGCCATGCGCTACCTGCACGCGTCACCGCTGCGCGCGCACGGCCGCCTGTCGTCGCGCAACTGCGTCGTGGACTCCCGCTGGGTGCTGCGCGTCACGGACTACGGCCTGCCCGCGTTCTACCGCGCGCAGGGGCTGCCGCAGCCCGAGCGCACCGCCAGAGGTACGAGGCCCGTCGCCGGCGGCGTGGGCGCGGCGCTTCGCCCTCGTTGCTCACTCGCGTGTCGTCTTCGGTCGCGCAGATCTGCTGTGGACGGCGCCCGAGCTGCTGAGGGAGTCGCGCGGCGATATCGGCGGCTCGCAGCCCGGAGACGTGTTCTCGTTCGCGATTATCATGCAGGAGGTGATCGTGCGCGGCGAGCCCTACTGCATGCTCGCCCTCACGCCGGAAGGTGGGTACTGGAATTTCCGGCCGACCGTTCGAGCCCTCCCGCTGCCGTGCTCTCGCCTGTCGCAGAAATCGTCGAGAAGCTGTCGCGGCCGCCGCCGTTGATCCGGCCCTCGGTGTCCATGGGAGCCGCGCCGCCGGAGGCCGTCAGCGTCATGCGCCAGTGCTGGAGCGAGGCGCCCGACCTGCGGCCGGACTTCCACCGTCTCTACGACATCTTCCGCCACCTTCACCGCGGCAGGTGCGCAGCTTAGGCGGAGGGCGCCGCGAGGATTCTTTGAAGGTTGACGAACTAAAACGAGAAACGCACGTTCTCGTTTTAGAAAGATCAACATCGTCGACTCCATGTTCGAGATGCTGGAGAAGTACAGCAACAACCTGGAGGAGCTCGTCAAGGATCGCACGGACCAGCTCGACATGGAGAAGAGAAAGACGGAACAGCTCCTGAACAGGATGCTGCCCAGGTCGGTCGCGGAGCGGCTGATGCTGGGGACCCGCGTGGAGCCGGAGGAGTTCGAGGAGGTGTCCATCTACTTCAGCGACATCGTGGGCTTCACGGCGCTGGCGGCGCGCTCCACGCCCGTGCAGGTGGTGGACCTGCTCAACGACCTGTACACCACGTTCGACGCGGCCATCGAGCGGTACAAGGTGTACAAGGTGGAGACCATCGGCGACGCCTACATGGTGGTGGGCGGGCTGCCCGTGCGCGCGCGCGACCACGCCGACAGCGTGGCCAGCATGGCGCTGCATTTGCTGCACCTGGCGGGGCGCTTCAAGGTGCGCCACCTGCGGGACGCGCCGCTGCTGCTGCGCATCGGGCTGCACTCGGGCCCCTGCTGCGCCGGCGTCGTGGGCCTCACCATGCCGCGCTACTGCCTCTTCGGCGACACCGTCAACACGGCCTCGCGCATGGAGTCCACGGGTGAGCCGCGCGTCGCCCTCGCGTACGCCCTCGCCCTCGGCGCTGACCTCTGTCGGCCCACAGGTGCGGCGTGGCGCATCCAGGTGTCGGCGGCCACGGCGGCGCTGCTGACGGCGGCGGGCGGCTACCGGCTGCGCTCCCGCGGCCTCACGCAGATCAAGGGCAAGGGCGCCATGCACACATACTGGCTCCTCGGCAAGGAGGGCTTCGACCGGCCGCTGCCCACGCCTCCGCCGCTCGAGTACGCGCGCGCTCTTTCCGGCCGCTTCGCTCGACTGACGGCGGTGGCCGGCTTCTCATTCGCCTGTTCCTTAGGTCGGAGGACGTCCTCTTCGAGATCGACGGTGAGAACGAGGGCGAAGCCAGCCCCGCGGCGGCGCAGCCCCCCTCTCCTGGCACGTCCCCCGCCCCGGTGGCGGCGACCCCGGACAGGCATAGTACGTATGCGACACGCGCCACACAGCGTCTGTACTGGAACCCCAAAAATAAGAAATAGATCTGATAAACAATTTGAATATACCTACTGATGTACTTCTTATTTGTCCTATTGTTCCGATCGTTCAAGCGGCATGGCAGCGATCGGGCGCCCTTTCGGCCGACAGCAGTCCACCACCGCGAGGCGCCTGCGCCGCAGGCCGCTCGTCGTTGTCCGTCGACGATCACAGCGCCCCCTACGCGCGCTACAGGTGACCTTCTCCGTACATATCTCCCCTCCACCCGCCCGCTTTCGTTGATTATCCTATCACCTAAAACGTATCGCTGAAGGTGTCTCGGCGGCGCGCGGCGGCCCCTGCGGCGCCAGTGGTCGCTAGAGCGAGGGGACTCGCTGGCGGCGGCGGCCGCGTCGGACGCAGCGCCCCGGGAGCCCCGCTCGGCGCCCCCTTCGCCGCCGCTGGTGCTGGCGGGCGCCGGGGCGGGCGCGCGCGTGGCGCCCCCTCGCCAGGCGTACCGCACCCGGGCCGAGCGCGCGGAGCGGCCGCCCTAGCGTCGCCGCCGCACTTCCCGACAATAATTTTGCGAGCCGCGAGGCGCGAACCGATTTCTGATTGTGATTCTAGTAGAGAGATTGAGTATTTTTTAACATTTTCGAGTCAATAAAATCTTTTACCTGTCTTCCCCTTTTGTTTGATTGAGCCGATTGCAGCCAAAATTACAAAGACACGTAGATACGGACAAAGTGGAACCACCCGTGCCCGTGCTCTCGTCGGCGCCCGCCGGACTGAATCAACTACATTTTAAGTCGAAGCGCCTCGCTTTTGGTGAACAAGTGAGTGCTGTCGTCTATGGCAAATGCGACATTCACGACGTGCATCGATATGCCGACGTGCTCTACTAATTGGTTGCTATTTTATTATACCACTTGATATACTAGTACTACTCATGTAGGAGAGTAAGTTGTGCCCATAGGAAGGCCAAAAATCTTATATGGACCTAAAAGAAGTCAAAGAAATGATAGATAATGAAAATGCATAAAAGGAACATGTTATCGGTTGATTCAATAAAGTCCTACATTTTTCCACTTTATGGAAGGGCAAGATGGGGCAGTGACTACATTGGTGGCTTTCTCATTTATGCCGCGGAATGCATCTAGGGCTGTTTTATCACTGCCCACAAAGTAAGCCATGTCGGGAATTACGTTAAATAACCTAAAGCTGATTTATATATTTAAATATATATATGTATAAAAATAGAGTTTTTGGGACAGATTTTTTTTTCTTTAATCTCGATTTCTGGCAAATCTACAAGTCAATGAAGTCAACGCGACGACGACTTACGTACGAGTTTTCTCTGATCTCTCTCTTGCAGGCGCAGCCAGTGTTCCCAACCTGAAGCGGACTGATTATCGTACAAGGGGCGTAACATTATCGTATATCGGCCAAAATTATCGTATTTATCAGAATACTGTCTATTTTAAATAAATAAATAATATTAATTGTAATATTGATATTTATGCAAGTATCATAAAGTTTATCTTTTTAAACCACCGCTAAAAAATCAACACAACACTGAAACCCAAGTCCCCAAGAGTTTTACGCCTGGTGCACACCTGAACCGATTCCCTTTCGACTTAAACGTGCAAGTTTAAAATTCACTCGGACAAAATTTCACTGTCCCCTTCCAAGTTTAGTATGAAACACGCCAAATTTCGTATATATAAAAATTTAAATAAACCCCCGACACAATAACCTTTAAAAAGTAAAAAATAAAAACTTCGCGTTGGGGGACCACTCCCACTTATTTATTACCTGACCCCTGGTCCCCCAACGCAAAGTTTTTATTTTTTACTTTTTAAAGGTTATTGTGTCGGGGGTTTATTTAAATTTTTAATTTAATTTTTATTTTATACTTTTTATAGGTACATACTTATTATAATGTAGATTTTGTTAAATTGCACGTGATGCGCTTTCATTTGAGACTCCACTCGATTATATTTGCAGACATTCGGTTATTCTTCCCCACTTTCACCCCTCATAACTTTTAAACGGCTCACCCGATTTTCATCAAACATTTCTAAGAACACTCGCCCGTAACTCACCTTTCATACAAAAAAAACTTTATTGAAATCGCTTCATCCGTTCGCGAGCTACGGTGCCACAGACAGACAGACAGACAGACAGACCGACAGACAGACACACAGACAGACAGACACGTGAAACTTATAACACCCCTCTTTTTGCGTCGGGGGTTAATAAAAAGAAGAAAAGAAATGGATATGAAAGGAGAGACCTAAACAATGAAAGTTTTTTTTAAAATCAATGTACACTTTAATAATAAAAACAAAATATATAATTAATGTATTATAATAAAGTATTTCAAAAAATAACATGTTCATAAATACATAAATTCATGCTAAACATGCCATGCCATATCGTCTTTAATTTGCAATTTAAATCAGTTTGAAACGGAGGTTTTTTTATTTTATCCAGTTTGAATACATTACACTTAAACTACATATAAATTAGTAAATAACTTAAGCAATACCACTAATGCCACTCTACAATTTTTTCATTAAAAATCATAAATAATTTAATTGTCCATTAATTATATTATGTTTTTGAAGGCAACGCAATGATATTTTTATTAGAACATAAAGTTATCATAAAATTTTCTCATAAGATTTTCTCAAAAATTTTACTTAAAACTGGCAAAATGGAAATAGGTCTATAGTTGCCAAGCTCTTTCTTATTGCCAGCTTTGTAGAGTGGGATGATTTTACCATGTTTCATTAAATTTGGGAATACACACTCATTATATATATTAGCAAGCTGAGGAGCTATATCTGAAATAACCCCTTTAATCACAACATATTGATTTAGCCCACAAATCACCTGTTTTCTTCAAAGTAATACTATTAAAGGCTGTAACAATGTCAGAAGGGGTCACATAAGTGAAACTGAGCAAGCCTGACGTCTCTCTAACATTATCCTTGAGCAGCATCTCAGCGTGGACAGAAGATGAAGCCAAAGACGTGGTGATTTCCTACGGTATATTTTCAAAAAAATTATTAAAGCATTGAGCTACATCAAAGTTAGTATTTATTACACTACCATTAATATGCAATTCAAATTTAGATTCCGGTAACTTTGCTTTGCCAGTTTCGTTATTAATAATGTTCCAGGTGGTTTTAATTTTGTTATTGGATTGTCTAATTTTACGACCAATGTGTAGAGATTTAGCCGTATAGCAAACTTTTTTAAACAATTTTGAGTAGGACGAGGACCTAAAGTATTCTTGAAAGGCATTGAAAGACTAAATTAAAATTAAATTGTTTCAAAGCGTATAAATTATTACCTGGAGTAGCCCATTCACAAAACTTCAACTTATTACCTTTGGTGTAGGTTTTCAATTCAAATATACGATTGAACTCGATCTGAATAATATAAAATAATTTTTCGTATTGACTACCCGGGTCACCACGCACGTGAGCCATTGCCACAGTTTTCTTAGCTACAATGTTTTGGAATTTTTCTATTTTCCTACCTGTAACTGGTCGAGCTGAAAATGTGAATCGATCGTCTGCTTTATTGTTAGGAAGAGTACTTAATTGCCCGCAATGATCAGATGGGAGATCATTAATGATAGATTTATTTATCAATTGACAGTTACAGAAGAAATTGTCCAAACACGTAGATGAACTATTTGTTACTCTAGTTGGCTCACTAAAAGAGGGCGTAAGTCCATATGATTTAAAAAGATTAATAAATCTACAAGATAATGATGATTCAACTAACAAATCTATATTAAAGTCACCACATATTAAAACATGTTTACTGCAGTAAGTGACTTTCTTTAAAACATTTTCCATGACGAAAAGTATTATAGATCCCAGAGGGTGGCCGGTAAACGCAAACAATAGTGTAGTGAACGAGTTCTATACACGATAATTCAATGGTACGTTCTATAGAGAGATCAACTATATCCTTGCGTTCTTTACCTTTAACTTCGTGAGACACAAAGATAAGCGACCCACCGCGTATGGCATGCTTTCTACAAAAGGCACTTATAATACTATGATTTCCATTCCGTCGACCAAGCTCATGCTCCTTCAGCCAATGTTCAGTTACACAAAAAATCGGAACATTCCTATGCTCTAAAAATAGGTCGATTTCTAAATCTTTGCTAGCCATGCCCTGCATGTTCTGGTGAACAATTCGTAAAGCAGAAGGCATGGCTGTTGTCTCATCTAGTTGTTTAAACATCTACAGAATCAGAAAAATAAAATAACATTTAAAAGTTTTATTCAAAGCATTATTGAATAATTATGATCCGTCATACTATGATCACTGTCAGAAGAGTGAATAGAAACAGAATCAGATTCTGTTTGATTATCACTAGCCGTGGATATAATAAATCGATCCATTTCATCATCCGCAAGACCATCATTTTTAAATGTTCTTCCTCCAGTTCTTAAAAACTGTTAACTATTTTTTTTTGCCGTACAGCGCACAACAAATCCTTCCAAGTCGAACTTCTTGGGAAGCGGTTTCTTCCCGTGGTGACGATAACTTAAGAAGTACACGCCGCTGGTGCGCTTTCTTTTGTAACTCTCGTTAAATTTTCTCTGACACAACTGCAATAAAATGAACAAGTTTGAATTATTATTTTCGTATTTAATTACATTATTGTTGAATGTAACATTACAAATTTTTGTTGGGTTGTTAATTCTTTTAAAAATCATGCATTAAAAAAACTTAATTGCAATCTGTATGAAATCAATCGGGGAAAACATCTGACTATGGCAGCCCCAAAATGTACCTATCATGGCGGCGAAGATAGTCGCGTACATTGTTTATTGGTATTAAAACACTGTTATTCTTGTGCTCCGCTTCACAAAACTCCTTCACCTTCAATATAATTTCTCGACCTGCACTTTTTACAACTTTTGGCATCGTAAACAAACCTTAAAACGCACTAATGCTAATCCATTAAAAAACTCACAAAATATCTACCACAACAAATGCACCTTGTTAACATCGACAAACGACAACATAGCCGATCTCCCGATCTGTCAAATTTAGTTCCACAATTGTCCGCGGGACTTCTTTCGTGGAATGGACTCTAATGGTAAACTATAAAAATGTACTCTCGTTCACAGTTCGTGAACTCGTAACTGAACCAATGCGATTCATCACTGAGTCACAGAACCCAAAGTGTATATCGATATACCTTAGTGGTATCTTTTTATCCCTAATAGTCTAAGATCCCACTGCAGGATTACTACGCTCATCTGTTATATGCTAAAAACCATTTTTTTATGTTCATTTATGATTAGGAGAATATATATCTACCAGGTTGCCTATCAAAAATTGGCCGCAAGTATCTTTGAATAAATTTTGAATTTTTGATTTTTGGAAAAGAATTACGTTCACTTGTTATATCAATAAAAAAAGGTCTACAGCATGGCAATTTATATAAAGATTCTAAAAAATCACGGTCGCCCTTCCTCGCTTGGCCGCAAGTCTTGGCAACCAGGGTGTAAACAGGTATGATTTCGACACGTTTATACGTTCATAACGTATATTTATTAATCATATATCAAATTAAAGCTAATTTTTTTCTATGAATTATTATATAATTATGGTTGCTTAATTAAATCCGGCCGCAAATAAGGGTTGCCGGCTGCTAAAGATGATACATATTTAAGGTAGAGTGAAAGAGAGTTAGCGCGTTACATCATTTGTCAGACGAGAATAGCGATTGCCGGCTGTCCGACGCTTTTAAGCCATTGCGCATGCGTCGAATGCTAGTGTTCTGAACCACTGGGGAGTAACAGAGACTTAATAAATACTCCAAAAAATATGTCTTCGTTTCAAAATGAAAAATTACAGCAAACATTTATATTCGACTATATATATATATAATAATATTCATTCGACAATTTTGACCTTTGATAACTCTAACATGATGCTATTTTGAACTTTATGCACATATAGCTACTCATTATTTTAGTTTTTAACGTTGAATAAACATTTTGCGAAATTGTCTTTATTTATTAACAAATTATTTCAAATATGTTTTCGGCACTCGATTTCCGAGCTGGGACCAAATTGGACCATATCATAGTACACCATAATTAGCTTTAGTTACATTCGCTTAAAATATGTTTTCAAAATCAAAATATAATTCACTATTCGTTCAGTGTACTATAATGTACTAAATGTACTAAAATATTGAATAGAATGACAGTCCTAAGCTTTCGAATTATGAACGACAGTCCTAAGCTTGGGAAGTATGAACGAAAATCAAAATGTAATTCTTATTCGTTCAGTGTACTAAATGTACTAAAGGACCGAATTAGTACATATGACAAATTGTACTAGTTAGTATAGTACTTAGTAGTAGTGGGCGTTATTTAACTTAGCTCGTTTAGTCAACGTTGGCGCCAAATGTAAACGCCAACGTTGGCAAGAAATTTTTTAAACATCTAAGTCCCAACGAACGATTTATCTCAGAAATAAAACTTATTTTACCATGAAAAAGGCAAATTCACAAATTGTATCTTTACTCTTCTTACTCATCCATGTCATGTATATGTCTTACTCACTCTGGCCAATACAAATATATAGAAAATTATAATTGTCTCTGTACATTGCGTTGTATTCATAGAACTAAGAGTTTAATTGCGCATCAAAGCCAGTAATGGTTGCTATGATATTCGTTGTGCTCTCAACGAATATCGCAACGAATCGCAACGAAAAAGTGTTACCAGGATATTTTTTTTCCGGTGCCTTCCCAGCCGGATCGAAATAGCCCCATTATAGCACACGGTGGTTAAGGCGGGAAAAGTTGATATAAATGAATGAGCTTATTAATTATTTTAAATTTATTAAATTCGTACCAGATTTTTGCTGTAAAAGTTATTTTATTTTGTGCATTAAAATTGATTAAAGTGATTTTTTAATTAAATATTTCTGAAACAATATATTGCCGAATCGGCTGCCTACGGATAAAATATTATCGCCGCTCGGGGAGATGGCCTCAATGTCTCAATGGGGCCACCGTCTGGCAGCACTGCTAAGTTGATAACTGCAAAAAAATATCTAAAGTTATAGGAAGTACATTGCTTCGTGTATGCTATGCTTCGTGTTTTATACTTAAAAAGCTTCCTCTTGAATCACTCTATCTATTAAAAACCCGCTTCAAAATCCGTTGCGTAGTTTTAAAGATTTAAACATACATAGGGACGGACAGACGACAGCGACTTTGTTTTATATTATGTAATGATAGTGATGATGATGATAATGATTTTGCCGCTAAAGGTTGTTGGCAAAAAAATCCATAAACATACTCGTATACGTTTCTTATACTGATACATGCCAAGTACATATCTTCTTTGCTTTGCAATTTAAATTATTTTGAAACGGAGGTTTGTTTATTTAATCCAGGTTGAATAAACTACACAAAAATTAGTAAATCACATAAGCAATGCCAAATATTATTGCCACTAGATAATTTGTTTCATTATAAATCTTATTAATATAATTGTCGATCCGATGGTTTTGAAGGCAACGCAATGATATTTTTAGTAGAACAAAATAAAGTTACTTTCTTTCGGTTTAGACTTTTTCAAATCATTAATGTTGTCATAAATAAACAAACTCATTAGAATAGTATCATGGCGTCGGCTAAGACATCACAACTAGGTAACTAAAATAAATAAAACAGATTCTTTGCAATAAATAGACGTTTACAAAAATAGACGGTTTTGCCAACATTGAGAAGGCCGACACGACAACGCGTTTCGTTGTGTTACCTAAAAATCACTCAACGACACATGTCTAGTACTTAGTACGGATCGCTCCGTTCAGTGTCCGAGCAAGAACAAGCCTAGCTTGAAGCAATCGATCCAACCAAACTACCCCAATCAGGCTGTCCGTGTATAACAAGACTCCCTGACGTATTGAAATTATACATTAATGATCACATATCCAGAAGCACTTGACTAATCAAGTAAAAATCTTAACATCAACTTTTAAAAACGCCAGTAGCGACATCTAGTTATTGATATAACTTTTATTTTTAATTGTCTCATTTTCCAGTGATTGAGACCAGAAACAAGCATTCAAATTTTAAGGAAATGCACAGGAATGGATACTTAACAAATTAAAAAATAAAGAAAATCAACTTGCCTCAAAAAGATTTTTCCTTATGTTCTCGGCACAGAGTTGATGACCCCGGTCATCGTCAATGGGTGGGTGCGGCGGGGCAAAAATCGTTTTTTTGCCAAAAATGATGTAAAAAGGCGGTCACCTGATAGACAACAAGCGATGGAGGTCGGCTATGGATTCAAAACACCGGAAAAATGGGGGAAAAGGGCTCGGAAACCTACCAATTTCTGACCTAACTCCAAAAAAGTTAGGTTAGGTTAGACATGTTTTTTTTTTGCCAAAATGATGTAAAAAGGCGGTCACCTGATAGACAACAAGCGATGGAGGTCGGCTATGGATTCAAAACACCGGAAAAATGGGGGAAAAGGGCTCGGAAACCTACCAATTTCTGACCTAACTCCAAAAAAGTTAGGTTAGGTTAGACATGTTTTTTTTTTTGCCAAAATGATGTAAAAAGGCGGTCACCTGATAGACAACAAGCGATGGAGGTCGGCTATGGATTCAAAACACCGGAAAAATGGGGGAAAAGGGCTCGGAAACCTACCAATTTCTGACCTAACTCCAAAAAAGTTAGGTTAGGTTAGACATTTTTTTTTTTTTTTTTTTTTTTTGCCAAAATGATGTAAAAAGGCGGTCACCTGATAGACAACAAGCGATGGAGGTCGGCTATGGATTCAAAACACCGGAAAAATGGGGGAAAAGGGCTCGGAAACCTACCAATTTCTGACCTAACTCCAAAAAAGTTAGGTTAGGTTAGACATGTTTTTTTTTTTTTTTTTTTTTTTTTTTTTTTTTTTTTTTTTTTTTTTTTTTTTTTTTTTTTTTTTTTTTTTTGCCAAAATGATGTAAAAAAGGCGGTCACCTGATAGACAACAAGCGATGGAGGTCGGCTATGGATTCAAAACACCGGAAAAATGGGGGAAAAGGGCTCGGAAACCTACCAATTTCTGACCTAACTCCAAAAAAAAGTTAGGTTAGGTTAGGTTAGGTTAGGTTCCCCGACGGTCTTGCCTGCGGCGGCTGCCCCTGCGCAGAGCGCCGCCAACAAGAAGAAGGAGAAGAGGAAGGCCAAGAAGGCCCGCCGCGCAGCGGCTGCACAGCCTGCTGCCCGTGGGGCGGTCCCGCGGGTTGCCCCGCGGGCTGACCCTGCGGGGACCCAGCCGCCGGCCCAGGAGGGTGACGGCTGGACCACCGTGACTAGGGGCAGGGGCCCCAGGGCGACGAGGGCCCCCGCGGCTCAGCCGGCTCCACCGGCTGCACCCGCAAAGGCCAAGGGTCGGAGGCCTGTGCGGCCTAAGCTCACTGAGCCATCCAGCGCGGCGGTGGTGGTCTCATTGCTGCCGGAGGCCGTGGAAAGGGGGGTGACCTACGCCCAGGTCCTCCAAAGAGCGGAGGAGCAAGTCAGCCTGGCTGAGCTGGGGATCGAAGGGGGCCTCCGAATCCGCAGCTCAGCAACTGGTTCCAGGCTGATGGAGCTGCCGGGCACCCAGAACGGGGACAAGGCCGACCAGCTGGCCGAAAAGCTGCGTCCGGTCTTGGAGGGGCTGGCCGAGGTCATCCGGCCCGTGAAGTGCGTTGAGGTGCGCATTTCGGGGCTGGGAGACTCGGCCACAAAGGCCGCAGTCGCGGTGGCGGTGGCCAGGGCAGGGAAGTGCGCCCTGACCCTGGTGAAGACGGGGGAAATCCGTCCCGGGCCCGGCGGGGCGGGCACTGTCGTCGTGCGGTGCCCGATCGCCGTCGCCAAGACCTTGTCGGAGGCCGGCAAGGTCCAAGTTGGGTGGAGCGAGGCCGTGGTCCGGGTGATGGACCAGCGCCCGCTAAGGTGCTACCGGTGCCTTGGCATGGGCCACACCCGGCCGACGTGTCCATCCAGGGTGGACCGGGACGGACTTTGCTTTAGGTGCGGCCAGGAGGGCCACAAGTCCTCTGGCTGCACAGCCAAGCCGCGCTGCGCCGTCTGCGCGGACGCTGGACAGCGTGCCGACCACGTCATGGGGGGGAAGTCGTGTAACCCCCCCGTGACCAAAGGTAGAGCGACCGCCGTCGCCTCCACCTCTGCCGGGCGCCCGCAGGCGCAGGAGGAAGCAGACATGTCCTCATGAATAGGTCCGGGCATGTCACCTTCCTCCAGGCGAACGTCAATCGCTCCGCCGGGGCTCAGGACTTGCTGATGCAGTCCATGGCGGAGCGACGAATCGACGTCGCAGTCGCCTGCGAGCCGTATTACGTCCCCTCCCAGGGCCACTGGGCTGGGGACCTTGACGGCGACGTGGCGGTCGTCGTCAGGTCGGACGCTGCCCCGCCCCTCTCGACGATAGAGAGGGGCGAGGGGTTCGTGGTGGCGGGGTGGGGAGAGTACCGTATTGTGGGCGGTTACTTCTCCCCCAACCGACCCCTGGCGGAGTTCGAGACGTATCTCGACTCCGTCCGGGGCGCCTTGGATAGGCTGTCGCCGGGGCCAGTGGTCCTCCTCGGCGACCTTAACGCCAAGTCTGAGGCGTGGGGTAACCCCGCCACGGACGCGAGGGGTAGGGCCCTACAATCTTGGGCCCTACTGGCCGGTCTGTCCCTACTGAACGTAGGGACATCGCAGACATGCGTGCGCCACAACGGCGGATCCGTGGTGGACGTCTCGTTTGCCACGCCCGCCGTCGCGCGCAGAGTCTCCGACTGGCGAGTGGCGGAGGGGGTCGAGACGCTGTCGGACCATCTGTACGTTCTGTTCAGCGTCTCGCCCCTCCCAGGCTTCAGGCCGGCCCGTAGGCGGGCCAGCAGGCTGCCTAGGTGGACCTTGAGCCGGCTCGACGTGGAGCTGGCCAAGGAGGCGGCCATCGTCCAGCGCTGGTCCTCCCCTGCTGTGGGGGCTGGTGCGGACGTGGACGAGCTGGCCGGCCGCATGCGCGCCTCACTCCAAGAGGTGTGCGATGCGGCCATGCCGAGGGTTCGGAGGGGGCACCAGGGACGGGAGCAGGTGTATTGGTGGTCGTCTGAGATCGCGGAGCTCAGGGCGGCCTCCAACGTGGCCCGCCGCCAATACACGCGGTGCGGCCACCGCCTGCGGAACAACCCGTCCCTGGAAGAGTTAAGGGACCGGCTGCGGGGCATCTATCGAGAGGCGAAGATGGCCCTGCAGCTGGCAATCAGTCGGGCCAAGGCCGCTGCCAGGGAGCAGCTGTTGGCGGATCTCGATAGGGATCCCTGGGGGCGACCCTACCGCGCAGCGCGTGACAAGCTGTGCGCGCGGGGAGCCCCCGTCCTGGAGACTCTGCCTCCCGACCTCCTCGAGAGGGTGGTCGGGGAGCTGTTCCCAGCCGCGGCCCATCACTCTCCGCCGGTGATGTCGCCGCCGTCTCGCCAGGTGGCTGGCGGGGACGACGATGTCCCGCTGGTCACCGAGTCGGAGATGGAGACGGCGCTGGCCCGACTGCGGGCCAAGAAGACGGCCCCCGGGCCTGACGGTGTCCCGGGCCGCGTGGTGTGCGTGGCCTCGGAGTTCCTTGGGGAGGGGCTTCGGGGACTGTTCGACAGGTGCCTTCTGTCCGGACGGTTCCCGAAGCTCTGGAGGGAGGGGAGGCTATGCCTCCTCAAGAAGGAAGGCCGGCCGGAGGACTCCCCCTCCGCGTACCGGCCCATCGTGCTTCTGGACGAGGCGGGCAAACTGTTCGAGAGGGTCCTCGCTGCCCGTCTCGTCCAGCACCTTGAGGGAGTGGGACCGGGGCTCAGCCCGGTCCAGTTCGGCTTCAGGGCGGGGCGGTCGACGATCGACGCGCTCGACGCCCTGAGGCGCCTCCGCGAGGAGGCGGTGGAGGAGGGGGAAGTGGTCCTGGCGGTGTCGCTCGACATCGCCAATGCGTTCAACAGCCTCCCCTTCGAGACGCTCGAGGAGGCACTTCGGTACCATGAGGTGCCTCCTTATCTCGGGAGGCTGCTGAGCGCATACCTCCGGGACCGCGAGGTCCTGTGGGAGGGAGCGGACGGCCGCATTCAGCGGCGGACGGTAAATTGCGGTGTTCCGCAGGGCTCGGTTCTAGGCCCTGTCCTGTGGAACATCGGATACGACTGGTTGCTCAGGATGCCGCTACTGCCCGGGGTGGGGCTGCTCTGCTACGCAGACGACACCCTCATCACGGCCAGGGGCGGCACCTTCGCCGAGGCGGCGAGGAGAGCAACGGTCGCGACGTCGCTGGCTGCGGACCGGATCGGCATGCTGGGCCTGAGGGTCTCCCTCCCGAAGACGGAGGCCCTCCTCCTCCACGGGCCACGCCGGGGTCCCCCTCGCGGTGCGAGCATCACCGTGGGGGGGACGGTGATAGAGCTGCGGGCCCAGATGAAGTATCTGGGCCTGCACCTGGACGGTCGGTGGAGCTTCGGGGCCCACTTCCAACAGATGGCCCCGAGGCTCATACGGTCGGCCGCCGCCCTGGGCAGGCTGCTGCCCAACGTCGGCGGCCCGGGCTCCGTCTGCAGGCGCCTGTACTCCGGCATCATCCGGAGTATGGCCCTGTACGGAGCCCCCGTCTGGGTCGGAGCCCTCACCGCTCGCAACAGGGCCCTTCTGCGGAGGCCGCAGAGGGTCATAGCGGTGAGGGCGATCCGGGCTTACCGCACGGTGTCGTGGACGGCTGCCACGCTGCTCGCCGGGGACCCACCCTGGGAGCTCCAGGCGGAGGTGCTGGCGGCCGTCTACAGGTACCGTGCGGCACGGAGGGAGGAGGGAGCGCTGCCCCTCCTCGACGGTGGTGGTGCAAGGCGGGTCAGGGACAGAGCGCGAGAGGCCCTGATCCGCCACTGGGAGGAGGATTTGGGGTCCCCAGCCGCCGGGCTGGCGACGGTGGAGGCGGTCCGCCCCCACCTAGATCGCTGGCTGTCTCGGCGGCACGGGACCCTAACCTACAGGTTGGTGCAGGTGCTTACCGGGCATGGCTGCTTCGGTAAGTACCTGCATCAAATCGCGGGCCGGGAGCCGACGCCGGTCTGCCACGAGTGTGGCGCGCCAGTCGACACGGCGCGCCACACGGTGGAGGAGTGTGCCGCCTGGGTGACCGAGAGGCGGGCCCTGGCGGCACGGGTCGGAGGAGACCTCTCGCTGTCGAGCCTTATCGGACGGATGCTCGACAGCGAGGAGGGGTGGGAAGCAATGGCCTCCTTCTGCGAGGACGTCATGTCGCAGAAGGAGGCCGCGGAGCGGGTCAGGGAGGAAGACGTCCTGGCCGACCCGCGCCGCAGACGGAGGCCGGGGAGGAGGAGGCGACTGTACGCCCACCTCCTTCCCCCGCCATAGAGGCCGGTGGTGGGTCGGGGGACCCGCCACCGACGAAAGCCTCGATGACTGAGGGCGTCCCAGTGTACCGGGGCGCCCTCCCTGATAGTCGCTTGCCCGCATAGCGGGCACCTCGTCGGGGCGTCAACGTCGACTGCGCTCGCGCGAACCGTTGGCGCCCCAAGCGTGCCGTGTGAGGGTATACCGCTGGGGTTTTAGTGGGTATACGGGTTCTGTCCCGGGAGTCCCACATAATCACCGACCTCTCCCCCGGGGGGCGGTGGTATGCGTAACGCATTTCCCCAGCGAAACCAAAAAAAAAAAAAAAAAAAAAAAGGTTAGGTTAGGTTAGGTTAGGTTCCCCCTCGACTGTGCTGCCACCTTGCTGTGGTGAGGGGGCTTGAGTGCCTCAATGATCCGTGGGGCCATACCGGCCAGGGCCTCCCATGCCGGGCGGGCCCACGGGGAGAGGTGAGACGAAGAGCGGCACCCAGCGTCGTGGCGGGTTGCGGCTCCGGGGACTCCTCTGTCCTCAGAGCTGCCTTGCGAGTCGTAAACCGCTGCGGCGCACCATGAGGTCCTCGGGTTGGCGCTCAACTTAGTTGGCCGTCAAACCGAGTCCTCACTCAACGCCCTTGGGTTGTCGAAAACCCGAGGGCTGACGGGCCTCCTTCTGCGGGGCCGATGTCGCAGAAGGGGGCAGCGGGGCGGGTCGCCAGGGAGGGAGCTCCGGGTGACCCGCGCCGCGGACGGAGGCAGGGGTGGAGGGTGGTTCGTGACGGTTCGGGCCCCTTCTGCCCTCGCCTAGGAGGCCGGTGGTGGTTCGGGGGAGCCACCACCGACGAAAGCCTCGATGACTGAGGGCGTCCCAGTGTACCGGGACGCCCTCCCTGATAGTCGCTTGCCCGCGTTGCGGGCACCACGCTGGGGCGTCACAGTAGAATGCGTCTACGCGAACTTGTGGCGCCCCAAGCGCGTCGTGTGTGGGTATGCCGCTGGGGTTTTAGTGGGTAAACGACTGGGTAGACGACCCTTGTCGGAGTCCCACATAATCACCGACCTTTCCCCCGGGGTGCGGTGGTATGCATAAAGCATTTCCCCAGCGAAAACAAAAAAAAAAAAAAAAAAAAAAAAAAAAAAGGTTAGGTTAGGTTGCTCCCCCCCTCGACTGTGCTGCCACCTTGCTGTGGTGAGGGGGCTTGAGTGCCTCAATGATCCGTGGGGCCATACCGGCCAGGGCCTCCCATGCCGGGCGGGCCCACGGGGAGAGGTGAGACGAAGAGCGGCACCCAGCGTCGTGGCGGGTTGCGGCTCCGGGGACTCCTCTGTCCTCAGAGCTGCCTTGGGAGTCGTAAACCGCTGCGGCGCACCATGAGGTCCTCGGGTTGGCGCTCAACTTAGTTGGCCGTCAAACCGAGTCCTCACTCAACGTCCTCGGGTGGGCGCCGGCCGAGGGCTGACGCACCTCCTCTGCGGGGCCGTATGCCGCAGAAGGGGGCTGCGGGACGGATCGCCGGTGCGCTGCGGTAGATTGGGGCTGCGGGGACTTGGGTGGATGGGGACCCTGTCCCCAGTGTCTCGCTGCGAGCCCTGGACGGGGGCTCCGGGGACCTGGGTTGACGGTGGACCCTGTCCTAAGGGTTTCCCTGCGGGCCCTGGACGGCTGCGGTGCGCCGGTGTCCTCTGGTTGGCGCCGGCCCGAGGGCTGACGGGCCTCCTTCTGCGGGGCCGATGTCGCAGAAGGGGGCAGCGGGGCGGGTCACAAGGGAGGGAGCTCCGGGTGACCCGCGCCGCGGACGGAGGCGGGGGTGGAGGGGGGTCCGTGACGATGTGGGCCCCCTTCTGCCCTCGCCTAGGAGGCCGGTGGTGGTTCGGGGGAGCCACCACCGACGAAAGCCTCGATGACTGAGGGCGTCCCAGTATACCGGGACGCCCTCTCTGATAGTCGCTTGCCCGCGTTGCGGGCACCACGCCGGGGCGTCACAGTAGAATGCGTTTACGCGAACTTGTGGCGCCCCAAGCGCGTCGTGTGAGGGTATGCCGCTGGGGTTTTAGTGGGTAAACGACTCTTGGGTAGACGACCCTTGTCGGAGTCCCACATAATCACCGACCTTTCCCCCGGGGTGCGGTGGTATGCATAAAGCATTTCCCCAGCGAAACCAAAAAAAAAAAAAAAAAAAAAAAAAAAAAAGGTTAGGTTGGTCCAGGCGGAGGTGCTGGCGGCCGTCTACAGGTACCGTGCGGCACGGAGGGAGGAGGAAGCGCTGCCCCTCCTCGACGGTGGTGGTGCAAGGCGGGTCAGGGACAGAGCGCGAGAGGCCCTGATCCGCCACTGGGAGGAGGATTTGGGGTCCCCAGCCGCCGGGCTGGCGACGGTGGAGGCGGTCCGCCCCCACCTAGATCGCTGGCTGTCTCGGCGGCACGGGACCCTAACCTACAGGTTGGTGCAGGTGCTTACCGGGCATGGCTGCTTCGGTAAGTACCTGCATCAAATCGCGGGCCGGGAGCCGACGCCGGTCTGCCACGAGTGTGGCGCGCCAGTCGACACGGCGCGCCACACGGTGGAGGAGTGTGCCGCCTGGGTGACCGAGAGGCGGGCCCTGGCGGCACAGGTCGGAGGAGACCTCTCGCTGTCGAGCCTTATCGGACGGATGCTCGACAGCGAGGAGGGGTGGGAAGCAATGGCCTCCTTCTGCGAGGACGTCATGTCGCAGAAGGAGGCCGCGGAGCGGGTCAGGGAGGAGGACGTCCTGGCCGACCTGCGCCGCAGACGGAGGCCGGGGAGGAGGAGGCGACTGTACGCCCACCTCCTTCCCCCGCCATAGAGGCCGGTGGTGGGCCGGGGGACCCGCCACCGACGAAAGCCTCGATGACTGAGGGCGTCCCAGTGTACCGGGACGCCCTCTCCGATAGTCGCTTGCCCGCGTAGCGGGCACCTCGTCGGGGCGTCAACGTCGACTGCGCTCGCGCGAACCGTTGGCGCCCCAAGCGTGCCGTGTGAGGGTATACCGCTGGGGTTTTAGTGGGTATACGGGTTCTGTCCCGGGAGTCCCACATAATCACCGACCTCACCCCCGGGGGGCGGTGGTATGCGTAATGCATTTCCCCAGCGAAACCAAAAAAAAAAAAAAAAAAAAAAAAGGTTAGGTTAGGTTAGGTTAGGTTTGTTTTGTTCCCCCCCGATTTGTGCTGCCACCTTGCCGTGGTGGGGGGGCTTGAGTGCCTCAAGGATCCGTCGGGGCCATACCGGCCAGGGTCACCCATGCCGGGCGGGCCCGCGGGGAGAGGTGAGACGAAGAGCAGCGCTACCTTTTATAAAGTATTTATTGTTTTCGTTTTTGTTTCGTTTTGGTTTTGTTTTTGATTTTGCTTTTGTTCGTATATATTCTGTCTTTTGGTTTGGTTTTGTTTTGGTTGTTTTTCTTCGTTTTGTTTTGTTGTATTCTTTATTCTTTCCTATCATATGTATTTTTCTTTCGTCTTCTTTTTCACGACGTTTTGGGAGGAGTAAAAAAAAACCATGGAAAGACGCGCATTTGAAAATAGTCCCCGGGCGGGTCCCAGCTCGACTTTGTCAGCTGGGGAATCCCGTACTGTCGCTCCTTCGGGGGTGGCAGTCTGCCCCTCGTACTACGGGGGGGGCACAAATCGCGAAACTGCCGCAAAGGGTAGCAAGGGAGAGGCCAGCGAGCCGAAATTACAACAATTTATAGAGGTAGCCGGACGAGACGGCGTTGTATATCGTTTTCCGGGCGATCGAGTGCCGGATGCGATTTCGGAAGAGGACGACGTAATCGTCGTAGAGGAGAAGGAGAGGTCGGACGGAGGGGTGCGCCGAACATCTGGCCCCCAAAGGGACACCAAGGGACGCTTTGCGTCGTCCCGGTCTGCCTCCCCATTACCGGCTGTACAGCCGAAGGGAAAGACAAAGACTCCGGTGGTGGTCCTTGAGGACATCCTCAGGCCCACATCGCCACGGACGTTGGACATGGTACGCACTGCGCGTGACCTCGGGCTGGAAATGTCGACAGATGGAGAGTCCGTCTACGACTCGGACTCGGAATATGGGGGCCCGCTGCGGAGAGCCGGCAGTAAGAGACGTCTGGACTCTGACGACGACCTTGCTGCCGAGGCCGCAGAGAAGGTCCCCAGGGTGGACGAGTCTCCGAGAGGTCGGGGTCGGCCGCCCACAACCGGGCAGCACGTGGGCAAGTGGCAGGCCAAGAAGGAGCAGCTGGCTGCCAAAAAAGCCCTGGAACCGGATGAGACACGGGAGCTGAGGGAGAGGCCCCCCGCAGAGCCTCCTGCGGCAAAGCCTCCCAAGGCTAAACCTGTATACAGGCCCGACCAGAACCCGCATGGTCTAGTCGGGTCTGACCTGGAAAGGAGGATGGGAGAAGAAGTCAGGAACATCCTAGAGGTTGCCAGAACATCCGGCAACCTCAAAGGAACCTGCATTAAAAGGCTGAAGGAAGCCGCAGCCTTCATGGAGGGAGCGACGGAGGTCCTCATTCGGCGGTCTGCCAATGAGGAAGTCGCTATGCTCCGCTCCCAGAATAGAAGACTGCGGGAAGAAAACAAAGAGTACCGCCGTAATAACGCGGAACTCATGAAAAGGATGGACGACCTCGAGGCGGAGGTCGAGAAGCTTAAAAAGAAGCCAGGAAGAGGGAAGAAGTCGAGCTGTTCCTGTGTGTCCTCCGGCGCACAGACATATACCGAAATTCCCATGATTGTGGAACGAAGACCGAACCCGGTGTCGGCTGAGGTGGAGGCGGCCCTGAAGGCCCTCGGGGTCATACCCAAGTACGCCACTGAATATAACGTGTCGGACGATTTCCGGGACATGCGGCACTTGCCCCGCGTGCCCCCGGAGCTCCAGGAGGCTCTCTTCGGAGGTCCGGAGCCCCCGGCGCCCCCGGCGCCCGAGTGCGCCCCGGCGCCCTTCAGGTCCTCTGAGACCAATGCGCGCCACGAGGCTTCTGTGCCCTTGGCGCCTTCAAGGAAGAAGACTGCTGGCAGTGCCCCAGCCGCCACATCACCGGCGGTGGAGGGCCCTGCCAAGAAGAAAAAGACACGGAAGAAGAAGAGCCTCGCGGCTCAGCGCGTCCCCGACGCCGAACTGCTGGACATGGAGTCCATCCCGGTGCGGGGAGACTGGCAGACTGTGGGCCCACGAAAGGGCCCCAAGAAGAAGGCTGCGGCTACGCCAAAGCCACGGGAAGAGGCTCGTAAGGCGACGCCGGCCAAGCCAAAGATCCGGGCTCAACAGCTCCGGGTCCCACGGACGTCGGCGATCGTAATCACGCTGCAGCCTGGCGGAGTGGAAAAGGGCCTCCACTACGCCAAGGTGATAAATACGGCTGCGGCACAGATACAATGGGCAGAACTGGGGCTTCCGCGCCCCCTATGCAAGCCGACGGTAGCGGATGGGCGCAAGCTGCTCATCCCACCTGGGGAGGGCAGCGAGGCGAAGGCCGACTTACTGGCCTCCAAGCTGCGGGAGATCTTCAGCGCGGAGGAGCTGAAGGTCTCTCGACCGGTGAAGACGGCGGAGCTCGGCATCTCTCTCCTGGATGACTCTGTCACCAGGGAGATGATCGCCGAAGCTATAGCCGAAAAGGGCAGGTGTGACGCCGCACAAGTCAAGTGCGGCGAGATCAAAAAAGGCCCGCAGAACATGGGCAAGGTGTGGGTGCGGTGCCCGGTGTCGGCGGCCAAGGTGGTTGCGCGCGATCGCCTGGCTGTGGGCTGGTCGTCGGCCCGGGTCGAGCTGCTGGGGGCAAGGCCCCTACAGTGCTTTAAGTGCCTTAAGTATGGGCACACCCTGGCTCTATGTCAGGAGGGAGGAGACGGCAGCGGTCTATGTTATCGCTGCGGTCAAGCCGGCCATATCGCAGCGACGTGCAGCGAAAAGCCGCACTGCGTGGCATGTGCGGCGGCCGGCAAAGCGGCAGATCACCGCGGGGGCAGGAGCCAGTGCCTTGCGGCTAAGCGCCGTGGGGCGCGAGAGGCTACAGGGGCCAGCGCAGCCAAGCCGCGGCCCCCCCCGTCCTCAGCCCTCCAAGAAGAGGGCCGGGAGGAGGATGGACACGGATTGTCCATCCTAAAGCCATGGGTAAGGCGGCGGGCGTGGGAATTCCCGTCGCCTGTAAAAGCCCTAGGGTAGAAGTGGCAGCGCCATTCTGACTGGCGCGCCACAAATTCCGGCAGAGAGCGGCTATCACGCGCCGCTCCAAGTGGGAAGAGGTCCCGCGAGGGACCAGCGCCTGCTGGGTTGAGAGTGGAGATACTTTGGCCCCACGTCAACTCCCCAGCAGGCCGGGCCGGAATCGAGGGGTTTAGTGAGTAGGAGTCTCACATAACCCGGCTGTCTCCCACGCGGCCGGGTACCCATGATGGGTTCCCCTCGTTAAAAAAAAAAAAAAAAAAAAAAAAAAAAAAAAAAAAAAGGTTTGTTTTGTTTGTTTAAAATTCCAAATTATCTAAAAGCAGCCACTTCTTTTCTTTTGTTTTGGTTATTTCTTGTTTTGGTTTGATTGTCGTTTTGGTCTGTTATTTTCTTCTATCTTTTATTTATCTGTTTTGTTTTTTGTTTGATGACGGAGGTGTTTAATGAAACAACATGGAAGCAAGCAGTTTTAAATGTGGTCCCCGGGCGGGTCCCAGTTCGCCGGTGGCGGCTGGGGAATCCCGCACCGCCTCGCCCTCGGGTGAGGCGGTCTGCCCCTCGTACTACGGGGGGGGCAAAAACTGCTTCACGCCAAACGCTCGCGCGAGGCGTGGTAGAGGTGACGGAAAGGGCCGGAAGGAGGTACCAAAGGGAGGGCGCCGTATGCCTGCCCCCCTTAGGGACGAGAAGGGGCGGTTTGTTTCTTCCCGGCCCGCGGTGTACTCGGAGCCGCCCAAGGAGAGGACGCCAGAGCAGCTACGAAGGTCGCTGATTGAGCCCCTGACCGGGCTTCAGGAGGAGTTGGACATAATGGTCCTCACTGACCTCGACGAGTTCGGCGACTGCGAGGGTCGCAGTCAGTCAGAATCGGAGGTCAGTGACTCTGAGGTGCGGAGAGCCGTTCAGCGTCGTCTGAGTATTATAGACGACGCTCAGTTCGAGGCCGCCGAACAGAGTCCACAGGCTGAGGTGCCCAGGAAGGGCAGAGGACGGCCACCCACTGACGCCGATTATGCCGCCATGTGGACGGCCAAGAAGGAGTTGGCGGCAGCAGTGCGCCGCTTTGAGGAGGAGGACGCAAGAGCCGCGGAGGAGCGGGTAAATCGCCAGACCTCCGCCTCTGATAGTGTGTCGTCGCTGAGGTCAGACAGGTCTGTCCAGGTCGGTAGGGTGGTGGACAGCGAGGACCTCAACACGGTCGGGTTAAAGGAGAGGCTCGATACTGCCGTGGCCAAGATACGGGGAGTGGCGGGTATCTCCAAGGGCCTCAAGGGTACCTGTGTACGGGACCTGAAGGATGCCGCGTCTTCTTTTGCGGAGATTGCGGGCATCCTTCTGAAGCGCACCGAGTCGGAGGAGGTCGCAAAGCTGAGGGCGCAGTACAGCACTCTCCAAGACCAGATGGTGGCGCTGGAGAGGAAGTATGCGGAGCAGACTCGCATCACTGATGGCCTGCGGGGTCGGCTAGCGAAGGCGGAAGCGACTAGGGGTGAGGCGAACTCCTGCCCCCCTAGCGCACAGGCAACCGCACCTAGCACTTTTGACGTGCAGGCCGTCGTGAGGGAGACTCTGGCCCAAATCGAGGCCAGATATGAGGCTCGTTTCCGGGCAATCGAGAGCCATTTGCCGCAGGTTAATCCGGCGTCCCTGGACGAAGTACGCCCTGCGGTAAAGACGGCAAAGAGGAAGGCTGGGGCAAAAACGAGGGTCGTGCCAGCCGCTACAACATCTGCGGCTCCAGCTACCTCTAAGCCCAAGAGAAGGAAGAGGCCGAGTCTAGCGGCTCAACGGGCCCCGGATGCGGAGTGTGATATAGTCACGCCCGCCCCCGCGAGAGAGGAAGTCAGCGTGAGTCAGCGGACGGTGCCCGTAAGGGTGCCTCCAAAAGCTGACAAACGGCAGCCGTCGTCAAGGCGTAAGCCCAAAGCCTCGCGGCCGCAGGCACCGCGCATGGCGGCGGTTGTCCTTACTCTGTTGCCAGGTGCTGCGGAGAAGGGCATCGGGTATGCCCAGCTCATAAGGAGGGCTAAGGAGCACGTCTCGCTCCAAGAGATGGGCCTTCGGAGACCCACATTCAGGGAGGCTGCCACGGGGGCGTTAATGATGGAGGTGGAGGATGCGGCTAAGGCAGATACCCTGGCTGCCAAACTGAAGGAGGTGTTCGGGCCGGAGATTCTTCGGGTGGCGCGGCCGGTCAGATCGGCAGAACTGCGCCTCCACGGCCTGGACCCCTCCGTCACGGAGGAGGAAGTCGCGGCGGCCGTTGCGAGCGTTGGGAAATGCGATGCAGCGGCCGTCAAGTGCGGCAAAATCTGGCGCGGGCGTCGCGCGGGTATGGGCACTGTATGGGTACGGTGCCCCGCGATCGCAGCTCAGCTGGTCGCTCGCGACCCTCGCTTGGGGATTGGGTGGTCAGCCGCCAGGGTGGAGGTGCTAAAGCAGCGGCCCCGAATGTGCTACCGGTGCTTTGAAACCGGCCACGTCGGGGCATGCTGCACTAGCGACAGAGACCGAGCGGGTCTCTGTTACAGGTGCGGGCTCGAGGGCCATAAAGCCGCAGAATGCAGTGCCAAGCCGCGCTGCATTGTCTGCGCCGAGAGGGGCCGGGAGGCAAACCACAGGTGCGGCATTGGCTGCACTGTGCAAAAGCCCAAACCGCCGGAAAAGCCGGTGGGGTAGATGCGAGTGGGTGCACAACCCACTTGCAACGTGGTTGGGGTCCTAGGACCATCCCTTAAAGAGCTGCGGTGAAATTGGGCCCGTGGCTTCAATTAGGGTAGGAGGAAATTTAAAAAAAAAAAAAAAAAAAAAGGTTAGGTTAGGTTAGGTTAGGTTAGGTTGGGCGGGTGGAAGGGGAAGTCACAGAGGCTACTGGTAAGACCTGGTGACTTCGTCTTTCACCGTACTCCATTGTCTTTCCCGGCAATGTGAGGGGTGTTGGTCTTGGGTGGAGCACTACTGTTGCGTCGAAACCCAAGGCAAGTGTGGTTGTTATCCTGCTCGTGGTTGCCGCCTGCTTTTGGTCTGGCCCTTCTGGACAGACGTAGCCGAAACAGCCATGCGCCTTCCCGTCTTAATTCTCCACTTCCCTCCTTTCCCTTACCCTGTTTCCTGTCGTTCCGAGTCCTCATTTAATTTATTTTAACACTATCTTTTTGTTGTTTTGTTGTTGTTATACTTCGTTTTGTTTGTTTGTTTTGGTTTTGTTTTGTTTTGTTTGTTTGTTTTGGTTTTGTTTATTTGTTTTGTTTTGTTTCGTTCGTTTTGTTTGTTGTTTGTTTGTCTTGGTTTTGTTTTGTTTGTTTCATTAACTTTTCTGTCTTTTTGTTTGTTTCTTTGTCTTTTCGTCTCTTCGGGTTTGCGGCTCCCGGGGTTCCTCGGGGGTCCGCAGGGGTGGGTGTGTTTAGGGCGACGTTTCGGAGAAGGAATAGCAATATGGACAAGCGCGATTATGAAACTATTCCCCGGGCGGGTCCCAGTTCGCCGGTGGCGGCTGGGGAATCCCGCACCCCTGCGCCTAACAGTGCGGGGGTCTGCCCCACGTTATACGGGGGGGGCAGTAACCGCGTGACTCCGTCTGCTGCAGCAGACGTTGAGAGGAGGAGGGCCACCGTGCCGAAATTACCATTCATAGAAGTAGCCGGAAGGGACGGCGTAATATATCGCTTCCCTGGAGATCGAGTGCCGGATGCAATATCCACGGATGACGAGGTGGTCGTCGTGGAGGAGAAGGAGAGGGTGGACAAAGGGGTGCGCCGAACACCTGGCCCCCGAAGGGATGAAAGAAGAAAGAAAGAAAAATGGTTTATTCAGTACAATTTACCTTTTAAACAATCTATAATTACTTAAGCACTAGTATAAATTGCGCTGAAACGGCGCTGGTTCAGCATATGCCAGACGGAATGCCTGGCGCTGGTTTTCAACCAGGCCTATACCGACTAATTATGGATGACAAGGGTCGCTTTCTGTCGTCCCGGTCTGCCTCCCCATGCTCGGCTTCTAAGCCGAAGGAAGGAGGAAAGGCTCCGGTGGTGGTCCTCCAGGACTGCCTCAGGCCTGGAACGCCCCGGAGCGTAGAACGGTTGAGACGAGAACGGGAGCTAGGTCTCGACATGTTGACGTCCGGCGACGAGGACGTCGAGTTCCTGTCCGATTCGGACTGTTCTCTGCGGAGAGCCAGCAGCAAGCGTCGTCTGGACGTCGAAGACGACGCTGCTGCCGAGGCCGCAGAGAAGGTGCCCCGGATTGAGAAGGTGCCCAAAAGGAGTAAGGCCAAGAAGGCCAGCGCCAGGTTGGAGGATGTTCCCGAGGGTAACACCTCGGATGAGCCCTCAGAAGACGCCCCAAGAGGGCGCGGAAGACCGCCCACCACAGGTCAACACGTCGGCCTGTGGCGTAAGAAGAAGGAGAGGGAGGCGGCCCTCGAGGAGGAACGGGAGAGGCAGGAGTTCGAGGCCCGGTGGGGCCCGCTCCAGCCCCAAGCTCCCAGTGCTGAGAGGCTGGAGCAGCAGGACCGCGAGGACCGCGAGGTCCGGGAGGCGGACGAGCGCGCTGCGGAGCAGGGAGTCGCTCCCAGCAGGCTCTACCAGCCGGTGCGCGACGCTGATGTGGATGACATGAACGGGGTCGAGCTGGCCCGAACCGTCCACAACAGCGTCGTCAATATCAGAGAGGGCATTAAAAGCTCAAAGAATTTGAAAGGGACGGTGATCCGGGAGGTTAAGGACAGCCTGGGCGCAATTTTGGACGCAACGGAGGTGCTGATGCGCCGCACGGAGTCAGGGGAAGTGGCTCTGTTGCGGGCGCAAGTCACAACCCTCGCAGACCAGATGAGGGACATGGAGCTGCAGAGCGCCGAACAGAGGCGCACGATAGACGGGCTGCGCACTCGGCTCACTAAGGCCGAGGCAGCCCGTATCGAGAAGAGCATACGCCCCTCTACTACAACAGAGGGGCTAGACGTCCAGCTCGTCAGTAGGACGATCATGACCCAGGTGGGTGGCATGCTAAACGCCCGCCTGGAGGAGATCGAGCGCCGACTTCCCCCGGCGCCGAGTATGCGCCCGCCTCTCGCGTCGGACGCTGCCCGGGCCCCAGTGGCTGAGGCGGCCGGAATCGAGAGGCCGGCGAAGAAAAAGAAGAAGGGAGCCATACTGGCTGCCCCGGTGAGGAGAGAGGTCGGGCCGACGGCACCAACCGTCCCTGCCCAAGCCGCCACAACATCTGCGGCTCCGACCCTCTCCAAAGGTCAGAAGAGGAGGCTAAAGAGGAAGAGCCTCGCGGCGCAGAGAGCGCCCGACGCGGAACACGCGGACGTCGCGCCTTCTGTGGCGGACGTCGCGCCCGCCCCAGTCCTAGAGGGCTGGAATGTGGTGGTCCGGAGAGGGGCCACCAAGAAGGCAGTTCGGCCTCCTCAGCCGCAACCCGCCAGCAGGCAGCCGCCGGCACAGCGGAAGCCCAAAGCCTCGCGGCTGCGGGCACCACGCACGTCGGCGGTTACTCTCACGCTGCTGCCGGGAGCCGCTGAGGAGAATCTCAACTTTGGTGGGGTCCTGCGCAAGGTCAGGACCCAGATGCCTGAGGAGGAGTTTGTGGCGCTGAAGCCCACGTTTAGGGAGGCGGCTACGGGAGCGCTCATTATAGAGCTCCCCGATGCCCAAAAGGCGGACGCCCTCGCCTCTAAGTTTAGAGAGGCGTTTGGGCCAGAGGTGCTTCGTGTGGCGCGGCCGGTCAAGTCGACCGAGCTGCGCCTACACGCGTTGGATCCCTCTGTGGTGGAGGAGGAGGTCGTTTCGGCCGTCGCGAGCGCCGGTGGGTGCGATGCGGCGGCCGTCAGGTGCGGCCCCATAAGACGGTCGAGCCGGTCGGGCCTAGGCACGGTGTGGGTGCGTTGCCCGACGGCGGCCGCAAAGACGATCGCTCGAGGGCGTCTCGCGATCGGGTGGTCGGCGGCCAGAGTGGAAGTCCTGCGGCAGCGGCCCCGGATGTGTTACCGGTGTCTCGAGACCGGTCACGTCGGGGCCTGCTGCAAGTCTGAGCAGGACCGGAGCAGTCTCTGCTACCAGTGCGGTGTAAGCGGTCATAAGGCCGTCGACTGCAGTGCGCCTGCGCGCTGTGTAGTCTGCGAGGGAGAGGGTCGAGATGCTAATCACCGGTGCGGCCGGGTTAGCTGTCTCGGCCCCAAAAAGCGTAAGCCGCCAGGGGAGGCGGCTGCGCAGGTCCGGATGGACACTTAGTCCGTCCGCGACCCGAGTGGGGTCCGTTCTGTCCGGGCCAACTCGCGGCGGAGTGCGTAGGCGCTCGTAGGGTCGTGGCCTTCAATGGCCAAGCCAGGTGGGCACAGGGGCAACTGGTGCAATTAGGTCCCAAACGCCCCTCCACTGGGACGCGAGACCGGAGGAGTTTTAGTGGGTAGGGGGGCGCCCTCATCCCTAAAGGGCGTCTTCGAGTCTCCACATACCCCGGTCGCCTTCCATCTTCAGACCGGGGACCCGTAAAAAGGGTTTCTCCTCCGCCCAAAAAAAAAAAAAAAAAAAAAAAAGGTTAGGTTAGGTTAGGTTCCCCCTCGACTGTGCTGCCACCTTGCTGTGGTGAGGGGGCTTGAGTGCCTCAATGATCCGTGGGGCCATACCGGCCAGGGCCTCCCATGCCGGGCGGGCCCACGGGGAGAGGTGAGACGAAGAGCGGCACCCAGCGTCGTGGCGGGTTGCGGCTCCGGGGACTCCTCTGTCCTCAGAGCTGCCTTGGGAGTCGTAAACCGCTGCGGCGCACCATGAGGTCCTCGGGTTGGCGCTCAACTTAGTTGGCCGTCAAACCGAGTCCTCACTCAACGTCCTCGGGTTGGCGCCGGCCGAGGGCTGACGCACCTCCTCTGCGGGGCCGTATGCCGCAGAAGGGGGCTGCGGGACGGATCGCCGGTGCGCTGCGGTAGAGTGGGGCTGCGGGGACTTGGGTGGATGGGGACCCTGTCCCCAGTGTCTCGCTGCGAGCCCTGGACGGGGGCTCCGGGGACCTGGGTTGACGGTGGACCCTGTCCTAAGGGTTTCCCTGCGGGCCCTGGACGGCTGCGGTGCGCCGGTGTCCTCTGGTTGGCGCCGGCCCGAGGGCTGACGGGCCTCCTTCTGCGGGGCCGATGTCGCAGAAGGGGGCAGCGGGGCGGGTCACAAGGGAGGGAGCTCCGGGTGACCCGCACCGCGGACGGAGGCGGGGGTGGAGGGGGGTCCGTGACGATGCGGGCCCCTTCTGCCCTCGCCTAGGAGGCCGGTGGTGGTTCGGGGGAGCCACCACCGACGAAAGCCTCGATGACTGAGGGCGTCCCAGTATACCGGGACGCCCTCTCTGATAGTCGCTTGCCCGCGTTGCGGGCACCACGCCGGGGCGTCACAGTAGAATGCGTTTACGCGAACTTGTGGCGCCCCAAGCGCGTCGTGTGAGGGTATGCCGCTGGGGTTTTAGTGGGTAAACGACTCTTGGGTAGACGACCCTTGTCGGAGTCCCACATAATCACCGACCTTTCCCCCGGGGTGCGGTGGTATGCATAAAGCATTTCCCCAGCGAAACCAAAAAAAAAAAAAAAAAAAAAAAAAGGTTAGGTTAGGTTAGGTTAGGTTAGGTTAGGTTAGGTTCCCCCCCGATTTGTGCTGCCACCTTGCCGTGGTGGGGGGGCTTGAGTGCCTCAATGATCCGTGGGGCCATACCGGCCAGGGCCTCCCATGCCGGGCGGGCCCACGGGGAGAGGTGAGACGAAGAGCAGCGCTACCTTTTATAACTTATATATTGTTTTATTTTGGTTTTGTTTGTTTTGTTTTGGTTTCGTATATATTTCTGTCTTTTGGTTTTGTTTTGTTTTTGGTTGTTTTCTTCGTTTGTTTTGGTTTTATTGTCTTATTCTTTTCTATCGTATATAATTCTTTTTCGCCTTCTTTTTCACGACGTTTTGGATGGGAGCAACAAATATGGCAAGTCGCGCATTTGAAAATAGTCCCCGGGCGGGTCCCAGCTCTGCTGGGGAATCCCGTACTGTCGCTCCTTCGGGGGTGGCAGTCTGCCCCTCGTACTACGGGGGGGGCACAAATCGCGAAACTACCGCAAAGGGTAGAGTGGACGGAGTTAGAGCCGAAACGGCGAAACTACAGGGATGTGTGGCCGGTACTGACGGCGGAGTAAGGAACAAGGAGGGGAGCCGAACACCTGCACCCCCCCTTAGGGATGATAAGGGTCGATTCAGTTCGCCCCGACCCGGTTCGGAGTGCTCGAACAAGAGCACAGGGTCAAAGACAGGGAAGGAGAGAGCCCCGGTTGTTGTCCTCGAGGACTTTCGGCGCCCGTGTGCGCGAAAGACCCTCGATAACATCGAGGAGATTGAGGAGATGTTGGGCGGAGAAGTGTCCGATCTGGACTCCGACGACTACATGTCGGGGTCAGAATGCAGCGTTGGGCCTATACGGAGAGCCGGCAGCAAGCGTCGTCTGGACGCCGACGACGACGTCGCTGCCGAGGCCGTAGAAAAGGTCCCGCGAGTGGAAGAGGCCCCAAGAGGCCGAGGACGGCCCCCCACTACCGGCAAACATGTCGGTAAGTGGCAGGCCAAGAAGGAGGCAAAGGAGGCTGCCAGACGGGCGGCCCTTACCCCGGAGCAGAGGTGGGCGGAGGACGAGGCCGAACGCAGGGAGCGTGAGGCCGAGGCCGCCGGCTACAACGAGCCCGCACTCAGGTTACACCGGAATGCGGTTGACCTTGCTGGGGTCCAGCTCGATAGGAGAGTGGCAGAAGAGGTGGCCAACATCAGGAGGATTGCGGCCACCTCCAAAAATCTGAAAGGAGGGTGCATCAAGACCCTCAAGGATGCGGCAAGCTTCTTAGAGGAAGCCACGGACGTGCTCACGAGGCGGTCCGAATCGGAGGAGGTGGCCATGCTCCGGGCCAAGAACAACAGGCTGGAGCATCAGCAGCGGGACGTCGAGCGCGAGTACGCCGATACCCGCCGCGAGAATAATGACCTCAAAGGCGAGATCAGGGCGCTCAAGGACCGCCTCACAGCCTTGGAAAGTCAGCGGCAGCCCGCCGCACAAGTGGAGGGAGCCCCCTCGGGCGCAACGGACCTCCAACAAATGGAGTCCCGAATAATGGCGAGGATCAGTGCCTTATTCGCGGGGATACAGACCCGGTTGCTGCCTGAGGAGAGGGTGCGCCCGCCCCTAGCGGCGGATAAGCGGAAGGAGACGGCGCCTGCTCAGCCTGCAGCAACATTCAGGATGACCAAGTATGCCAATGCGTGGAACACGTCGGATGAGTGGCGGGACAGTAGTAAACGTGGTTAGGTTTTAGTGGGTACACCGGCCGCATCTCACCATCTTCTCGCGGCCGGGACTCCCACATACCCCAGCCCCATCCCTGGCTGGGGACCTATAAAAGGTTTCCCCCACGATAAAAAAAAAAAAAAAAAAAAAAAAAAAAAAAAAAAAAAAAAAAAAAAAAAAAAAAAAAAAAAAGGTTAGGTTAGGTTAGGTTAGGTTCCCCCCCGATTTGTGCTGCCACCTTGCCGTGGTGGGGGGGCTTGAGTGCCTCAATGATCCGTGGGGCCATACCGGCCAGGGCCTCCCATGCCGGGCGGGCCCACGGGGAGAGGTGAGACGAAGAGCAGCGCTACCTTTTATATCGTATTATATTGTCTAATTTAATTTGGTTTTTCTTTTGTTTGTTTTGTCGTATATATCCTGTCTTTTAGTTGTTTTGTTTTGGTTGTTTTCTTCGTTTTATTTTGTTGGTTTTATTATACTCTATACTGTCTTATCTATCATCTTTCTTCTTCGTTTTTCATGACGTTTAGTGGGAGAAGGAACAAAATGGAGATACGCCCTGATAAAAAATTTGGTCCCCGGGCGGGTCCCAGTTCGCCGGTGGCGGCTGGGGAATCCCGCGGCGTCGCGCCTAACAGTGCGGCGTCCTGCCCCTCGTACTACGGGGGGGGCAATCAGAGCGTCTCATCTGTTGCTTCGGCGATGGATGTTGTTGGGAGTAGACGGGCCAGTGTGCCGAAATCACAAGACGGAGTAGCCGGAACTGACGGCGGAGTTAAGGAAAAGGCGACAGGGGTGGCGAAAACATCTGCCCCCCTGCGTGACGGTAAGGGGCGTTTCAGCTCGTCCCGATCGTCCTCGCCATACCCGGCCTTGAGGCCGAGGGAGGAGACGGCGAAACAGCCGGTAGTTGTGTTGGAGGATTGTCTGCGGCCAGTGTCACCACGCGTTGACTTCCTCAAGACAATTGAGTCAGACTTTGGTGTCGACCTTGGTCTCTCCGACGAGGAGTATCTCGACTCGGACGACGTCATGTCCGGGTCTGAGGATGGCGGGGGCCCGCTGCGGAGAGCCGGCAGCAAGCGTCGTCTGGACGTCGACGACGACGCTGCTGTCGAGGCCGCGGAAAAGGTCCCCAGGATTGAGGCGCGTCCCAAAGAGGGGAAGGCCAGGAAGGCCACCATGGAGAGGAAGGAGGATGTGCCCGAGGGTGACCAGCGCAAACCGCGCGATGAGTCCCCCTCGGATGAGCCCTCCTTCCGATACGACCGTGACCCGGAAGAGCTGGTGGGTCACGATCTACAGAGGAGGATCAGAGAGGAGGTGAACAATCTGCGGAAAGTCGCCTCCAGCTCGAAAAACCTCAAGGGAGGCTTCGTCCGCAAGCTCAAGGACGCGGCCACCTTCTTGGAGGGGGCAACGGACGTCCTACAAAGGCGGTCCGCCACGGAGGAGTCGGCCATGCTGCGCGCCGAGAATCGGAGGCAGAAGCGGCAGATGGACGAACTCCAACAGGAGTACTGCGAGGTTCGCAGGGAGCTGGGGGACATGAAGGGCAAGCTCGCGAAGATGGAAGAGGAGTTACTGAAGGCGCGGTCCTCCAGCTCCTCTAAAGCACCGGCCGACCTAGGGCCGGATGGCAGACGGTGCAAGACTCCGTTGCCCGTTGCTGTGGAGGCCGAACTCAAGGCCCTCCGTATCAGCACCAGGTTCGCAACGGAGGGCAACACGTCCGACGAGTTCCGCGACTTGCGCGGACTCCCGCGGATTCCCGCCCATCTCAAGGCGGCGATGTTCCCGCCGGAGGGAGAGACACAGCCGGTGCCAGTAGCGCCGGCTAAGAGCACCGCCTGCGCGGCGGTGCAAACCGGAGAGGACGAGCCTCCTGCCGTGAGGACGAAGAAGGGGGCCAAGCCGGTAAAACCGAAGACTGGTCCTGCCCCGGCCGCAACAACATCTGCGGCCCCGGCCCCGGCCCTCTCCAAGTCCAAGCGGAGGAGAGAGCGAAAGAAGAACCTCGCAGCCCAGCGAGCGCCGGACGCGGAGCGCGCAGATGTCGCACCTGCCCCCGCCACGGCCCCTGCCCCGGCTCGAGAGGGATGGAATATGGTGGTCCGCAGAGGGGCCCCCAAGAAAAAGAGGTCAGTTGAGCCTCCTCGGCCGCAACTCGACGGCAGACAGCCTCCGGCGCAGCAGAAGCCCAAAGCCTCGCGGCTGCGGGTCCCACGCACGTCGGCGGTGGTCCTCACGCTGCTGCCGGGTGCGGCTGAGGAGAACTTAAACTACGGCGGAGTCCTGCGTACAGCCCGGACTCAGATGCCGTTGGAGGAGTTCGGGCTGCTCAAGCCCACCTTCAGGGAGGCAGTGACAGGGGCGCTCATCATTGAGCTGCCCGACGCTGAAAAGGCGGACGCCCTCGCCTCTCGCTTCAAAGAGGCGTTCGGGCCGGAGGTTCTCCGGGTGGCGCGGCCGGTCAAGTCGACCGAGCTGCGCCTCCACGGATTAGATCCCTCCATTGTGGAGGAAGAGGTCGCCTCGGCCGTCGCAAGCGCCGGTGGGTGTGATGCGGCGGCCGTCAAGTGCGGCCTAATAAGGAGGTCAAGCCGTTCGGGTCTGGGCACAGTGTGGGTGCGGTGCCCGACGGCGGTCGCGAAGAAGATCGCCCGAGGCCGTCTGTCAATCGGGTGGTCTTCGGCCAGGGTGGAGATCCTGCGGCAGCGGCCCCGGATGTGTTACCGGTGTCTTGAGACCGGTCACGTCGGGGCCTGCTGCACCTCGGATAAGGACCGCAGTAGCCTTTGCTACCAATGCGGCGAGGGTGGCCACAGGGCCGCTGACTGTGCAGCGAAGGCGCGCTGCGTGGTCTGCGCGGAGCAGGGCCGAGACGCCGACCACCGTTGTGGTCGTGTCAGCTGTCTCGGTCCAAAGAAAAGCAAGCCGCCCAGGAAGGTGGGTGCTGCGGTCCGGATGGACACTTAGTCCGTCCGTGACCTGAGTGGGGGCCCGTTCTGTCCGGGCCCACTCTCCGAGGTGTGCACACGCGCACGCAGGGTCGAGGCCAAAAATGGCCAAGCCAGGTGGTAGGGGCAGCTGGAGAAATCGGTCCCAAACGCCCCTCCACTGGGACGCGAGATCGGAGGAGTTTTAGTGGGTAGGCGGGGTGCACGACCATCTGTGCGCCCTGGAGCCCCACATACCCCGGTCGCCTTCCATCTTCAGACCGGGGACCCGTAAAAAGGGTTTCTCCTCCGCCCAAAAAAAAAAAAAAAAAAAAGGTTAGGTTAGGTTAGGTTCCCCCTGACCCTGTCCCCAGTGTCTCGCTGCGAGCCCTGGACGGGGGCTCCGGGGACCTGGGTTGACGGTGGACCCTGTCCTAAGGGTTTCCCTGCGGGCCCTGGACGGCTGCGGTGCGCCGGTGTCCTCTGGTTGGCGCCGGCCCGAGGGCTGACGGGCCTCCTTCTGCGGGGCCGATGTCGCAGAAGGGGGCAGCGGGGCGGGTCACAAGGGAGGGAGCTCCGGGTGACCCGCGCCGCGGACGGAGGCGGGGGGTGGAGGGGGGTCCGTGACGATGCGGGCCCCTTCTGCCCTCGCCTAGGAGGCCGGTGGTGGTTCGGGGGAGCCACCACCGACGAAAGCCTCGATGACTGAGGGCGTCCCAGTATACCGGGACGCCCTCTCTGATAGTCGCTTGCCCGCGTTGCGGGCACCACGCCGGGGCGTCACAGTAGAATGCGTTTACGCGAACTTGTGGCGCCCCAAGCGCGTCGTGTGAGGGTATGCCGCTGGGGTTTTAGTGGGTAAACGACTCTTGGGTAGACGACCCTTGTCGGAGTCCCACATAATCACCGACCTTTCCCCCGGGGTGCGGTGGTATGCATAAAGCATTTCCCCAGCGAAAACAAAAAAAAAAAAAAAAAAAAAAAAAAAAAAAAAGGTTAGGTTCCCCCTCGAGTGTGCTGCCACCTTGCTGTGGTGAGGGGGCTTGAGTGCCTCAATGATCCGTGGGGCCATACCGGCCAGGGCCTCCCATGCCGGGCGGGCCCACGGGGAGAGGTGAGACGAAGAGCGGCACCCAGCGTCGTGGCGGGTTGCGGCTCCGGGGACTCCTCTGTCCTCAGTGCTGCCTTGGGAGTCGTAAACCGCTGCGGCGCACCATGAGGTCCTCGGGTTGGCGCTCAACTTAGTTGGCCGTCAAACCGAGTCCTCACTCAACGTCCTCGGGTTGGCGCCGGCCGAGGGCTGACGCACCTCCTCTGCGGGGCCGTATGCCGCAGAAGGGGGCTGCGGGACGGATCGCCGGTGCGCTGCGGTAGATTGGGGCTGCGGGGACTTGGGTGGATGGGGACCCTGTCCCCAGTGTCTCGCTGCGAGCCCTGGACGGGGGCTCCGGGGACCTGGGTTGACGGTGGACCCTGTCCTAAGGGTTTCCCTGCGGGCCCTGGACGGCTGCGGTGCGCCGGTGTCCTCTGGTTGGCGCCGGCCCGAGGGCTGACGGGCCTCCTTCTGCGGGGCCGATGTCGCAGAAGGGGGCAGCGGGGCGGGTCACAAGGGAGGGAGCTCCGGGTGACCCGCGCCGCGGACGGAGGCGGGGGTGGAGGGGGGTCCGTGACGATGCGGGCCCCTTCTGCCCTCGCCTAGGAGGCCGGTGGTGGTTCGGGGGAGCCACCACCGACGAAAGCCTCGATGACTGAGGGCGTCCCAGTATACCGGGACGCCCTCTCTGATAGTCGCTTGCCCGCGTTGCGGGCACCACGCCGGGGCGTCACAGTAGAATGCGTTTACGCGAACTTGTGGCGCCCCAAGCGCGTCGTGTGAGGGTATGCCGCTGGGGTTTTAGTGGGTAAACGACTCTTGGGTAGACGACCCTTGTCGGAGTCCCACATAATCACCGACCTTTCCCCCGGGGTGCGGTGGTATGCATAAAGCATTTCCCCAGCGAAACCAAAAAAAAAAAAAAAAAAAAAAAAAAAAAAAAAAAAAAAAAAAAAAAAAAAAAAAAAAAAAAGGTTAGGTTAGGTTAGGTTAGGTTAGGTTCCCCCCCGATTTGTGCTGCCACCTTGCCGTGGTGGGGGGGCTTGAGTGCCTCAAGGATCCGTCGGGGCCATACCGGCCAGGGTCACCCATGCCGGGCGGGCCCGCGGGGAGAGGTGAGACTAAGAGCAGCGCTACACTTTATAAAGTATATATTATTTTAATTTGTTCGTTTTGTTTTTCTTTCGTTTTGGTATTTATTCTGTCTTTTGGTTTCGTTTTGTTTTTGGTTGTCTTCTTGGTTTTGTTTTGTTTGCTTTTCGTATATTTCTTTCCTGTCTTATATATCTACTTTCTTCTTCTCTTTCACGACGTTTTGGTGGGAAGGAAATTATGGAAAGACGCTGTTTGGAAATAAGTCCCCGGGCGGGTCCCAGCTCTGCTGGGGAATCCCGCACTGTCGACCCTTCGGGGGAGGCAGTCTGCCCCTCGTACTACGGGGGGGGCACAAACCGCGACACTACCAGAATGGGTAGGATGGGAGGAAGGATGGCCGCAATGGCGAAATTACAGGAGGAGGATGAGGCCAGAACTGATGGCGAAGTTGAGAGGAGCAAGGGGTGCAGCACAACAGGCCCCCTGAGGGACGGGAAGGGGCGATTCAAATCGCCATCCCGGCCCAGTGTAGAGATGGACAGCAATCCGGTGGTGGTCCTCCAGGACTGCCTGAGGCCTGGGACGCCCCGGAGTGTTGAGCGACTAAGACGAGAGGCGGAGCTCGGTCTGGACATGTCGACGTCCGGCGAGGAGGACGTCGAGTTCTTGTCCGATTCGGACTACGGGGGCCCTCTGCGGAGGTCCGGCAGCAAGCGGCGTCTTGACAGTGATGACGACGCTGCTGCCGAGGCCGCGGAAAAGGTCCCACGAGTCGAGGACGCCCCAAGGGGCAGGGGAAGACCGCCAACAACGGGCAAACACGTCGGCGAGTGGCGGAAGAAAAAGGAGAGAGAGGCAGCCCTCGAGGAACAAAGGGAGTTGGCGGAGTTTGAGGCCCGGTATGGCCCGTTCCAGCCCCCAACTGCCGAAAGAACTGCTGAGAGGCTAGAATGGGAAAGGAACGCGAAGGCGCAGCAAGAGCGACAGGAGCGGGAAACCCGAGAGGCGGACGCACGAGCTGCGGAGCAGGGAGTCGCTCCCAGCAGGCTCTATCAGCCAGTGCGTGACGCCGATGTGGACGATATGAACGGGATCGAGCTGGTCCGTACCGTCCACAACGGCGTTACCAAAATTCGAGAAGTGATCAAGAATTCTAAAAATCTCAAAGGGACGAGCATCCGGGACGTCAAGGACGGCCTGGCTGCAATAATGGATGCGGCAGAGGTGCTGACGCGCCGCACAGAGTCCGGGGAAGTGGCTCTATTGCGGGCGCAGGTCATCACCCTCCAGGACCAGATGAGGGATACGGAGATAAGGTGCGCAGAACAAAGGCGTACGATAGACGAGCTGCGCACTCGGCTCACCAAGGCTGAGGCAGCTCGTATCGAGAAGGCCATGCGCCCCCCTACTACAACGGAGGGGCTAGACACACAGCTTCTAAGTAGGAATATCATGACCCAGGTGGGTGGGATGCTGAACGCCCGCCTGGAGGAAATTGAGAGCCGGCTTCCCCCGGCAAAGAGAGTACGCCCGCCTCTCGCATCGGACGCTGTCCAGGCCCCAGTGGCTGAGGCGGCTAGGACCGAAGCGACAAGGCCGGCTTCAAAAAAGAAGGCGAGGAAGAAAGCCGCCAAAGCGGCTGTCCCTGTGAGGAGAGAGGTTGAGCCGACGGCACCAACCGTCCCTGCCCAAGCCGCCACAACACCTGCGGCTCCAGCCTCCTCAAAACGGAGTAAGAGGAAGACAGGAAAGAGCCTCGCAGCACAGCGAGCGCCGGATGCGGAGAGCGCGGATGTCGCGCCCGCTGTGTCACGAGCAGAATGGAGTACGGTGGTCCGTAGAGGGGCCACCAAGAAGACTGTCCAGCCGCAAGCTGACAGCAGACCGCCGCCGCCAAAGCGGAAGCCCAAAGCCTCGCGGCTGCGGGCCCCGCGCAAGGCGGCAGTAGTCCTCACACTGCTGCCAGAGGCGGCTGAGGAACAGATCACTTACGCGGAAGTGATACGGAGGGCCAAAAGCCACATCACGCTGGCTGACCTTGGCCTCCACAAACCCACATTCCGGGAGGCAGCGACGGGTGCGCTGGTTGTGGAAGTCCCGGATGTGGAGAAAGCGGACGCGCTAGCCGCGAAAATAAGGGAAGTGTTCCGGCCCGAAGTACTTCGGGTGGCGCGGCCGGTCAAATCGGCCGAGCTGCGCCTACACGGGTTAGACCCCTCGGTCACCGAGGAGGAGGTCGTGGCGGCTGTCGCGAGCACTGGTGGGTGCGACGTGGCGGCCATCAAGTGCGGCACCATTGTGAGGGTGCGCCGATCGGGCATAGGCACAGTGTGGGTGCGGTGCCCGGTCCTGGCGGCCAAGACGATCGCCCGAGGTCAGTTGACCATAGGGTGGACGTCGGCCCGAGTGGAGGTCCTTCGTCAGCGCCCCCGAATGTGCTACCGGTGTCTCGAGACCGGACACATCGGGGCGTGCTGCAAGTCAGACAAGGATCGGGGTGGCGTCTGCTACCAGTGCGGGGAGGGCGGTCACAAGGCTGCCAGCTGCAGCGCCAAGCCGCGCTGCATCGTGTGCGCCGACTACGGCCGGGACGCCAACCACAGATGTGGTCGGGCGAGCTGTCTCGGCCCGAAGAAGCGCAAGCCGCCCGACAAGGCGGCCGAGCAGGATCGGATGGACACGTAAGTCCATCCGCCGACACAAGAGCCGCGATTCACTCGCGGACAGGGAAGACTGGCCGGTTCTGTCCGGGCGCAGATAAGTAGGTGATGGTGCGCAGTGGCAGCGCAAAGACAGGGTAGGGGTCTTTGACCACACACGGTGGGTGGAGCACACGGCGATATTGGTCCCGAACCGCTCCCCACCAGGAAGGGAAGATTTGCAGAGGTTAGGTTTAGTGGGTATGGGGACGCCTAGATCTAGAGCGATCTCGAGTCCCACATAACCCTGTCGCGTCCACTCGAGTTGACAATTTCTCCGCGAGTGGATGCGCCAGGGTATCCGTAAAAAGGATTCCCCCTCTTAAAAAAAAAAAAAAAAAAAAAAGGTTAGGTTAGGTTAGGTTAGGTTAGGTTCCCCCTCGACTGTGCTGCCACCTTGCTGTGGTGAGGGGGCTTGAGTGCCTCAATGATCCGTGGGGCCATACCGGCCAGGGCCTCCCATGCCGGGCGGGCCCACGGGGAGAGGTGAGACGAAGAGCGGCACCCAGCGTCGTGGCGGGTTGCGGCTCCGGGGACTCCTCTGTCCTCAGAGCTGCCTTGGGAGTCGTAAACCGCTGCGGCGCACCATGAGGTCCTCGGGTTGGCGCTCAACTTAGTTGGCCGTCAAACCGAGTCCTCACTCAACGTCCTCGGGTTGGCGCCGGCCGAGGGCTGACGCACCTCCTCTGCGGGGCCGTATGCCGCAGAAGGGGGCTGCGGGACGGATCGCCGGTGCGCTGCGGTAGATTGGGGCTGCGGGGACTTGGGTGGATGGGGACCCTGTCCCCAGTGTCTCGCTGCGAGCCCTGGACGGGGGCTCCGGGGACCTGGGTTGACGGTGGACCCTGTCCTAAGGGTTTCCCTGCGGGCCCTGGACGGCTGCGGTGCGCCGGTGTCCTCTGGTTGGCGCCGGCCCGAGGGCTGACGGGCCTCCTTCTGCGGGGCCGATGTCGCAGAAGGGGGCAGCGGGGCGGGTCACAAGGGAGGGAGCTCCGGGTGACCCGCGCCGCGGACGGAGGCGGGGGTGGAGGGGGGTCCGTGACGATGCGGGCCCCTTCTGCCCTCGCCTAGGAGGCCGGTGGTGGTTCGGGGGAGCCACCACCGACGAAAGCCTCGATGACTGAGGGCGTCCCAGTATACCGGGACGCCCTCTCTGATAGTCGCTTGCCCGCGTTGCGGGCACCACGCCGGGGCGTCACAGTAGAATGCGTTTACGCGAACTTGTGGCGCCCCAAGCGCGTCGTGTGAGGGTATGCCGCTGGGGTTTTAGTGGGTAAACGACTCTTGGGTAGACGACCCTTGTCGGAGTCCCACATAATCACCGACCTTTCCCCCGGGGTGCGGTGGTATGCATAAAGCATTTCCCCAGCGAAACCAAAAAAAAAAAAAAAAAAAAAAAAAAAAAAAAAGGTTAGGTTAGGTTAGGTTAGGTTGGGCGGGTGGAAGGGGAAGTCACAGAGGCTACTGGTAAGACCTGGTGACTTCGTCTTTCACCGTACTCCATTGTCTTTCCCGGCAATGTGAGGGGTGTTGGTCTTGGGTGGAGCACTACTGTTGCGTCGAAACCCAAGGCAAGTGTGGTTGTTATCCTGCTCGTGGTTGCCGCCTGCTTTTGGTCTGGCCCTTCTGGACAGACGTAGCCGAAACAGCCATGCGCCTTCCCGTCTTAATTCTCCACTTCCCTCCTTTCCCTTACCCTGTTTCCTGTCGTTCCGAGTCCTCATTTAATTTATTTTAACACTATCTTTTTGTTGTTTTGTTGTTGTTATACTTCGTTTTGTTTGTTTGTTTTGGTTTTGTTTTGTTTTGTTTGTTTGTTTTGGTTTTGTTTATTTGTTTTGTTTTGTTTCGTTCGTTTTGTTTGTTTGTTTGTTGTTTGTTTGTTTGTCTTGGTTTTGTTTTGTTTGTTTGTTTCATTAACTTTTCTGTCTTTTTGTTTGTTTCTTTGTCTTTTCGTCTCTTCGGGTTTGCGGCTCCCGGGGTTCCTCGGGGGTCCGCAGGGGTGGGTGTGTTTAGGGCGACGTTTCGGAGAAGGAATAGCAATATGGACAAGCGCGATTATGAAACTATTCCCCGGGCGGGTCCCAGTTCGCCGGTGGCGGCTGGGGAATCCCGCACCCCTGCGCCTAACAGTGCGGGGGTCTGCCCCACGTTATACGGGGGGGGCAGTAACCGCGTGACTCCGTCTGCTGCAGCAGACGTTGAGAGGAGGAGGGCCACCGTGCCGAAATTACCATTCATAGAAGTAGCCGGAAGGGACGGCGTAATATATCGCTTCCCTGGAGATCGAGTGCCGGATGCAATATCCACGGATGACGAGGTGGTCGTCGTGGAGGAGAAGGAGAGGGTGGACAAAGGGGTGCGCCGAACACCTGGCCCCCGAAGGGATGACAAGGGTCGCTTTCTGTCGTCCCGGTCTGCCTCCCCATGCTCGGCTTCTAAGCCGAAGGAAGGAGGAAAGGCTCCGGTGGTGGTCCTCCAGGACTGCCTCAGGCCTGGAACGCCCCGGAGCGTAGAACGGTTGAGACGAGAACGGGAGCTAGGTCTCGACATGTTGACGTCCGGCGACGAGGACGTCGAGTTCCTGTCCGATTCGGACTGTTCTCTGCGGAGAGCCAGCAGCAAGCGTCGTCTGGACGTCGAAGACGACGCTGCTGCCGAGGCCGCAGAGAAGGTGCCCCGGATTGAGAAGGTGCCCAAAAGGAGTAAGGCCAAGAAGGCCAGCGCCAGGTTGGAGGATGTTCCCGAGGGTAACACCTCGGATGAGCCCTCAGAAGACGCCCCAAGAGGGCGCGGAAGACCGCCCACCACAGGTCAACACGTCGGCCTGTGGCGTAAGAAGAAGGAGAGGGAGGCGGCCCTCGAGGAGGAACGGGAGAGGCAGGAGTTCGAGGCCCGGTGGGGCCCGCTCCAGCCCCAAGCTCCCAGTGCTGAGAGGCTGGAGCAGCAGGACCGCGAGGACCGCGAGGTCCGGGAGGCGGACGAGCGCGCTGCGGAGCAGGGAGTCGCTCCCAGCAGGCTCTACCAGCCGGTGCGCGACGCTGATGTGGATGACATGAACGGGGTCGAGCTGGCCCGAACCGTCCACAACAGCGTCGTCAATATCAGAGAGGGCATTAAAAGCTCAAAGAATTTGAAAGGGACGGTGATCCGGGAGGTTAAGGACAGCCTGGGCGCAATTTTGGACGCAACGGAGGTGCTGATGCGCCGCACGGAGTCAGGGGAAGTGGCTCTGTTGCGGGCGCAAGTCACAACCCTCGCAGACCAGATGAGGGACATGGAGCTGCAGAGCGCCGAACAGAGGCGCACGATAGACGGGCTGCGCACTCGGCTCACTAAGGCCGAGGCAGCCCGTATCGAGAAGAGCATACGCCCCTCTACTACAACAGAGGGGCTAGACGTCCAGCTCGTCAGTAGGACGATCATGACCCAGGTGGGTGGCATGCTAAACGCCCGCCTGGAGGAGATCGAGCGCCGACTTCCCCCGGCGCCGAGTATGCGCCCGCCTCTCGCGTCGGACGCTGCTCGGGCCCCAGTGGCTGAGGCGGCCGGAATCGAGAGGCCGGCGAAGAAAAAGAAGAAGGGAGCCATACTGGCTGCCCCGGTGAGGAGAGAGGTCGGGCCGACGGCACCAACCGTCCCTGCCCAAGCCGCCACAACATCTGCGGCTCCGACCCTCTCCAAAGGTCAGAAGAGGAGGCTAAAGAGGAAGAGCCTCGCGGCGCAGAGAGCGCCCGACGCGGAACACGCGGACGTCGCGCCTTCTGTGGCGGACGTCCCGCCCGCCCCAGTCCTAGAGGGCTGGAATGTGGTGGTCCGGAGAGGGGCCACCAAGAAGGCAGTTCGGCCTCCTCAGCCGCAACCCGCCAGCAGGCAGCCGCCGGCACAGCGGAAGCCCAAAGCCTCGCGGCTGCGGGCACCACGCACGTCGGCGGTTACTCTCACGCTGCTGCCGGGAGCCGCTGAGGAGAATCTCAACTTTGGTGGGGTCCTGCGCAAGGTCAGGACCCAGATGCCTGAGGAGGAGTTTGTGGCGCTGAAGCCCACGTTTAGGGAGGCGGCTACGGGAGCGCTCATTATAGAGCTCCCCGATGCCCAAAAGGCGGACGCCCTCGCCTCTAAGTTTAGAGAGGCGTTTGGGCCAGAGGTGCTTCGTGTGGCGCGGCCGGTTAAGTCGACCGAGCTGCGCCTACACGCGTTGGATCCCTCTGTGGTGGAGGAGGAGGTCGTTTCGGCCGTCGCGAGCGCCGGTGGGTGCGATGCGGCGGCCGTCAGGTGCGGCCCCATAAGACGGTCGAGCCGGTCGGGCCTAGGCACGGTGTGGGTGCGTTGCCCGACGGCGGCCGCAAAAACGATCGCTCGAGGGCGTCTTGCGATCGGGTGGTCGGCGGCCAGAGTAGAGATCCTGCGGCAGCGGCCCCGGATGTGTTACCGGTGTCTCGAGACCGGTCACGTCGGGGCCTGCTGCAAGTCTGAGCAGGACAGAAGCAGTCTCTGCTATCAGTGCGGGGTAAGCGGCCACAAGGCCGTCGACTGCAATGCGCCTGCGCGCTGCGTGGTCTGCGAGGGAGAGGGCCGAGACGCTAATCATCGGTGCGGCCGGATTAGCTGTCTCGGGCCCAAAAAGCGTAGGCCGCCAAGGGAGGCGGCTACGCAGGTCCGGATGGACACATAGTCCGTCCGAGACTCGAGTGGGGCCCGTTCTGTCCGGGCCAACTCGCTGAGGTGCGCGCAGGCGCACGTAGGGTCGTGGCCTTCAATGGCCAAGCCAGGTGGGCACAGGGGCAACTGGTGCAATTAGGTCCCAAACGCCCCTCCACTGGGACGCGAGACCGGAGGAGTTTTAGTGGGTAGGGGGGCGCCCTCATCCCGAAAGGGCGTCTTCGAGTCTCCACATACCCCGGTCGCCTTCCATCTTCAGACCGGGGACCCGTAAAAAGGGTTTCTCCTCCGCCCAAAAAAAAAAAAAAAAAAAAAAAAAAAAAAAAAAGGTTAGGTTAGGTTAGGTTAGGTTCCCCCCCGATTTGTGCTGCCACCTTGCCGTGGTGGGGGGGCTTGAGTGCCTCAAGGATCCGTCGGGGCCATACCGGCCAGGGTCACCCATGCCGGGCGGGCCCGCGGGGAGAGGTGAGACTAAGAGCAGCGCTACCTTTTATAAAGTATATATTGTTTGTTTTTCGTTTTGGTTTTGTTTTGTTTGTTTCTTTGTTTGTTTTGTAATATATATTCTGTCTTTTGGTTTTGTTTTGTTTTTGGTTGTCTTCTTGGTTTTGTTTTGTTTGTTTTCGTATATCTTTCCTTTCTTATATATTGTATTTTCGTCTTCTTTTTCCCGACGTTTGGAGGAGTTCAGCAAATATGGAAAGTCACGGATTGCAAAATAGTCCCCGGGCGGGTCCCAGCTCGACTATGTCAGCTGGGGAATCCCGCACTGTCGACCCTTCGGGGGAGGCAGTCTGCCCCTCGTACTACGGGGGGGGCACAAGACGTGAACCTACCACTAAGGGTAGCAAGGGAGAGGCCACCGTGCCGCAATCACAAGTAGAGGTAGCCGGAACTGACGGCGGAGCAAAATTTGTAGAAGTTGCCGGAAGGGACGGCGTGATATATCGCTTCCCTGGCGACCGAGTGCCGGACGCGATATCGGAGGATGATGAAGTTATCGTCGTACAGGAGAAGGAGAGGTTTGACGAAGGGGTGCGCCGAACACCTGGCCCCCAAAGGAACGACAAAGGTCGCTTTGTCTCGTCCCGGTCGGCCTCTCCAGGCTCGGCTTCAAAGCCGAAAGGGATGAGCAAGACTCCGGTGGTGGTCCTCGAGGACATCCTCAGGCCCATGACGCCACGGAACTTGGAGGTGGAGCGCATTTCGCGCGAGCTCGGTTTAGACATGTCAACGGATGGTGAGTCCGTCGACTCGGATGTGGAATACGGGGGCCCGCTGCGGAGGTCCGGCAGTAAGAGGCGTCTGGACTCCGATGACGACTTTGCTGCCGAGGCCGCAGAGAAGGTCCCCAGGGTGGACGAGTCTCCGAGAGGTCGGGGTCGGCCGCCCACCACCGGGCAGCACGTGGGCAAGTGGCAGGCCAAGAAGGAGCAGTTGGCTGCCAAAAAAGCCCTGGAACCGGACGAGACACGGGAGCTGAGGGAGAGGCCCCCCGCAGAGCCTCCTGCGGCAAAGCCCCCCAAGGCTAAACCTGTATACCGGCCCGATCAGGACCCGCATGGTCTAGTCGGGTCTGACCTGGAAAGGCGAATGGCAGAAGAAGTCAGGAACATTCGAGAGGTTGCCAGAACATCCGGCAACCTTAAAGGAACCTGCATTAAAAGGTTGAAAGAAGCCGCAACCTTCATGGAGGGGGCGACGGAAGTCCTCATCCGGCGGTCTGCCGATGAGGAAGTAGTCATGCTCCGCTCCCAGAACAGGAGGCTGCGGGAAGAAAACCGGGAGTACCGCCGCTGTAACGCGGAGCTCACCAAAAGGATGGACGACCTCGAGGCGGAGGTCCAAAAGTTGAAAAAACGACCAGGACGAGGGAAAAAGTCGGGCTGTACCTGCGCGTCCTCCGGCGCGCAAACATTCGCAGACCTCCCAATGATAGTGGAGAGAAGACCCAATCCGGTGTCGACTGAGGTGGAGGCGGCCCTGAAGGCCCTCGGGGTCATCCCTAAGTACGCCACCGCATATAACGTCTCGGACGATTTCCGGGACATGCGGCACCTACCCCGCGTGCCCCCGGAGCTTCAGGAGGCTCTCTTTGGAGGTCCAGAGCCCCCGGCGCCCTCGGCGCCCGAGTGCGCCCCGGCGCCCACGAGGTCCTCTGAGACCACTGCGCGCCAAGAGGCTTCTGCGCCCTTGGCACCTTCACGGACGAAGACTGCTGGCAGTGCCCCAGCCGCCACATCACCGGCGGTGGAGGGCCCTGCCAAGAAGAAAAAAGGGAAGAAGAAGAGCCTTGCGGCTCAGCGCGTCCCTGACGCCGAACGACTGGACATGGAGTCCATCCCGGCGCGGGGAGATTGGCAGACGGTGGGCCCACGCAAGGGTCCCAAGAAAAAGGCTGCGGCTCTGCCAAAGCCACGGGAAGAGGCGCGTAAGGCGACGCCGGCCAAGCCGAAGATCCGTGCTCAACAGCTCCGGGTCCCGCGGACGTCGGCAATTGTCATTACGTTGCAGCCTGGCGGAGTGGAAAAGGGCCTCCACTACGCCAAGGTGATCAATACGGCTGCGGCGCAGATACAGTGGGCAGAACTGGGGCTTCCACGCCCCCTATGCAAGCCGACGGCTGCAGACGGGCGCAAGCTGCTCATCCCACCTGGGGAGGGCAGCGAGGCGAAGGCCGACTTACTGGCCTCCAAGTTGCGGGAGATCTTCAGCGCGGAGGAGCTGAAGGTCTCTCGACCGGTGAAGACGGCGGAGCTCGGCATCTCTCTCCTGGATGACTCTGTCACCAGGGAGATGATCGCCGAAGCTATAGCCGAAAAGGGCAGGTGTGACGCCGCACAAGTCAAGTGCGGCGAGATCAAAAAGGGCCCGCAGAACATGGGCAAAGTGTGGGTGCGGTGCCCGGTGTCGGCGGCCAAGGTGGTTGCGCGCGATCGCCTGGCTATTGGCTGGTCGTCGGCCCGGGTGGAGCTGCTGGGGGCAAGGCCCCTACAGTGTTTTAAGTGCCTGAGGTACGGGCACACCATGGCTATATGCCAGGAGGGAGGAGACCGCGGCGGTCTTTGCTATCGCTGCGGTCAAGCCGGTCATATCGCTGCGGCATGCAGCGAGACGCCGCACTGTGTAGCATGTGCGGCGGCCGGCAAACCGGCAGATCACCGCGGGGGCAGGAGCCAGTGCCTTGCGGCTAAGCGCCGTGGGGCGCGAGAGGCTACAGGGGCCAGCGCAGCCAAGCCGCGGCCCCCCCGTCCTCAGCCCTCCAAGAAGAGGGCCGGGAGGAAGATGGACACGACGTAGTGTGTCCATCTTAAGCCATGGGTAAGGCGGCGGGCGTGGGTTTTCCCGCTGCCTGTAAAAGCCCTAGGGCAGACGTGGCAGCGCCATTCTGACTGGCGCGCCACAAATTCCGGCAGAGAGCGGCTATCACGCGCCGCTCCAAGTGGGAAGAGGTCCCGCGAGGGACCAGTGCCTGCTGGGTTGAGAGTGGAGATATCTTGGCCCCACGTCAACTCCCCAGCAGGCCGGGCCGGAATCGAGGGGTTTAGTGAGTAAGAGTCTCACATAACCCGGCTGTATCCCACGCGGCCGGGTACCCATGATGGGTTCCCCTCGTTAAAAAAAAAAAAAAAAAAAAAAAAAAAAGGTTAGGTTAGGTTAGGTTAGGTTAGGTTAGGTTCCCCCTCGACTGTGCTGCCACCTTGCCGTGGTGAGGGGGCTTGAGTGCCTCAAGGATCCGTGGGGCCATACCGGCCAGGGCCTCCCATGCCGGGCGGGCCCACGGGGAGAGGTGAGACTAAGAGCGGCACCATCTGTTATAACGTATATATTGTTTTGTTTTGTTTCGTTTTGCTTTTGTTCATTTGATATACATTCTGTCTTTTAGTTTCGTTCGTATTTGGTTCTCTTCTTGTTTTGTTTTTGTTTGTTTTCATATTGCTTTTCTATCATACATATCCTAATTTCGCCTTCTTTTTCCTGACGTATGTGGGAGTTATCAAACCAAAATGGAGAGTCGCAAGTTGAAAATTAGTCCCCGGGCGGGTCCCAGCTCGACTTTGTCAGCTGGGGAATCCCGCACCGTCGCTCCTTCGGGGGAGGCGGTCTGCCCCTCGTACTACGGGGGGGGCTAAACCTGCGCACAACCTGTTTCGGCAGTAGTTGAAGAGAAGAAGGCGGTAGTCGTGCAGAAGGCCTCAAGGAGTGGAATACCGCTCCTTCGTGACACCAAAGGCCGTGGTAGGAGCTCGTCAGAGAATATTCCGAACCCACAGACGGTAACGCAGTCTGTGGGCGAGGCAAAAAATGCGAATGCGAAAGAGAATGTTTTAAAGATGCAAGGACCTGCGAATGTGGTCCTCAAGTTCGGATCGGCCCCAGGGGCCAAGGATGTGGGCAGTGTGCCTGTAGAGAAGGAGGTAGTAGGCTCGCAAGCCGAGAAACCAACCGCCGATAAGGCGAAGGCAAAACAGCCCATCGTTATTCTCGATGATGTGCTGATTGCGAAGGGAAAGGGCTCAACAGAGTCCCTCAAAGTAGATTTGGGTGTAGACGCGGGTTCAGATGGTGGTCATGCCTCTGACTCTTCTTTCATGTCCACCCAATCACTGAAGGAAGGAGGGACCAAAAAGAAATCGACGAACAAACGTCGCCGGAAGAGTCGCTCCTCCGATCCGGATTCGGATGAGGCGGATGCGAAGAAGATGCCACGCCCAGCTCCGAGCTGTGACGTGATGGAAGTAGGCCGGCCACGTAGTCGCGGTCGACCGCCGACAACCGGCAAATACGTAGGGCTGGCCAGGTCAAAGGAAAGACTGGTTGAGGCGGAGAAAGAATTGGTCTGGCTTCAGGCCGAGAAGGAGCTGGCTGCCAGCACCGTCAATCTGTGCCGGACTCTAACGCGCAGCCAGCATAGTCGCTCGGGGTCCTCTCTAGACCTCAGCCAAACCCCGGATGAGGACATGATCTCTCCAGCACAACTGCTGGAGCAAGTAAACAAATGTGCCGATTATATAAGGGACGTAGGACGCAAGTCCAAAAACATCAAAGGCGAGCTCGTAGGCGGTATGAAAGTTGCTGCCGCGACAATCGTGGAAGCCGCGCAAGGACTTGCGTCCCTTACTGCGTCGGATGAAAACAGGCGTTTACAAGAAGTAAACTCCCGACTAGAGGAGGTAAATGCCCGCCTCCAGTCAGAGATGGAAAAGATGCGCCAAGATATGGATAAGATGAAGGCAATGTTGCAGGAGGCCTTGGCGCATCAACATCAACAACATCAACCTCCCCAGGCCCCTGTGGCCCCAACGGAGGATGAGAAACAGCAGTGGCTCCGGGAGGCGATGCTGCAGTGCGGTGCTATGGTCAGTGCTCGCCTCGATGACCGCCTCCCACCTGCGCCAATCATACGTCCGCCACTGGCAGCGGACAGGACAAGGAAGGCACTGCTGGAGAAGACCTCGGCTGAGGCACCAAACGCACGCGCTGCTGCTTCAAGCGTGGCCCGTGCCTCGGCGGCCAACAAGGCTGCCACATATGCCCGAGTAGCGGCGAAACCCGCACCTGGAGGGACTTGTGGGAGAGCCCAACCAAAGGCCTCTGTGCCTGCTAGGGGTCCAATGGTGACTAAGGTCTACGTACCATCTAAGGCCCCAGGGCCAACTAAGGCCCCAGTGCCAACTAGGGCGACTGCACTACGCAAGGCCTCTGTGCCAGTTGCGAAAGCTGTGGCAGCGAGCAGAATCCCTGGCCCTAAAGCAGGCCCCAGCAGGTTAACCGCCCGCCAAATTCGGCCTGCGGCGGAGAAGGATATTGCTCCTGAAGAGCACATGGATGTCGTGGAGGCGGAGGAACGTCCTCCCTCACCTCCACAAGCAACAACAGCTGAGCTGGTGGATCCTGTGCCCAGCACCTCTGCTAACAGCACAGAGGCGGTGATCCCTTCCTCTTCTTCTGAGAAGAGGAAGAAAAAGAAGAAGAAAAAGAAGAAGGCCAATATGGCGGCTAGGCGTGTCCCGGATGCCGAGCAGGCAGTTGTTTCTGCTGCTGCTCCCCTCATAGATGAGGGAGGGTGGACCAGGGTCACCCACAGGAAGGCAGGAAGGCCACTGCGTAGCAGATCGCAGGGACGGGATGAAAGAGGCCCACCCCGAAGGCAAGACCGCAAACTGCAGCCTCGGAAGCTGCGAGAGCCACGAACACCAGTGGTGATATTGACGGTTCAGCCAGACGGTGTGCAAAAGGGCCTCACACAAAAGGAGGTGATCGTCGAGGCCAAGAGGCATGTGGACCTCAAATCGCTCGAGATAAAGGGGGTCGTCTTCAGGACTGCCGCGACGGGAGCGTGCAAAATGGAGCTGCCAGGGGTGAGCCAGGAGAAGGCAGACGCCCTGGCAGCGAAGTTAAAGGAGGCACTGGATCCGGCACTTATAAGAGTGACCAGACCGTCAAAGACCGTCGAGCTGCGGATTACCGGGCTTGACGCGTCCGTGACCAAGGAGGAGGTTGTCGGTGCAATTGCCGAATATGGAGGTTGCGAGGAGGCCGCGGTAACATGTGGGGAGATCCAACGGGAGAACCCGCGCAGACCCGGTACAGCATGGGTCCGCTGCCCAATTATGGCAGCCAAGACAGTGACCAGAAACAACGAAATTACAATCGGCTGGTCACTGGCGCGGGTACATCTCCTCCCTGAGAGACCTCTCCAATGCTTCCGATGCTTGGAGAGTGGACACGTCCGACCCTGTTGCCAGTCGGATGAAGACAGGAGCGCGCAGTGCTATCGCTGCGGCGAACCTGGCCACGTGGCCCGTTCTTGCCACGCCAAGCCGCACTGTACCGTGTGTGCGGCGGCGGGTAGACAGGCGGACCACCGTGGTGGGCGCAAGACATGCGCGCCCCCTAAGAAGAAGACGCCGGCTCCGGAGAACGCCTCCCAGCCCGCAAAAACCAGGCCTTCAGGTACAGAGGGCCAGGCCGTGATGGAAATGCAATCAACCCAATAATGTATCACACCCGATTTTTGCAAACTAATCTGAACCACTGCGCCAACGCCCAGAATCTTCTCATGCAGAGTATGGCGCAGTGGGATATACATATTGGGTTGATTGCGGAACCGTACAGGGTTCCGGCGGGCGGAAACTGGGCTGCAGACCTGGACGAGAAGGTTGCTATCGTCACGAGACCAGCTAGTGGCGCGCCACCCATTAATGACGTGTCAAGAGGGCGCGGATGGGTGGCGGTCTGCATAAAGGGGGTCCTTGTTGTCGCGGGCTATTTTTCTCCGAATAGCCCCTTGGTCGACTTCGAGGACTACCTCAGTAGGGTCGGCGCAATAATCACGCAAAGAAGTCCACGTCACGTGCTACTCGCTGGGGACCTCAACGCCAAGTCAGCGGCGTGGGGGTCCTCAGAGAGAAACGCGCGCGGTGCGGAATTGGAGGGATGGCTGGTGACACAGGGGCTAGTCGTAATAAACAGGGGCCACGCTCATACGTGTGTAAGGCGAGAAGGGGGATCAGTTGTAGACGTCACCTTTGCCAACCCCGAGCTCGCAGCACGAATTTCCAAATGGGCGGTGCAGGAGGGCGTTGAAACCTTGTCGGACCACCGATATGTCCGATTCGATATCTCTGCCCTCCTGCCCACCCCGCGGCCAACAAGACCTGGTCCGGGGGAGCCCCCGAGGTGGTCCCTGAAGAAACTCAACATAGACACGGCTGAAGCAGCGGCCGAGGTAGAGACTTGGGTAAACCCGATACCACAACCGGATCTGACGCAAGAGGTGGACTGGCTGCGGGGTGCGCTCACACGTGTCTGTGATGCGTCAATGCCAAGGCAGCGTCCGGGCGCACCTCGAAGGAGTGTATATTGGTGGAATGATGAGGTGACCCGGATGCGAGCCGAGTGCCTCGCGGCCAGACGCCGACACCAGCGCATGAGACGCCGGCGGCGCCGCGACGTCGAGGAGGAAGACCGTCTTTACGACATTTATCGGGGGAAGAAAGCGGACCTCTCAGCGGCAATCAGTCGGGCCAAGGAGGCCGCGCATGAGGAGTGGGTGGAGTCCTTAAATAACGATCCTTGGGGCAGACCGTACAAGGCGGTACGGCACAAACTGACGCCCTGGGCTCCACCCCTCACCACGGCAATGGACCCTCCAGACATCGAGAGGGTAGTGGAGGTGTTGTTCCCTGCGGCGGAAGACATACGTCCGCCTACAATGGCACTGTTGCAGGAGGAGTCTGAGGAAGCCGTCCCGACCATTACGGACGAGGAATTTAAATCGGCCCTGGACAAGGCTAGGACTGGCAATAAGGCCCCGGGCCTAGACGGAGTGCACGGCCGTGCCCTATCTGTCATCATGAACATCCTTGGTGACAGGACCCGCGCTGTTCTGGACAGATGTCTCAGAGTGGGCTACTTCCCCGACCACTGGAAAGTCGGGAAGTTAGTCCTGCTCCAGAAGCCGGGTCGGCCGGCCGACTCTCCGTCGGCCTATAGGCCCATTGTTCTGCTCGACGAGATGGGCAAGTTGTTTGAACGGGTTGTTGCTGCCCGTCTCGTCGATCACATGAAGTCGGTAGGGCCGGACCTTTCAGAGGTCCAGTACGGGTTCAGGAGGGAACGATCCACCATTGACGCCATCCAAAGGGTCACAAAGATGGCTGATGAGGCGTCGGCGCAGGGCCAGGTGGTGCTGGCGGTGTCTCTTGACATCGCCAACGCCTTCAACACGCTTCCCTGGCCCTGCATCTTGGAGGCTCTCAAGTATCACCGAGTCCCGAGGTACCTCAGAAATCTGGTGGGCAATTACCTGTCGGGGCGGAAAATAAAGTACCCAACCCAGGAAGGGTGGGTCTCAAAGTCTATTTCTCGCGGTGTTCCACAGGGGTCGGTTCTAGGCCCACTCCTGTGGAACATCGGGTTTGATTGGGTCTTGCGTGGGAGTCTAATAAGAGGCGTCGCTGTCACGTGCTACGCCGATGACACTCTCGTCACAGCGCGTGGCAGCGACTTCAGGGACGCAGCCTTAAGGGCCACAGCGGGCGTGGCACATGTTGTCAGTCGCATCAGGGCTCTAGGCTTAAACGTGGAGTTGTCAAAGTCTGAGGCAATGTTCTTCCATGGACCAAGGCGGACTCCCCCCCACTCGCACATTGTTGTGGGTGGAGTTCAAATAAACGTGGGGAGGCACTTAAAATATCTGGGTCTAACACTCGACCCCCGCCTGTCCTTTGAGGAGCATTTCCTCAGACTAACGCCAAAACTCATGGCAACGGCTGGCGCCCTCAGCGGTCTCCTCAGCAACGTTGGAGGGCCTAATGTGGCGTGCAGGCGACTGTACGCCACCGTCATCCGGTCCATGGCTCTCTATGGCGCTCCTATATGGGCTGGGAGACTTAAAAATCGGACGAGGGCACTGCTGAGGGCTCCTCAGAGGGTGATGGCAATTCGCCTGGTGCGCGGCTATCGCAGCGTCTCACTCGAGGCGGCGTGCGTCCTTGCCGGCACCCCGCCATGGGAGCTAGACGCCCAAGTCCTCGCGACGGTTTATGCCCGAGTTTCCGAGGCCCGCGCGAGGGGCGAGCGTCCCATGGCGGACACAATCATGGCCTGGCGGACGCAGGAACAGGAACAACTCCTGCTGGAATGGAGTGAGGCGCTGCGCGAGCCATCGGCTGGCAGAGCCATAATTGAGGCCATCAGGCCCGTGTTGAAAGAGTGGGTCACGAGGCGGCACGGAATTCTGACTTACCAACTAACGCAGGTCCTCTCGAACAAGGGATGTTTCGGGAGGTACCTGCATCTGGTGGCAGGTAGGGAGCCAGCTCCTAACTGCCACCACTGTGCCGCCTCGGTGGACGATAGTCGCCACACAGTAGAGGATTGTTCGGCTTGGACAAACGAGCGCGCGACGCTTGTCGCGAGGATAGGATCTGACCTCTCGCTGCCAACCCTGGTGGCGAAGATGGTCAGCAGCAAGAGCGCATGGGAAGCCGTGGCCACATTCGCCTATAACGTAATGCGCGTCAAGGAAGATAGCGAAAGGGAGCGCGAGAGGGCCCCTGAAGCGCACCCGATGAGACGGGCGCGCACAGGACGCAGGCGCTTAGCCCACACGCGGAACATACCGCCATAACGGGAGTCTCCGGGCGAGTGATTTGGGGAAATCGCTCGCCCATTGGAGAGGAGACCCCGGGCCGGTCGGTGTCATGCCAGGTGTACCGGGCATTCCCCCTCAACTGTGCTGCCACCTTGCTGTGGTGAGGGGGCTTGAGTGCCTCAATGATCCGTGGGGCCATACCGGCCAGGGCCTCCCATGCCGGGCGGGCCCACGGGGAGAGGTGAGACGAAGAGCGGCACCCAGCGTCGTGGCGGGTTGCGGCTCCGGGGACTCCTCTGTCCTCAGAGCTGCCTTGGGAGTCGTAAACCGCTGCGGCGCACCATGAGGTCCTCGGGTTGGCGCTCAACTTAGTTGGCCGTCAAACCGAGTCCTCACTCAACGTCCTCGGGTTGGCGCCGGCCGAGGGCTGACGCGCCTCCTCTGCGAGGCCGTATGTCGCAGAAGGGGGCTGCGGGACGGATCGCCGGTGCGCTGCGGTAGATTGGGGCTGCGGGGACTTGGGTGGATGGGGACCCTGTCCCCAGTGTCTCGCTGCGAGCCCTGGTGGGCTCCGGGGACCTGGGTAGACGGTGGGCCCTGTCCTAAGGGTTTCCCTGCGGGCCCTGGACGGCTGCGGTGCGCCGGTGTCCTCTGGTTGGCGCCGGCCCGAGGGCTGACGGGCCTCCTTCTGCGGGGCCGATGTCGCAGAAGGGGGCAGCGGGGCGGGTCGCAAGGGAGGGAGCTCCGGGTGACCCGCGCCGCGGACGGAGGCGTGGGTGGAGGGGGGTTCGTGACGATGCGGGCCCCTTCTGCCCTCGCCTAGGAGGCCGGTGGTGGTTCGGGGGAGCCACCACCGACGAAAGCCTCGATGACTGAGGGCGTCCCAGTATACCGGGACGCCCTCTCGGATAGTCGCTTGCCCGCGTTGCGGGCACCACGCCGGGGCGTCACAGTAGAATGCGTTTACGCGAACTTGTGGCGCCCCAAGCGCGTCGTGTGAGGGTATGCCGCTGGGGTTTTAGTGGGTAAACGACGCTTGGGTAGACGACCCTTGTCGGAGTCCCACATAATCACCGACCTTTCCCCCGGGGTGCGGTGGTATGCATAAAGCATTTCCCCAGCGAAACCAAAAAAAAAAAAAAAGGTGTACCGGGCATGGCACCAAGGAGCAACAATGCTCCTAGGAAGGATGCTCTTTACAGAGCCTAGTTGGAAAGGGGTGGAACGGTTCTGTCTGTTCCCCCCTCAGCGCACACTGCCCCCGTGGAGACACTGTTGGGACCCATGGGGCAGCTAGCGCGGGACGGTACACCCCGGGATGTTTAGTGGGTATGCCTCCGTCTCTTCTTTACAAAGGGCGGAGGAGACTCCCACACTCCCCCGCCGGCCATCCCCAGGCTGGCGGGGGGTCCATAAAGGATTTTACCCGGGCAACAAAAAAAAAAAAAAAAAAAAAAAAAAGGTTAGGTTAGGTTAGGTTAGGTTAGGTTAGGTTAGGTTAGGTTCCCTAAGTGGCTGAATTTTCAAAGTCTAATTACAAGGTTTTAACCAAACCCAACCTATAGATCACTGTGATTTAGTAATTTTCCAAAAATTTTCATCAATTTTCATTGAGTTTTTCACCTGTTTTTCCAAATTTAACCAGAGTACAATTGTACTTAGTATAATTTAAATTTTTGCTGTGACAGAGCTCCTGAACGGGTTGTTCGTGGTGCCAATTTACTTGACTCGGCGCTGCGCGTCGATTGACACCCCCCCCGCTTTTCAGGACCCCATATTTGCTGAGATATTTAAACTTTTTAGTGATATTTAGACGATTTTTTGTTAAATTTCAACAGTTTTTTGGGTTTTTCTTCCAAGCGCTTTTCCAAATTTTCCGGTCGTATTTTCCAGCGTGTTCTCCTCGTCGCTCCGCGTCGATTGACACCTCCATCTTTGTCCTGCGAGTTCATCTGGAAGAGTTAACATACATTTTTGATTAAATTTAATAGATTCCGTCACCAATCAGTCACCACAAATCGATATACCCAACACCATTTCCATACGATTTGTACTAAGTGGCTGAATTTTCAAAGTCTAATTACAAGGTTTTAACCAAACCCAACCTATAGATCACTGTGATTTAGTAATTTTCCAAAAATTTTCATCAATTTTCATTGAGTTTTTCACCTGTTTTTCCAAATTTAACCAGAGTACAATTGTACTTAGTATAATTTAAATTTTTGCTGTGACAGAGCTCCTGAACGGGTTGTTCGTAGTGCCAATTTACTTGACTCGGCGCTGCGCGTCGATTGACACCCCCCCCGCTTTTCAGGACCCCATATTTGCTGAGATATTTAAACTTTTTAGTGATATTTAGACGATTTTTGTTAAATTTCAACAGTTTTTTGGGTTTTTCTTCCAAGCGCTTTTCCAAATTTTCCGGTCGTATTTTCCAGCGTGTTCTCCTCGTCGCTCCGCGTCGATTGACACCTCCATCTTTGTCCTGCGAGTTCATCTGGAAGAGTTAACATACATTTTTGATTAAATTTAAGCCGAAGGCAGTTGCTTAGGCCACTTTTAAACTATACACCTTAGGACGGGTACTATTGACGAAAATAGGGAAAAATAGTGTGATATTCAGTTTTTTACGCTGATCAAATATAGACATATTTTAATATATTTTGGACCATCAGTCCCGTAGTAAAAAATTAAAAAGTACCCTACAATTTTATTTTTTGGTACTTACCTTTATACGATACAGGCAACTGCCCGTAGGGCTCCCGATTACTTCAAGTGGCCACCTAGTACACAAATATAAATAAGTATATGTATATAAAGACAAATTTTAAATATAATACATAATATAGACAATAAAAATTACGTGTAGTTTCTTAACTACTAACTTGCACTCGATCATTGTTTATTGACAAACATATACTTACACTTATTATACCTTTAGGTTTTATTGAACCGAACTAGTTTTAAGACTACCAATCACGGTTTTGTTTTGCTTGTTTTTCCAAATTCAAAATTTTCGAAATTTAGCTATCTTTCTCTCTTGCTTGGTTGGTTTGCTTTCTTGTTTTGGCTGTTTGTCTTGGTGTCGTTTTGTTTTGTATTTTCCTTCTGTCTTTTGGTTGTTTCTGTTTTTCGTCTTTGGTGTGGAGGAGGTTTAAAATAAAAAATGGAGTACAGCAGTTTTAAATGTGGTCCCCGGGCGGGTCCCAGTTCGCCGGTGGCGGCTGGGGAATCCCGCACCGCTTCGCCTTCGGGTGAGGCGGTCTGCCCCTCGTACTACGGGGGGGGCAAAAACTGCTTAACGCCAAACGCTCGCGCGAGGCGTGGTAGGGGTGATGGGAAGGGGCGGAAGGAGGGACCAAAGGGAGGGCGCCGTATGCCTGCCCCCCTTAGGGACGAGAAGGGGCGGTTTGTCTCTTCTCGCCCCGCGGTGTACTCAGAGCCGCCCAAAGAGAGGACGCCGGAACAGCTGCGGAGGTCGTTGATCCAGCCCTTGACCGGTCTCCAGGAGGAGCTGGACATAATGGTCCTTACTGACCTCGATGATTTCGGCGACTGTGAGGATCGCAGTCAGTCGGAATCGGAGGTCAGTGACTCTGAGGTGCGGAGAGCCGTCCAGCGTCGTCTGAGCATTATCGACGACGCTGAGTTCGTGGCCGCCGAACAGAGTCCACAGGCCGGTGAGGTGCCCAGGAAGGGCAGAGGACGGCCACCCACTGACGCCGATTATGCCGCTATGTGGACGGCTAAGAAGGAGTTGGCGGCAGCAGTGCGCCGCTTTGAGGAGGAGGATGCGAGGGACGCAAGAGACGCGGAGGAGCGGAAAAATCGCCAGACCTCTGCGTCTGACAGCGTGCCAGCATTGAGGGAAGAGAGGTTGCTCCAGGTTGATAATGAGGATCTCAACACCGTGGGGCTGCAGGAAAGGCTCGACACGGCCGTGGCCAAAATACGGAGAGTAGCTGGAATCTCCAAGGGTCTTAAGGGGACGAGTGTTCGAGACCTGAAGGACGCCGCATCTTCCTTCACGGAGATTGCAGGTGTCCTCCTTAAGCGCACAGAATCAGAGGAGGTAGCTAAGCTGAGAGCGCAGTACAGCACCCTCCAGGACCAAATGGTGGCACTGGAGAGGAAGTACGTGGAGCAGCAGCGTATTACTGACGACCTGCGTAGTCGGTTAGCGAAGGCGGAGGCGAATAGGGGCGAGGCGAACATATGCCCCCCTAGCGCACCTAGCTCACTCGACGTGCAGGCCGCAGTGAAGGAGACCCTTGCCCAAATTGAGCAGAGGTTCGAGGCTCGCCTCCGGGCACTCGAGGGGCAGCTGCAACAGGGCAGTTCGTGTCCTCTGGTGGCCCAGGTAGGCTCTGAGGAAAGGGGGCGTCCTCCTTGTGTTGCGGAAGGCGGGACTGTGTTGTCGAGGCAAGATCCGGATTGCCCTGCTGTCGCTCCGGCGGCACCCGTTGCCAGAGCGGCACGTAAGAAGAAGGGCACCGGGCCCGTGACCGCAGGACCGACAAGCGGTGGAGCCACAAACCTGGGGGAGACAGAGTCATCCGTCCCAACCGTGACTGTATCTGCGGCCCCAGTCAAGGCCCGCAAGAAGAGGGCCAGGAGAAAGTCGCTCGCCGCGCAAAGGGCGAGTGAGGCCAAGGCCCAAGAGGTGGTTCCGGTACCACCAGAGGAGGGGTGGAGCGTGGTCAGTCGCCGCAAGGTCCCTAAGCGGCCACCCCCCCCACGAAACACAGCGCCGGAGCGGCCGCCGCAGACGCGGAAACCGTCTGATGTAATACGGAGAGTTCCGCGAGCAGCGGCGGTCATCCTGACGCGGACTGCGGAGGCGGTGGCGGATGGGGTCACGTATGCCCAGATCATACGTCAGGCTAAGACCTCTATCCGCCTCAAGGAGGACGGGCTCCCATGTCCCGTATTTAAGGAGACTGCGACCGGTGCCCTCATGCTGGAGTTCACCGGCGCAGACTGCGACAAGAAGGCGGACACCCTGGCCTCGAAACTCGGGGAATGCTTGGGGCCAGAGCAGGTGAGAGTCTCCCGTCCCATCAAGAAGGTGATGGTGAGACTCACGAACCTGGACGACTCCGTGAGGAAGGAGGAGGTGACGGAGGCGGTGGCGAAAACCGGTGGATGTAGCGCAGCGGACATCAGCTGCGCGGACATCTACCGGGGGCCGAGATTCCGGCTGGGCACGGTTCTGCTCCGGTGCCCGGCCGCGGTGGCAAGGCGACTAAGGGGGCGGCTGGACGTGGGCTGGTCTTCGGCCCGCGTCGAGGTCCTGCCCGAACGCCCCCTGATGTGCTACAGGTGCCTTGGCACCGGTCACGTCGGGGCAGTATGTCCTGCTGGGGTGGACCGCAGCGGTCTTTGTTACCGCTGTGGTGAAGCCGGCCACAAATCGGCCGGCTGCAGAAACAAACCGCGCTGCGTGGTGTGCGCGGAGGCGGGCCGAAAGGCAGACCACCGGTGCGGCCGAAAAGGCTGCACCAGTAAGAAGAAGGAGAGTGGCGAACCCGTCCCACTGCCGCTCTCCCGTCCTGCAGCCTCTTGAAGGGTCGGGGCGAAGTTGGGCCTAGGATCTGGTCCGTCCAGTCCTAGGCCCAGCAAGATGGTGTCTTACCGCTGGTAGGACTGTGGCGCTGGCCTTGTTCGTGCCTCCGTCGGTGTAATTTCGGTCCCAGGTGGGCACAGCCAGCAGCCACATAGGCGGAAAAAAAAAAAAAAAAAAAAAAAAAAAAAAAAAAGGTTAGGTTCCCCCTCGACTGTGCTGCCACCTTGCTGTGGTGAGGGGGCTTGAGTGCCTCAATGATCCGTGGGGCCATACCGGCCAGGGCCTCCCATGCCGGGCGGGCCCACGGGGAGAGGTGAGACGAAGAGCGGCACCCAGCGTCGTGGCGGGTTGCGGCTCCGGGGACTCCTCTGTCCTCAGAGCTGCCTTGGGAGTCGTAAACCGCTGCGGCGCACCATGAGGTCCTCGGGTTGGCGCTCAACTTAGTTGGCCGTCAAACCGAGTCCTCACTCAACGTCCTCGGGTTGGCGCCGGCCGAGGGCTGACGCGCCTCCTCTGCGAGGCCGTATGTCGCAGAAGGGGGCTGCGGGACGGATCGCCGGTGCGCTGCGGTAGATTGGGGCTGCGGGGACTTGGGTGGATGGGGACCCTGTCCCCAGTGTCTCGCTGCGAGCCCTGGTGGGCTCCGGGGACCTGGGTAGACGGTGGGCCCTGTCCTAAGGGTTTCCCTGCGGGCCCTGGACGGCTGCGGTGCGCCGGTGTCCTCTGGTTGGCGCCGGCCCGAGGGCTGACGGGCCTCCTTCTGCGGGGCCGATGTCGCAGAAGGGGGCAGCGGGGCGGGTCACAAGGGAGGGAGCTCCGGGTGACCCGCGCCGCGGACGGAGGCGGGGGTGGAGGGGGGTCCGTGACGATGCGGGCCCCTTCTGCCCTCGCCTAGGAGGCCGGTGGTGGTTCGGGGGAGCCACCACCGACGAAAGCCTCGATGACTGAGGGCGTCCCAGTATACCGGGACGCCCTCTCTGATAGTCGCTTGCCCGCGTTGCGGGCACCACGCCGGGGCGTCACAGTAGAATGCGTTTACGCGAACTTGTGGCGCCCCAAGCGCGTCGTGTGAGGGTATGCCGCTGGGGTTTTAGTGGGTAAACGACGCTTGGGTAGACGACCCTTGTCGGAGTCCCACATAATCACCGACCTTTCCCCCGGGGTGCGGTGGTATGCATAAAGCATTTCCCCAGCGAAACCAAAAAAAAAAAAAAAAAAAAAAAAAAAAAAAAAGGTTCCCCCTCGACTGTGCTGCCACCTTGCTGTGGTGAGGGGGCTTGAGTGCCTCAATGATCCGTGGGGCCATACCGGCCAGGGCCTCCCATGCCGGGCGGGCCCACGGGGAGAGGTGAGACGAAGAGCGGCACCCAGCGTCGTGGCGGGTTGCGGCTCCAGGGACTCCTCTGTTCTCAGAGCTGCCTTGGGAGTCGTAAACCGCTGCGGCGCATCATGAGGTCCTCGGGTTGGCGCTCAACTTAGTTGGCCGTCAAACCGAGTCCTCACTAAACGTCCTCGGGTTGGCGCCGGCCGAGGGCTGACGGGCCTCCTCTGCGAGGCCGTATGTCGCAGAAGGGGGCTCCGGGACGGATCGCTGGTGCGCTGCGGTAGATTGGGGCTGCGGGGACTTGGGTGGATGGGGGCCCTGTCCCCAGTGTCTCGCTGCGAGCCCTGGACGGGGGCTCCGGGGACCTGGGTTGACGGTGGACCCTGTCCTAAGGGTTTCCCTGCGGGCCCTGGACGGCTGCGGTGCGCCGGTGTCCTCTGGTTGGCGCCGGCCCGAGGGCTGACGGGCCTCCTTCTGCGGGGCCGATGTCGCAGAAGGGGGCAGCGGGGCGGGTCGCAAGGGAGGGAGCTCCGGGTGACCCGCGCCGCGGACGGAGGCGGGGGTGGAGGGGGGTTCGTGACGATGCGGGCCCCTTCTGCCCTCGCCTAGGAGGCCGGTGGTGGTTCGGGGGAGCCACCACCGACGAAAGCCTCGATGACTGAGGGCGTCCCAGTATACCGGGGCGCCCTCTCTGATAGTCGCTTGCCCGCGTTGCGGGCACCACGCCGGGGCGTCACAGTAGAATGCGTTTACGCGAACTTGTGGCGCCCCAAGCGCGTCGTGTGAGGGTATGCCGCTGGGGTTTTAGTGGGTAAACGACGCTTGGGTAGACGACCCTTGTCGGAGTCCCACATAATCACCGACCTTTCCCCCGGGGTGCGGTGGTATGCATAAAGCATTTCCCCAGCGAAAACAAAAAAAAAAAAAAAAAAAAAAAAAGGTTAGGTTAGGTTAGGTTAGGTTAGGTTAGGTTCCCCCTCGACTGTGCTGCCACCTTGCTGTGGTGAGGGGGCTTGAGTGCCTCAATGATCCGTGGGGCCATACCGGCCAGGGCCTCCCATGCCGGGCGGGCCCACGGGGAGAGGTGAGACGAAGAGCGGCACCCAGCGTCGTGGCGGGTTGCGGCTCCGGGGACTCCTCTGTCCTCAGAGCTGCCTTGGGAGTCGTAAACCGCTGCGGCGCACCATGAGGTCCTCGGGTTGGCGCTCAACTTAGTTGGCCGTCAAACCGAGTCCTCACTCAACGTCCTCGGGTTGGCGCCGGCCGAGGGCTGACGCACCTCCTCTGCGGGGCCGTATGCCGCAGAAGGGGGCTGCGGGACGGATCGCCGGTGCGCTGCGGTAGATTGGGGCTGCGGGGACTTGGGTGGATGGGGACCCTGTCCCCAGTGTCTCGCTGCGAGCCCTGGACGGGGGCTCCGGGGACCTGGGTTGACGGTGGACCCTGTCCTAAGGGTTTCCCTGCGGGCCCTGGACGGCTGCGGTGCGCCGGTGTCCTTTGGTTGGCGCCGGCCCGAGGGCTGACGGGCCTCCTTCTGCGGGGCCGATGTCGCAGAAGGGGGCAGCGGGGCGGGTCGCAAGGGAGGGAGCTCCGGGTGACCCGCGCCGCGGACGGAGGCGGGGGTGGAGGGGGGTCCGTGACGATGCGGGCCCCTTCTGCCCTCGCCTAGGAGGCCGGTGGTGGTTCGGGGGAGCCACTACCGACGAAAGCCTCGATGACTGAGGGCGTCCCAGTATACCGGGGCGCCCTCTCTGATAGTCGCTTGCCCGCGTTGCGGGCACCACGCCGGGGCGTCACAGTAGAATGCGTTTACGCGAACTTGTGGCGCCCCAAGCGCGTCGTGTGAGGGTATGCCGCTGGGGTTTTAGTGGGTAAACGACTCTTGGGTAGACGACCCTTGTCGGAGTCCCACATAATCACCGACCTTTCCCCCGGGGTGCGGTGGTATGCATAAAGCATTTCCCCAGCGAAACCAAAAAAAAAAAAAAAAAAAAAAAAAGGTTAGGTTAGGTTAGGTTAGGTTAGGTTCCCCCTCGACTGTGCTGCCACCTTGCTGTGGTGAGGGGGCTTGAGTGCCTCAATGATCCGTGGGGCCATACCGGCCAGGGCCTCCCATGCCGGGCGGGCCCACGGGGAGAGGTGAGACGAAGAGCGGCACCCAGCGTCGTGGCGGGTTGCGGCTCCGGGGACTCCTCTGTCCTCAGAGCTGCCTTGGGAGTCGTAAACCGCTGCGGCGCACCATGAGGTCCTCGGGTTGGCGCTCAACTTAGTTGGCCGTCAAACCGAGTCCTCACTCAACGTCCTCGGGTTGGCGCCGGCCGAGGGCTGACGCACCTCCTCTGCGGGGCCGTATGCCGCAGAAGGGGGCTGCGGGACGGATCGCCGGTGCGCTGCGGTAGATTGGGGCTGCGGGGACTTGGGTGGATGGGGACCCTGTCCCCAGTGTCTCGCTGCGAGCCCTGGATGGGGGCTCCGGGGACCTGGGTTGACGGTGGACCCTGTCCTAAGGGTTTCCCTGCGGGCCCTGGACGGCTGCGGTGCGCCGGTGTCCTCTGGTTGGCGCCGGCCCGAGGGCTGACGGGCCTCCTTCTGCG